>OY728126.1:1663807704-1665016454 GCA_963277665.1 Viscum album | reverse complement strand
TTTTTATGAGTTAATATTTTTCCATAATTCACTTAAATTTTAAACCTATAAGATCATGGAAATGAATTATAATGAAATTTATTCCTCATTTAATGTAATTATGAAATTTCCACATATGTGGGTTTCTATATTGATCATATATTTTTTATGAGATCATCAAATAAAAACTCAGTTTCAGTACTTAGGTATGTTGAATATCTGTAATTTAGAAATAGTTTCATATAAATAGATGGGTATATTTAAAAATTTATAAAAAATATTTTTAACACTAAAATGAAATGTATACACTATTATTTTTAATGACCAAAAGTCTTTTAAAATATTGTGTACACTATTATTTCTTTTGTTAAACACATATTTGTGTTTTTGATGACATATGACCTATAAAGTTGAAAATTTATTTAAATAAGTATAATATTTTTATTTATTCAATAGTATAATGATTGTGGAAGGGTTATATATTTAATAGAATATTAAATAATGATATTAGTATTTTTTACATAATAATCAAACTATTTGAAATTGTTCTTATATAGTTTGGATTCAATATATTAAATTTATGGAATATAAAAATATACCACTATAATAATAAAAAACGTTATAAATGAACAAGTTACCAGGGATTATAGAATGTAATTTATTGTTGAAAATGATTATAAATTAATATAATATTAATATTTGTAATGGATCAATGGTTATATTTGAATAAAATCCCCATGTCGTGGGATATAATTAATTAGGATTAAACGTCTATGTTAGATTATTAAAAATATTGAAAATGATTTTCTTATAGAAATTTATGTGGAATATCGATGAGAAATAATGATATTGACTCAATTTATTGAAATAATAATTAATTATAGGAACCTAGTACATCATGATTTCATGATGTATATATACATAAAGAACATCCCAATTAAATAGGAAAATCATAAAAATTTCTTGGTAGAGCACATTGGAATATCTAAACATTTGGAAAATGTTATAAAGAATCAATTAACTACACATGTTTTTATGAAATTATTGTTAAATCATAATGTTACACACATAACTAAATAACTAAATGTCATGGTTTATCCAATACTCCTATATTATTTAAAAAATTATCACAGATACTCATTTTTTTATAAGATACCCATTTTATTTATTAATGAATTAGATAATATTAGTCTACTTTAATGAAATTAATATAATTTTATTTTGAATATATTTGAAAATTTAATATGTATTTTTTCATTATATGTTGTTTTTTATAAATTGTGAGTGAATAAAACAAGTGAAATATTGAATTAGTGTCTCATTATTATATGAAGTGGGATGAAATTCACTTTTGAGATGGAATTTTTTAGAAATGAACTATGATGACAGAAATCCATTTGGAATAAGTATTAAAGGGAATAAAGACACAATGATTCATATTAAAATTCTCAAACCCAAACTCTATTTTAGCATAGTTAGAGGTTAATTCTTTATTCGTAGATATATCGACAAAAAAATCTATTTTGGTCATTTCTCGTGTATAATAAGGGTAATTGTAAATATTTTATAATATAATTTGAATATAAGGATGCTTTTGTAATATTGAATTTAATATAGGATTATTAAAAACATAAAATTGAGATAATGTTGGAACCCAATTTAAATGGTATATTAATGTTGCTTCAAATTTCTATATTACTGAATAATGAACAAAGGGTTTTTTCTATTTTTAAAAAATATATCCAATGCTATGTATTATATTATTCTTGATTCTTTATAATAACTTTTATGTGCCTGGAAGATGTTTTAAGATATTTTAGTAAATAATTTTATAATTAAATAAAAATTATTATGAAAAAATTGTAATTATTATTTGATAATATCAATTAATATAACAATAAATATTTAATAATGAAATGAAATTTCCATGTCGTAATAATTCTAATTGCTGAATTATTAATACACATAAGAAATTATGAATTATGAATGACTATGATAATTAAAATAAGTAATAATTATATAATGAAAATTAATTCCAATATAGATATAAATTATGAAATTATTTTATATATTAATATTTTATATATGATTATTTTTATTTTCACTAAAATATGTTATGAAATGTGCAGCTATAATATATACTTTCCCATAATAAATTGTTATGATTAGAAATCTTACAAAAATATGACCCTATGATTTATTAAGGATTAGTTCATTGAGAATATTTTTTTGGGTTATATCTTATGATATAGAAATTAAACCCAAAATAGAGTCTTTAGTTAGTTAGAGAATAGAAGGTTCCAACTTTTGTATCTTGTCACTAGAAAATACATTGACAGTTAAAATATCATAGATATTATCACATTAAAATCATTGTATCAAAAGGATATGAATTAGTCATTTTCATATAAATATCATTTTAAAATTCCTTTGAACCATAACTATATAAAAATGATGTTTTTAGGAAATGACTGTCAAATATATATGTATCGTTTTTCTAATACATATAGATAAATGATGTTATATCATATGATCTAATTTTTAAATGAAATATGTTGTTGAAAGTCGAAGAGATGATGACAATTTTTATATGAAATGGGAAATTTTTTCAGAATGAATTAAATGATATTGATTGATGAAAAATCATACAAGTGTCAATTTAACAAAAAATATATTAGAGATGTTTGGAGAACATTTTCAATTTTTTATTTAAGTGAGACACATTGGAGAACATTTTTGAATATATGGATTTTAATTTAGGAGGTGATGTTAATGGGAAATAACAAAGTTAGGAAAAAATTTTGAATTTTATTTTCATATTAAAGATATTTAATTTTAATGTTACATTTTTTTATGAACTAATAATATTGAATTTTTTGGAGTTGATGTCAGAGTTATTATCCCATTATATTTGAATTTATTTAGTCTAAAAAAATTAATCAATATTTGTTATTTCATAAACCAATACACATCAAGTCATATATACTATAATCAACATAGATGTGTTCAATTTTGGAAGAAAATAAAACTCCATCTATTTATTCTTATTATTTTCATATTCATCTTTTTTGGTTTCCTAAATGATTTTTTTGACTTACATTCTATGTCTTTGGAAATATTAACCCAATGAATAATTTGTGGAAAAAAATCACACATCTACAATATTAGGATATTTTTGGGCATCTGGTTTTGTAAAAATACAATTTAATTATCATTGTATGGTTATCTATTTCAATTTAGAAAATGTAAGATATAAAATGTATTTGTCGCTAACATGAAATTCTAATGATAATATCATTGGATTCCCACATGAAATACCATAAATAATTATTATATTATTTTAATAATTTAATTATTGTGAAAGATTTTTTAAATGATATAGATAAATAAATACATATATATATATATATAATATTGAAAGTAATAATCGTTATAAATATATAAATGTATTGGTTATATCTTTTAATAATTATCGTTACGAGACAGTGAAACATTATCAACTTTTTTTAAACCTTATACAAATTTTCCTTGATTGCATCATTTACTTTTTAAATTTCAATCATTAATCAAATATATCATTTCAATACAATTTTTATTATATAGTAAAATAGTATATTTTTTTTAATATCATGATCTAATAATGAAATTTTATAAAATGAGGTTCATTTATTCAAAATATTTTAACAAATAATTCATTACCATTATAAAAATATTCAAAATAATAATGTGATGATGATCATTTAAAAAGTAAAACAAGGCATCAAATATATACATGTAAATATTGAAAACATCAAAACACATAAAAATATTATGACCCCATGGAATAACCAAATTCATTATCACTATAAATTATACTCCTTATATTAAAAGTATTATGTAAATTTGGGAAGGTTATGGGTTTTATGTAACACATCGTATTTAAATATATTGTTGGTTTCTATGTTTTTAATGAATATTATCTTCCACAAGTACATTTTATTATAGATATATAATTTTTTTGAATTTAATTATTTAATATTACATTATATACTATATTTTTTTACAATTTTATGAAACTATTATATATAGAATATTTATTTTACCTTGTGTTTCATGTTTAATGATATATCGTAAGAATTATTTGGTAGAGGGTTTTTCAAATTGTTGTACCACATTTCTATAAATATGTGACCTTAAAAAATTACAACATATTTAGATTTTGGTCAAGAATAAACTTTCATTAATATAAATTACATTTATAGTATATATATTTTATATAATTAGTATGTAAGTCATTCAAAAATGGCATATATTACTAATTGGACACTTATACATAGTATAAAATTATCCCATAATATAAAACGTTTAAAATTAACCACATTTTATTTTCAAGGAAAATACTTATTAATTGCATCTTGTCTTCATTTTTTTTTAATATATGTAAACCCAATTGAAACAAATTATAAAAATGTTTGATCAGCATAAGAAGCTCAATAAGGGAAATAGAAAAGAAATAATATTTCAGGATAGAAAAATACAATCCCATAATGTGTTTTCTTTTATCCCAATATTCATTTTGTGTATAAAATAAATCATACCCACTTAATAAAAAACATATTTTTTCTCAAATCAAACCATTAACCCCAATTTTAGGATATTATAAAACATTTTAGGAATTGTAGAGCATCGTATTTATATATCATGTCAAAATAGAATCATAAATAATTATGGCCTTGTTAAATCTGTATGAGACACAACCCAATTAACTCCTTCATTAATGAAATTGAAGATAAGGAAAATTTCATAATTCATTGTAAATAATTAATTGGGATCATCGAAAATATTATTTTTATGAGGAAAATCCATTCAAGAGATATAAATCTCATGTACCATATCACATAAAACATTTTTTCTTATAACTTTTAATAATAAGATCGTTGATAAAACCATAGTAAACCTATACACAATACTATTTCATAAACCAAAATACCATTTCCCATTAATCACCCATATTAAATATAAAACCACAGATAATAAATTTATATATGGGATTTCATTGAGTAAATCATTAATACATGTAAATGAATCCAAATATCAAATAATGTCTACGGTCGAAGGAAAATCATACTAAAAATATATATGAAAATAAAAAAATACATTTTTTCTTTTTTTCATAAAATTCCATAAAAGGTGTCCCTTTAAAAATCCAATAAAAAAGTAAAAAGTGACATAAAATTTCATTTATAATTAATTTAATTCCATATAATAACAATAATATAATAATTTAAGAATTTATAAATTCAATAAAATTGTTTTAAAAATAAATATTATTATCATTAATTTTAAGGTTATAGGTAAAACTGTCCAACATGTTGAGTCTATCTCATCACATAAATTATTTATCTTCATAGATAATATAAATATGATAATTAAATAATTTATTTATAAT
Organism: Viscum album; assembly: GCA_963277665.1. Lineage (NCBI taxonomy): Eukaryota > Viridiplantae > Streptophyta > Magnoliopsida > Santalales > Viscaceae > Viscum > Viscum album. Next base: position 1,665,011,047 of record OY728126.1, on the reverse strand, counting down.
TTTTTCCTATTTATGAATTATATTTTTATTTACATTTTATAATCAATTAATTAATTATTTAATTCTTCTCATATGTTTTGATGATATTTGGTTGATATATAAAAATTGTCTTCTATAGGTTTATTGTGGTCAATTTCTGCATTATTATATAAAATCAAAAATATTTTTCATGTAATATTTTTTAATATTATGTATCTATTTTAGTTTTAAAATTAAAAGTGATATATGGTTATCTAAAATGTACCATGATACAACCAAGGAGATTATAGGTCATATATATGCATGAATAACGTTTCCATTATAGAATGATTCTGATGGAAGAAGGTATATATTATTTTAGATATTTATAAAGTTCAATATATTATAAATAAAATTGTATCTCATTATATTATCTTATATATATCATGTTAGTGGTGAGGTGATGAGAAAAGAATCATATCGTTTCGTAGAGGAGGTGGTCTACACGTACGTGCAAACGATGATATTATTTTTCAATAGATGGACTGGTAATAAAGTATATGATATTTATCAATATGGAATTATAATTATTTCATTAATAAAAAATATATAGATAAATATTCCATTATAACCATCCTTTAGATGTGGGGTTAAAAAATGAATCATATCAATTCATGGATATTGTACTTCACACGTATGCATAAATGATGTTTTCATTCCCAATTAGATATAAGAGAAGATGTATATTGATTGTTACATTAACCTAATAAAATATTAATATATTTAATATATTAAGGATACTATTTCATCATGGTTGATGAATAATTGAACTATGTGTATGAAAAAATAAAATGAAAATGCTTAGTTTATAACTATACCTCTTCTTAGGACAACCTCTTATGGTTTATAACAAAATATATGTTTATGATCAAACCAATACTTGTGTTACAAGGGTTGGGATATAGTGAATGGGAGTTGGAAGTTATTTTTTGATCCAGGAGTCTTTCTATGTGATAGTAAAATAGGATAAAAGTAACATTTTATAAGTGAGGGGAGGGCCTCTCTTTGAATTTAAAATGGTATTGAATTAATAAAAAATAATATTCATGTATAAAAAGCTCAAAATAGATATTATATGAAATTAATAAGTATATATTTCTAAATCATCTTTGAATAAAAAATTTGGGCAACATTAGGTTTTGATATTATAGACCATATTACATTCACTTGGTTAATGATAATGTTTTTATGAATTTTAAATCATAAAAAAACATTATTTATTAAAAAATGTCAGTAATGTTATATATGTAATAATTAATTTAATTAACATTGAAAGAAACATGATCAAAAATAAATTTCAATATAATATATTAAAACATCCCAAAATGGATATATTTATCTATAAAATCACAGAACACAATAAATAACTCAAATTATATTAATTACAATCTTTTATAAATCGTTTATTTTATTTTTTGTATTAATTGAATGAATGATGTACCCACCCCAACTACGGAAACCTAGAGCCAATATCTACTATATTACATTGGATAACATAAAATAGATGTAATACCAATGTATTGATCAACCTGGTATCAATTGATAATGAGATTCATAAATTATACCAATTTTACATTTGGAATAAAATATAATCATTATAAAAAAAATTATATATCTATGATCACATTAAATGATTTCCACTTCATGTCGAGGGTAAAGGAAATAATGAAGAATGATTAAAGATTATTATTAAGGGTTATTTACAATGATGTCTATCATGATTAAATAGTTTATAATCTATATATAATGTTAAATTACTAGAAACACATTCCATTTAATCAATATCTTTATCATGAAATGAATGCATGGAAAAAAACAATGAAGTAATGTCATTCTAATAATAACTAAATTATAAATTTTTGAAATGAATACTATTGGATTTTAATATCTCCATATTTATGATAAATATTCCATAAAGTCATTTTCCATGATATTTGAAAGCAATGTGGAATGGCCCATTTAATATGGGCAACAAATTTTCATCATTAGACATGTTGAGGCATCGTGGGGTGATATAAATATGGAATCCTCTAACAAAGTAATTTCCATTACATTCTTTATACATAAAAATAACAATTTAGTTACTGAATAATTATTATTTTAAATAAATATGTATATTCACTAATGAAAATAAAATATAAATATTTCCATATACAATGAAATATAATTCAATTTAAAACTTGATAAGGAAAAACTGGATATTATTTACGAAAAAATCATATATATGATATAAAGAATATTTTTATTTTAGGGAAATTTAATATTGAAATATGATTAGAAATTTATTACTATATGATATTTTTAATGAAATTAAAATTCATAAAATATGAATATAAATTAATAATAAAAAGTTTTTATTGTAAAAAAATCATGAATTGTCAAGAATAAAAGAGGATACATGGGAAACATTTTCTTGATATAGTTTTATTCTTTAATCCCCTTGAAATATTTTAGAATAATGTAAATTGATTAAAATGATTATGGTTGTGTGAATGTATGTAAATTATTTTTAAGTTAAAAACCTATCCTTATGATTTTTAATAGAAATTTGTAAATGAATACATTTTGGAAAACATTAAAAAGATTCTATTAATAGGTTTTAAAATTAATGGATGTTATAAGATAACCTTTTCAAAACAAAAATATATATAAAGTGTTGTAGTTAAATTATGTTTAAAAATATGGATATGGAAGAAAAATATAAACATTAAAATAGAGAAATAAGATCAATTTTTCATTAAACATTCCTCATGAAATAGAGAGATGAATTTATTCATTAATAGTCAATAATAAATATATATTATTAATAAATATCTCATTGTAGAAATATATACAACATAAAAATGTATATAAAATCATATGACCAAATATGTATCAATAATGTGGAAATTGAGACAAAATCCTTTACCTTAGTTTTGGCTCATCACATGTGTTCTTTATCTAAAAAATTGAAATTATAATAATTATTCAAGGGATTAGTAATATTTTCAATTTTTATTTATTTTATTTTATTCATTACCCAGATATATTTATTTACCTAATCAATTATGTTGAAGTCAAATGTTTTTACGATATTAGGCTTATATTTCTAAAGTAGATTTACTAGGTTAACTGTGGTAAATAATTTATTCATAGATCACTTCTAGAAGGATAATCATGACAAAATTATCATCTTTACAGATCAATTATAACATTAAAAAAATGAAACTTTTTATGAAATATGAACTACATTATAATCATAGAGATGGTAGGAAATATGTATACAGGATTAAAGTTTTCTATTTTGAAATGATCATGATGAAAATAGTATAAGTATTATTATATATATATATGAATATAATTTTTCCATAAATAAAAAATCATTTTATTCAATATGCCTATATTTATCATAAAAAAATTTGGTGGTGGAAACGGATTCACATCACATCAAGGAGGTGGTAGTCCACACATATTAACGAATGAATTTAACATTTTTCAATTAATGGAAATTTAAATAAATATATGAAATATTAAATTTAAATAATGATAAATATTAAATTTAATTCCTCTATATGAATTTTAAATCCATAATTTTAATCATTCATGAGATATTATGATAGAAAATTAATTACATGGGTTCACGTGGTGGTAGTCTACCATACACATGATTAATTATTTCATTTCTCAGTCCATGTAGGAGGAGATGAATTTTTTCATGATATACTAACATTTAATTATATTATATGTTCTAATTTTATTTTATTATTATGATTTTATAATATATTAAATAGGTGGAAAAATAAATAAAACAAAATATATTGGTAAATAATTATGCATCTTCTATGGACAACAACATTAGGATTATACGTAAAAGCTTCATAGATTAGATTCATGATCAAACCAAGGATTTTAGAACATATAGATGTTCTTTGGGAATTAATTTGGGTATATATTTCTAAATCAATATGTTTTTTGTGTAAATAAAATAGGAGAAGAATATTCTTATTATAAGTGATTGGTGGGGCACTTTGGGAATTCTATAATTTCATAAATTAAATTTAATTCTTTTTCATCTGAAATTGTATCTATAATAATATAATTTTAATATATGATGAATATGGATCCAAATCCAATTACTCAATAAAATTTGGTCATTATTTTTTTCTGTTTCTACAATTACCTTTTATTTTTTAACATTGACTAACATTTTGACAATTTACATAATAAAATGGTTTTGTTCCCTTTAATGGTTAATATTTTTAATATAAAATTACAAGTGATTTATAAGTCTACTGTGTTTTTGTTTCCAACCATATCACATTCAATTTAAAGAATATAATTTTTTTCATTTTTTTAATTCATTTAAAAAATTATTAGTTGTTATAAAATATAATTAATATCATTTTCACACAATTCATTTAATTTGAAATAATATACATCAATATAAAAGATTAAATTTAAATATATTCATTTCAAACAACAAAATCATGTTTCATTTTTCTAAAAAATAGAGGAAACATAGTAATTTTATAATATTATATTATTTTCATAATTATTTAAATTATTTATTCAATTTTTTTACTAACTAAATTAATGTTGTGTTGGTTTTGCATAATAATTAATTATAATTATTTCATCACTAACAATATAAATAAATTACAATCTTAAAAATATTTTTTATTTTGTTAGAAAATTTAGAATCAAGGATTACCATTATGTATCTTTTTCATATTTTTTTTGATATTAAACTAAGATAAGATACATTTATATCATTATATCTAATAAGAGTATTATTAATCTAAAAGGATAGATAAATGTAAAAAACGTAATCTTTTTTATATTTATATTTATAAGTATATAATATACTCTTTTAATGATATTATGGAAAATTTTGGATTTATTTTTAATGTGTAATATTGTTTTTTAACCATAAACATGCAATTTACCCTTACCACGGTGAAAATTATTTATTATGGTTACTATTCAAATAGACCAAAAATAAAAGGGAAATGTTTAGAAATGTATAAAACTTAATTCCAATAATTTAATTTATTTTTTAGGGTTTATGTCAATAATAAGATGAAATTTTTTTTATTGAAACCCATGGAATAGATAATACAGTTTATTTGAAGAATTAATTTTAACTGTAAAATTGATTTTATAATAAAATAATGTATAAAATTATATTCAAAGTAAATAATTGGATAATTGATAATATAATTAAAATATTTTTTTTGAAAAAATTTTAAAACAAAAATTTTCATGGTAAATTCTTGAGAAAAAATATTGTTTTCAATAAAAATTACTAATTTTCAGAATTTATTTATAAAGTAAACATTTTAGAAAACAAAAACAATATCACCCAAACAAAATTGTTCTATGAGAATTTAATAAATTAATTTAATTTAGTAAAATATATTATCAAAAATTCGAATAAAATTTATAATATTTCCTCATTAAAATAAATATAAATCATTTTTAAAAATACATTCTATTAAAGAATTAAATGAATTTAATAAAAATATGGTTGTTTATTTCATAATAAAATATATATAAATGTCTATAAAGTATGAATATAAATATATTTCATAATTTTTTTAATATTATTCATACCATATAATTCAATTGATCAGTAATAATATTCATATTTGTATAAGAATATTTCAGCATTCATTTATGCATTTTTTTTGTACATGACATTCAATGTTGTTCTTAAAAACTCCAGAAATTAAATTTATCTCTTATATATAGTTTTAACAACTATATTTCAAGAATATTACCTCATAAAAAAATTATTGATTATAATTCATAACATCCTCTGTTTCCCATGTTTCATCATATATTATATGATTCATCCAAAGTAGTTTACCAGTCCTATCGTTTGATTCCTGAACACATTCTCTCTGCTGTAAAAAAATTCAAAAGTAACTCTTTATTTAGATATATCAAGTTATACTTCTATCTTATCAGAAATTATAGTATGTTTTGGATCTGGCAAAAATTCAATCAGATAAGAGAAATAAAACTAATCATTAACCTTAGAGAGGCCCGTGGGCATTTCAAATCCATATGAAACATTTCAAATTCATACTATAATTTAAAATTTTCTTTTGTATATTTTTATATGTTTTACTTTCATATTGATCATATAACACACATATGTAATGAAAATTGCATGGAAATAAGATATAACAGCTAAAAATCCAATTCCTTCATTCTTTTACTAGAATAACAAATTTTTCATTATTTGAACTGCTTTAATATTAGTTTGAAAAGTCTTTATGTTTTCTATTGTCTCCTGAACATGTTTTGGGACTATAAATTTTCATTCACCAACTCCACCCTTATAATTTGGAGTGTGTAATATCCTTATATATAAATATTCATACAATTTAATTTTAGTACTTGATTGGAGATGATAATTATAAGAAATGTATCAATCCTCGAAAAGTGAGACTTAAAAGGCTAAATGTTACTACCCATGTCAATAAGGTATGCCTTTCCTTTTGGAATCCTTTCTTGATTAGAACTCCACAGTTATGGATGCTTTTCCTAGAGTAGTAATTAGAATGGGTGACCTTTTGGGAGTTTTCATAGGGTGTGTGTGTGTTTGTGTGAAGAAAAACACACTAAAAGAACATCGTTTGGCCTGTGGGGACATTCATTAGTCTGATAAGTGACCCTACTGAGTAATTTCATATGGTGTGCTGGGAAAGAAACCAAGGTATTATAGGATACCCATGGGGTCATATGAAAAGGTTCATGACCTGGGGAGGCGAGTCGTGACATATGGTATCAGATCCAATGCTCAGCCAAAAGTGCTTATGCACTGCTTGGGATTGAGGCTTGGGGTCCACAATGAGGGCATTATGCTTTAAAGGGGTGGACAATGTAACACCCCTATAAAAGTCAGACTTAAAAAGAAAAATTTTACTACCCATGTCAACAAGGTGCACCTTTCTTTTTGGTAGCCTACATGATTAGAACTCCGCAGTTAAGCATGCTTGGCCTGGAGTAGTAATCAGGATGGGTGACCTTCTAGAATGTTTCTCAGGGTGTGTGTGAGTGAGGAAAAAACACTCTGAAAGAACATGTGTTGGCCTGTGGGGATAGTCATTAGTCTGATACGTGACCCTAGTGAGTAATAGCCTATGGTGTGATTGAAAGGAAACCAAGGTATTATAGGAGACCCATGGGGTTAGATAACAAGTTTCATGGCCCGGGGAGGCAGGTCATGACAGGAAAAATCTACCGATGGTAAATAATAACCCCCAATATATTAAATGAAAGGTGATAAAGAACTCATAATTTCTTCTACTAATTTAATATTCTTTTTAAATTACCTATAAATTTTAGGGTTATAGGAGGAGTTCAAATTAATCTCAGTATCATGTTCTTATTAAAGGGGTTTGCAAATTTTTTTTATAAATATTGGTTCATGCTTAGATGCAATTGGAAGATGTGAAAATTTTTGTATTAAAAAATCATTAATATAGACTCATCAAATGATAGAATTTGTTAAATTATTCTTATGGATTATAAACGTGTATATTTTCTATTTCAGTCAACAATAACCCATATGTTATTATTATCTCTCAAATTCAATGGTAATTAAATTAAAAATCCATAGTAATTTCATCCTATTTCAATAAATGAATTGGTAGAGAATAATATACTCTTCTAGGATATTATATTTTATCATTCACCTTTTAAAAAACCAATCATGTTCACATATGATCATTTATTTTTCATTTCACACATTCCCACTATAAATATGACTTCAATCATCAATATAAAATTAATGTAGAAGCGTTTATAGAGAAATTCAAGATGAGTAAATCATTTAATAATTCCATTTTCACATATTTTAAAGATACTACACAATTTACCTTTCTAAATTTTTCAATTCCATTTTAATATACGATTTCAACCAATTTACCAAAATCATGGTTTAAATTTAATTTTTAAAATTTTTATCATCACCTTGATTATTTTTTTCTATTAAATATTCTTCTTTCATACCTTGTCTATTAATCTCATATCTAATCTAATATTATTGTTCATTCCTTTACCTTTTTATCATCCTTAAACAACAACAGATTATCTTCATTTCTCTAGAAGATTTTGGATCTAGAATATTCCTACTCTATTTTGATGATACATAATTCTATTTATTCATATGATGATTTTTTTAAAAACTAGTTCCCATTGAATATTTTTATAAAACATGTCAACTAAATTATAGATTCGGTGCTCTAGATTGTTTATGTTGTTCATAAAATAACTGGAGAGTATTTTAAAACAATTTAATCCCCCTTTTTATTTGACCTATAAAACCTTATCTTATATTTTATTATCTTCTCATGGGGGGAAATATTTATTTAATAATATTTATTTAAAATATAAATACAATATTTTTTCTATTTCATCTTCCTTACTATTATTCGATATCAATTTACAAAAATTATGAGTATCACCTCTATGAAAATAAATTTCAATTATTCTTATTTTTTCATTGTATACAAGTGTGGGAGATATATATTCAAGAGACTAAATCAATTTATTATATACCACATTATTATAATTTTATAATAAAATATAGAGGATTTTATCACTTTAAAGGATCTGATATAGGTGTATCATTACACGAAACAACTTGTTGATCCATGGGTACAGGGTTATTAGACATTACTAAGGTCTGTTGGCTGAATATGTCTATGATCTATTTAAACACAAACTATATTGGATTGCTATGTGGGGTAATCACAACAGTGACCATGGGTAATGCTTCTCTTTATTTTGTTATGATCTATCACTAAAAAATAGAACACGACGATTTAAATCATTTCATAATCATCTTGGATATCTATAAAAAGTAAAATATACATATAATGGTAATGGTTTTAAAATAAAAAAACGGATTAACATAATTCTCATGTTATCTATGATAATGAAAATCTTGTTCTAATGGATTTTACTAAACATTCTATGATAACAAATATGATAACCCCAAATCCAATGACACAAATATGTAAATTTCTATATTACATTGGCTGATATACAAGGGATCAAATCCAAAATGATGGAACAATTTAGTATACATACGGAACTTGATACATACATTACAAAAAAATTATATTGGGAATAAAATGTTAACATAATAATATAGAAACATCATCCTCATTGAAAACATTAAATGGGTTTTTCTAAAATTCCATAGGAAATTAAATCACATAATGAGTTAAAGTAGATTCTTACAATAGGATATATACAGAAGAATCTATCATTAGTATATAATTCATACAAAATATGTTACAGAAAAACACCTGAAATACATGCAATTTAATCTGCAAGTTGACCATAGAATAATTTCATAGATAATATCAATACAATAATCTAATGGTTTAAAATAACTGAATTATCCAATAATGAAATTCATACTATTTGGATTCATGATCTCAGACAACATGTTATCTCTACCATGAAGACCATGCACTAACACAATTTATTATTATTGGTAAAGCTCCATTAAATTTTTTCAAAAAATTTTCCTCTTAATACATGGTGATGAATCAATGAGAAATATATTTTCAGGGCCCCAAATATCACTTCTTGTCCAATGTATCCCTCTAATCTTGAATAATCGATTGACTTTATGAATTATATTTTTTATCGATAAATATTTGTACTGTGTAACGAATATTGGATATCAATAATTACCTATCTAATAAAATATATTTATAAAAAATTGTATTTATAAATGTTTTATGGTTTATGAAATTATCATATCGATTATATAAATAACTTGTATATTAATTTGCATTTAATTTTTAATGATCAGAAGAAAGTGAATATTTCACGAGAAACATAGATACCACAAAATTAGTTAAAGATGAAATTTATTTAATCAATAATATGGTTTTGTAAAAAAATTAAAGTGTTTGGGAAAATAAAAGAAAATTTAAAGATAAAAATGTCTCAAAATATTTCTATTAATACAATTAAAATCATTGAAATGTATATAATTAGGTTAAAAAATTGAAAGAAACTAGAAGGTCTATAAGTGCAATATATTATAAAAAAACATTCATGTTGACTTTTTATTTAAATAAAGATAAAATTGACTCCAATCATGAAAACATTTAAAAGAATATTTTCTACCTTTTAAAAAAGTCTATGATTACTTAGAATATCCTTTATATATCATTTTTTAATGTAATATGTAATATTCAATAACCATTTTATCAAATATGGATATTGAATAAAAATATTTTCAATCAATAAGAGAAATTAGATCTAGATTTCATTCAATCATTCTTCTAGAAATAGTTTTAGGAATTGAATCACTAATCATCATTAAAAATTATATATTCATGTAAAATTACTCTTAGGGTAAATATATATACCACATAAAATAAAATTGGGGCATATTACCAAATATGTCTCAATGCTGTTGAAATTAAAACGACCTGACTTACATTTGGTCTGAATTGTCACGAACGTTCATTTTCATGTTGAATAATTAACCATTTTTTTTATTTAATTTATCAATAATATTATTCAAAGTTAATAATCATTTTTCTATATTTATTACCATTTTATATTTATTTACTTCATCAATTCAGTTCATGTAGAACATTTTGGAAATATTTCATTCAAATGTTCGAAATAGCTTCAATATGTTTACTATGGTAAATGAATTCATTATATCGTCATCTCCATAAATAATAATCAAAACATAACAGTCATTTTTATAAATAAGATATAGTTTTTATACAACTCAATAATTATGGTCATAAAAATTAACAATGTTAAAATCAATGAGATTGTAGGTCGTATGCTTATATGAGTAACATTTTCCATTTTTCAATAATATGCATGGAATGAATGTAAGTATTAATATTATAATTATAGGATTATAAATATATAATATATAATATTTTTTTTATTAATATAACATATATATACCATCCATGTGAATTTTTTGTGAAAAATGGTTTACATCGCTTCCTGGAGGCGGTATTGTACATGTACGCCGAAACCACATTATAATTTCTCAATGAATAGAAATGTTTGAAAATATAAGATATATTAATTTTCCAAAGTGATTAATATTTCAGGAATAGAATATATAAAAATTATATACATTATTATAAATTTTCATCAGAGGCTTTGATGGAAAATGCATTACATTGGTTCGTGCAACAGTATTCCCCCTAGACACAAAATACTATTTTGTTATATTTTTTATGGTAATAGATATGGATATATGTTATTTAATATTAATTAAATAGAATATTTAATATTAAAATTTTGTTATATTGGATTAGTTGAATAAGATTGATTGTTTTCGGAAGATGAAGTAATAAGAAAATGCTCGGTTTAGAATGATATATCTTCTTCATACATCCAATTAAGGATTACCCCAAAAGCCTTCATTGATTGGTTTTATGATGAAAAAAGGTCTCTACGATGTGATAAAATTTGTATCAAAGGTATTTGCGTAGTTACTAGATGAGAATAATTGGTTTTGCATGTGAAAAAATAGTAGTGATTGTCTCTTTTATACGTGAGGGGAGGGGCACTATGGGAAATTCATAATGTATTAAATATATAAAAAATAATTATCATTTAAAAAATTATATAAACTAATATATTTATGTGATATGATGTGTATAGACCTAAATAATATCATTCAATAAATGGTTTACATGTTTGGGTTATCTTTTTACTTATATCTCTTTATTTTAAGCCACTTTTAACCCTTTGGACAATTACTATGATATTAATTTTTTCTATAGTTTTAAGGGAAATCAATGTTTCAATAAATTTCAAATGAACCATAAATGGAATAATATCAATTTTAATGTAATATCAAAATTAAATTTAGGAATATTATCTTTTAGTTATTTTTTAATCATTTAATAAAATATTATTTATTATAAAATAACATTAATAAATTTTTTTGACATTATTCATTAAATTTGGATTCAAATACACCAATAAATGAGGGAATTATAATAATATATATTCAAACATCACTATAATATTATATTATTCGAAAATAATAGTGTGACATGATCTTTCTTTTATATTACATTATTTTTAAAATTTTAATATTATCAATTTTTTAGTAAATTTTTTCCTTGATACACATGAACTTATGATAAATATTTAATCAGAAAAAATTAAAAAAAAAATCTTAAGAATAAATCATTTTTATTTCATATTACTAATTAAAAATTCATATATACGTGTGTTTATCCATTTTATAAAATATTTTTGATATTTAACTATGAAAATTGGCATTTTTCCTTTATGTCTCTAATGAATATTATAAAGGTCCAAATAATACATAAATTTAATAAAAATATAAATTTATTGATTTTTAGATGATCATGGATGACATAAACACATTCAATGAAATTAATTCATGTTTTGTGTCTATATTTAATCTCTTAGGCGATTATTTTTAACCATAATTACCTAATTTATCTTTACCATGGTGAATATTATCTATTACGGTAACCATTGATAATGAACATTTATAAAAGGGAACTATTTACCACATTTGTACCCCCTAATTCTTTATATGGTCTCCTTTTTTTCAGAGTAAATTTCAATAATTTCTAGATATTTATATAATATTAAAAAATAAAACGTTAAGAAAAAATATATTTTAGATAAATGAATTTGACGTATAAAAAATTTATTCCTCCAAATTCAAGTATAAATTAATTAACAAGATAATAATTATGTTATTAATGTTATAGGAGTATTGAAATTTCTATTAAACGTCAGAAAAATTGAACTTTATAAATTCTTGAAACAAATAGAGTTTTCAATAAAATGTATTACTTTTCATGATTCATAGAAAAATCAAAATTTTATGATATATCCCAAAACATTACAGTAAGAAAATTTCCATATAATGATATAAAAATTAATTTAAAATTCATAAAATAAATTAATTTAATGTTTTAAAAATTAATTATATTATAATATCAAATAAATAAATAACATTTTTATGAATATATTTTTTCTGGAAAAATATAATATCTTAAATAAAAATGTGTGTCTTTTTCTATTAAGAATAAATAAATAAATTTTATTTTAGAATAAACATAATATATATTTGAAAAATAAGTCTTCTAAAATATATGCACCAATTTAATAGATAGGTTATGATGGTCATATTTTAGTAATAATATTTCATGGTTCTTCTAAGACCAATGAATCTTGTTTTATACCATATGGAACATAGTGTTCATAAAATAGTAGGATATTATCAATGTTGTGTTAGTGCTGCATAATATTTTAAGTTAATAATTTAAACACAAAAAATTAAAAAAAATAAAAAGATAAAAATTAATCATTTATAATTCGAGTTACCATTTATAACTGAAAATATGTTATTCTTTTGCCGGTAAAAAATATAATACAAATTAAAACCATCATAGAGTCATTTTTACACTATATTTACTTAATATAATATAAGTGTTATAATCAATGGAAATTGAAAATAAATTTCCACATATATGAACCATGAATAATCATGTCAGAAACACAATTGTATTATATAAAAAAATATAGGGTCTACAAATTTTAATCATATGAAAACATGAGTTATCATAATTTCTATTTTTTAAGAAATTTAGTGACCATGGGACATGAATCATGCCAATCCCATATTGAAAATTCATCCATAATGGACTCTTAGAGTATATACTAAACTGATAGATGAATATATCACATTTCATTCATCATTATGGATAATAACATCACATATACTATATCTAGATAATAATATAATATCTATATATTCCCCCACACTCCCTCAATATATCTCAATCGTGGAACAAAATGGAATACTCATCATATAAGAGGGAAAATCACATCCTTGTTGTGTTCCAACTAATGACATGATCAGTATGATACACAACCACCCTCATATTATTTTAATCAAAATTTAGGATAACATGTTCTGAGTGACATTGCATGATGGTTATCATGATAGGTATGTCACCAACGATAGGTTGTGGGAATTGAAATATTATCCATGCACCCCTATGATACAGATGCATTATGTATGACACTCCGATTAGTATACTTTGAGGGTAATCCAATGCACACAAATAATCATATTCTCTATTTAATCCTTAAGGTCACATTCTCTTTTTATATATAAGAATCATACTCATGAAAACCTCCCAATATTCATATAACATATAATACCCCATGACATAATTCATTTAGGGAAAAATAATTTCATTATTAGAGATATTAATTATCATTTCACTTCATGAAATGTATATCTACATATAAATTTATTTTTTACAAAATTAAATAGATATTAAATGGTTTTATCCTTTAATATGATGTATTTTACTATTCAATGACTCTATATGAACATTTATAAAATAAAACACAGTACCTATTTTATCAAATCATATATGATATCCATCCATATTAACCGTATGTTATTTATACACTGGTGTTTTCATAACACATTATATCATATTTAGTCTGTGTAATATATCTATAAGACCATCTGAATTAACCGTCACTCTGAATAATTTAAGGTGAAAGACCTATAATGTAATCTTGTTTTAATAGTGGTCTGATTTTCGAACTATATTACTTGTTTTGTAACTCCATGAACATTTTAAACGTTCACAACTTTACAATATGAAGTGTTACGATGTCATATTATGTTTTTTTCTACTAAATAATTATATATTCATCATTATCAACTTTGGAACTCCATTCCATCAATATTTTTCCATTAAATAATGTAAATAAATTTATTATTGTTTATTAATACATCTATATCTCTAAGGATATAAATTCAAATTCACATTAGACATAGAAAGGTGAATTTATTTCCTTTTTAACAATCATTAAGACAAAAAATACTCAATATTTACTCTTAAAAAATATATTATATTTAAAAAATCTTAGTAATAAAATTGGACGGGTTTTTCTTAGGAAATAAAATTTAGTTTTAAATTGTTTGATTGTCTAACAAATAATCTATTTTATCTATATTTTATTAGGTAATATATGTGTTTGGAACCATTCAATTTTGAAAATAATAATTTATTAAATTGTCTCACTGATGTGTGGTGTGTACACATTCTCAAAAAAGATGTCAAATATTCGTGGTAAAAATGTAATACATGATAAAATTATTGTATCCATATACTTTACTCTAATCCTATAATTTAAATTCATCAATGATATACCACATGTATAGAATTAATCATCTAATTTTTAATCCTAAAAACTCTATGTAATGAAATATTATCTTTTCAGATAATGGCAATGAGATGATGATAAAATAATTTATTTATATAAATTTAAGCTTGATTATATCCTTTAAATTTATATCTATATTGTAGTATATGTTTTCAACATCTTATGAATATAAATGACAAGATTAATATATTATTCCTTCTTTTTTGTACACATTTTTTTACAAAACATTTAAAAATAAACATTTAGTATTACATACCTTCCAAAATAATTGAATTAATTTATATAATAACAAAACATAATATTTAAATTTCCTAGAGTTCCACAAACAACATCATGTATTCTATATAATCCAATGATATTGATATATTAGAATTATGACACATATATTTTTCCATAACAAATATTCATTAATAACCAATATTTCCTTATAATGTTTCTTATGTTTATAGTGTTACAGTTATCTTATATTAATATTCTCTTCTTAGGGATTGATTATAATTTTTTTGATGATAGCGTTGAAGATATTATATATTTAAATATATTTTATCAAATTAGTATCTTGTATAAATAAACATTGAATACATACTTTACTTAAAAGGTCCCTTTTAAAATGATCCCCCCTTTAAAAATCCATAATATTGATTTGTGAACCATGATCCATGTTTCATTATGAATTGCACTGAGTATCACATAAATAATCCATGACATTACTAAGTGGAATTTTTTTTAACCTTATCATAAATAACTCTTGTATAGTTGGGTAGAAAATTATTTTTATGATCAATCACAAGGATATACTCAACCACATTCCACTGATATCCTAACTATTATGGCTTCCCAACGAATTTTACCCACTGTAAACCAAATGAATAACCAAACAAAGGAATATCATGGGATAATCATGCTTTGATTAAAAATACCTATAAAATATTCCAAACATAAATATAAATTTTTTTATTTACATAAGATTATTTAAAGAAACACATATTTATCTCTATAATACATATTAAAATGTCGAAGGACTTGACGTGTGCTTTTTGGGAGGGAATCTCAAGAATTTTTTTTTCAATTGATTTAATATCACCATCTAATGTAATATAATTCCATTTAATTTATTCAGGCATATAATTCATTATTTATATATAATAATCCCTCTACTTAATCAAAATTTCCAAACAATATTGTTGTGTAACTGTTTAAAAAACCAAAAAGATTATTTTACTTAAAAAATATTAATCAAACATATATGTACATTTCTTAATGAACCATACAGATATAATAAATAAACTATTAGAGTAAATTCATATTGTTAGATGATATTAAAAAAATACAAATGATTAATCCCATAACTATACATTGGGAACCCCATTCACTAGCCTAACTATGTTTTACGCCCCAAGGTAGGGTGGGAGTCTAACACTAAGTCCTTATACCTTGGGATAAATTAGTGAATAGAAAATCAAATTCATCATAACTCTAAAACCTAATATTAAAAAACAATAATCATAAAATCAATTAAATTTCATAATATAAATTAAAAACTGAGATAAATTTATATGAAATATAAATTCATTATGTTTTTAATCATAACGTGTGTTGTGTGACTCAATCATATTAACAGTTCAACAAATAAAGTTGAACATAAATATTATTCAAACTTCATAAAATATTTACTAAACTTGGTTATAACAGATAACATTCATTTAAATAAATCTATAATTCATATATTAAAACATGAAAAAATATATTTTTAATAAAAAATATCAATGCACTAATAATCTTGTTTATAATTTTTTCCTTATCATTATTGACATTCAATTATATTTATCACAAATGTGTATTTTCATTCAAATATCAAATCATTCATGCTTATAATTACATGAAATTTACAATTTAATTATATGAAATTTTATTAATTATAAAATATTATATTTAAATATTTATTAGATACATATTTTACATAATATAAAAATATAATACTAAATATTATATAAACCCTGATCATATGATTTTTCAAAACAATTTTCACATGCATAAAATTACAAGAAAATAAATCCAAATTAATTTAAGCAACTCAAATTCATTAATTATGAACTGGATCTTTAGTTAAAAATTTTCAATCCTTTATAAACATTGCATATAATTTCTCAATATATTTTTAAATTAAAATATTATAATAATTTTTTTATAATTTTTTAAATTCAATTTCAATTATTAGCATTAAATATTATGAAAAAAATGATTCATAAATATTTAATTAATTAATTATAAATATTTCATTTTTAATTTTTTATAAATACATTATAAATTTAATATTCTAAATTACAATTTATAATTATTAATAAACTTTTTATAATCCATTGAATATAATGAATAACTTGAAAATAAATTTTCAAAAAATTTCTGGTTACGTTTAACCAAGATCCATATTATTTGCAAGTGTAAAATCCCTATACAAATATGAAGGCACTATCTATAAGTGTAATATTCTCATAGATACCTCATGTATCGGAAAATTATTTGTTACCATTGTATAAGCCTTCGAAATACACCCTTATTTTTTTGTGAAATCATTCCCGTATAGGTTAGATATTGGTAACATATACATATCCGTATTATGGATAATGATTAGAAGAAAATTACCTACATGAAACCATAAGAAAAAAACTATTACCCATACAAGGTACAGTTTATTTCCTTAACATGGATGGTATATCTATATGACCATTACATGAACCACTTCATGTACAGGTCAAACCCAGATTACCATTAATAAGTTAAGTTGTGTAATGGAAATTACCTAGTTTCCTATATGTAACCATTTACAATCACATATTACTTTTTTTATTCATTTTATGTATGGGAAATGTAGAAACTTTCTCTCACATATACCCCAATTTCCTCGCAAACATGTTTTATACCTTCCATGGGGAATATCGATGTACCTAAATTGGAAATCAAACTATTTTAGTCCATGTAATATGACACATATTATTTCTTGTGTTATTTTTTCCCACTCATACAAACCCTAGAAAACATCCTAGGAGGTTACACATTTTCATCCCAACAAGAATACTAGAATGATTAACTTTTGTGTTCTAATCTGGTAGCATCTAAAAAATAAAGGGCCACTATTTTGAAAAGGGTTGTAACACTTAATATATTAACATTTTTAACATTTTTATGTGTTATAAATAAGTTGAATATGACCATTACATATACCAATATACATAATGGGAAGGAATGATGAAACATTCATATACCACTCTACATAAGTGTATAACCTTAGTTACCATTACATACCTCAGTTGTGTGCAACTTTGGTCTTTCTTAACATTACGAGGCCCAAATACATATGGGTGAACCATTTCTGAAATTGAATTTGTAAAAATGTGAGATAGTTCATATTTTTCAATTTCCACTTTAGTTCATGTCAGATTCATATTAATTAAGCATTACTTATCTACAATACACTATTAGTTTTATAAGAATCTAATAACAGTTAATTGTCTCAACCGAAGCTATTCCAAAATCTTGTTGGTGGATCTCCATAAAAGATAATATGAATCTACATAAAATTTTTAATGATGAATTTTTATACATATAAACATAACATTCATAAAATATTACATTAATCAACATCAAACTCCAACACTTGGGTTTGAGAGAGATCAAGAATGTTTTCTTTCTTGTAAATAAAGAAATGGATCTGCATGAGTCTGAAAGAGGGAATTTTATTACAATTTTTCTCAAAGATATGAAAAAACTCAACTGGAAAAACATCACTCAACATAAGGTCTTGGTTGATTCTCATGTTGTAAATACCATCAGCAACAATGTTTTCTTAACGATAGGAATGTATGGAAATGTATCTGAGCTCAAGGAGAGTGTTAAGATAGTTCTTACAATGCGCTGTAAGAGGCCAGGCAAGGTGTAAAACACCATTCCAAATAGCATTGATAATGGTGGTGGAGTCGCATTCAATCAAAATGTTGTTCTAGATTCATAGCATAACAAAGTGGATAGAGTGAACCACCACCATCATCTCTGCCTCTAGGTAATAATAAATCCACAGGTACAAAAGAAGCAGCCATGAAAAAGGTCAAGAGAGTCCTTGAAAATGGCCCCACAGCCCGCAGAACCTGGATTTCCTTTAGATGCACCATCAAAGTTGATATTGATCTAGCCAGGAATCAATGCCAACCAGAACACTTCGAATGATAGCATCGACTTTTTGTAAATCCCATTGATTCTAAGATGGAAAGGGATCACAATGTCACCAACTGAGTTGTCGCAATGGGATTTCTGAAGCATGGGGGTATTTGTGATGGAAATAAGAATTCTCATTCTACCTAAATTAAGATTGAATGAGAAGTTATTATGAATAATATCATTTCTATCGTACCAGATAACGTGGAGTAGCTCAGAAACAGCGGATAATAAAATATTTATGATTTTCTATGAACAATCATGCTCCACACTACATTTAAGAAGATAGAAAGTAGAGTCAGCGAGTAACTATCTACAATAAAAGATGTCAGTAATATAATTCTGAAGATCAATGGTTGTGGTACAAGAAAAAATCAACGATTTATTTCCTCCCTGTGTTGATGACATTAGGGACATCTCAAGCATAGGTAGACACTAAAGGATTGGAGACAAAACTCAGTTGGAATATGTATATGAACAATATTCCAAACAAGATGTAGTCTGGAAGGATTGATCCATGGTTTATGAAAGGATCTATCCAAGAGAAATAAGATTTAGATGAAGTAAAAAAAGGGTGGTCATAATTTTTTGAATCAAGAATACCATTGTGGGCTGGTTCCCAGATAAAAAATTCTTCATCATTCGAGAAGGGATACTCATGAACAACATGATTTATTTGATCAGGGTTATCTAAGTTACTAAAATGAATCACATTCTTTATGGTGAAGTTGATACAATCCAAAGAGGCATTAGAAGGTAGCATAGAAATAAGGGGGTTCCAGTCTAGTTGTTAATCCAGAATTTCTAGGTTTAGTCTGTGCTAACCATCAATATAGAATTTTGCATTATATTGAAAAAAGAGTTCCTAATAGATGGACATAGGTAAGAATTACCATAAGTCATACTTCATTTTTTTTGATTTTTTAGGAAACGATTCATGAGAAAGGTGACTGAGTTAGACATATTGTTAATCAATTTCCATGTTATCCTGGCTTTGAGAGCATCCTTAAAAAGGATGAGGTTTTTATTGCCAAACCCGCCTCTCTAAAGAGGTTTGCAGAAGGTAGACCGGGGTACAGTAACATGTTTCCTTTCAAGGATACTACCAATCCAAACATTGTATTTAATATAGGAATTAATTTTCTTTAGGAGACTGAGAGGCCACCTCTATATCATCAGAGAGTAAACCATTTTAGAGATAATAGATGATGTCACAAGCTAGATTCTACCAGCCCTAGAGAGAGATTTTCCTTTCCAGGACAAAAGTTGGTTAATTATTTGTTAAGAGATAGAATTAATGTACATTGATTTAGGACTACACTAGAATATGGGAGCTCCCATGTAAATAAAAGGAAAGGAACCATCATTGATACCAAGACTCTCAGTTATGTATCTTTTTCTAGAGGTGGGGAACCTTTTCCCAATTAAAATAAAAAAAATTATAAAACTAATGGATTGACTTTAGATCTTATTATAGTGATATAGAAAAGCTTTGAGGTTACTGATATTGTGATTTCTACCATTATGGAATAGGATTATATCATCCGCATAAAGAATATGGGTCAGAACATTGAGTTTTTGGGATGCCTGAATAGGTTTGATATTACTTTGATGATCAAGGGAGATGAAGAGTCGACTGAGGTAATCCTCTAAAATGGTGAAAATGATAGAAGATAGGGGATCACCTTGTCGGACTCCCTTCGATCATTTAAAATTTCCATTGGGAGATCCATTGATAAAGATGGAAATATAGGCAGAATTTAAAAGAGAGTTGATCTGACTAATCAAAACGTCATTGAAATGAAAACCTCAGTGAACATTGAAAATGAAATTCCAGTTTATTGTGCTAAAATTATTCATAATGTCTATCTTAATAGCAATGTTTCCACACCAGGAAGCATTATTAAGGGAGTTGGTGGATTCTGAAGCAAGGCATATGTTGTCTTGAATAGACCTACCCTTGATGAACCCAAATTGGTTCCAAAAGATTATTTTGATACACAAATAAGACAGTCTATTGGCCAGGATCTTCGTAATGATTTTTTAGAGGGAGTTGATGAGAGAAATTGGCCTGGAAAAATGAATTTCAGAGGAATTGGACACCTTAGGGATTTAGGTAAGGAATTGATCATTGAGACCATAAGGAAGTGCACCATTAGCGTAAAAATTATTAACAATGTTACAAACATCCATATAAACTACCTCCCTGTGGTGTAAGAAGAAACCATTATTGAAACAGTTAGGCCATTAAGAACTATCAGGGTTATGGAAAAAGATTGTGGCTATCATCTCATTATCAAGGGGATTGCTCAAGAGAAAAAGGTTTTCTTCCTCGTGGACCAAAGTTGGAATGATCCTGGGAAGAATGTATTTATTTTTACTTGACCCATTGAAGATAGTGTCAAAATAAGTGACCACATGATAAGAAATGACAGCCTAAGAATCATATAGGATGTCATTGTCTATGAGGAAAAATAGAGGATGATTGACTTTCCTAACCCTTTGCAGGGCGTTGTAGAATTGTTTATTATGATCACCATCAGAGAGCCATTTTATTTTGAAAACTTGTTTTCGAATGTTATACTTAAGAACCAAAAGGGAATTGAGCTTCATAGAAATGTTGACCTCATTTTGTGGGTCAGATGAGAAGTCAGTATAAGTGGAATTATTTTGAATTTCATTGAGATCATTCCCAAGACTAAATATTTCCTTAACAATTTGTTCCAATTTAGAACTTCACCAACCCGTGAGACAGTGTTTGTCGTTCTTGAGCTTTGTAACACAAGCAAAAGCATATGTGTGATGTGTCATATATCTATGGAAACTTGGTATAAGATTAGAGAAATCCAAGTCTTCTATCCAAGAATTGTTAAATTTCAAATGAATAATGGGTTTGATACTTTTAGAGTGGAAACTAACCATAATAGGATGGTGATCTGAGTTTAGCTTATGTATGGTGATGCTAGAGATGGTGTCACAGGAATCCAGAGCTGGGACATTTACATGATCCCTATCAAGTTTACTTCCAACCATTTTATTATAATGTCTTCTATACCAACTAAATTTGGTGCCAGTTTGATTGAATTCAACTAGGTTACAATCTTCTATTGAGGCTCAGAACTCCCTGGAAGAAATATGAGAATGGGGAGGGCCAAGTTTCTCATTGGAAGAAAAGATAGCATTAAAGTCTTCAATCACTAACCAGGGATATTTGATGGAGTTATCTAAGAGAAATAGGTCCTTCTAATGATTCCTATGATCTTGGTATCTATTCTTTGCATAAAAAAGAGTGAAAAACATAAGAAGTATATTAAGAATAATATCACAAGAGAACGTCTGATCATTATACTTTTGAACCATTACATCTTTCAGCGAAGTATGATAGAAGATATAGAGGGATTCTACCACCCTAATATTATTGAAATCACATAAAATGTTGTAACGAGAGGTAGAGAAATGCATAAATTTCACTGAGAAATTATGTTTGGGTATAGAAATAGAAAAAAAAATGGTTTATGCATCAAAATTGGTTTTTCAAACACAAAAGTAGTGTTAGAGTTTACAATACACTAACAGTTCCAAAAGATAAAATCCATTAAGAACTGTGTTTGGAG
The DNA here is from genome assembly GCA_963277665.1 of Viscum album. Classification (NCBI taxonomy): domain Eukaryota; kingdom Viridiplantae; phylum Streptophyta; class Magnoliopsida; order Santalales; family Viscaceae; genus Viscum; species Viscum album. Next base: position 1,664,987,969 of record OY728126.1, on the reverse strand, counting down.
AGGGGGATCCTTTTTTCATCATAGAATCACTCGATCCTTTCTTCCTCTTTGATCTTATATGGTTTGAAGAAGAGTCAGGAGTAGTCTTTATGTCCTACTTACTCATAGGAGAATAATACAAAGTGTTAGTGCCTATGAGTTAATAGTTTCATTTAATCTAGTAGGTGATTTAGGAGCTTTATCAGAGGACCTATGGTCTACAAGAATCTCAAGTGATGTGCTTGAATTCTGAGGTACAGTAGGCAGAACTAGAATATCTTGCATGTCTATTGACCCAACAGGTTGTATAGTTGAATCAATATCATCTTGAATAGATGTATAAATAATCATAGGAGGATTTTGAGGGTCATTGCATATTTTAGAATCAGAATATTTTCCAAACACCAAAATCTGATTTATAATAGGAACAGAATTAACTGAAGAAAGCATACTGTGAGAGGTAGCCTGGAAAGATCTAGTAACTAAAACTTCTTCCAGAACAGCCACCATTATTTCTTCTTTCTCAATCAGAGTGGCATGAGTTACAACTGAAACGCCAACATCTGGATGAGCCTGTAGCTAGATCTTATCCATCAGTATCAGTTATTGTGAGGTCTCATCCCTCCCAGAAACCAGGGGTTCATCCTTTTAGGGAACTAGAGGGATTGAGAAATCCCTCAATGGCATTATTAGAGGATTTTCGAAGACCCCAGGTACCATATGTTGAATCTCTTCCAAAATCAAAATCTCAATTTCATTGTTTTCCTCCTCCTCGACCTGTTCTTCCTAGGTAACACCCGAGCTCTCACCCAGAAGGCTAACCTTCTTCACCCAAACATCTGAGTGCTTCTTATGGGGATCAGAACTGGGATGAGTTGTGGATTAATTTTTCCACTCGTGTTTCGCCTCCATCCAACCATCATCGGGTGGCTGAACAACCTGCCTTTTCAAAACTCAACATTTAAAAAGGGAATGGCCCACGATCATGCACAACTCACAGTATGGCGGAATTCTCTCACATTCAACTATAATCTCATTTTTGAAATCATGTGTAGTGAAAGCAATGAATTCATAGAGTTTGGATGATATATCAGCTTTGACCATAACCCTCGTATAGAGACCAATAATAGCATTCAATTGGAATTGATCAATTTTAATTGGCGTACCTATGCAAGAGACGATGTCGTTGAGAATTTTTGGATGCCAAAAATACCAGATGAGCCTATGAAGACGCACCCAAATATGCCCCATGTAGTTTCTTGAAGTGTTGGGGTTGAAGGCATAGTCCCATTCGGAGATGTGAAGAACTCCAGACCTTAATGTCTGATTTCCTAGCCTCCAAACCCGATCGATTTCATCTTGATACTTTAAAAGAATATGGAAATAACCTTTTCCAATTTGAACCATCTTCCAGTCAGAGAACCCCCAGATGTGATCTATCCTTGCTTTTAGTTCCAGGTAGGACCAGGGTCTGTCGCCTTTAAGATATGAAATACGCCCCATGATGGAAAAGATTCAGAGTTGCGATCGTTGTTAAAGAGAATCTAAGTCAGCTTCAACCACAAAATTTTCGCCTTCTAGTTTTTTGTAGAGGGGGAGTACACATTGCAGAAACATTACAGAGATCCAATTCATTATGTTCTTCAAGGAAAGAGATCCTCTGCAGTCATTCCCCTGGGAGAATTTCTTTATTTTTTCCCGTTGATATTTCAATCCACATTAGTAGTCTTTCATTCAGGGTAGAAACTATCAATTTAGAGAAGATCAACTAAAATCCAGGAGGAAATAGCATGATCACAATGCATGGAAACCCTAGATTTGGCAAGGAAGGTGAGAGCACTCCATCTAATGGTCATTTTTTTCCTTCTCCTATATTGAATCATCATACCAGTTCAAGAGAGATATCATTTATGTGGAAAGTAGAAACATCCCACCTCTCAAGGTATCCATTGGATAATTAGAATCATTTGAAATTCAAATTACATTAATCTTTTCTATATTTTATGTTAGTTAATCTAATGAAAATGGTTAAGATTAAGGATAAAGTTGATTTAATGGTATGATCAGTCATGCATCAGGATATACTAACGCTGGAATCACCTAGAATTGATGATAATATAAATACACGAGGGAATTCCTTGTATGTTGATGTATTTATTCATGCATTATATGGCTCAAATAAATGATATGGATAACTTAATGCATTTAATTCATGAATTAAATATAATATTTTACATCTTATGTAACTATTTCATTAAATTTATGAATGAAATTCCTTCTATTACATCGAGACAATAAACATTGTAACATTAATGATACACAAAAAGTAAAAAATCTAACAACTCGTATAGTCTCTCTATCTAATTATGTAGGTTATTGTCCTCATGATATTGGGTGAAATCCCAAATGAAATATAGAATCCCATTCATATCCAAGGATATTTTATTAGTGAATAGAACATTGTACACATATATGATCTCAATCCCATGTAAAAGAGTGAAATTCTAACATTATCTACTCTAATAGTAGGATGATATGATTTTGATACCTATATGGGAGAAATACTAACTTAAATGGAGGATCCATATCCAAAATGTCTAATTCCAACTGAACATAATGATTAATAGAGGAGAACTTCTTCCATGAAACAACCATTCTTCTATGTGTGTTAGTATCAATAGGTAATTCCATGAATACCATGTTTGTTTCCTTTCATAGATAATTTCAATAAATAGAAGTCAATGATGCCTTTATCAACTCATGAAACATCGTTAATGTCAAGGATACGTCAATATTTTAATTCTATATGGAATAGAACTTGAAAATTTCCACCCTTAGGTTTGATTCTTTTCCTAAAAATTAGATACATGAATCCACAATAGATGAAAATGTTACACAAAATTTTCTATTAGGGTAAACAAATTATATCACTTTATTCATAGAATGGAAGAAAATTCCATGAAATTTAACACTATATATTAAAATATAGATGATAGGTTATACACTTTTACAAAATGGATAGTTATTTGTCTCTTGATAAATGTTTGACTCATCATCGTTAGACCTCTGGCCCATGAAATCAGTTAAAATTAGTAATTTTATATTGATATTTGTCACGACCCATCACTCTGGGCCTGTGTTGTGACTACCCCAAGCCCGCCTTCCATAGGCCAGGGGGCAGCAACTAGAACTAGAAGGCCTATTCCCTAAAACTGTAAAGGAATTACCTTTATAACATGTAAACACATGCAACCAAGCACACAACAAGATACGAACAAAAATAACTATATAGTAAAAGGTGTGTTAAAAGTATGAGGGGCTAGAATAAAATCCCAACAGTAAGGTTACATGAAAAACAGAAATATAATACAACTGAAGAATGGGTAGCACATATATTAGGTCATCCTCCAAGGATCCTACCAGATGCGTAGGAATAAATCTCCTCCTCATCACTCCATGTCTACCTGTCTCCTCTGTGTACCGACATACCGTATGGTCCAACTCCGAGCATCGTCCAGTCCCGGTACCCTCATCCTCAGTCAGCTTTGTCTGTTGTCTGCACCAAACACGACAAGGTGTAGGCATATCTCATGCAGGGGTGAGTATAACGATACTCAGTAGTGACCCCGAGACCCTCAAGGTCTCACAAAATCCACATAGGATAAACCACGAATCATGAAGTCAACTGAAAACCCTACTTAGGTATACGCACATACATATACCTAAGAAATCTTGTATACCCCTCTAAATCAAGAACAACACGGGGTCTAACCCAAAATCCCAAAGCTAAACTGTTCCACAAAGGAAGGAATACCATGAAGGTACATACCACATAGGTATGCCAGACAGAAGAATACCGCCAAGGTATTACCACGAAGGAAAGTACCACACAGGTATGAACTCCGCTCACACCAGGTATATCATAGTTATAGTAGTAGTGATGATTATATGTAACTACTAAATCATCTTACTTTGTTGAGAGGTGGACCTACATATGATCCTAAATCATCATTAGACCCACAGAGGATCGTAGTACATCATCAGACCCACACAGGATCCTAGTACCTCGTCAAACCAACACAGGATCCGTGTACATCATCAGACCCAAACAGGATCCCAGTACATTATCAGTATGTTGTCAGACCAACACAAGATTCTTGTACATCGTCAGTATGTAGTCAGACCAACAGACGATCCTAGTACGTTGTCAGTACGTCGTCAGACCCACACAAGATCCTTGTACATCACCAGTACATCATCAGACCCACACAGTATCCTAGTACATAGCCAGTGCGTCATCAGACCCATAGAGGATCCTAGTACCTCTCCAATAAATTTTCATACCAAAAAAATATCCTAGTACATATCCAGTTCATCAGACCCACACAGGATACTAGTACATCTCCAGTACGTAATCCGACCGAAACATGATCCTAGTACATCATTACATCCAGCTATAGGGTTCCTACACTAAGAATTCTCATCTCATGGTTGGTCTGGTCCTTAATCCATTGGTCGATACTCCAACAGCGACGAAGTCCCAAAATGAATTATTCCAAAGGACAACCACATCATAGGGGTCTCAACCACCCGTGCGGCTAGCCGAGGAAACCGTGAACCCATGACAGTGCGCTCTTCACATGTGGCACACGGTTTGTCAGACTGTGCACGCAATCCATGCGATGTTCATGGGTGAGATAGTGTCAACCTCATGGTTGGCGCACAGATTGACAAACTGTGCTGCCACTAAAAGATTCGGTTTCCTAGTCCATGGCCACTCGGTATTTCGTATTTTTCAATCATTCTTCCTCCCACTCATGGATCACGCAGGAGTTCCTATTTTCAGATATTGGGGGATCTCTTTAGCTCGTTTTAGAGGCAAATAAAAGGGGTTTATTTGTGGGTTTGTCCCGGCCCGTGCTGGGTGGGCAGGCCTAGCGTTGGGGTGGCTGCGGTGCGGCACGGAGACCACAGGGAGGCACAGAGGCTACAAGATGGCGTGAGGGTCGCAGTTGCTCCATCGCCTTCATCGTAGCAGGCACAGTGTCAGCTGTTGTATCTGAGTCCTACCAGTTCCATTTCCATCACTGGTCCCCCTTCTTCCATTGTGAGGAATACAAAAAAAACTCATGAAAAAATCTGGGAGGTTGGGCCACGTTCGTTTGGCCCTCACCCTCCACATTAAGGAGGTATCAAGCGGCTTAATAAAAAATGTATGAAAAATTAGAAACCCTAAAAACTCCGGAAATGATCATTCCCAAACCCGCAAAAAAGCATCCACATATCAACTAGTTAGAGAGTTATTCCACATTCTTTGTTTTGAAGGGAAGAACATGGGAATCAATAATCAAACATAATAAAACCACTATAATGAAGGTTTGTTTTTTTTGTTCTGAGAGAGAAGTCGCATATGTCCATGTTGTCATACCCACCACACGCCTCCGATCTTGAGTTTGTTCATCAGATAAATTCTCTTAAACGGAGGTGGTTCTTCGTTGATGAAGATGTCCACCGTTAGAGGATGTTATGAAGAAGGAGTCAAAGATGATGGTGAAAATAAGTGTTCTTCATTTGGATAATCTTTCTTCATCAATGATGTTCTTCATTAGAGAAGTGTACTCCTCCCAAAATCTATCCCCTTCTCCTTTACCAAAAACCTTCCCCCAATCCCCACCAAAAATGAAATAGTCAACATAATAGAATATGTAATCTATTTAGTTTTTTGGCATATTTTTAAATTGGATTAATTAATTAATTGATGAGTTGGTATAATTAATCAATGGGGGTGGCACAATTAAAGTGGGGGAAGATCAAGAGGCTTCCCCACATTTATGATAGAGGTTAAGGGTTCCTCGCATTATGAGGGATCGGGTTGTCCCAACCTTTGGGACTTCAAATTGGGTAGGGTTTAGGTTCAGGTGGTCCCCACCTCCATAACCCATGTGGGTGGTTTTATTTCAGGTGGCCCCAACCTTTATAATATCCACATGAGATATTTAAGTAAGTAAAAATGTTAATCATTTTTATTTTATTTTATTGTTTCATGGACAACACAAAAACTAACTTTCACCCTCGACCAACTTCCGTCGATGTGAATGTCTCCTTAAGCGAATATCTGCACTACGAGTTCAACGGTGTCCTCATATTTCAATTCCAAGCATCATTTCAAAAGTTACAAAAACCTGCTTGCATATTTATTGAATGTACCCAAAAAAATAAGAAATTCATTCCGAGCACTCTGGGCCTCAGAATCACCAACGGTCAATTTTTGTGGACTCGTAAAATTACCATTTAATTAAAATAAATTACATAAAAATTCTAAGTCTTTACATTTTCCCCACCTCATTGCATTGCGTCCCTGAAATATACATCACAAAAGTAGGGAAACAGGTGAAGGTACTGATCATGAATCTGAGCCTCCCACTCCCATATGCTCTCATAGAGGTTCTCGTGCTTCTAGCCAACGTGCACCAGAGGTATTGACTGCCCATGAAGGACCCGATTCTATCGATCATCAATCTCTACTGGAACCTCTATAAAAGTCACCCCATCGTCGATGTCCAGCTCACCATGGTCGATGATGTGAGAAGGGTCATGCACGCATCACCTCAGCTAGGATACATGGAAGACGTCAGGAACCCGATGAAACTGAGGTAGAAGAGCTAGGTGATAGTCCACCTCGCCAACTCTACTGAGGTCTTGGAAGGGTTCGATGATCCTCAGAGATGACATGCCACCCTGCCCAAATCTCCACAAACCTCATCGAGGTGATACCCATAGAAAGATAGGGTCACCATCCTGAAAATCCATAGGTCTCTGTCTTCGACCTTCTTAAGACTTATACATACTATGTGTAGTCTTCATCTGCTCCTTGATGATCGAAACCTTCTCTGTGGTATCCCATACCGTCTTTGGTCCCACAAGTGTTGACTCCCCTGGGTCAGTCTAGTACAAAGGTGATCTGAAAGGTCACACATACAACTCCTTAAAAGGTTTCATCCCAATGGTGGAGTGATAACTAGTATTGTATGCAAACTCCACCAAAGGAAAGTGATCCTCCCAACTACGACCGAAGTCGAGGAAGAAAGCACGCATCATGTCCTAGAGGGTATGAATTGTTTGATTAGTATGACCTTCTGTCTGAGGATGGTAGGTGGTGCTCAAACTCATCTGCATCTTGAAAGCCTCCTGCAACCCCTTCCATAGTTGAGAAGTAAAATGTGTATCACGATCGGACACAATCGTCGAGGGTACTCCATGTAGCCACACAATCTCTTGCACATAGAGGCGTCCCAAGATCTCTAATGAAATCTGATCGCTAATCGGTAGGAAGTGGGCTGACTTGGTGAGTTAGTCGATGATCACCCAGATAGAATCAAGACCCATGGATGTATGTGGAAGTCCTATCATGAAGTCCATGGATATCTCATCCTACTTTCACTCTGGGAACTCTAAAGGCTGAACCAAGGCTACTAGTACCTGATGCTCCACCTTCACTTGCTGACAAGTGAGGCATCGAGAGACAAATTATGCAACTGCTTTCTTCATTCCCGGCCACGAGTGCTGTCGTTGGAGATCCTACAACATTTTCTCCACTTCTGGATGTACCACTAGAGGGGATATGTGGAACTCCATCAACACTTCTTCCTGAAGTGACACTGGTACCATGGTATATCCTCTAAAGAGAATGACATGCTCGCCACATTCAGAAAATCCATTAGGTGTATTTCTTGTGGATATCTAAGCATGTCGAGCCTCACAGTGAGCTTCCCAGTGCTGTGCCTCCCTAACTCACTGAATAAGTGGGGGAGTGACTAAATACAACTGAAGGAAAGATGATCCATCTACATCAATGAATGATATCTGCAACGTGGCCAACTCCTTTTTCTCCACACCTAGCTGTTGTATACTAGATCACTTGCTGAGTTCATCCACTATAACATTTCCCATCCCGTGAGTATAGACTATCTCGAAGTCATAGTACTAGAGGAAATCAATCCAACATCACTGTCTCAGGATTAGGTCTTTCAATGAGAAGATATACCTGAGACTCTAGTTATCAGAGTACACTCTAAAACGCTCTCCAATCTATTAACGTCGCCACATCTTCATGGTGAAGACCGCTGCTGCTAACTCCAGGTCATGGGTAGCGTAATTCTTCTTGTGTTGTCTCATCTATTGAGAACCACAAGCGATAACTGCTCGCTCTAGCATTAGGACACATCTAAGTCTGATCCCTGATGTGTCGCAGTAGACTATATACCCAACTACCTCCTCTAGAAGTCTCAAGATGGGGGCAATAGTCAGCCTCTGCCTCAACTCCTGAAAACTATGTAGGAATATCTCTGACCACACAATGTGTTCCCCTTATTTTTAAGTGCTGATAAAGGTGCTACAACTCTATAGAAATCTGGCACAAATCTCTGGTAGTATCTATCCAAACCTCGGAAACTCTGAACCTCCGTCACACTCTTGGGTGGCTCCCAAGCATATACTGCCTCAATCTTCACTCAATACACTTCAACTCCAGCCTCCAAGATGACATGTCCAAGAAATTTAACCTCTCGAATCTAGAACCAGCACTTCGAGAGATTACCATAATGTTGTTTCTCTCGATGTGTGTCCAGAACTATTTGCAAATGATTTTCATACTCCTCCTCAGTAGCTGAGTAGATCATAATTTCATTGAAAAAGACTACTAAAGAGTTATCAAGGTATGGCTAGAAGATCATGTTCATGAGTTGTATGAAAACTGTTGGAGCATTGGTCATTCCGAACGACATTACCAAAAACTCATAATGGCCATACCGGCATCTAAAGGCAATATTATGCACAACGTCATCTTGTACTGTCAGATAGTGATAGGATGATATGAGTTCTATCTTTGAGAACCACCATGCTTCCTTTAGCTAGTCAAAGAGGTCATCAATACTCGGTAGTGGGTAATTTTTCTTCACGGTCACCTGGTTCAGGCACCGATCATTAAAACAATGTCTCATGCTGTCATACTCCTTCTTGGCGAACAAAATCAGGGCTACCCAAGGAGAAAAACTGGTCCAGATAAACCCCTTCCCTTGTAAGTCCTCAAGTTGAACCTGTAGCTCACGAAGCCCCGCGTGATCTATCTGATACACTAGTATAGATATCGGTGAAGTCACGTTTTACAATTCAATGTAAATTTCCACATCTCTACTAGGAGGTAGACCTGGAACATCATCAAGGAAGACATATGCGTACTGGTCCACCACTACAGGATATCTCGGACTCCCCACATCAACCGCTCTGAGGGTAACGCTATCCAACTGATAGGTGATCGGTTTCACCCTCCTTTGAGTAAGTCCAGCATGCACTGCAAAGGCACCCTTCTTACTAGTGAATGTAAACCCGGTCCCATACATGTGGAAACACTGCACTTTGCGCCTAATACAGACAATATGGACATGGACTCTAGATAACAATTCCATACCCAAATTGACGTTGTGAGTCCTTGACACTGCTACTAATATATCCCATCTGAAGCTCTCGCCTCCTATAGTAAGCTCAAACTGTCAGCACCAGTGCGTAATTATCGAATCCGCTTGTGTATGAGTCTCTAGTCGTATGGATGGAGCCAACGGATCTGTCAGAATCTCCAAGCTCTGAACAAGGGTAGTGGAAATAAAATAATGACTGGAACATGTGTCTATAAGTACATTAGCTAAGGTGGAATAGACATATATCGTACCTTGTATCATCTCTAGAGCGTCATGATCATAGGCCTCAGTTTCCTGGAGCTGAGCTCTCCCTTATCCACCTGCACCCTACGATCGGGGTAGACCTTCTTGTGGTGGTGGCGGTAAAATCTTGAATTGTATCCCACCTCCAGATGCATGGCAAGGTCCTCTGTGACGTCTACCTGCTCCCTGTGGACCTCATTGGGCGAACATCTGTCTCTAACCAGGCGGTCCCTCGACCGTCTGCTAATCATCTATACAGCGGTTTGGACAGTCATGAGACATGTGACCCTACCCATGGCATGTGAAACACTGCATGTTCCTCGCATGACTAACTCCCTCTCTGGTACCCCGCATAACTGACCCATAGTCATTTGCTCGTCCACCTATATTCCTGGTCCTCTTGAACCTCTGTGACATCTGTCTGCTGCCAGCTATAGAAGACTCCTCTATGTGATGACCGGTGGTGGGCATCGCTACTAGTGACTGCTCAGCTAGAAAACTAACCACTAAGAGGGCTCCCAACATTCCCGCCTGCGTCGGAATGCTGAGTGAGATTATAGATGACAGGATCTCCCGCCTGAGTACCTGATCGAAGGTCTGGGCACTGAAGAATGGGTCCAGTACCATATCATTGGAGTATCGTGAGTGGTCGGTGAACCTCACAGAGTAATGATCCACTATCATGCTACCCTGCTGCAGATGAAAAAGCTCTTGAATGCGCACAGCGTGAAGAGTCGATATAAAAAACTCTATCATAAATAGGCTCTCTATGTTTTCCCAAGGAAGTGTCACCTTGTCATGAACATGGAGAATACAGCTCCACCATCTGCATGCTACTTCCTGTAAATGTCCAGCATCAAGAATCACCATGAGATTGGATGGTGTCCCTACTAGTCAGAAAACTATCACTACAACCTCCAGCCAATCCTCAGCTGTCTGTGGGTCTGTCTCTCCCCTGAACTTGGGTGGCTTCTGGTGCTGGAATTCGTTCAACGTTCTTAAGTGGAATACACCCTCTGCTGCTGGGGTTGGTGGTATCAGTGGCCCAATGGGTAAGGGTACTTATGCACACCTATCGTGGGGTGTTGAAAAATATTTTATTTACTATGGTAAAATATAGTATATTGGTTAACCTAGGTTGTCTCCCGATGAAGATTGCACACAAAATAGTTTCTCACTTGTTATTTAGAGAAAACGTTGGGTGTTTTTGAAATATTTTGGTTTTAAAATCAAATAGGGAAATGAAAAAAATGAAGAACTTTCGAAAAAATTACTGAAAAATATAGAATGAAAGTTATTTAAAATCTATTTTATGAGATGGGTGATCATGACGGGGTCGGTTTTATAATTTCAATGCTATCCTTGTTCCATTTAATTCAATCCTCTTCTGCTAAGGTGATTTAAGTGAGATTCCATAATTAATTCAACTCACTTATTTGGGTAAATGGTTTAACAAAATTATATTTTGGTATACACATCTTCTGTTGTGTTATAGATTTGTAGAAAACACCCCCAATTATATAAGGAAATTCCCAATTGGGTATTGTTTATCGTAAATAATCCAGAATATTCACCACCCCTCCCACACATACTTGTGATTTCTAGTTACTTCACTACTAAGCCCTGATATTTATTCTATCGAATATAGACCAGAACCTAATGTAGGGAGAAAATGATCATTTATCAAATCAATAATAACAATATAATAGAAAATTAAATACGAACACATAAGATAATAAATTATTTTTTTATAATTTTAAAACAACTTTGTAGAAGAGAGATAGATTTTATTCAATCAAATGTAAGAACACAAAGCATTAAAAATATAAAACCTGCCCTCCCCCAATCACCTCATATGTTTACCCCACCATGGTAAGGGTAATTGAGATGAAAGGGGAAGAAGAAGGAATTATGGAACTTGAAGAACAAATGAGAGAAATGAAGAACTCAAAAATAAATCCTCCAGAATCTGTCTTCCAGAATTTCGCTTTGGTTCTGCCCTCTCCTAGCCAAATTAGGTAATTGTACCTTCTTATAGAATGTTGATAATGGATTTTTTCATCTACCCTCAAATAATCAGAGCCATTGGAGCCGTTTCAAGGATGTTATGGCCGCCTAAATGGAAGAGACTTTTCCTGGCTGCCAAACACTTTTCCACCAACCCTTCTTTGACCATTGAATTAAAGGCATTAATGAATGAATTTATTTCTGATATTTTTTGATAATATGAACCGTCTAGTAATATTTTGAACCCATCTAGAACCATTTCATTTGGAGGAAGGTGGTCCATGAAATATTTCTTTGAATATGTTATAGTTTATTCTTCCAGCCAGAATAAATGTTCACATTGACCGAATTCTTTTGGCCTGTTGGATTTAGAATTGGATTTTGTTCTTGAAACCTAATATGTATCCCAAGAATCATGACATCCTAAAAAAAAGGAACCAGGTGAATTGGAATAACAATGTAGGAGTTATGCTCGAAATACAGAAGCAACATAAAACTGTTAAATGTCCAGAATTAACCAATTTTCACACTTAAGCTCAAAACTCACCAAAAATCATGAAATGATGAAAGTAAGCTGAAATTGATTAATGGGAAGCGATTAAATCATTTAAAAACATATAATTAATTATGAAAATATTATCTCTCTCAATTCCCCCTCGCTTATCACTTGGACTCCTAGACAATAAACATCGATATTAAATCAAATAAAATTTAAAACACATATCCAGGAGATCTAACAATTTAACACCAAGAAAAAAAATATCAATCCTCATAAAACACTATTATTTCTAGTTCTTTATTTTAAATAATTCAATATATCCTCTTCATTTCTCCTCCCATTCACACAAAACACTTGCCTCACTTTTATTTTCTCTCATCACACAAATTACAATTTTATAGCAACGTCTTTCTCATCCCATACTCATGCAAGGGTCACCATAGGTTTGGTAAATTCCTATATCTCCAACTGATGTGATTCAAGGACTTAATATTATCATGAAGACTTAATAAGGTTGTTCTTCAGATTTAGGTTGGTATGACTGTTTATAGGGTTGTTGGAATGGTGGAGGATTCAGGTATTGTTGCTGCTGGAATGGAGGTTGATTTTGGTATTGATTTTGAAATGGAGGCCTATCCTTGTTGTATCATAATCCATATCCTTGTTGGGGTTGACGTGGTTGATTTGACTAGATTTTCTTTTCTTGATAGTCAGCTTCACAATCTTCAGTCCCCTACACTTTTGGACATTGATTAGTGTAATGATAACTAGAAGAGCATAAACCACATACCTGATTTGGGCCTTGTTGTTCCTTCACTTTGTTCACATTAAGTTGTCTCATCACACTAGTAATTTCCTTATGTTTTTCTTCAAGTAAGGGATAGGATGAATCAGAAGTTCTTACCACATGGATTCCTCTAGTGCTCGTAACTCTAGTTCCGAATTGCTGTGAGTTTTGGACAATCTTCTCAATCAGGCCTCTAACATCTAATGGTGACTTGTCGATCAAGGCTCCTCCAGATGAGGTGTCTAGTAAATTGAGATAATTATCTAGAAATGATTTGTAGAAGAACACAAGAAATTAGTTCTCTTCCATTTCTTGGTGTGGATAGCTTGCACATAGTTTCTTTAAACGTTCCCAGTATTCGTATAGAGTCTCTCCAGTCGATTGATGTATGACATAAATTCCTTCTTTTTTACTGTACTCCTGGATGTAGGGAAGAATATTTGCAAGAAGCTTCTTTTGAGATCTTCCCAATCATTTATCTCCCCTAATTAGAGATTGTACATAAATTCTTTTGGTGTTCCCTCAAGTGAGAAAGGGAATTCCCTCCACTTTACTTGCTCCTCTACAACTCCTCGGGGTTTGAAGTTGGAGCAGACATAGGTGAACTCTTGGATGTTTCTATTTGGGTGTTCACCAGCAAAAGCATGAAATTTTGGTAGCACTTGAATCATATTAATGTGCAGTTCAAAATCATTTTCTATGTAAGGGATAGTGAGTTGGTTATTTTGCTTAGAAAATTGAGGTGTGCAAAGATCACATAGAGTCTGATTGGGATTATTAGCCATTATTGTAGGTTCAGAGTGAACATTGGAAGTATCAACTGAATCCATGAGGTGTATTTCTACAAACACTCTTTGAAAATTTTGTTTTATCAATTGGGTTATTGTACGATCAATTTTGGGATCAGATTCAATTAAAGGGTTATTTGAACTACTGGTCATTCAAGAAATTTTTTTTAGTTTTTTGTGTTTTGAGGCACTTCCTCCCTGGAAACGGTGCCAAGTTTGACGCACACCTATCATGGGGTGTGGAAAAAACTTTTATTTACTAATTTATAATATAGTATACTGGTTAACCTCGGCTGTCTCCTAATGAGGAGTGCACACAAAATAGCTTGTCACTTTTTATTTAGAGAAAACGTTGGGTGTTTTTGAAATTTGTTGGTTTTAAAATCAAAGTGTGAAACGAAACAAAAGAAAGAAATTGAGAAAAATATTCCAGACAAATATAGAATGGAAGTGATTTAAAAACTCTTTTATGAGATGGGTGATCAAGACAAGGTCGGTTTTATAATTCCAATGCTATACTTGTTCCATTTTATTAAATCTCTTCTGTTAAGGTGATTTAAGTGAGATTCCATAATTAATTCAACTCACTTATTTGGTTAAATGGTTTAACAAAATTTTATTTTGGTATACACTTCTTCGGTTGTGTGATAGAGTTGTATTGAATAACCCCAATTATATAACGCAATTCCCAATCGATTATCGTTTATACTAAATAATCCTGAATATTCACCACCCCTCCCACACGTACTAGGGATTTCTAGGTACTTCACTACTAATACATGATATTTATTCTATCAAAAAAAGTCAAGAACATAATGGTGGGAGAAAAATGATCATTTATCAAAGCAATAATAATAACAGAATAGAAAATCAAATACGATCACATAAGAAAAGAAATTCTGTTTTTAGAATTTGAAAACAACTTCACAGAAGAGAGAGAGATTTTATTCAATCAAATGTAAGAACTCAAAGCATTAAAAATATAAAACCTTCACTCACCCAATCACCTCATATTTTTACCCCACCATGTTAAGGATAATTTAGATGAAAGGGGAAGAAGAAGGAATTACAGAACTTGAAGAACAAAAGAGAGAAATGAAGAACTCAAAAATTAATTCTCCAGAATCTGTCTTCCAGAAGATCGCTTCGGTTATGCCCTCTCCTGGCCGAATGAGGCAGAAGTACTTTTTTATAGAATTTTGGTAATGGAGTTTTTCAACTACCCTCAAAAAATCAGAGCCATTGGAGCCGTGTCAAGGATGTTATGGCTGCATTAATGGAATAGAATTTTCCTTGACGCCAAAGAATATTCCACCAACCCTTTTTGACCATTGAATTGGAGGCCTTAATGAATGAATTTATATGTGATATTTTTTTATACTATGACCCTTCTAGTACGATTTAGAGCCTCTTTGTAACCACGACATTTGGAGTCTGGTGGTCCATGATATACTTCTTTGAATATTTCATAGTCTATTCTGTCGGCCAGAATAAATGTTCACATTGACCGAATTCTTTTGGATTGTTGGAGTTCGAATTGGATTTTGTTCCTGAAGACTTATATGTATTCCACGAATCATGAAATACTACAAAAAAGGAATCAGGTAAATTGGATTAACAATGTAGGAGTTATGCTCGAAATACAAAATAAACATAAAACTGTAAAATGTCCAAAATTAACCAATGTTCACACTTATGCTCAAAACTCACCAAAAATACTAAAATGAGGAAAATAAGATGAAATTGATTAATGGGAAGGGATTAAATCGTTTAAAACATATAATTAATTATGAAAATATTATATCTATCAGGTACTAATGGTGCCTCCACAGGTACCTCTACTAGAAGAGGGCCCTGCACCGAGGCCTCTTCTCTTGGTGGGCTATAAGTGCGTACAATATCTGGAACCCTAGCGGGTTGTCTGTGTGGAGGAATCCAAAAAAACAGCTGTACAACGGTCAATAACTTATACCTTCTGAGATGAATCAATGAGATCACAAAGAAAACTCTTGAAAACACACACATGCAATCAATGTATTCATGCACTGAGTCAGAAATCAGAACTCTAGGTCCTGGTGTATGGATTCATAGGTCGTCACACCAACATTGGATTCCCAAAACTGATAACCATACTCACTACACTTAACACTATTGCCATTAAAAGATCATAGTTCTAAGTTCTATGGTAGAACTGACTCATCTAAAAACAATTTTCCATGACCCATCCCCCGGGACCCGTTCCGTGACTACCCCATGCCCACCTTCCAAAGGCCAGGGGCTGGAAACTAGCACCAAAAGGCATATTCGTGAGAACGGGTAAGGCATTGCCTTTATATCCAATAAACCCACACAACCAAGCATAAAACAAGATATGAACCCAAACAACATTATAGTAAAAAAATCCCTAAAAGTAAGATGGGATGGAATACGATCCCAATAGTAAAGGTAAAAGTACAATTGAAATACAATACGACTAAAGAAAGAGTAAGATAGCTATTGGGTCATCCTCCGAGGTTCCTACCTGAAGGGTGTGTACAGATCGCCTCCTCATCACTCCATGTCTACCCATCTCCTCTGCATATCGACAAGATGAATGGTCCACCTTCGGGCACCGTCCCGTCCTGGAACCCTTGTCTTCAGTCAACGTTGTCTATCGACTGCACCAAACAAAACATAGTGTGGGCATAGCTCGTGCAGGGGTGAGTATAATGATACACAGTAGGGACCCCAAGACCCTCAAGGTATCACAAAATCCACAAAGGATAAACCACAAAGCATGAAGTCAACTGACAAATCCTACTTAGGTATTCTCTCATACATATATCTAAGTTACCATGTATACCCATATCAATCAAGAAGAAACACAGGGTCCAACCCAAAATCCCAAATCTCAATTGTTCTACAATAGAAGGAATACTATGAAGGTAAGTACCACATAGGTATGCCACATAGAAGAATACCACCAATGTATAACCACTAAGGAAGGTACCACATAGGTACGAACTCAGCTGACACCAGGTATATCTTAGTTATAGTAGTTGTGATGATTAGATGTAACAACTGAATTATCTTACACTATTTAGAGGTAGACCCACGTAGGATCCTAAATCATCATCAGACCCACAGAGGATCGTATAACATCATCAGACCCATACATGATCCTAGTACCTCATCAGACCCTCATATGATCCTAGTACATTGTCAGACCAACATAGGATCCTAGTACATTTTCAGTACGTCGTCAGACCCATACAAGTTCATAGTTCATCGTTAGTACGTAGTCAGACCCACACAAGATCCTAGTACATTGTCAGTATGTTGTCAGACCCACGCAGGATCCTATTACATCGCCAGTACATCGTGAAACCCACACAGGATCCTAGTACATCGCTAGTATGTTGTCAGACCCACACAGGATCCAAGTACCTCTCCAGTACGTCGTGAGACCCACACAGGATCCTAGTACATTTCCAGTACATTGTCAGAACCAAACAGGATTCTAGTACATCTCCAATAAATCTTCAGACCCACACATGATCCTATTACATCGTTATAGCCAGCTATAGGGTTCTTTCACTAAGCTTTATCATCTCCAAGAGGGTCCCCTCCTCAAACCACTGGTCGATACTCCAACTACCACAAAGTCCCACAAAAAATTATTCTAAAGGATCACCACATCATAGGGGTCTCAAAAAACTGTGTGGACATCCCACAAAGTCGTTCACTCTTGACAGTTGGCTTCTCATGGGCGGGAAATAGTTTTTCAGACCATGCAGGAAAGCTTTGTGACATTCCTGGGTGAGATAGAGGTAACCGCACAGTTTCCGCTCGGATTGAACAACTGTGTGGGGTAACCGTGAGGCCACTTAATGTTTGGATTTTTATATCCTGGGCCACTCGTGATTTCCCATTTTTCCCTCATTCTTCCTCCCACTCGTGGCTCACACAGGAGTTCCGGTTTTCAGAGGATGGGGGAGCTCCTTAGCTCATTTTGTAGGAAAATCGAAGGTGTTTCTTGGTGGGTCCATTCTAGCCCGCACTAGGGGTGACGTCCTGCACTGGCGGCCCGACCCATGCTTGGTGGTCTGGCCTGGTGGCCTGGGCTCATGGAGGGGCGGCCATGGTGCGGTGCGGAAGCTGTGGGATGATGTGAGGGCCTCATTTGCATCGTCACCTTCACCGCAGATGTCAGTGTGCCGACCGCCGTATCCGAGTCCCATAGGTGCCATCCATCGGCACCAGTCTCCGCCTACTTCCATTGCGAGAAACACAAAAAAAAACTCAAGAATAATGTGGAGAGGTAAGGCCATTTTTGTTTGGCCTGCACCCTCCAAGTTAGAGTGGTATAAAGTGATATAATAAAACTTGTATGAAGAATTCCAAAGCCTACAACCTCTAAAAATGATTATTCCCAAAATCAAAAAAGGAAATCATCTATAGATCAACTAGTTAGAGAGTTGATCTGCATTAATTGTTAAGATGGGATAAACATCGAAATAAAAAATCACACATAATTAAACCCATAACTAGGTGGTTTTTTTTTGTGTTGTGAGAGAGAATTCGAAGATGTTGACGTTTGTCATACCTGGCACACTCATTTGATGCCAAGATCATTCATAGAATAAATTCTCTTCGAGGTAGGTGGTTCTTCATTGTTGAATATATCCACTATTAGAGTATATCACGAGGAAGGAGTCAAAGATGTTGGAGAACATCGGTGTTCATTGTTTGGAGAAGTGTACTTCGTGGAAGATATTATTCGTTGGAGAAGTGTAATATTTTAAAATATCTCTCCTTCTCCTTTGATAATAACATTCCCCCAATCCCCACCTAAAATTAAATAGCCAACATAATATAATATATTATCTATTTAGATTGTTGGCATAATTTCAAATTAGCATAATTTATTAATTATTGTGTTGGTAAAATTAATCAAAGGGGGTGGCACAATTAAGGTGTGGGAAGTTTACGAGGCATCCCCACATTTAAGAAGGGGTTTAAAGGTTCCTCCCATTATAAGGCTTCGGGAGGTCCCCACCTTTAGGAATTCAAATTTGGGGGGTTTAGGTCTGGTTGTTCCCCACCACCATAACCCATGTGGGAGGTTCTAGTTCTGGTCTTCCCCACTTTTATTACATCCACATGGCAGGTTTCAACAAATAATAAAGTTAGACATTTTTATTTTATTTTATTCTTTCACAAAAAACAAAAAAAAAACTAACTTTCACCCGCGACCAACTGCCACCAAGGTGAAAGTCTACGTAAGTGAATACCAGCACTTGGAGTTCCACGGTGTCCACATAATTAAATTCCGAGCATCGGTTCAAAAGTTATAAAAACCTACTCTAATGTTTACTGAACATACCCAAAAAAATGTTCACAAATTTATTCCGGGCACTTCGGGCCTCAGAATCATGGGACGTCAATTTTCGTGGACTCGTAAAATTTCTATTTGAGTAAAAATATTATAAGGAAATTCTAGATCTTTACAATATTTAATTTCCATACCCAACGTCATGGATGTGATTATGTAAAAAGATCATTTAAAAAATATTGCAGTAAAAATTTATGATAGAAATAATAATCTGATACTATATTAATAATACTGAAAATATTATTATTATTATTATTATTATTATTATTATTATAAATGTAAAATGATATATAAATAGTGTCAAAATGTTATTCCCCACCCCAATTTTATGCGACCCATTTCATGACATTCACATCATATAATTTTATTCCATTAATTTAATTGTATATAAAATTTTTGTCACAAGAGTCTCCTTCTTCCAGCAAGTAATCCACACATGCATTAGAGAAGAGTTGATATCCGATGAATGATATTTAACCAAATAATGATGTTAATCTTAAATGTTATTAGTAAAAAATTGTAAAATACATTAGTAATAACAATTATTCAAATAATTATTTAATTATTGAATAATTAATGAAACTTATGTATGTTATTGATGTATGGATCTCATTTTTCATCATCATTTGATCTGATCCGGTTTTTTGTGTGACTTCATGGAAACCAATTTAAAACTCTCAAAATTATAATTTTAACCTTCAAAAACCATTAAAAGTGGTTTCATAAGGTCTTTAGATGTATCTATCCAACTGATTTTGACTATCCCAGTTTCCCCATTGAAACACTGAAATAGCGACCATATTAGACGACCTCAAAATATTTATATTATAAGGATCATTATAGTTGGTTTCTAATGCTAAAAAAATATTTAGTGTCTTCTAGAGGGGGTCTCCTTCTTATTGATATTTTATATATAAGTTTTTCTTTTAAATTCCACACCAAAAAACCCCAAAAAATTAAAAACAATTATCAATACATAAATAGACCCTTACAATCTAGTTTATCAACCAAAATATAAATATGTTATAAAAATTAAAATAAATAGAAAAAATAATAATTAAAATTTCTAATAATAATTTCTAATTTTTTCATTTAATATATATAGAATAATCACTTCAATTGAAGTATTGTAAAAAATCTATATAAAAATCATCTATCAGTGTTAAAAATGCTTTATTTATCATAGAACCATAAAACGTGGGCCACTTTTTTTCACTAAAAAATCACCAACTTATGAACCATTTATCATTTCATAAAATTTATGATAATAATGGTTTTTGATCTCCACTAGATAAGAACTTATAAAAGGTGACCTTAATCTGCATTGGTAAAAGTCCCCTTTTTCTGTTCATAAAAAGCATTAATAAAATCTGTAGAAAAATTATTTTTCATGAGAGTATAGAGGGGGATACCTCTACCCAATCCTGTATTAGCACATTTCAAGAACTCCCCAACATTATTATAAACTCCAGAGTCCCCTGAACAGTCTTATTAGTTCTATATAACCTACTCTCTTCCCCCGCATTCCCAACCCTTCATCTAGTTTCAATCTTCAGACTGTCGCCTCATGGATCTATGCTTTTACCACTATTCACAATTATTTTTATCCATATATAGATATATATATATAATTATATTAAATAATCATAATATATATATATTAATATATTAATTTTTAAAAACATTTATAAGGTATGTTTTGTAAGTTTGTGCATGTTAATGACTAACAAAATATATACGTATTTATATATTTATATATTTTTGTATGTCTATATATATAATTAAACATTATTATATTTTTTAAATATATTATATATTAATAATTATTTCAATATATTAGAATATGTTGGTCAATATATATATTTATTTATATTTAACACACACACACAAATATTTAAATATAAATAATTATATGAACTTTGAATAAGTATATAGATATTCATACATTTTTATTTTAAATAAATTTGATATTATATTTCATTCAAATATGGATTATATATTTATAATGATATTTTATAAATAAATATTTATACTTATTTATTTATAAAAATAAATGTTTTTGTGCAAATATATAAAAATATGTATATATGTGTATCTATTTAATTATAAATAAAAAACATTGTGAAAAAGAAATAAAATTGAATTTAATAATATCCATATGTGTATAATACTTTGGAATAAATTGTTTCATCATCCAAAATTTCTAAGAAGGCTCCATTAAACAAGGATGAAATTACATCAAATGCTAAAAAAATGAGGTAACATGATGAATTACTATTTTGGAAGCCTCTTGAGCCATTTTTTTCCACAAAGATAAAATGAATTGTGATAGTCTGGGTTAATGTAGCATATAATATTTCACAATGTTCTATTTGATATGTGTTAGAGCTTAAAAAAACAACCATGTCAAACATTATGGTTTATTGAAGGTCAAGTCGTGTTTTCAACATATTTTAGATCCTTTACTAATTTAAGGAATTTTTTACTTCCCATTGAAATTAAATATATATAACTCCATAAAAATTTTAAAATTTTAATTAAAATTTTTTAGAATTATTTTCTAAATAATATTAAAAAAAATAATATTTTAATTTTAATTACCAATTTCCTAATATAAAAATAATATTTTAAAAAATATTTTACATTTTTTTGAATGTAAATATATTCATTTTCTATCAAATGATTTTAAATGATATATAATTATTTATAGGAAATATACCCCTAATCAATGATAAATAAAATTCTTTTAGTAAAGATAAATGTCATACAATTGTTAGAACTATGAAAATCAATGATAAAAGTACTCGTTTTCATCACTAAAAAATTGAATGATGAAGTTGGAACTTTTATCAGTACTACAAAAATTATAAAGGGTTACATTTATCGGAACTTTTTTGTAGGAATGATAAACATAACCCCTTTATCTATTATTTTTTAGCACTAATAATGTGTATTTTTGGGTATAGAAGAATATGTTATAGTGTACGAAAATAGTTTATATAATGTTACAAATATAAATAATCCTAAATTCAAAAATAATGTCAATCTTATATAAAATATTTAATTAGCTAGTCCAATAAGAAGTTATGAAATGACTATTAATGTTCATATCCATGTTTACCAAATGACAATAATTCTTAGCATTATGTAAATATATGGTTGATTCCCCAAAATTAAAAATGATTCGTGAAATTCCCTTCTATACTTGTATGTCAATCAAACATAGCTTTCCAGTTTTTTAAAACATGATTAGAGATATTTAATTTTAATAAAACTTAATGATGTTACATTCCATTTTCCATCATATAAGGCGACACACACTTCTGAATGATGTTGAGTTGATTCCAATTTAAAAAAATCTCAATGATCATTCTTTAAAAATTTCTTGTCAATCCATGTGTGTTTTCAGGAATTGTTCCACAATATTTGATGTGTCACTTAACTCCAAATCCAAGGGACAAATTTTTCAATTAATAATACTTATAAATTCAGGATTCTGATCAATGTGAAGATGAATCCTCTATATTTTAATTTTCTTAAATATAATTTTCATATGACTTCATGACAATCAGAGATTCTTTGGCCTATTTTTTCCTCTATGTAAAATATTTTCCCATCATAAAATGTTCAAATAACATAAAATAATATATGAATAAATACTGATATATATATTAATAGGGATTAACATATATGTTATACAAAAAAATATGAAATTACATGAGGAATGACTTTCTAGATTTTCAAGTCAATAAGAATCCATTTACTATTTTTTTATTCCCTGATGGGAGATATGAAATTTTAAGAAAACTACACAATGTTTCCTAGAATTTTAAATAATACCTAAATACATGAACATTCATTGTATTTAGTGTTGATTCATAAATTTAAAAAACAACCTAGTGATTATTATATTATGATTTCATGTAAATACGAGTATATTTTCTTAGTATTCACCTCTTTTATGTGATTTATCACCTAACACCAAATCATATAGATAAATTCCACTTATGATCATACCATGATATTCATATATCTAATTAATATATCGACAATTCAGACAGTTTTTAAATGACATAAATATCATTTTCATAAGAGTTCATGTTAATCCGATATCCTTTGGCCAGTTTTGACCATTACACTAATTATTATAAAATTATTAAAAAATAATAGAAATGTTAAATTATAACTTAATAAATATCAATCAAACCACAAATATTATTGATTCACAGTTGAATCAAAAATATCAAAAGAAAGATACGATGAATGTTTACAAAAGTTTTTACATCAATTATAAGAAATATTATCATTTTACCCCCTTTATGGAGATATTTCATTTTACTAATACTATACAATGTTTGTTATATTTTCTATCATGAATTCTAACATGATAATTTTAGGATTTTGAAATTTATTCCTAAAGGTGAAAAATGACTCAGAGATCATTATTTAATGATTTGATGTCAACATATTCCTTTTTTCACGGTATTGTCCCCTTTTTAATGATTTTTACCTTAACACGATATATATGGGACATACTCCACACTTAATTATTTTGAGGATTTTAGGTACCCTATTGGAATTAAATTGCTTCCATTAGAATTTATTTGTATTCATGATTTATTTACAATGATTTCATCTCAATCAGACCTTGTTTGGTTGGTTTTTACCCATATTCATATGATTTGTCCATTATTCAAAAAATCATAATGATGTCAAACAAAAAATAATGTTATACCGAACCATACTAGAATAAAATTCATGTATGGATTATTAAATTAGATCAAAAATGATTTAAAGAATGTTCCCCTATCATTTCACATTAATATATATTGGATTTCTCATTTTGACCATATAACAGGTGACATGTTATTTAAATAAAACCAGATAATGTTACCCCACATTTACTATCATTTTGGGAAACATGAGCATCCAATGAATTCTATATTTACTCCAAAAGATTTAAAATTACTCATTGATCATCCACTTTTGATTTCAAGTGAATCAATTTTTTTCATATTATTGGACAATTTTCGATGATTTTTCAATTAAATCTTTATCCAATGGAAAAACACCACTTTTGATCATACTAAAAAAATTGGGAATCTAATTGAATCGTTGATGATTACATTAGAAATAATATGAGATAAATATCATTTTCATAACATTCAATTCAATTAGGGATCATTTGGTTGGTTTTGACCTCTTCACATAGGTTTTTACCATTATTACAAAATGGTATCAATATCATATCATACTTTATGCCGTAACAATTAATATGGTTATCATATTGATACTTAGTAGAATCCAAAATATTAAAAATGATTCATGGATTTCTATCAAGTATTTTTAGGCCAATGAAATGTTATTTTCTTATTTTGACCCCATGTTGGGAGGTATATTATTTTAATAAAACTATACATAGTTACCGATATCTTTCCTTCACATTGGGCAACATAATCATTACATGGATACAAGGTAGATTATTACATATAAAAAATGAGACAATGTTAATCATACTGGTATTTATTTTCAATCCATGTTTGATTACTTTGCATTGTACACTTTTATGATATTCCTCACTTAACCCTAAATCTGTGGGACAAAGGCCACATTCGATCATACTATGTAATTGAGTTATCTTGTCATTCTTCCAATTGTACCTAATGATTTTAAATTAATTAATGAGAATTTTACTAATATTTCATCAAAATAATATATCTTTTTTTGTCGTTTGACCCATACACACATGGTTTTCAAATTATTACATTAGCAATAATAATTTCAAATAATATAATTTCCTTTAGTGATAAAAACAAGAATAAAATGTACACAGATCTGATTCGAAAAAAACAAAAATGGATAAAAGAATTTAATCATCATTTTTGGTATCAATAAGATTTATTTTTCTCATATTGTCCCTCTAAAAAATTTTATAATATTTTAATAAAACTAGAAACCCATACCCATTATTTACAATCATATCAGTTGACATAAACATTTCATGGATGAGAAGTTGATTCATAAAAATAAATATAAAATGTTCTAGTGATTATTTGACAATAATATCATGTAAATAAATGTGTGTATTATTGGTATTGAATACTTTTATGTGATTTTCACTTAACTAAAAATGTGTGGGACAAACACAACATTCAATAACCCTCATTAATTGGGGTATCAAATTAACATGATGATGATTCTTATAGGTTTTAAATGTCTTATATATTATCTTATTATCTTTTAAATATAAAAGATCTTGTTTGGTTCGTTTTGAACTCTTCTCATGTGATTTCCCCATTATGTTAAAAATATTAATAATTTCAAATCATACTCTACGCCATACCAAACAATTTGGGAATCAGATTTATAAGTGGTTGATTCTAATAGTTGATAAATTATTTAAGGAATGTTCTCTTATATTTTCATGTCAATCAGATTTGTGTTCCCATTTCTTACCCCATGATGGGATATATAAAATTATAACAAATCTAGCCAACGTCTCCCCTCATTTTCAATCAAAAAAGATTACACGAGAATCTGATAGACATTATGCTGAATCTGATATATCAAAAAATGGATCGGTGAATTTTCTCCCATTATTAAATGTCAATCCATGTATGATTGTTTCTAATGTACAATTTTATATATTTTTTCACTTAGATACTAATCAAAGAGTTATATTCACTTTACTATTGTATGGATAAAATTAGTTCTCTGATAAATGCGTTGATGATGCCCACAATTTTTAAATGACTTATAGAACATTTTTATTATATTTAATACTAATAATGCAATATTTGGTTATTTTTTACACATAAAAATTAATTTTTCTTCTATTAAATTAATTGTACTAAATGTGAAAATATATATCAAATTTTACATACTATAAAAAATTTTTGATGACATGTGGTTGAAATGTGAAGATTAAAAATATCATAATGATTTCTTT
Source organism: Viscum album (assembly GCA_963277665.1). NCBI lineage: Eukaryota > Viridiplantae > Streptophyta > Magnoliopsida > Santalales > Viscaceae > Viscum > Viscum album. The sequence goes on along the minus strand of OY728126.1, from coordinate 1,664,961,870 downwards.
CCTATGTTTTTTTATTTATATAAATGTTTTCATTTTTTTGAATCCCTACATAGTAAAATATCACTATAATATAATGGTAATTGTGATTTGTGACATTCCAAAAAATTTGAAAACAAAATGAGACATTTATGTTGAACATGAATCCATAATGACGAAATGAAATACACTATATGGATATGGTGCATCATACATGATCATGGATGATTCATGCATCTTATGTTAAAGGGGGATAAAAAGAATAAATTGTTTGAAGATAATTAAATTTACTATAATAAAAAATAAATAAAAATCTAGTATAAACCATGGACTTATTATCCCCTACAATATCACACTAGTGCATACAATCCCGTTTTTACCTTAGTTAACTATTAAAGATTTTCCTCCTCTGAAGAATGTATATGTTTCACCGAATCTATCACCTATAATGTCATCCTAAAAACAACATGAGATACGAACTAAGTGTTTTAGAATATATAATTTTTTATCCTTATTCAATATGTCATGTTATATCCATTTACCTCAGGACAAATAATGCAATGAAATATCTCATCCCTCTAAATGGAATGTTGTCACTGGACCATTGGAATATTCTAGATTCAACATCAAAAAGTTCCTATGATATATATATATATATATATATACTGATAATTATTACAAGAAATAACAATGAGATACATAAACATGGGAACCTTTTAGTCCTGACTCTTCATTGACGCCATCCTTTTATCAACCATTGTACCTTTCTTTGGTTTCTATATAATAATAATATATAACCATAGAACAAAAAAAATATTAAATTATAAACATATTATGTGAATGGTAAATACATTTTTCCTAATCATGAAACATGATGGGTACCAATTCTATGAGGTGGTCCCCACAACACATGATTCTTGGAATGTCATGTAGTCACAAACAACATTACTTTATTTTAAATATAAAAAATTTAAAATGATACACATTCTTAAAAATATGTAAAACCTAAAAACATTTTCAACATTATAGACTCACTGATCTGATATACCATCATGTCATTCCACTGAGATTAGAGAACACGTATTTGGGAATTATTTACGACGCCATTTTTGGTACCAATTGCTCCCTATTCATAATTAATTTTTACTATTTCTACATTTTATGATATTTGGACATACACACTAGATAAAATTGGTTGGGTAACATTCCCAGATTAATTTATTTAGGAAAATAAATTATCCCAAACATAACTGTTCCATGATCATATTTAAAAAACTAGAATGGATATATTTCTATAACATCCCTATATAGATAATCTAATGTATCTCAAGGGAATCAATCCCTGTCATATGTATTCAATGTAAATAAAAGTTGATTTTGTTTGAGAGGACCCAACTAGTTCCTAATTATAGTGTCAACCACTATCATGTGATTGTATATCTCATCCTTTGACGTGTCACATGTCATGTTTGACATCCATGATGAAATACCATGACCAGGGCCTCTAAAACGAGTGTCTAAATTGGTTATATTATATCCTATTGAAAATAATGTAAAAAATAATTATTTATATATGAATATATATGTTTAATGGTTAATAAAAATATTAGTCCCCACTTGAATTCAAATATTAATCGACCCATAGATGAAAATTCCACTACAAAATGATGTGGATCTGGTGCTTGTTTCCATGTCATGACTATAGTCATAGAAATAATTGGTAATTAAACACCTGAAGACTACGTAGACCAGAAATATATTGTAATTAAAATATTATTTAAATAGTTCATAATGCTTCATATAGTTAAAAATATTTTTTAAACCAACTATCCTGAAAACAATATTAAAATTTGCTAAACATTAAAACTAACAATTTCTAAATAATGTTTTCTATAACCTAATGAATATCTTCTTCATCTTGAGATATGGGTTCATAACTATGCCATTGTTCCGTAAATGAAGAAATCATGTCATCATCTCATTAAATTAAAAATACTTTTCACCTTGAAATTTTCGTAGAAACTTTTCAACTCAAATTTGATTGAATGGTAACATGGAAAAGATGTTCTTCTTACAACATTAAAATGAATGCTTTGATGTATAATAAATAAAGAATATATCACATACTAATAATTTTCATCAATGTATCCTAATATTGATTGAATTTTGTTCCATGGACTAGATAAATCCAATTTTAATTTAATTGTACACACACCATCCCATGTATGTATATGAGATTAATGATGTATTTCAATTGACCACAGTAATAACTATAATCGATTGATGGAAAAAAAATTCTACTCTATTATGTTCATATTATATCAACAACATCATTACTACAAAACTAAAATCTCGTAATATCTAAATATTTTTATCACTGATCCAATATTAATGGATCGTCATCTATTTGGTCAAAATCTTACCTTAATATAGGGCCACCTAAGTCCCAAAGGTTATAGACCGATATATTTCATAAAAATCCATAAATTATTATGCATAAATAAATTACTGGTATACTTCCATCATATTTAAAATTGAATTATATATAAAAAATCGTTCAACCACTCATGAAATGATTCCAAATATAACAAATGAATTTGATAAATAATTACAAAATGCATCTCATGATTTATCCTATTAATGGGTTTAGTAGATATGATAATTTCATGTTTAAATGATTAAATTATGTATTCAATAAAAACATGTAAAAGTTAAATAATAATATTGATTAGTCACTTATTATAAAAATTGTTAAACTGGTGGATTATTGAACATGATATATATGAGCTTGTACCAACATGATATTTTCCATACTAAATATTTTTCCACCACTAACTGCATAATCATGAATAATAAAGGGATTATTTTTTTCTTTTTGAACATCTATACGATATTCCCTGTAAAAATTCACTCATCCATCATGTAAACATTTAATATTAGTGACTTTATATGAGATTGGTTCAATGAAAATTATGTCTAGGCATTGAAAATTATCTCATACATTATTCTTTAGGTGTACCAACAATTGAAACAGAACATTGAAAAATAAAGATGAAAATATATTCTCTATTGAAAATATATTATGGAATATTCTGTCATGAAATTTGTTTATATCATCATTTTTTTGATTTCATAAACTAACTTTTCAACAAAAAATACTAATGTGAATCAACTGTTGAACATAATTGGTGATGAACAGTCATAAAATGTAATTTTAATAATCCTTTAGGAATATATGTGATTTGAATTACATTTCAACTTCTTTAATGTCCTCCCTGTCAAACTGATACACATTTAAATGTTATAAGAGTAACGTTATGTAAACATCTCATCTTTAAAATAGAATTAAATATCACTTTCTAATTTTACCTCATTTTATATTGTGAAATATAAATGTATTATTTGTTTACCTCGCCCATCTATAAATGAATTTTTTCACATAAAACCATTTCATATTAATCATGTAAATAATAGACAAAATTATCTGGTTATAAACTAACATATACTACATTCCAAATAACATTAACTCATTTTTTTCTATTTGCATGACATCCTTCTTATAACTTAGTATGTTAGTTTTCCATTTATAGTGATTTTTTAAAAATTCTCATTCTAATTATAACGTCACTATATATTGGACCCCACAATATCAGTTAATTTATCATTCACCACTTCCTAAAATTCACATATCATGGGGATTTTTTAATTCCAAATTTGAGATAATATTTCAAATATGTTTGTTATATTTAGAGATAGGAAGAATTATCTAGAATCATTAAATCCTCCATATTAATTTATGAACCTATGATGAAGAGGGTTAAAATGTACATTACCCTTGTATGTGTAATTATAATAATTGTTAATCCATATAGAATTTTAATTTTAATTCATGAAGGGAATGAAAAATACTCTTTCTTAATGAAACTGGATTAGTTTTCATAATATGAGAATCCATCGATTATGCATAATGAATCATCATTAAATTTAATGAATTCATTAATTTCAAAATTGAAATTCAACACACTATTACCCCATAATCCATTAAATAATCATTCAATGGTGAATGATGAACAAAAATCTAATCAAAAAACATATAGGTATGTTAATAATAGTGTAATATAGTATAAATTTTTTTCTCATAAATCCATGTAGGAATATTAGATAGAACCAACACTATAGTCTATCTGCTATGAGTTGTACCAAAAATACATCTGAATGGATTGAAATCATCTTATTCCTAAACCAATAAGAAATTATGACAATCATTAATAAATTCAGTGCCCCTCTAATTGACCACCTTTCATAAAATAGATAATTATGGGTTGGTTAATTCCTTATTGAATTACAAATTCCATATAACTAATTTATTAAATTAAGAATACATAAATATTTTTTTAACATCAAATTATGTGTAATATAACTCATTTATTTTTTATAATTAATTTACACTATTTTGTATTATAATATTGATGATTAAAATTTACACATTATTTTATCACATGGAAGAGTCAATGAAAGTAAAATTTTTTATGGGTTGTTTCTATTCTAAACATCATATGGTTGTTTATACATGAATCTATGGTATCTTATATAAAACTTAATTTCTATGTACAATTGTGTGAATAATAATAAAATATGGTTATATTAGAGTTAGTTAGAAGTAAAATTCTTTATAAAACCTACAACATGTCGAACAATGTGTTTGGACACTGATTAATAACCTTAAAATGAAAAAAATAACCTATAAATTTCAATTTAATGAAAGATATACAACGTTGATATAATTTTTGTTATGCATCATATGGTATTTTTTATGACCTAAAATAATTAAAATATACAAAAAAATCATAGATTGATCTCACACATTTCATCATTTTGAATGGTAATTCTTTTAAGATTCCACCCACATACATTTTTTTGTAATAAATTAATGCATATGAATGTTCAACCCTGCATCAACATCCTTGTAAAAAGTTTCTTTTTTATAAAAATGAATATATTGTAAAAATATAACAAGTATAACACATTTAAATTTTCATAAACACTTTAATAATTAGTGAAACATTATGGTATAATTTTTTAATTGATATACTCTTGATCATTTTCAACATCAATAACTAATATAATCAATTTTATATCCTATAGTAAAATAAATAAATTGTACGATTCCCTCAAAATATTATTTATAAATTCAATAGTCAAGATTATTAAAACTCCTATCCATATTCATAATTGTACAACTGGTAGTAAAAAGTATTCAATTCATTATATTTCATGCATTTATATAATTTAACATTAGAAAATAAATTAAAAAAGTCTAACTAATTATATATGGAAAAAAATCATAATCATTTAAAAAATATCAAAAGAAATTCTCTTAAAATTTAATGATAACTTTAATATTTTATAGCATATATTTTATAATTTATTCTATTTTACATGAATAAATACTTTATAGAGAGTCACTTATAACATAATATATGATAAGAAAATTCAAAAAGTGAAATAAATGGGGAAAATATATTAATATATGACCATTGGTTATTTTATAAATTTTGTAATGAAAATACAATTCTACATAAAAATGCTATCTTATTTGAATATAATTGATATGTTATTGTTAAATTAATGGTGAATATTTTATTTAAATTAGTATCAATTTTAGATGAACATATAATTATGTTTTTTAATAACAGAAAATCATGTAACTTGTATTACTATAAAAAATTGATAATGACATTAGTCAGTATGGTAGAATAAATTTAGATGAATTATTTATATATTTAATTTTCATCGATGAATTTCATTAAGGGTAAAATATTTCATGACATTATAAATTCTTATATCTTATATGAAGATCCTATTTAAAATTAATAAATCTAGTTTGTTTTATTGTAAATAAAAAAACTAGAATGACTACAATGCATTAAAGTATGTAATCATAATCACAATAAACATTAGATATTAAATATAAACAATAAAATTTTGAAAAAATTTCAATAATTTATATATTAAATAAATACAAGGACAATTGGAAATATAATTTAAAAAATGTAACAGACTATAACAATTTATAAATAATATTTTTGTTAAAAATAAATAACTCGATCCAAATGTTTGAAATATATAAATTGAATTTAAAATACATAAAAATAAAAAATTCTGCTAATAAATTTAAATTTCATTATTTGAACATACAATTAATGTAATATTGGTGAAAATAATATTATAATTTAATTATTTTCCCATTATGAACTTTTTTTACATTTAAACACCAATATTCTTCAAATAAATGTTTCAATTATTTATCAAATGACAAAAAAATATAATATACTCATGGTTATTATAAAAATAAAAATACTAAAATAGAAGGGATTTCCTAAAAACCTGAATCATAGGTTCTATAAAATAAAATTAGGATTTCACTCTAATTAATCAACAAATCGTGTGACCATGTAGATGATACGACATATAGAAGAAGATTCAGATAAGATATCCTCAACCTAAGGGAAATGTATAAAGCGGAGGTAGATGGGCTTTATAAATCTATGGTAGTGAAATATAGGGGTGGTGGTTTCTCTGATAGGTGGTGTAGGGACTTCGTAAAGAAGATGTTACATGGATAGGTGGTGGTTGTGGTGGCTCCAATAGTTGGTGTTTCCAGAATGGGAGAAAGGAGAGGGAAGGGGGTGCGTGAGGTGAGGGGGAGTAACAGTGGATCTGATAGTAGGTGTGACAAGGGTATGAGGGAGGTTGGGGTGGGGATGCATGTGGTGGGGGAGTGTGATGTAGATATTTCTTTTTGGGTGCAGCGACTAACACTAGCGGTCATTGATGCTCACCAATATAAACTTACAAAATCAGCTTCTTATTTTAACTAGCCCAAAAGCATATATTTTTTATAGTTGCATATCCATTTCTTTTGATATATTTATTTCTATGTGATGAAGATAACCCTATATTAGTCGAGAATGAGGTATAAATGGAGTAATTATCTCAGAAAAATAATTAATAAATCAAAATAATTAATTATCTAATTTTTTTCTAGAACTCCAATCATGTATTAAAATAATCATGAGACTCAATGAAAATAGAAATTATATCATTATTAGGGTTAATCCTATGTTTTTGACTCATCTATGAATATAGGTTTTCTCATTCATGTTATAATTTGAGTGATTTCTGGGTTTCTTCATGGATGCCTAAATTTTGCCTAAAACAATATTGTAATATTTATAGTATGTTATTTTTGAAGCTCTACTACACTCTCTTTACCACATCAACTCATCCCAAGGGGTCAAATAGATAATAATAATCTGAAAAAACCATATGAATAATTTTTAGAGTACATCATGAAGTATTTTTTTCATTTTACATCAATTGAGTCCTAAAGTCTATAATAATTCTTAAATAGGTGTAACTTCAACCATGAAAAATCATGGACACTTCAAGTTGACTATTATAAAATATGATCTTTCTTCTTAAATATTATTACTTTTATCTCATTCTAAATCAATTGGGGCATGAAATGATAAATTTTAAATTTATTTTAAGTCTATATGTGATATGAAAACTTCTGTGTGTTTTTTAATGGTGGATTAATTATTCTTGTTAATATATATATATATATACATATTTTATATTATTAGGAAAAAAATATTGGTGGAATACACATTATCTAAACCAGTCCCTTGAGACAACATAGATATGCTTACCTAGAATGAGGTATTTTATATAAAACTATTATTTGTGGCCACAACCATAGATGCGGTAATTTTTAGAATTGAATAACTAATTTATATTATAGACCAATAATGGGTCAATCAGAGAAATTTTTACCTTCATATATATGATACGAAAACTGAGGTTTCAATTATGAAGTTAATGACTATGTGATGGGATCTGTATGATCATTATATGGCCATATGCATTAGTAATAAACCAAAATGAAAAAATATTTTTCATTAATAATCTATGAATAAATGAAACTATAATATTGTGTACCTTGAAAATTTCAACTATAGTAGTCTTATTCGTCCATAGTGAAGGATTGATAAGGATAAAAACAAGAAGTAGTGAACAAAAGAACCCTACCTATGAGGGGGTGGGGGGACATGGACCAATGGATCCAGGAGTGTATCCTGAGTAAACTTGTCTTCTAAAGGGGTGATAATGACATTGTTTTAGAAAATGAACATTACTATGAGATGATGAGATAATTCACCACACCTAGAAACTATAGGGCAACATTCACTTTTATAGGAATAGTTTAAGGATCTTTGCATCATATGATTTTTATAATATTGGGATAAATAATTGGTTTTTTTAAAGAAAATAATATAAATCCATTAAAATATTCATAATGGTTAATAACTTGTAATAAAAAAATTTATGAAAAATGAATAAATATCATATATATATTTATTATCACCTGTATATTTAATACATGATTAATCAAATATATGTATAAAATATGAACTTATATAATATAATATTATATATATATATATATATTATTTCACTCCTAAAAATCCCCCATTCACACTAAAATCTCATATGGTCTTTATCCAAAACATCAAGACTCTTGGTGAATCCATCCAAGCTCTTTTTACAACAGTTTTTTATCTATCATTCTACATTTAGAAAAAAAATAGCCTATGGTTTTTCATTATCTAGGGGCCCAAATATGTGACCATGTGGTTCTTATATGAAAAAACAATAACTATGAATTATTTATTTCTTATAAATAAGAAAATATTTTCAACTTTAAAAACATATGTGTTACTCGTGCTACTAATGGGTTTGGTGTGATCACTATAAAATAAACACATATATATAGGAACATTTCAACCACGTGTTATATCATATGAATCCTAAATATGTTATATAATACCTATGTTATAAACATCATTTTACCACTAGACATGGAATGTTTAAATCTTGTATTGGCCACTCATAATATATTAATTCTCTGAAAAGACCAAAAATATGGATGAATACATCATAGGTTATTAATCAACCTAATAACCACATCACTTTTCAATTATCCAATTATTTGAACACATCATATGGGAATCAATTATTCATGTACAATTATTTTAATATCCTAATTCAACAATGGTCAATATTTCTTTTCATATCATAAATATGGACAAATCATATATTGGTTTCACTACAACTGATTATATGATCAACAAGAAACCCAACCACCCAACCACCCACATTTTTTAGAGTTCATATATTGAGATAGGTATTTATGGAAATAAAGTATGATGGATCTCAAGATATATATATATATATATATATATATATATCACCAACCACCTATACTCCATGCATATCATCTGTTAGGGGAAACTCAATATCAGATTTTGAAGGGTTGTTTATCATTTAACCATTCATGTAAAATAAATGTCAACATTTATTAATGGATGATAAATCTATGTTTCGATTATTATAAACACAATATATTTTAAAACCATTATAAACACCTATAATGTTTTAAAGACATATATAATAACATAACCATCAATTCATAACTATAGAAATTTATTTTTAATTATAACATCCTTATGTGATTCTTATCTCACCAGAATGTGAACAATCTAATAAAATAATACCATTAACGACTTAGTGAGTATCATTTATAAAGAATTAAATCATCTATAAATATGGGAATTAGGAATCATATTCATTATGTTCATATATATGAACTTTTATACAAACACAATAAATATATTAAAAAAAGAATGTATTGTGTTACTATTTTCTACATAGAACTTTTTATAATCCCATCATTAGAATCCATGGAACACTTTACATTATAAAATATATATAAATTTTTTTTAAATAAATTATGTTCTTATATAATCGAATTTATATTACATTCTAGAGCCTTTTAGGATAATCTGATATATACTTTTGTATGTTATCTAATGAGGCTCTATACAATTCTCTTTACTGGATTATCCGAAAAACGTTTAAGATACTAGATTATATACATTAAGTATTAAGGGGTGTAATCATTTTGTGAATAGTAATTATCATTAGTTATGGTATCTAATAGTAACTCAATTAATTTTTAATCCTACATATTCTGAAATCTTTTAGGATAATGTGACATTAAATTCACCATAGAAAAAATATGTAACCACAAAAATTTTCACACACTGTTATTTACTAACCAATTTTTATAAAAAGATGAATTTAAATATTAAAACAATTTTTAATACATATATTATTTACATTATCACTATATATAAATAAATATTTTTTCATCTTTCATTACTGTATCATATTGTAACACTTTAGGTTATAATGAAAATAATCTCTTAATCAAAATATTGTAAAATCTTTTTATTTTAAACATTGAACTTATATATGTATAAATATATCCAAAAAATCACCTTATACACTATATTCTATTTGGAATATTATTTTACGATATATCACAAACTTATTTTTATCCTAAAAATATCATTTTTTTTCTTTTAGTAGGAATGTTTACCAAATAACTTATTATTTTTTTATTATATATGATATTTTATGTGTTGGATGTTTTTTATTTTTAAAAATACGTCTTTATTAAAATATACCAATTATTGGTGGTAGTAAACCCTAGTATATTATTTCAAAAACAACATGGATAAACACATTCCACATGCATAAAACCTTTTATTGACAAATTATACTCCAAAACACGTAATAAAATTTGATGAATCAGAAAACAATTGAATAAATATATTCATAACATAACTACCATTTTTTAATGAACATCAAATATTATCATATAAGATAAGTTAGGAGATGATACACATATTTTACATCGATTCATTTGATATTGACACATTAAATTATGCTCAATTTCTCTATGAAGTATTTGTTCACCTCATCTTATTAATAAGAATTTCAAGTTGAAACAATTATTCCATATGAATTTGACCTCTTGTATATTTTAAAAAATAATAAAATATTAATATTACTTGTTTTTGTTGAATATTTTTTTGTTGTTAATTGAAATAAATTCCCCACAGTAATCTTATTTGGAAGATTTAATGGAAAAATGTGTTTTGGGTTTGAATATGGAAATTTCATGGAAATTATGTTCTACAATTTTAAAATCATCCTTGTATATTTTTTTCAACGCAATTTCTTTTAATTGATTTTGGACTTTCATTTTTATTGTGATATTAAAATATAAATTTTTTCTAAAAATTTTATCTAGACCACGATACCTAGACCTCAAAATTTTTGGGCTGAATATGTGAATTTACAAAGGACAAGACAAAATTCGGAATAATGTACCCCAGCACACTATAGTGGGAATAACATCTTCAATACTTCATGGTTGTGGTTAAAATTTAAAGAGGAATAAAAGAACAAAATTTGTATCTTTTAGTTAAAATTTAGATATACTATGTTTTCAACTATGGTGGTTTAAAATGATGATCAATATGAAGTAATATTTTATGAACAAATGATGCATGAACCCTTTTTGGAATTTGAAACATTATACATCCAAAAAATATATTTAAATTAGATTATAAATCTCATGATGTTTTTTTAGAGGATTTGGGAGGGTTGGGAAAAATATTATCTCATATAAACATCTCACTCCTCTTATAAGATGTAAGGATTTGTGCAATGATCATTTCAAATAAGTCTCTCCTCTCTAACCTCAACTTTTTTTCATTGTGATCTTGTTTGAATAATGACTTTAATTCCATAAATATTATGTATTCCACACAAATAAACTTATTATTTTTCCTCATGGTTATTTAAATATTAATAGAGATGATTTTGGGTGGTTCCATTTCAATCCATTGCTTATTCAATACTTCCCCCACAATGAAAACTACATCCATGGAAGAGTGGTTTCATTAGTTTTTTATCAAATCCCCAAACCCTATTTACTTTCAATTTATAAAAAATATATAACTCATAAATGTTTATTAATTAATTATCATTGAATTTTTATGTAATTTTATCTACATTCACATCACTGTGAGGTTAGACTTCCGTGAATCATGTATGTGAAACATCAATTTCAAAATTAAATCAACATGGGATATAACCGTATGGTTAAATTTTCATACCCAAATTAAATTACTTCTCCAATAAAGGTATGATATGCATCCCTAGTTATCCATTTACAATAAGTTATCTTTTGGATCACAATTAATGTAGGTTACTTCCATTGGATGTCCTAGTGTTAACCTAGGACCAGTTTTTTCAATATTTGTTGTTTTGTTAATTTTAGTTGGGTTTGGGGGTTTACAAGGTTAGGATATCATAGTTGGAAAAATTATATTCATATTTAATAGTGATAAATGAACTTTAAAATGGGTATATTAGATTCTATATGTCTTCTCATATTACTATTTTTATATAAATTTTGTTCTTGTATGTTATGTCTCCCTTGTTTGGTTTGTCTAATTTCTAAAATTCATAACCAACCCCCACCTTTTGTCATTTTTTAGTTATTTTCAGATTTTCATAAATAATATTAATGGTTCATTACTTCAATTCATCATTAGGAGAATGAACTTGGTCATCCCCTACACATTAATTAGTAAATCAGAAATATTTTTTAGAGTGTGTGGAACAACACTCATATATTTAGTTTCATTATCGAGGAGGAGAATGATTTATTCAACCACTTTTTGTTATGTTACTTATTATTTTTTCTTCATTTAATTATCCTTTATCTTCTATATTCCTTTCATTTTATAAATCCCTACATTGTCTTTTTTGTACCATCAATTGCAAGTTAATTTAATGATATTGTGGTCAGCTACATTGTGGTTTCACTCAAACATATAAAATGATCCAACCTCGGTGATCATTTTGTATTATACAATGAGGTTAAATGAATATTTATAGATCAAATCAGAAAACATCGATCTTAAGGATGTTTTAAAATCCCCACATTTCTTCATTTCCATCATTATGATAGTACTGATTCTAGTAGCTCATCTCAAACAAATTATAATTCTCAAAAAACAGATTCAAACAACAATGAACATGAAAGAAGAGTTATAGAGTCAGCTACACTAGATGATATTTTCTATCAATATGTATTTCAAATCAAAATCTTGAATTGTAAAGGTAAAATATTTTAAAATTCACTTTCCCCCAAAAATTTTTGGACTCCCTTGTGAAGATCAAAATTGTCATGTAAAGGAATTAAATTAGGATTTATAAACATATATACCATGTAATTTATTTTAAGGACAAATAAAATTAAGGGAATTCCCATTCTCACATAATTGAACTGTAAAATATTGGATGTATTACCTATAGACTGAAGATGTTACATTTTGTAATGACTTTATATTTCTTTTTTCGAAAATATTTTCTCTAGCACCATATACAACAAAAATTCTAATGGAGATCTCTAGAGTAAATAAATCACATCAAGTGTCAATGAATGTGTACTTAGAGTGGTTCAATAATTTATGTGCATGTTTTCCACATCACCAAATTTGTAATCAACTATGCATCTAATAATTATATGAAGGTCTCACTAACATAGAGATGAGCATGGTGGATGCTGCATTAGGAAGAGCATTAGTTGAAAAAACATTGATGGATGCTAGATAATTGATCAAAAAGATGAAACAAAACTACCCACAATTTAGTGATCAAGGTATAATAGCTATAAGGGGAGTATATATTGTATTACCCTCAACTCGTGATAATCATTTAGTTAATACTATATTGTATAAGATAAGATCTATTCTCTCAAACATCTTTTTTCGAGATGAGGGAAGGAACGGTATGGTGCCACACCCTTCCTTCATCAAGATGAAAGAGACACAAGGACTCATGAGTCCCACCTTCAATAGGCCTCAGAGTAGTGACTATCACCATGTGTAATATATCTCTCAAAAAATGATGTAATTACAATTTTTAATGAATGCGGGATTGGTAGATAAGAAGTTAAAATTCCCAAGCACCCGAAAAATTTATATAATGGAAACCCAAATCAAACCCATGCATGATTTTAAGGAAACTATGATAAAATTAAAAGAACCAAATAATGTACCAAAAGAATGACAATAAGTAGATGAACAACAACTATCCAGACACCAGATCTAGTAAACTCTAGAATGGCCAATAATGTTCTCCTAGAAACCTAAAAACATGTTTATAATGTATGGAGAGTAGACAAGTATACTTATTAAGGAAAAAGGAACTCATTCACAAGTGAGAGAAGCATACTAGTGCCCATTTGAAAATAGATAAATCCTATATAACCTAACAAAGAATGATAAAAATCCTAGCCTCTCCAAGTCACACTCTCAAAATAATTAAAGATAATTAAGGTAATAACGTTATCACATCTATGATTTGGGTACCTCACACCAGTTTTCCCACTGACTAACTTCTTTATAATGGCTAATGTCTTGATGCAGATACCCTTACCAAAATGTAGTCCCAATGCCACAACTGCTTGCACATACGTGGAACACACACCACAGATATCCCACCTAGAGTCTCCATGGTCACAACAACCACACCCGTCACTCGAAAACACTTGGGTCTCATCCCGATGTCACATGGGAAAAAACCTGACCCGCATACACCGGGGCCCCTCATCTACAATAGAGCCGACCCGAAGGATCTTGGGAAATAGTCAACCTCATGCCACTAAATCCTACCTAGATATGCTCGAGATGAATGAACATGGAAGGGGGTGAAATGAAGAAGTTAGTAATAGGCCATCCATCCTCCCAATGGGATGTTCAGAATGAACCCCCCCCCCCCCCCAATTAAATGTGTGTGTTTGGAACCTAGTCCCAAACATGGGTTGTGTGCATATTGAAAAAAAAATTAACTATAAGATTATAAATATTTTTAATCAAACACTCAGACCAACCTGCGGGTTTCCAAACAACAAAACATCCCACACAAACCACATTTCTTACTACTTACACATAAACATATAACCATGAATGAAATTAAGTTCCGTTAGTAGATGTATTCCCTCATCCAATCCACCAAACCAATTGTAATTTATCATTTATTAACAAATTAATTTAATTATTCCATCCCTACCTAGAAAACTAATACGCACAACATTCACAACCATTTTACAAAGGATAAACGAAACAAAACACAACCATTGAAAACAAGGAATTAGGGACCAAGGTAAGGAAATCCATCCTAAAACCCATTTATAAAAAATAGAGAATAGAAAACCTATAGTCCCACTTCACAAAAAGTCAATCCATTCCACAATCAATTAATTTCTCAGTTGAGATATAATCATATATCTTGGACCACCTTATACACAAATCCCACAACAACCACCAATAAAACTAAATCCCCACATCAAATACATAACAAAATAAATCACATAACTAACTCCAATACCCACTGCTATTCCTCCAAAATTTCCCCCAACATTAGCACCACCCAACCCACATAGGACACAAAACCAAATAGATTATTGTACATATCCACACCTATCAAACATGATTTATTCATATATTTTAAATACTATTATTTAAATCCACATTGATAAACAATAGTGGTCATTCATGGGTTTTCATCCTAGGTAATCCATTTCATATAATCAGGTATACATGATTAATTAGATTGATATTTACTACAATTAGTTGTAAGGAAACAAAAATAGTCCTAATGAGTCTTTTAGGAAGATACAAAGACCAACGATGTCCATTATTTTCCAAGTCCATATATCCACAACATACCACATCATCATTAAAGATAACAACAAAGACAAAAAAATAACATTAACATCTCCCGCTATCCCCCATTTATTACTTCTCATTATCTTTTTTAATTTTAAATGTAGTTGTTCTCACAAAGAGGCATCATTATAGACACTCTGCATGATGACCCATTAAAAGAGGGAAAATAGGAAAATCTATACTTGAAACACCAAGAGACTAAAAATCATCTATACATTTAATAGGGGGTGCTGCGTGGAATTGGAAACAATATGGAAAAATGAATAGGATATGGATCTATCCCTATCGAATGAATCATTTGGGATGAAAATATCTACGTGAACTAAAAGAAAATGGAGGACATGACCCTGGATTTAGAAAATCTTGATCCTATATCAACGGAATGAGAAATGGTTTCATGGGTCGTCAAAGTCATATCGTGGTTAAGATTATGTGGCTTTACTATTTCAATGTCTGGGGAGCATTAATATATAAAAAATATAACTAATATCATTTGAAACTCCTTTATAAATGTCCAAAAATGTCATTACACTCAATTTATGTCAAATAAAATGTAAGAGGGGTGAAATTGGGAAAACTACAAAAATAGATGGAAAAGGACTCTGTGGCTGATTCCGACGTTGTTGATAACAATAACACTGATGGTGATGACCATGATGATGCTGACACTGAAAACAATTGATACTAAAAATTCACTCACCAACACTGACCGTATAAAATTAAACACTAACACAGACATTACACAATGACTCATTGACACTGATATTACAAATATGACTTGCTGACATTGAAAGTAAAAAAATGTCTCACTGAAACTAAGACTAAAAAATGACTCTCCAAAACTTATAGTAAAAAATGAATCACCGACATCGAGAGTACAAAAAATACTCATCGACGCCGATAGTATAAAATGACTCGCCAACACTGACAGTACAAAATTACTCACTGACAACGACAGTAAAAAAATGACTTACTAACACATATAATACCAAATGTTAGGGTAACCCTGACTGTTGAAGATCACATGCCAACACCTATTGTTCTAAATGACACCCTGACACTAAATGTTCAAAAAGACACACTGACACTAATACTTCAAAATGACATGCCTACACGGAATTTTCAAAATGACACATTGACACTGATAGCTCAAATTGACATGCCACCATAAAAACTACACTATTTGGGCAAGGATCCCTGACTGAGTCACCGGTACCCCCCAAAACACCACAAACACTATATTTTCACAATGTAATAGACTATAGTGGTCTGTTCCATTACATCAGATACATTCAAAACATTATTTCCCAAAAGAATTTAGAACCAACCAAAGGAAAAAAGAGGTATCTAAACAGCCACCCCATATGATAACTATAAAGGATAAATAACCATGTGTTGTTCAAAATCTATAGGGAAAACTTTGATATCCAAGAAAAACTCCTAGATTGTTACCACCCTAAACAGACACACATAACACAATGATAACACTATCCCACCACATATATTTGGGAGATCCTTCCTCTTTGTGAAGGTAAAATCCTATTTGGGCGCACTGACTCTCCCACAATGGTTTAATTTCATATATATTAATGTCTATTGATTAAGAATTAGGTCTTCCCCTCCCTGTATGTCGGGACATCTCACACATTAGGGAAAAGTAATGAAATCATTTCATAACAACAAGGATAAGAATTACAATATAAGAAAAGCGTAATGAAAAACAGAAGATCAAATCTCAGAATAGCTCCGGTTACTAGGCACACATCTATGAATCCCTCTCCTAAGTACTCTTCTCAAGGAAATCATGCCTCCAAAACCAATGAACTAAGGGAATGGTCAATCCATGAAGCTGATTCTATTGATGGTCTTGAATATCCTATTTGCAATCCTCAAATGTCTCTTATTCCTTGATATCCAACTCTCTCTAGTCAATAAAATGGGAGTATTATAGTGTATACTGATGAAGCTGAGAGTCATGAAAGATGTTGTGGACCCTCTCTATGAATAGTGGAAATTACAGTTGATATACTACCTCACCAACCCCTATCGAAACTTCAAAGGGCTTGATGAACCTAAGAGAAAGCTTTTTTATCATACTGATCCTATTCTACCCACATCAAGGGGAAACCTTCATGAACACATAGTCACGCAACCTCAAACTCCAAGGCTCTCTACCTGAGATTGGAATACAAATTCTACTGGTCCTGAGATGCCTCTATCACCTCAAACATATGATGATATTTCTCCATCATTATCTTCACTACATATGGTCCATGAAGGTATGTTCCCCCAACCTCTATCCATTATAAGGATCAATGACACAAGCTTCCGTACAATGCATTATATGGTGCCATGCTAATGGAAATGTGATATATATTATTGTATAAAAACTCTACCTGTGGAAAATATCATACCCTTGATTCCATGAAGTCCAAAAAATATTCCCTTACCATATCCACAAAAATATGGATGGTCTGTTATGTATGTCGATCTGTTTGATGGTGGAAGGCAGTGCTAATTCATATCTCGGTGCCAAAATCATGATGTAGTTCCCTCTAGAATCATTAGGAAATCCATGATGCCCTATCTAAGATGATGTATATGGTAACCCCATGCATTCACACCACATCATCTACATACTTCTTTGCCAAGGCATCCACTATGCTCGACTCCTTGATGGCTAGGAAGTGAGTGGATTTCGTAAGCTGATCCACCATCTCCCAGATATTATCAGAGCCTCCCTAAGCCCTAGGTAGTCCCATTATTAAATACATTAATATTTCATCCCATTACAATATTGGTATTCTTACCGTCTATGATATACATCCTAGAACATAGTTCCCAACCTTCACTTGTAGACAAAGTACAAAATTTTCCATAAACTCTTCCACTGCCAGCTTCACCTCAGACCACCAAATCTATTCCCCCATGACTCAAAACATATTTAAAACTCCTTGTTGAACTACTATGTGTTTTCTATAGAAGTCACAAATAACTCCTTCATGCATCGCTATTGCGACAAACAGCTTCCCACATAATAGAATATGATTCTAACCATCCTCCGACCATCCTTCTGAAGCATTACCCTGGTCAACGTGATCACGCATCACTTCAATCGATATGTCTCCCCACTAAGACTCCTACATCTACTGCATCAAGGAAGACTATAATGACATATGAAATAGATATCCTCTTACACTATCCAACCCAACATCAAGGAGAAATGTGGAAAACCCCTCCATTTCCTTTATTGAATCTTTCGGTTCATGGACTACCTCCTTCTATGAATTCTTCTTCATGTCATCAGCTTCCACATTCCCCTTCCGTGTGGTGTAAGAGATCATGAATTCATAGTCCTAGACAAACTCCATCCACCTCTATAGTTTTTTGTTTAGGTCTTAATGGGAAAATATATTCCATTATCTATTGTGATGCGTGAAGACTACAATATGCTCACCGATGAGGTATTTCAGTCACAACATCAGTGAAAACACGGCCATTGAAAGCTTCAGATCATTGGAGTCATAGTTACATTCAGGGGACTATAACAGCCTAGACCCATAAGAGATCACTCCTCACTACTGCATCAGCACAAAACTAAATCCTAAGACAGAGGTATCATAGAAGTCATTGAACATCACCCCTTCCTCTGGAAACATGAGCATTAAAGCACTAACCAACTTCCGCTTAAGATAGCTAAAAGCTGCCTAACACTGATCGCTCCACAAAATGGCCTATTATTTACAAGTCAAGGGTAACAATGGAGTTTAAACTCATGAGATGTCGGCTACGAACCTCTGGTAATATGCCACCAGGCCCAGGATGCTACAATCCTCCACAAAATTCTTCAGTGCTTCCCAAGAAACAACCGGTTAGATATTTGAATGGTCCACTTCTATACCCTTTTGAGACACTAAATTTCCATATAATTTTACGTCACATGTCTAGAACATTCACTTGGTCAACTTCCCAGAGATATGGTGGAGACGTAGGACCTGTATCTCAGTCCTCATATGGTCGGAGTTCTCCTTCTTTGTCCTTCAGTAGATCAGGATGTCATCGATGAAAACCACAAGAAATGGGTCTAGAAATTTATGAAAAATAGATTTCTTGAGTCCCATGAACACGAATAGTGCATCTGTGACACCGAAAAACATGACCATAAACTCAAAGTGCTCGTACCTACACCTTAAATCCACCTTCGAGGTGTCATCGCCCTTCATCCTCAATTGGAGATATTCATACCATAGATCGATCTTATAGAACCAACTTTCTCCGTTCATTTGGTCGAATAGATCATCGATCCAAGGAAATGGGTAATTGTTATTGACTATTACCTAATTCTGTATCCTTTAGCTTATCCATAGACTTATACCACCATCTTCTTTTATTGAAAAGAATAGAGCAACCCCTGGTGACACACTAGGCTGGATAAATACCTTCCTCATCAGATAGTTGATCTGAATATGAATCTCTCACAACACCGAAGGTTCCATTAA
Source organism: Viscum album (assembly GCA_963277665.1). Taxonomy (NCBI): domain Eukaryota; kingdom Viridiplantae; phylum Streptophyta; class Magnoliopsida; order Santalales; family Viscaceae; genus Viscum; species Viscum album. Next base: position 1,664,941,676 of record OY728126.1, on the reverse strand, counting down.
ATAGGGAGACAACAAATCTAGATGGGCACTTGGTTTTAATTATATCCCAAAATCGATGTGGGGGTAGAGTCAGAATGTCATCTAGGAAGACATCAAGGAGCTCACTGACAACCCCCAAGACCTCCACTATCACTATGTCTGCTGATCCCACTGACTTCTCGGCAGACGAGAAGAGAAGTGGCTCTACACACCTACTACCCACCTGATAGATCTACTAGCTAAAAAAACATCACACTGGCTATCCAAACATGAAAACACGACTCTTCTTCTAAAGCAGTCGATAACTGTGTTCACATTAAACAACCATTTGATTCCTATGATCACTTCGTATGGTAGAATATGTATCATAAGAAGATCCCCATTGAACTGATGATGTCCCAACATCAGTCTACATACCCAGAAAGAATTAAACAAACTATTCTGTCATCCATCTGGCATGCTCAACACCAGGGTAATGGGATGTCTCTCTGTGTATAGATAAATATCATGGTCTAGAAAGGGGGAAAAGAGTGAAAACCTATTGAATGAGACAATGCACAAGAACGTGTGCTAAACTGACTGATTTTACCTTGAATAATCACCATCTATTCTAGAACTATTAGCTGAATAGGATGAAACATCCCACACCAAACTCCTCTACCCCTCTGTTGTCGACTGCCTCCTTGAACATTCTGTGGTTGTGGTCCCTGGGGAGAACCCTAAGGTTGGACTCCACATGTACCATCCACCCTTAGAGGAATGTGATTCTTTTATCCATTCTTACATAATGGCCTACTTGGAAAAAGTTTCTGAGTAGGGTGTTGAACCATCCCACCTCCGTAATATTGGGCTCAAAAATGGCACTAGCACCGAAGATGTTAATAGCCTCCATAGACAATCCCCCTCAATCATAGTCCCTTGGGGAATGGGTGAGGACTAAGACATCAGAACTTGAAATAATGAGGCCTACATCCTGCTATTTGAAACCAAGAAGGTCCTCACACTGGAGACCTACTACTAACTGTCTTCCCCTTTGAGAAACTATTTTGTCTCCCCTCTCATGGTACACCTCACAACAATTGCATCCTCTCCTCTACTTCAACCATCTTCTAAACATCAATTTATGACAGTAGGGTTAAGGTAGTAACTTCATAATAAATGGATGGTAAGAGTTCCTCCTCCATGCACCTTTACTGATACTTCTCATCATGAAAGAGGTATAGAAAAATTTATAGGAGATGCTTGGTCATGATCCCCAGTTCCCTTATCGACATGATTACCTTTTAGAGGGATAGAATCTCCTATCTATTCTCAGCCTTCATCATCATGGAATGAAACTCTGCCCGAAACTCCAGTCAAAGAAATACAAAAAAACAATGGTCTCCTTACTCTCTACAAGGTACAACATCCATAACTGACACATCAATCTCCTTATCATGATCACCACCAGAGGAACCTTTTAATCCCTCAGAGAACATATCATGGTAAATTTGATCTCCATATCCTCAACATATCCCTCCATCTCTAAGTTTGAAACTCTCTATTCGTACTTCCCCAAGGGTCTGTCTTTGGAAAGCACGAAGGGTCTTCTACCACAAGTCATATTCCACCTCCTGATAAACCCTCTAATGATACACCAGTTCATCCTATTGGGCCAAAACATCTCGTACCACACATGGGTGACATCTTGGTTCCATATATGAAAAGGGTTAACAAGGAACTCCTACTCCGAAGTAGAATATAACTTTTTTTAAAATTCATTTTCACAATTCATTTATTTAAAGTTCCAAAACTACGAAGACACTCAAGGAAACAAGTCAATGTGATACATGTACCATTCCAAGGGTCTCAACCAAGTAATCAGTGTTGCCTAACATGGTCATTCAGTAATCCTAGAGTCCTTGCATCGGACTACAGGGGGTGCTAAAATCTTCTTTACCAGATGGTCATCCCTAAACTATTTCAAGCACCAAGATTTCCTACCTCCATTTTCCTACCATGTACTATAATCCGAACAATTCATAACTCTGAAATACATTTTATCTCTCAACAATCACCTTCGATAACATTCTTTCATGACTTGTCATCTTCAATTTGAGTGGAGGGACAAGAAGGATCCAGACACTTCCTTCTTCAAATCAAAGGATATATAATGACGCTTGTGTCCCACCTTCAATTGGCCCTGAAGTGGTGACTAGCTCCAATTGTTTTTAATCTTACACAAAATGGAAGTCGTTACCATTTTTAATGAAAACATGATCAGGGGATATGATGGTAAAAATCCCAAACAACATAAACAATTTATTTAAAAGAAACAAAATTCTAACTCATAAATGATTTAAATGTATTTTGAGACAAAATTACAACCAAATAACCAAATAAAGAACCAAAATAAAGAGACTAAGCAGCATCAAAACAACTATTTTGATGCCCAAGCATGTAAAGTCCAACACAGTCATAAAAGTTCTCCTAGAAACATGAAAACAATTTTATAATGTAGGATGAGAATACAAGTATACTCAATAGGGAAACAAAAGTCACTCATTCACATGTTGGAGAAGCCTATTAATTCACCTTTTAAAATATCAAAAACCAATAGAATATAACAAGGAATACTAACCAGCCTAGACTCCCCAAGGAACAATCCCCAAATAACATAAGACATGCAATGTAATAATATAAGTACATTGGTGATTTGGGTACCCCACTCCACTTTTCATACTGATTGACTACTCATTCATAATATATAACGTCTCGATTCAACCAACCTACCCAAAATGCAGTCCCTATTCCATAACTACCTGCATAATCCTAGGCCACAAATCGCAGATATCCCTCCCGTAGACACCTAGGATACAAAAAAGCACATCTCGACCAAGTACACATGGGCCTCATCTTAAAGAAACATAAGAAACAAAACAATCCCACATATAAATGTGTCCCTAATCCACAAAAAAACCTGCCTGAAGGATATTGGGATATAGTAGACCTCATGCCACTATAGCCTTCCCAAATAAACTCATGCAGTATGAACCCAAGAGGGGGGTGTGAAGAATAAGTCAGTAATTAGCCATCCATCCTCCCACATGTGTGGTGTGTATAAAAAATAGAAGGAACATTACGTTTATACATATATGTTAAAAACAGTCATCCCAACCTATGGGTTTCCAAACATGAAACCATACCACAAATTCCTTTTTGTTTCTACCCCTACATGCATATATTACCATGAATGACAGTCACATCTGTAAGTAGACGTAAAACCATAGACAATCCATTTAACCAATTTTCACTATTCATTTATCAACTCATTCATTTATTTGTTCCATCTATACCCTGTCAAATAACAAGAACTACATCGACAACTATTTTTAGAAGGCTAAATTACACTAAACATTACCAAGTCCAACAAGGATTTAGATACCAAGGTATGGAAATCCATTATAAGAGTCATTCATAAAAAAAATTATTGACAACGAACCTACATTCCCACTACAGTACAAGTCCGTCCATTTCAAAATCAATTAATCTCTCAAATGATTTATCATCAAACCTCCTACACCACCCCATAAAAAAATTCCGCAACAAACACCACTATAATTATAGCCCCACAGCAAAAACATACTAAACCAACTCACAGAACCACCTCCTCTACCCACCCATGTATCCACAACTATGCTCCCAATAGTAGAACCACACAACTGCCACCGGTCAAAACACCAAACAGAAGACATCACATAGCCTCACCTATGAAACATGATGTATTCATATTTGGTAAAAAAAATTCATTGAATCCACTCAGAAAAATAGGGGTGGTCACATAGGAGAATTATCATGGGGAAACCATTGCATTTAACCAGGTATACATGATTAAAAATATTTATATTTACACAAATTATTCAAACAATAAAACAATAGTCATAAAGCGTCACACATGAATAGACAATGACCACCAAAAACCATGATTTTTAGAATCAATATGGCCACAACATATAACATCATCTACAACAATTAACATTATATCAAACAACCCAACATCAACATATCTGACATCCCCAATTTATAACTTATCATTATCTTTGTTAACGGTGGATTCATCCATTCCCAAAAGGTGGCATTATTATACCAACCCTGCATGATGCACAATTAAAAGAGAGATGATGGAAAATACCCACATGGAATAATAGGTCACCAAAGCTCATCCTTGCATTGAACAGGGGTCACATGAGTAGTTGGAAACTCCCTGGGAAACTGAATAGGGGAGGGATCTTGCAAAGGCGCATGGACATTTTGGGCGGAAAATTTATCTATGCACCTAGGTGAAATAGAAAAGGGGACCTCAGCATTACAAAAGATAGATCCTATATCAACGAAATAGGAAATGGTTTCAAGGGCCATTAAATTCGGATCAGGGTTATTATTACATGTCTTGACTAATTCAAAATCCAGGGATTGATAGGATTTTTAAATATAATAAATATAATTTAATATACATTTATAAATTATTAAACAATACTTTAAACTTGATTTGCGTAAAATGTAACATAAGAATAGTGAAACAGGAAAAACTAGGAAAATAGATGGAAAATGATGCTGACGCTAACACCGATGTTGATGCTGACCCTGGGGAAAATGTTGATGTTGATGTTGATGTTGACACTGATGCTGACCCCGATAATACAAAATGAATCATCGACACTAACATTGAAAAATGACTCATCGACACCAACAATACAGAAATGACTCACCAACACTGACAATAAAAAGTGACATGTGGAAACCAAAATTACAAAAAGCTCACCGACGCTGAGAGTAAAAAAATGACTTGCCGACACTGACAATAAAAAATGAGCCGACACCGATAGTATAAAATTACTAGAGTAACCAAAAGTACAGAAAGACTCTTCGACACAAAAGGTATAAAAATGATTCCCCAACACTGAAAATAAAAAATTTATTACTGACATTGATAGTAAAAAATGAATCACCGACAAAAAGAATAAAAAAATGACTCACCAATATAGATAGTACCAAATGACAAGCTGACAACGATAGTTCAAAATGACATACTGACACCGACTTTTCAGAATGACATGCTGATACTGCCATTTCAATAGGAAACATCAACAACTATAGTTCAAAACAATACACCAAAACCTATAGTTTAAAACTACATATCAATACCGACAACTCAAAATGGCACGCTGAATGAAAAAACTAGTATTTTGGGTAAAATTATCCGAATGAGTCTCTAATAGCCCCTAGAACATCCCAAACACTATATTTTTACAAAAGAATTGACCGAAGATTTCTAGGAAATTATATCTATGTGGATATAGATAGAATTTTCCCAAGATGGTTTCTCCACACTCTAGTGAAGCATTTCAGAAATTTTAATGCACCAGACCATCTAGCATATTTTTTCAAAAAAACTATGAGAGATAGATTATTGTGCACTAGTGTTCCTAGGGGGGCCATTTAAACAACACCATGATCCCCAAAAAAAATAAGAATGATTCCATCGCACAAACATACAATAATTGATTGAAGGAGAACCCATATATGAGGTATGGCTATGAAGAAAAATAAATGAATCCCTTTCAACCAATCATCCCATAACATCCACCATAATGGTATGGTTTTCAAAAACAACATAATTGATTTGATTCTCGGGAATAAATAAGTCGACAAAAAGGGTGTAACAGACAAAAGGTAGATTCTAAAAAAAATGATTTATTGAAAAAATTTCTCTTGATCATCAAAATGAGTTTAATAGTGAAGGTATATTGTTTAGGGAGATAAAAATACAAATAATCCAGATTTCCACCACTCTCCATGAAAATGGTGAACAGTATCTCTAGAAATTGGCCCTCTCAAACCACTTCCAATCCAAAGGGGAATGTTAGTTCGATCCTATTGAGGAGTGGAAATCACAAAACTGAGAAAAATATTCATAGTTTTCAAAAGGGATTCACCCAACTAGAGGTCATTACCCAATCATCACAGTTGTTAAGAAACAAAACAATAAAGGAAATGGTAAGATGAAAATTGAAGATATTTCTCCCAAACCACTTCACATTCCATATATAGTTTTTAAAACCAGACACATGGATTTACAAGAAGTGAAAAAATAGGTTTTGTATGTGTTCAAGTGCGTTGAGATAAACCATACCATTATTGAGTCCATTTATAAAATCCCATGGTGTACAAATTTTTTAAATGAATTTTATACCAATCGAAGAGGGCTAAGGATAAATGAAAGGATAAATCATGGAAGGAAATTTTTAGGATTCATTACACAAACATAAGAAATTTCAAAATTTTGAAAGATCTAGGGAAATTTACAATACCATGTTCTATTGTGGTGTAACACTATTTTGATACTTTATGTGATTTGGGATCTTCTATAAATGTGTTGAATCACTCTTTATTCTCTTCATTAATTGTTTTTCAGTATAAGCCAATGATATTAGTGGTGCATTTGGAAAATAGTTCTATAACCTATCTAGTGATTGGAATTTATGATGTACTTGTTCAGGTAAGAGGCATGATTCTTCAAGCATATTTCTATATTCTTTACAAGTAGCCTGATCATTTATGTTCTCATGGTCACATTATCTTAGGTAGAACGTTCCTATAAACTACCAAAACTATCATAAATGTCCATGAGGTTACACCTTACATGGTGTTTAAAGATGACATTTTATTTTTTTTTATGTTTTAGAGTCCATGAGGTACCATTCATAAGAACATTCATCTTTTATTATCTACCATTTTGATCCTCCATGTAAAAATACCATGGATTTTGACTGTCCTATACCTATGGAGATTATGATTATTGGTTTAGTGATATATAAGATCACTTACACACCTATTTTAACTGCACAACCCTATCTTGAATGTTATTTTTTATGGTAATATATTCTTATTTTCATCATTTTCTATCAAATAATGACATGGTTTTTGAGTATGAATGTGGATTTTTTGCATTATTCTTGGATTTTGGTAATTGGTATTTTGATATTGATGATATTTGTGAAAATATATTAGTTCCTTCAATGTATCCATCCATAATTAACCCCTAAATTGGAACTCAAGACATTTCCACTAGATCACAAATACTCAAATTTTTTGATTGGTGACAGATTAGCTGTTATAATCGCTAAGAATATCCGTTTTGAACATGTGGAAAAACATTTGAATATTTTGACTAATAAAATTAGGGCTATAAGTTGGACCTTATCCAACATTTCATCATTAGAATCTCAATTTTCTGGAATATAATTATTTTAGATAACTCGGATAAGAAAATAAAGAACCCATATAGAAGAATTAATCAAACACATCTAGATTTTATTTAAAAATAAGTTGAAAAATAGTTCGATGTGGGTATAATTTATCACATTTTTTATTACCAGTGGGTGAGCCCTATCTAGGATGGGGAAAATAATTTTTTTGTTAGAAAATATAGAGTGTAGTTATCTCTAGTGAGAGTGAAAATTAAATTTCCTGTTTGTGTTGATTATATGAAGCTAAATTAAACAGCTCACACAGACCCTTTCCCCATCCCTTTTACTGATAAAATGCTAAAGGTACATAGTGGGAGGACACAATGTTGTTTTTTGGATAGTATTTCTTGTTATTTCCAGATCCATACTACTCCAAAGGAAAATATGGAGACTACATTCCCCTTTCCAATGGATAATTTTTCTACTAAAGGATTCTATTTGGACTCTACAACAACTGTGGTACCTTCCAAAGATTCCTGGTTTGTAGTTTTTTTCATATTTTTTTGACACAAGAATGAAGGTTTTTATAGTTTATATTACAATATATGGATCCTCATTTGATTAATTTCCCTTTAGATTGTGAAATGTTTTGGGAGAAATCTGGTCTTGAACAATGAAAAGTGTCATTTTATAGTAGAGCATGTAATTTTATTAGCGACTGTAGTGTAAGCACAATGAATATATGTCGATTGATCTATAGTGGATATTATTTCATCCTTATCCAATATTTCATGGTTTCATGATGTTATATCTTCCCTAGAGAATAAAGGTTCTTATCAGTGCTTCATCAAATATTTTAATAATATTTCTCTTCCTTTGTCACGATTACCTCTCAAATATTTCGAATTTTTGTTTGGTGATTCTTGTAGGGATTCCATTGATGAGATAATGAACATTATGACCAGTTAAATGATCATACATCCCCCATGGTGGGACATTATGTAACACCTTGAGATTTTATGAAAAATATTCTTTTTAATTTCATTAATGTCTTGTGTTGTACGCTACACCAAAAGGAGCTTGCTCAACATGCATCCTCGACTTGCCTTGCATTACACGCAATCGTGACCTTCCTCGATAGCGTGTGTAGTATGCAATACCGAGTTTCACTAAACAACGATATGCTATTAAAATATTATTAAAACTAGCCGTTATGAATAGTAATAGCCACATTTTAAAATTTTACAAATTATATCTCTCAAAATGGACTTCATTTTTGGATTCAGAGTATCGAATTTAGCCTAAGGTGAAATTTTGGTACTTTTCGGATAACTTTCATATTCTGATGAATAGTGAAAATTACTAAATTTTAATTAAAAACAACTTTTTTAATCAAAATAATTAATAGTGATAAATTATTAATTTGAGTGGTTTTAAAGTATATTTAGAATATATTTTTACAATTTAATACAATGTTGGTCATTGGATATAATTTCACATTTAAACCAGTCATAAACAAGTGTCAATCTTTTGATAGTTATTATCTCTTAAGAACACGCTATTTGTTTTGAAGACGGGAATTAATTTTTAAATTAATTAATGAAACTGATATGTTTTGAATTTGATAAAATAGACATCATTTTTGAATTCATAATATCAAATATAGCTTAGATCTAATATTTTGTATTTTTATGGAAACCTTCATTTTTTGATTAATAGTGAAATCACTAAGTGGTAGTTAAAAACTGAATTTTTCATAAAACATAATTTTACCGCTTCTGTGAGTGAATTTCAAAAATCCAAGAGACACGGTTAATGTCATTAAGTAAAATGTGGTTCAATGAGATGAAAATAATTTTTTGGTGAATAGTAACTTTTTACTTTTTTTACCACGGTTAAAAGTAAATAGGGTAATTAAGGGTAAAAATGATATTATTATCACCCTAACACATGTCCTAATTCTATTGGACAAGTATAATTCGACCAAAAACAACCTTAGGAATAAAATATGACCATTTAGGCCCACTTGGATTAGATTAGGACATTTATTATTAATTTATTTAAAGAAGGGTTAAAATAGTTAAAATCAAAGTTTAATAAGTAAATCATTTTTAATATGCGGTTATACATAAGATAAATTCGACTATAAATATTCATTATAAATCTAAAAAGATTTCCTACATAATGGTATTTTATTTGTAATTTTTATACATTAAATAATTTAATTTATTTATGACACAACGATGATGCAGTAATTATCTTATTAATGAAATATTGACATAATGGACGTTATAAATACCCAAATAAATATAATTTGAGACTTTTTATGAATTAAACTAATTTTATAGGTTCATATGACATGTTAGTATGGATTTAATTAACTTTTTTCGAACTTATCGTTCTTTTAGGATTTTTACTAAAATCAATTACTAAATAGTGTCAAAATTGACATAAAATAGTTTTTAAAACAAATATTATATTATTAATTGTTATTTTATTCCTAAAAATCTAAGGTTCGGACAAATGACTTAGACAAAGTTATATATATTAATAATAAACAACTTGGGGTTCGTTTGTCTTGATATAGTAATTTTATTAACCTTATAGTATAAGAACAGAAGAAGACACGGTAAAAGTAAAATTATTTAACTTAATGTTAAATCTAAATGATAAGGTTAAAATAGGAACCTAAACTTGTCTAAATTTTATTGGATTAGAGGATGTCGACCCATCCCCACCTTAGCCTCTAAATAAATCAATTTGGAGCTATTTCAAACCGAACATGACTTTGTAATAAAATAATATTTTTAGTTATTCCAAAGGTGCCCCTCCCCTCCCTTATAAAAGGGCACCTCCTCCCTCTCTTCCTCACACATCTTTGAGCCTTCAAGCTCGGCCAACCCCTACCAAATTCACTTCTCCAATTCCCTAGAAACATACTAGAGGTTTTGGGCTTCCTCAAAGACCAATTTTAGTGCCCTAAGTGGAGGTCTCAAAGAGGCGCTTCAAAGAAGAGGTAATTTATGTTACCGATTCTTTCACCTTTATTTCTTCTTCCACTTCTTCTTCTTAGGTTGTTTCATTATGAAGTAATAACATAAGTATCACTAATATAATTATATGTTTTTATAAGTATGAAACAACCCTATTTCACCATCTATCCATCCTACGAAAAATGAAATCACCGCGCGTGCGTACGTACGGAATACCGTCTCCACGCCGTGGTGAAATCTATTTTCCGCCACCGCCTTAATTGGATGGGTATAATGGTATAATGAGTAACTATATATGATTATTATAAATTGATATTGATACTTAAATAGTATACATACACTTCAACACAATTCCATGACCATGGGAAGGATATCATCGCTCGTGCGTACGTACGGACTACCGTCTCCACGACGCGATGAGATTCATTATCCCTGTTAACCATTCCAGAATGATTATAAACTATATATAATGAATAATAATGAAATATATGACATGGTAAATCTACTGGATTTATTTATATATATATTTCATCTACTTACTTCCATTCAAGACAATAAGGAAAGGAAAACAGCGTTCATGCGTTTGTACGGACTACCGTCTCCATGAACGGTGTGTTTCATTTCATTTATCTATCTATTATATATATATATATATATACTGAATATATATGATATATAAATCATATTTTATATTCTAGAAGTAAGTAAATCATGATATAACTAATAATAATGTCAAGAACAACAAGTCCAAACACCTACGATAAATGAAACGATTTTACCCAAAACGCTTCTTTAACATGGAATTTACAAAAGAACGAGTAATATAAAGTCATAAGTGAACCATATATGATATAATAAAAATGAATATGATTCTGTAATTAGTTAATGACATTATTTAAATCATTATACAGGAGGTTCGGATACGTACAAAGCATATCGGACATAAGGTAAGCGAAATATCACAATCTCATTTTTATCCGAGATTGTTTATACTTTGGCATTTACTGGGGTGTATTTTATCATCCAAATCCATGTTTCCTAAATATTTAATATTATTTCCATTCACCTAAAATTGTTTAAATCATATTTTACCCTTCTGTGAGTTTTTAGTAAAGGGTATGAAAGGAATCTTTTGTCGTTTTTCGTACGCGGTACTTTTAGACTTTTCCGACAAAAGTATGAAGAATGTTTTTTTAACTTATATGGAATGAATGGATTTTTAAAACATTATTCCCAAGAATATTCCTTTAAAATTTTTAATGTTTATTTTTAATCAACTTCTTTTAGTTTAGAATTTTATGACATGTTAAGAAAGGAAAAGTGTTTTTGAAAAAGAAAGGATATTTTCCTCAAGAATGGAGTTCAAGTGTTTTATCAAAATTATTTTCCATCTAAGATAATATAGGGTTCTGTTTCTATCCCTATTATTACATGGATTTGATTATGTTCTGATGGAAATATTTTTTATTAATTCCTTTATCTTATATGAATTGTTTTATGATGTCCCGATGTTTAAGATTCCCATTTTTATTACATCGGTTATGCAATGATGTATGATTTATGATTTCGTGGCACACATAAGAATGGTATAATTATGAGATGAGTGGGACCTATATCTCCCTCCAATGAATTGGGTAAAGATTTTATATCTCATGAGATAGACATGGCTGGAATGGTAGGTTATACCGGTTCTGTGAAACAGGACTGGAACGAGGGTGACTCGGTTCAGAAATGGACTTTGTCCACTAAGATAGTCTTGGAAATGAGTCTTGAATAATAAGATGCGATTCTCTATTATTATGTGTGTATTCTACAAAGTTTCAGGTTTTAAGTTATGATTATTGGGATTACATTTCACTTCTAGGATTTATCCCATGTTATGATATTATGATCTCTTTTGCAGGATAAGATTCCCAAAAGTTATGTTCTTATGTATATGATGTGATTGATTTTTGTTTTGTTTACCTTTACTGAGCATTTGAGCTCACCCTTTCATGTTTTCTTTTCCCCAGGATATAAAGAAAGGTTTTAGGTAGAAAAAAAAAGGAAGATCATTATGGGAGATGTTGAAGATCTTTCACCACGATTAGAAGATTATATTCCGAGTTTCCAAAGACACTAAACTATTACGATCCTTGTGTGTGTGTTTTTGTTATGTACTAAGTATTCCGAAAAAGTAATGTAATGTCCATGTACGTCAAGCGTAGGGTCTCTACAGTTGGTATCAGAGGAAAGGTTTAGTCAACCTTTGGAAACTAGGATGCGAAAACGTTAGTGAGATCCCTAGAGATATTTCTAAGGTATGTCTAGGGATGTCCCTAAGGTTAAGTATATGTATAGGTTATAGTACTATAATTACGCTAATGATCATAGAATTAAACCTAAGATGTTAGATATTGAAGGTAATCCCCCTTTATTATGTTGTTTTCCCTAGCATGTTTTTTGCCTCTCACACTATTCTTTTTGGGTTTTATAAAATGGCTCGAAATAAGATGATTCACGATAATGGAGGATATAATGGACAATGGAATGATATTATTCATGAGAAACCAAATTAAATAGGATTTGGAAGTCCAAAAATCATTATTATGCTGAATCAGCAATCTCATAATATGATCAATAAAGTAAAATTTGGTAAGTTTCCTGACTCGTCTAATAAGAGAAAGATGGAGTTTCATGATGATCATAGAGGAAAGAATGTTCAATTTACCCTATGTAAATCATGTGGGAAGAGGAATCAAGGAGAATGTTTCAAAGGAACTGGAAGATGATTTGGGTGTGGAAAAGAAGGACACAAAGCCAGTAAGTGCAAAGGAAAAGGTTCAGTTAACACCATCGACAAGGATAATGGTATTGCTACGACATCAACAATGATTAGATGTTTTAAATGTGGAATGTACGGGCATTATGCAAACCAATGCCCTAATGGAAAATCTCATGAAGAGAATCAACATGGTCATATGGGTAGTATTTATGTGGATGATGATGAAGAGCTACAAATGATATATGAGATGAAAGAAGTGTTAAAGCTCAGTCGGTTGTTTTAGAAGGTAGTGGAATGATTGTATGTTTATCGAGAGTTATGTTGTATAGTTAATGGTACTATGGAATAAAGAATCATCTAAGGATTGTTACACTATTGTTTTTCCAAAAAGTATTTGAAAGTATATGTTGAATGGTACCAGTAACCATGGAATGTTATTCAGATATTTTTGTAAAGTAGATGATATGCGCATAATGAAGGAATAAGAAGATAATGAGATGTTTGATTGTATTCATGAGCTCATGATTGATATAAAGACTAAGTGATATCATGGTTTGAGTATATAGAATTTTTGGATTTTGGTATGTTGAAAGAGTTAACTTTTGACAGCATTTATGTTTTCACTAAGGTTTAATGGGTATTCATTTTTCAAGAGAATACATGATTAAGGTATTCACATGATTGGAATGTGACCAACAAGATATATGGGGGATAAATGATGGTATTCACATGCTTGGTTGACGACATTTCAAGTTATTGTTTTCTTTATACTATGAGCTTGGACCGAAGTATTTTAGATAATCCTAAAGATTAAAGTGGATTATGATAACCATAAGTTAGTATTGTTTAAGGATAAAACTTTTTTTGATATTATTTATGTGATGTTATAGTAATGTAGTTTTAGAAAAAGGACAACATGCAGGACGGGTGACAGCCCATCGCGTCGGACAAGGCTGTGGGAATCGAACCCACAACCGAAGTGCGACTGGCCTTTATCGCCTACCACTGGCCTACAGGAAGTCCATGTTTAGTAGAAACTAGTTTTATTATATTAATCAGTATGATATATGAAGTATAAGTCCATTTTAGGAACTATATATGATTAATCTCACTATATATGGACTTATGTATTTTTTTGATAACTTTTCTAACCTTTTGTTTGAGACAGATGGAATGACCCATCATTCTATCACATGATCTGTTAACACATCACGAATGACAAATTCAAATTCATTTCTTTAATATATGAAGTGGAAATTGTCCAAATAACAACAAACGGTGAGACTATACCAAAATCACGAAAGTATTTCTTCTAATTCCAATTTCATCAACTTTAGGGAAATGATCTTAAAAACCAAAAATGTTGTCATAGTGCTCTTATATCTGATGAATCAGATGGTACCCTAGATCATCACAAATTTATGGCTTTGTGATTGCTGTATTTTCCATAGCCATGTTCTCTACCACTCTCCATCAGAACATGATGGTTATATTTCTCTTCCATATCCATATTTTCACCTATGTGGAAACCCAGTGATTAGTTTATTTGGGTAACTGTTATGTTTCATTCTTTTATTTTTAATGATTGGTTTTGGTATTCCTTTTTATGATGTGGGTTTCTATCAAAGAAACATTCTAGTAGTAAACCATTTATAACCCCGACGAATTTCGAGGGCGAAATTCATTTTAAGGGGGGTAGAATGTAACACCCCGAGATTTTATGAAAAATATTATTTTTAATTTTATTAATGTATTGTGTTGTATGATACACCAAAAGGAGCTTAATCAACATGCATCCTTGACTTTCCTTGCATTACACGCAATCGCGGCCTCCCTCGATAGCGTGTGTAGTATGCAATACCGAGTTTCACTAAACAACGATATGCTATTAAAATATTATTAAAACTATCCGTTATGAATAGTAATAACCACCTTTTAAAATTTTAGAAATTTTATCTCTCAAAATGGACTTAATTTTTGGATTCGTAGTATCGAATTTAGCCTAAGATGAAATTTTGGTACTTTTCGGATAACTTTCATATTCTGATGAATAGTGAAAATTACTAAATTTTAATTAAAAACAACTTTTTTAATCAAAATAATTAATAGTGATAAATTATTAATTTGAGTGGTTTTAAAGTATATTTAGAATATATTTTTACAATTTAATACAATGTTGGTCATTGGATATAATTTCACATTTAAACCAGTCATAAACAAGTGTCAATCTTTTGATAGCTATTATCTCTTAAGAACATGCTATTTGTTTTGACGACGGGAATTAATTTTTAAATTAATTAATGAAACTGATATGTTTTGAATTTAATAAAATAGACATCATTTTTGAATTCATAATATCAAATATAGCTTAGATCTAATTTTTGGTATTTTTCTGGAAACTTTCATTTTTTGATGAATAGTGAAACCACTAAGTGGTAGTTAAAAAACTGAATTTTTCATAAAACATAATTTTACCGCTTCTGTGAGTGGAATTTCAAAAATCCGAGAGACACGGTTGATGTCAGTAAGTAAAATGTGGTTCAATGAGATGAAAATAATTTTTTGGTGAATAGTAACTTTTTACTTTTTTTACCACGGTTAAAAGTAAATAGGGTAATTAAGGGTAAAAATGATATTATTATTACCCTAACACATGTCCTAATTCTATTGGACACGTTTAATTCGACCAAAAACAACTTTAGGAATACAATATGACCATTTAGGCCCACTTGGATTAGATTAGGACATTTATTATTAATTTATTTAAAGAGTGGTTAAAATAGTTAAAATTAATGTTTAATAAGTAAATAATTTTTAATATGGGTTTATACATAAGATAAATTCGACTATAAATATTAATTAGAAATCTAAAAATATTTCCTACATAATGGTATTTTATTTGTAATTTTTACACATTAAATAATTTAATTTATTTATGACACAACGATGATGCAGTAATTATCTTATTAATGAAATATTGACATAATTGATGTTATAAATACCCAAATAAATATAATTTGAGACTTTTTATGAATTAAAGTAATTTTCTAAGTTAATATGACATGTTATTATGGATTTAATTAACTTTTTTCGAACTTATCATTCTGTTAGGAGTTTCAAAAAAATCAATTACTAAATAGTGTCAAAATTGACATAAAATAGTTTTTAAAACAAATATTATATTATTAATTGTTATTTTATTCCTAAAAATCTAAGGTTCGGCCAAATGACTTAGATAAGGTTATATATATTAATAATAAACAACTTGGGGTTCGTTTGGCTTCATATAGTAAGTTTATTAACCTTATAGTATAAGAACACAAGAAGACACGGTAAAAGTAAAATTATTTAACTTAATGTTAAATCTAAATGATAAGGTTAAATTAGGAACCTAAACCTGTCTAAATTCTATTGGATTAGAGGATTTAGACCCATCCACACCTTAGTCTCAAAATAAATCAATTTGGAGCTATTTCAAACCGAACCTGACTTTATAATAAAATAATATTTTTAGTTATTCCAAAGGTGCCCCTCTCCTCCCTTATAAAAGGGAACCTCCTCCCTCTCTTCCTCACACAACTTTGAGCCTTCAAGCTCTGCAAAACCCTGCCAAATTCTCTTCTCCACTTCCCTAGAAACATCCTATAGGTTCTGGTCTTCCTCAAAGACCAATTGTAGTGCCCTAAGTGGAGGTCTCAAAGAGGCGCTTCAAAGAAGAGGTAATTTCCATTACCGATTCTTTCACCTTTATTTCTTCTTCCACTTCTTCTTCTTAGGTTGTTTCATTATGAAGTAATAACATCAGTATCACTCATATACTGATATGTTATTATAGGTATGAAACAACCCTATTTCACCATCTATCCATCCTACGGAAAATGAAATCACTGCGCGTGCGTACGTACGGAATACCGTCTCCACGCCGTGGTGAAATCTATTTTCCGCCACCACCTTAATTGGATGGGTATAATGTTGTACTGAGTAACTATATATGATTATTATAAAGTGATATTGATACTGAAATAGTATACATACACTTCAACACAATTCCACGACCATGGGAACGATATCATCGCTCGTGCGTACGTACGGACTACCGTCTCCACGACGCGATGAGATTCATTATCCATGTTAACAATTTCAGAATGATTATAAAGTATATATAATGAATAATAATGAAATATATGAAATGGTAAATCTACTGGATTTATGTATATATATATTTCATCTACTTACTTCCATTCAAGATAATAAGGAAATGAAAATAGTGTTCATGCGTACGTACGGACTACCGTCTCCATGAACGGTGTGTTTCATTTCATTTATCTATCTATTATATATATATATATATACTGAATATATATGATATATAAATCATATTTTATATTCTGGAAGTAAGTAAATCATGATATAATTAATAATAATGTCAAGAACAACAAGTCCAAACACCTACGATAATTGAAACGATTTTACCCAAAACGCTTCTTTAACATGGAATTTACAAAAGAACGGGTAATATAAAGTCATAAGTGAACCATATATGATATCATAACAATGAATATGATTCTGTAATAAGTTAATGACATTATTTAAATCATTATACAGGAGGTTCTGAAACGTACAAAGCATATCGGACATAAGTTAAGGGAAATATCAGAATCTCATTTTTATCCGAGATTGTTTATACTTTGGCATTTACTAGGGTGTATGTTATCATCCACATCCATGTTTCCTCAATATGTAATATTATTTCCATTCACCTAAATTTTTTTAAATCCTATTTTACCCTTCGTTGAGTTTTTAGTAAAGGGTATGAAAGGAATCTTTTGTCGTTTTTCATACGAGGTACTTTTTGACTTTTTCGACAAAAGTACGAAGAATGTTTTTTTAACTTATATGGCCTGAATGGATTTTTAAAAAATTATCTCCAAGAATCTTCCTTTACAATTTTTAAAGTTTATTTTTAATCAACTTCTTTTAGCTTATAATTGTATGACATGTTAAGAAAGGAAAAGTGTTTTTGAAAAAGAAAGGATATTTTCCTCAAGAATGGAGTTCAAGTGTTTTATCAAAATTATTTTCCATCTAAGATAATAAAGGGTTCTGTTTCTATCCCTATTATTACATGGATTTGATTATGTTGTGACGGAAATATTTTTTATGAATTCCTTTATCTTATATGATTTGTTTTATGATGTCCCGATGTTTAAGATTCCCATTTTTATTACATGGGTTATGCAATGATGTATGATGTATGATTTTGTGGCACACATAAGAATGGTATCATTATGAGATGGGTGGGACCTATATCTCCCTCCAATGAATTGGGTAAAGATTTTATATCTCATGAGATAGACATGGATGGAACTGTAGGTTATACTGGTTCAGTGAAACAGGACTGAAACGAGGGTGACTCGGTTCAGAAATGGACTTTTTCCACTAAGATAGTCTTGGCAATGAGTCTTGAATAATAAGATATGATTCTCTATGATTATGTGTGTATGACACAAAGTTTCGGGTTTTAAGTTATGATTATTGGGATTACATTTCACTTCTATGATTTATCCCATGTTATGATATTATGATCTCTTTTGCAGGATAAGATTTCCAAAAGTTATGTTCTTATGTATATGATGTGATTGATTTTTGTTTTGTTTACCCTTACTGAGCATTTGAGCTCACCCTTTTATGTTTTCTTTTCCCCAGGATATAAAGAAAGGTTTTAGGTAGAAAAAAAAGGAAGATCTTTATGGGAGATGTTGCAGATCTTTCACAACGATTAGAAGATTATATTCCGAGTTTCCAAAGACACTAAACTATTACGATCCTTGTGTGTGTGTTTTTGTTATGTACTAAGTATTACAAAAAAGTAATGTAATGTCCATGTACGTCAAGCTTAGGGTCTCTACACATTATATTTGATCTTATTTATCATTCTTCAGAGTTTTTAGTTAGACATATATATTATAATAAAAGGCGGAGGGATGTTCACATTTATTTGCCTATGCTTTGAGGAAATTGGATTCATCCCGTTCAAACTAGAAAACCACTGAAAATGTGTTTCTTACTAACATATATTATATTGGGAAAAATTCTGTTCATATTTATTTTGACCTAAAGTAGAATTTTTGTATGACAATGAATCTCAGAGGTACCTCTTGATGTAAATAGATGGAAATCCTAGACTTTTTCAATGGATGACACTTATTTAAGAATTTGATATATAGTTAATGGAAAAGATGGGTTCAAATTACTAGGTGGTGAATCACATGAGTAAGATTACTGACAGGATATACGATAAAACATTGGACCCTATAACACTTTGGGACACATTTTCTAATGAGAATTATTTCTCACACATAGGTGTTAATCCATGGGAGGCAAATTTAGTTGACTACCTTGTTACATTTGTAATGTATTCAAAATTAAATAAAATTTCAGTCCAAAAAATAAAATTCAAGTCTCTGTTTTATATGTGTGATATTCTATCATAACCCCCTCCCCACAATATATATTCCTCCTAGTCTAGAAATGTGTGAAGGGACATAGTGACCCCTGTGTCCTGCCTCCAGTATTCCCTGGGTTGGTGACTAGTACCGATGGTATAGTGAACACAAAAATGGGTGGCATTACCCTCTAGGAGAACACATGTGAAAGGGAGAGATAATACAGACACCAACCAACTCCAAATCAGAAAAAAAAATATAAATTAATACCCAATTACACATATTTAATGTTAGGAAAAAAGTACTACAATATAAGGGAAAATCATCAAGTACCAATGGAATGTAAAATGGCTGCTACCATGAAGCTTGAAAAACTCATGCAACCCCAATATAGTAGTAACCAGCCTAATCTCTATCCAACTCCAAGTGACCTGAAAATAGTTTCTATATACATATAGTGAGAATAAAAGTATACTCTATAGGTTCCTCCCTATATTCTCTCCTAAAAAATTAATGATAACAAACTAAATAATAGTGAACAACATGTGAAACTAAATCATCACCTAAGCAGGTATAGTATGATCCCATACTCACTATGGATACTCTCACCAAGTATCACATTCCATATTATATAATATAATAAATAAATTCAATGGTGACTCGCTACAGCTTCCTCACTGTGTTACCTCTTTTCCCCAATATTTCTCCTCCTAAGAATCTCTCTCTATAAAGGCTTCCCTGTAGACACCTGTACAATGTTCCGAAACATGCACCTTGTGCAGCACCACCACCATGTCCATGTAACAAAAAAATACCAAGTAGTTTTCAGCAGCCACTATAGATTACATAATGTGTATCATACATCTTTCCTTGGTCACATTGTTTCAAAAAACCGTATAACGGTTGATCCTGATAAAGCAAAAGTTGTTGAAGAATGTCCAAGACCCACATATATAACAGAGATTCGTAGTTTTCTTGGTTGGGAAGGTTATTACAGGAGGTTTGTTGACAATTTTTCATGGTTATCTTTTCCAATGACTAAGTTAACTCAAAAAGGTGTTATGTTCATCTAGACAAAATAATGTGATGATTGTTTTCAGGAATTGACAAGGAGATTGGTGAATGCTCCAGTTTTGGCACTGCCATCCAGAAATGGTGAGTTTTCTATCTACAGCGATGCTTCCTTGAAAGGACAGGGTTGTGTCCTAATGCAGAATGATCAGGTAATTGCTTATGCCTCACTTCAGTTGAAACCACATGATTTAAATTACCCTACACATGCTTTGGAATTAGCTGTTGTTGTTTTTACTTTAAAAATTTGGAGGAATCATTTTTATGGAGTAAAATGTGAAATATATACTGATCACATAAGTTTAAAGTATATATTAACTAAAAAATAATTGAACATGAGATAGAGGAGATGGCTGGAATTAATCAAGGATTATGATTGCATGATCCATTACCATCCTAGAAAAGAAAATAAAGTGGCTGATGCTTTGAGTCGAAAAAGTAATGCTTCATTAACTATGCGTCATATGGAACAAGATCCTTTGGTTTTTTGATTCGATAAACATTGTCAAATAAATTTTTGGTGCATAAAATTCTTCTGTTTTGTTTTAGGCGTTAGGGAATTCATCTCTATTAAATAGAATAAAGGAAGTACAGAAAGAAGACAGTGAGTTGCCGAAAAAGGTAGATTTGGTTCAGAAGGGTATGTTGCCTAATTGTAACATTGATAATGATTGTGTTTTGAGGTTTGGGAAGAGATTATGTCTTCCTTGTGATTCACAATTGAAGAATGTGTTGTAATGTGAAGCTCATAGTTCCACGTATTCAGTTCATCCTGGTAGTACTAAGATGTACAGAGATCTTCGAGAGTTTTACTGGTGGGATGGAATGAAAAGAGATATTGCTGATTTTACTATGAAGTGTTTGACCTGTCAGCAAGTTAAAGCTGAGTAGAAGTCACCAAAGGGGATCCTTCAGCCTCTATCAGTGCCAGAGTGATAATGTTAAAAATATATCCATGGGCATCATTGTGGGATTACCAAATACATCTCGAGGTAACAACGCAATCTGGGTAATAGTTGATCGATTGACTAAATCTACTCATTTTTTCTTATTCGAGATACATTGTCTCTAGATCAACTTTCTCGATTGTATGTTAAGGAGATAGTTAGTTTACATGGAGTGCCCCTCTCCATTGTATCTGATTGTGATCCCAGGTTTACTTCTAATTTTTGGAAAGGCCTTCAGAAGTTTTTGGGTACTAAATTATATTTTAGTACAACTTTTCATCCTCAATCCGATGGGTAGTCGGAATGAAAAAATCAGACCTTGGAGGATCTACTACGTGCTTGTTCACTAGATTATCGGGGAAGTGGGGGCCAACGTCTTTCTTTTGTTGAATTTTGATATAATAACAGTTTTCATTTCAGTATACAGATTGTTTCATTTGAGGCATTATATGTAAAGCATTGTCAAACTCCAAATTTCTGGGATGAAGAAGGTGAAAGGAAGCTGAT
The DNA here is from genome assembly GCA_963277665.1 of Viscum album. NCBI lineage: Eukaryota > Viridiplantae > Streptophyta > Magnoliopsida > Santalales > Viscaceae > Viscum > Viscum album. The sequence continues at coordinate 1,664,919,740 of OY728126.1, read as the reverse complement.
GGGACCAGAATTGGTAGAAGAGAAGGCAGAGAAAGATCAGTTGATTCAGAAGTACATGAGAATATCTCAGAGCAGACAGAAAACTTATGTAGATAACCAGAGGAAGGATCTTTCTTTTGAGGTAGGCGATCATGTCTTTATCAATGTTTTTATCCATGGAAAAGTGTGATGTGTTTTGGTAAGAAGGGAAAGTTGAGTCTGTGGTTCATTGGACCTTATGAAATCTTGGATAAAGTTAGATCAGTTTCATATAGAGTGGATTTACCTCCAAGTTTGTCCGAGGTACACAATGTTTTTCATGTTTCGATGTTGAGAATGTATATGCCTGATCCATCTCATGTTTTGAGCCTAGACGTAGTTCAGTTGGAAGAGAATCTCTCTTATGAAGAACAACCAATTCATATTCTCAACCATAGAGAGCAAGTGTTTCAGAATAAGGTAATTCACAAGGTAAAGGTTTTTTGAAAAAACTATATGACTCAAGAGGTAACGTGGGAATCTGAAAATGCAATGAGGGATAAATACCCCCACTTATTTTGATAAGTGAATAAAAATTGTGAGTAAGCAATTTCAAAATGGGGGGAAGGATGTAACATCCTAGGAAAATGAAGAATAAGGGATTTTCATATTTATTTATATTTTTAAATTAAATTTTAATTTTACTTTAAAGGGTATTCTATGTTCGATAGCGTACTTGATATGCAACAACAGGTTTCTTTGAAATATTATATTGCACACTAATAATATAATATTATTATTTTAAATGGTAGTTAACTCATAGTCGTTTTATTGGAAGAAATTAACAAAAAAAACTCCAATATGAGTATACATGATTGTTAAATGTATTTACATTTATCCAATAAAATGTTAGAGGCTTAAAATATGAATAAATCTAATTTTAAGCATAATTTTCATTAAAAGGTCAATTTACCGCCTTTTAATAGTGATCCCTATTTAAATATGGTATTGGTCACTTTAATAAATTCTAAATGACCAAATAAAATCCTTCTTTAGAATTGGGACATCAAAATTTACTTTTTGTAAATTTTTGGGATTTTTCCAATAAAGTTTTTTTTAATGAATAGTGAAAATATTGTATTTTATTTCAAAAGTTGTTTTTAATATAATTTATTTATATGGATATGATATCTTTTTAATTGGTTTTAAAGTGTAATTAGAATATATTTTTACCATTTAATCCAATTTTGGACATTGTAATTAATTTCACTTTGAAATTGGATATAAACATGTGTCAATCATTTGATAGTTATTGTTTCATAAAAACACGCTATTTTTTATTAATGGGAATTAATTTTAAAATTAATTAATGAAAATTTTATGTTTTTAATTTGAAAAAATAAACATCATTTTTTAATTTGGAATATCAAATATATCTTAGGCTAAATTTTTGATATTTTTCTAAAAAAACTTCAATTTTTGATGAATAGTGAAACCCCTTAGTAGTAGTTAAAAAACTCAATTTTTCATTTAAATGAAATTTTACCACTTCTGTTAATTGAATTTCGAAAATACAACATACATGGCTATTATTAGTAAGTAATATGTGGTTTAATAAGATGAAAATAATTTTTGGTGTATAGTATCTTTAGTCTTTTATATACCGCGGTTAAAGGTATATAGGGTAACTCAAGATAAAAACAATATTATAATATTTCAAAATTAATTTAACACTTGTCCAAAGATTATTAGATGAGTAATGACCGACCATGGGCATCCTTTGGTTGATTTTGGGACCCCATTTAGCCACTTATAAATGATAATGACACTTTAGATTAATTAATTTAAAGTAAAGCAAAAAATGATATAAACAAAATTATTTTAGTAAATTAATTTTTATATGTTGTTATATAAGTCATTTTTCTACTATAAAAATTATTTAAAAATATAAAAATATTTACTAAATGATATTATTTTCACTATAATTTTTAGACAATGAATAAATTTAATTATTTATGACACTATAATGATGCAGTATTTACCTCATTAATAAACGATTTAAATAAATAATATTATAATGATTAACATTTTATACAAAAACTATCCAATTTTTATTGGAAGATTCTATTTCTTCAATGAGTCATATTATCTTAGACCATAATGATCTATGGAACTTTAGAAACCGAACATCAATATATAATAAAATGATATTTTCACACTTTCCAAAAGATCCCCTCTTCCCCCTTATAAATGGAGACCACTTCTAACCAATTCCTCACACCCCTCAAGCCATTTGGCTTGTCCAACCTCTACCCAATTAATCTACCTACATCACTCTCCTCCCCTAGAATCATTACCTTAGGCATAAGGCACTTCAATAATTCTTTTGGTTCAAACCAAAGGGAGTTACCCAAATTAAAGATAATGGTTTCTCTTAAATCTTTTTATTTTAATTCTCCAACCCCTAAAATCTTTTTATTCCTTTCTTTTTTAACAACACAAAGATCCTAAATATAGAAGGTTGTTTTTATGAGAAGTATTCTAACTAAAATTACACACACCTTCATCTAATGGATGGGGAACATAATGTTTCTTTGGATGGCAAACTAACGCCTCACGAAACGATGATTGTTCGATTATCTCCTACCGCCTCTCATGGTGGCCATTATGATGGCACTGTATTTATATATGATATATATTATGTTTATGGTTTATTTATTATTCTGTATTTTTTTATATATCATACCTATATTGTTTACATTATGTGTAAACACGATAATTTCATTTGAGGTAGTGCAGACTACCGCCGCCTCAAAGTGATATGACTCGTTAATGCCATATGTTGGACGTATAAAGGATGGAGTTAATGATATTATATATGATATTATATATGAAATTCTTTTGGAATTATAATATACCTGTTTATCATTATGTTTTAATTCCATTAATATAAGATATAGAAATGAAAGTAGCGTTCATGCGTACATACGGCTTACCGTCTCCCTGAACGGTGCATTTATTTTCTTACCTACAAATGTTATGTACTATTATAAATACATGTATATACTGGATATATATGATATATATGATATCTAAATAATGAATTTCATTCCGGATACAATGGACTATTGATCACATGGACAACTTGTAAATATGTGGTGTTCATTTTTTACACAAGTACCAAATATCGACAAAATGAACGTTATTAACTTAAATGATTACATAATGTTTATAACATGGTAATAAGTGATATAAAAGGAATTTTAAACTTGAAAAAGTTTCTTAAGAAATTATAAATTATCTTTTCTTTATTATTCATGAGATTGAAGATTGATCGAGTCAAGTCGGACATGAGGTAAGGGACTTCGTCTCAATCTCCTTTCATTGAGACACATTTTGTTTTAATACATGATTTTCTTTTATATGTTGTATAAACACCATTGAATTTTCATTTTATTCAAATGGAATATTTTTATACAAATCATTTTAATAAATGAAAAAAAGGAATGTTTTTTTAACGTAAGGGGTGATAACGACCTTTCCGCTGCCCCGAGTATTATTTGATTTTTGGCTTCCTTAACAAGCTGGAATGTTTTTAAAATGAAAAATAAATAGCATATACTCATTTTACATATTTTTTGTATTGAAAATAATTTTGATAGTGGATTTATTATTTAAATATCTTGAAATTATATTATGTTATTGCAATATAGAAATGTTATCTTTCCTTTATGCTTATGTTATGTGTTATGATCATTTTATGGTTCTTGGGAATTATTTACGTATAAGTGTGGATCCACGATAAACCTATCACGGTTGAGCCTGAGATAGCTCTCCAATTCATTGGTTAAAGTGACTGAGGTAAATGTAAATTTTTCTCCTAAGATATTTAATGAATATTCTGTGATGGGTACTCTAAATTAACTCCCTTTATAGCAGTGATAGCTACAATGTAAGTATGATATGGATGCCACAAGTTACCTTTATGATTTATTATTTTTATGTGTTATTCATAAAATCTTTTGATTTGTTAGGGGAAGTAAAAGAGTTCATGTTTTGTATGTATTTATGAACACATGTTTTCTTTGTTTGTTTTATAACCCTTACTGAGCTTTTTATGCTCATCCCAAGTTTTGAAATGTTTTCACAGGACCTACAGATTAATAGAGTCAAGGATGTGATCAAGGAAAAGTCATGTTGTCTAAAACATGGAACTAGACATGACTCTTTTTTTCAAGAGTTTTTATTTTATGAAAAAAATGGAAACAGTGTAGAATTTTTTACTTTGTAATCTTTTGAGATGTAATAGTTATGTCCTAATTCTATAAAACTCTTGACCTGAAAAGATCCTCAATGTAAATTATTCATTTAATTCAATATTATGTAATGTTTAATGTTGGGTACTTATATCCCCGATGTCGCACATCATAAAAACCTCCCTCCACTCATTTCCAGCTAAGGAGGGGTACTCTTTTTGGGGAGGGGGTCAGGACATAACACCTACAATTGGTGCCTGTGTAGTGATCATGTTATTAGTAGGTTTGTTCCGGATCACGAGTTTTCATTTTTTCTACATTTATGCCACATAGTTTCATAATGAGGACACTTTGGACCCCAAAGAATAGTTAGAAATTTATTAGAAATTGGATTATATTGTTCTAGATAATTCAATTACTCTCATGTGTTTTTCATGTCATGTGCACATTTCCAAATCAATAGAAATATTTCTAGGTGACATGAGATGCCTCAATAGCCCATATTTTTCTGTGATTTTGTATCTATGGGGAATTTATTTAATGGTTGTTTTCCTATTTTATTTTTGGTTTTATATATTTTGGTTTCTGTTGATTATGTTAGCAAATAGGTGGAGGCCAAGGACACCAAACATTTGATTCTCGTGTTGTAGATGATTTTTTCAAGGCACTGAATTTTTTATTGGTTGGTATACCGATGGCCACCATTAGTGATAAAGGGAATCAATTTCCACTCATAATTTGGATTCCCTATATTGCAAAAATATTTTTACTTATAAAAATTCCACACCATACCACCCATAGATATGGGAGACACTGGTTTCAAATTGGGAGTTAAATTTGTGTTGGAGAAAATTTGTGAAGCCGAATATAATGGATTAGATAAGGCACTTGGATGATTTAATTTGGGATTATTGGATATCCTAGATGACTCCCATTAGTATTTCCATATTTCATATTGTTTTTGTGAAAGTATGTCATCTCCCTGTGGATGTCGATCATTATTCTATAATGAAATGAAACCTAGATACAGAAAAAGATAAAGATCAAATAATGATGAAAATTGAAGAGATTGAGGGGATTTGATTCTCATAAGATGGGAACTCAAGTCACTATAATGAAATATAAAAATTGTCTCATGATAAAATTATCCAAAAATGGAGTATCTTGTTTGAGTCAATGTTGTTCACTATAGTTTGTGACTGAAGATAATGCATGTTATGTTTCGTTCTAGACGGTTAAACACATATAATGCATCTAATTTCATTATTTGTAGAGGAGTGGAGATAACTCAAGATGAATAAAGAATGATATTTATTGTAAATGGGAAATGGTTGAATAAAAACATTGATGGATTACCAACACATGAATCTGATATAATCACACTTCATGTTCCCAATGTCACTTGAAAACATTAAGTCATCCCTTACCCTCTCACTTTAATATTAATTTTTATACATTAATTATGAATTTAATGCGAATTTTATCAATTCCTAGTTCACAGGAAGGAAAATGTAAAATTTTATATGTTTTTAGTGAATGGATGTTTTTTTGATTCCTTATGTTTTTAATTTTTGATTATTTCTAATTTTTATTTTAAAAAAATAAAATAAAATCATCAAAAAAATATTCTCACATTCCCAATAAATCCCTAGAACTGATTTAGGTTTCATGTTTTATTTTTAAACTCTCATGGGAAACATGTTGATCCTAGTAAAGGGTTCATCTTTGTTTACTTATTTTTGTGAAAATAGAAGTTGTATAATGATATGATCGATTGTGTATTTATAAAACATTTTAGATTTTTGAAATCATTCATTATTAGTAATTTTATGGAAAAATGTGTCATTTAATCTATCAATTCACGTCACACAAATTCAGGACTTGTGAGTTTATATTACCCAATTGAAGGTATAATCAGGTTAAGTAATCATTTTCATCTTTCAATATGTTCTCTCCATATGTCTATTTCCCTTCTAATCATTTCCATTACTATACTAGATTTACCTATGTCTGTGTAATTTTAATATATACTATTTTACACCCTAAAAAACAAAAAAATCATATAAAATGATACAATAAACAATAAATAAATAGGGTATTGATGAAATGTACAGCATGTGGGGATAATTAGGTAGGGAGATCAGGGGTTTACTTAAATGAATTCTTTATAGTTTGGTTTTTTGGAATTTTATTACATTGTTTTGGTTGAATAAAATAAATTAAGAAGAAATGTTTTTATTGAACTGAATATAATAGATAATTGGTGAAGATACATGCTTGAAATGAATTTCACCCACATAGATGGGGAATTTATGGCACGGTTTACTCATAATATATTTTTACATGATTAGTGTCATATAAATCATTATATTTTATTTGATACTTTCTTGATACATTTACTTTGGGGTTTGATGATATATTCTTATTTTTGGTAAATCATTACGGGCTAATATTTCTATAATAGATTAAAAAATTTCAACATGAATCTTTTTTCAGATTAAATGACATGAGGTTTTGTCCATGAGTGTAAAAGGGTAAATGTAGGGGAGTTGATGATACATTTTTTTGTTTAATAAATTTTATATGTTAATTGATATAATTTAGCCACATTAAACTTATTTGAATGATTTAATTGAAATAAACAAATTTATGCTATAATTTGAAAATTACGTAGAAATTCTATTTTTACCATTTTAATGTCACCGTTTAATTTTTTTTCATAACATTATTGTGTAAGAGATTTGATATGAAATATTAATGTGATATTCACTACTAAATTTTAAAAAAAATTTATACCATGATAACTGTATCAAAAATTTGGTGGACTAAAAATGGTAATTAATGAAGGGTTGTATAGAATTCGGCAGACATGACCCCAACTCACTAAAGTGGGAATTAAATATTTATTTCTACATATATGAAGATAAAAATTTGGGAACAATTAAAGGAATGAATTCATAGAATTTAATTAAAATAAAATGATAATTTGTACTAAAGGGATAGTTGTAGAAAATTTATATCATTATGAAATAATTTTTTAAGACCAAATGAGACATGTACCCGTTTTGAATTAGAAACCAGATCCCAAACAAACTCCATTTAAATGTGAGTTTCACTATTTGTGAGGGTTGTTCGAGGATTTTTGATGGTTTAGCCTAGATATTAACTTATGAAGACATTTAACTATTCTTCAAATAAGTAAGTATTTGTGCAAAGATATATTTCAAGAATTATCTCCTCCCATGTCCACATTTAGATTATTTTTCTCATTTTATTAAATTGACATCTTATTCAATAAATATTATGTGTTATTATATTTTAATATTATTATTTTTTCTTAGTGCTTGAATATATGATTGGATATGATATTGGATATGTCCCTTTCAATCCATTGCATATGAAAAACCTCCCCACACTGAAAAGTCTACCAATATAAGATTTATTTCTTTCGTAATTTATATAATACATAATCTCATCCTATAGGTACATTAAATCAATAAAAATAATACAATTCATGAATTTTCCTTAAATAATTTATTTTTATTTTCTATGGAACTTGATCGACTTGTACTTGACAATGAAGTCAGACTTGTGTGTATCATGTAGTAGAAACTTCAATCGTAAAATCCAATTAAATTGGGATATAATTTGTAGGGTTACTGTATCATTACAAAACACAATTAATTATACACTATATGGATGAGAACTAACATAATTTTTTATTGAGCATAATTTTGATTTTGGATCACAATAAGAGCAGGGTGTTGTAATTAGATGTCTCAATGTAAACATACGGCTCATTTTTAAAATATTTGTGTTGGTTTTAATTTCTATAGGCTTTATGGGTTTACAATGTTAGTATATAATAGTTATAAAAATTATAATCATATGGGATAATGAGAAAATATTGATGAAGTGGATAGATTATATTTACAATGTATTCACATAATAGTGGTTATAATGAAATTTTGTTCTTGATTGTTATTTCTGCTTTTTTCAATTAGTTTATTATCTAAAAGTCACTAAAAACCCCAAACAATTGGTCTCTATTTTCACTTATTTTTTTCTTCAATCAATTTAATGTTTGTTTATTTAAATTTATACTAAATAGAACAACCTATGTTAGCCTCTGTTCCTCAGTTAGTAAATTGAAAATATTTTTAATAGTTTCTTTGACAATCCTCATCCAATATAAAATCATTATCCCATACCCATCAAAAATAAAATGATTAATTCATATCAAATTAGTACCTAAAATAAAAATTTCATGGATTTCCCAAACCACTTTGGGAATTTTAGAATATTCCATATTATGGAATAAACAATTCTTCATAACAATACCAACATGTTTCAAATAACTTAATTAGATTCTTGACAAAATATTATTTAAATTTCAAACAATTCCTCTTTTTTATTGAAGTTTTAACTCCTTGTACTATCTATACAATACCATAACAGTGTTATCATTTTAAAATTTTATCTATTCCATGCATGTTGATAATATAAACTAATATTATTTTGAATTCACCCATGTTTTCACAAAAAATCCATATATGAAAATATGTAAAATTACTCAACCATGAAAATAATTATAAAAATTATTTCATCCTTTGAAAAATATTCAATTATAATGAATAAAATGGTGATATAATACCATTTTAAATATATGAAAAAGTAATTAATTAGGTAAATTATCTGTTAAATTTCTTTTAATCAATACATGAATCATTTTGGGATTCCATAATAATCTATATTCAATTGTTGAACAATTTTTACATTATCATACACATGAAGGAACATTTATAACACATTGAACATTTAAATTAATCAAGAACCTTTCTTATGTAAAATTTTATGTATTTTATTACATTAATCCTATAATTTCAAGGGCATATAAAATGTTTATTTTATTGATGATGATGCATTTATCTACAATAGAACTTTTTTTATCACTTTTAAATCCGGACTTATATATAATAATTACGAAATTTTATTGATATCATCACTACTAAAAATGATTTCCTAATACAACATATCAATGTTTTGATCCAAGATCATTATTTTACATTAAAATGATTCTGGATGTGTATTCATATGATTATATACTTGTTTTGGTAGGAGATCGTCCTCAGCATAATATATGGGACACATAGATAGATGATCAGATAACTACTTATCCATGTCTATTGTTTTGATATAATGAACCTTATTATGTTTGTAACCTAACCACTAGGGATTCCGAGGTAGTGTAGCCTAATGAAAATTCAAAAAACATGAAAACCAAGGAACCTCTCAGGGATCCCAATATAGAATTGAAACTACAAAAGATGAAAATCTGGAGTCACTCCATACTTATTTAACCTAATCAATATATTCTCAGGAAACCCAATATTTATAGGAGACTCCCAGATTGGATGGGTGAGTTCTAGAATAGTGTTTCATTTGAGGCAATCTCAAACTTGTTATTGGAGTTATTCTTTATCTCATAAATTTAATATTCATAGTATTTATATTCAATTCATAACTATTATATATTATTTCATAATTTTATTTTTCATGTTTTTTTTCTTTTTTGTATTCTTGTTTCAGGCTATTTATTTTTGGAAATACCTATTCCAACGACCAAATTAATTTTTGAATGCCACATTAATGTGTCACACTTTACATAATCTACAAGTGTGTGTTAATCACATAAAAGTAAAATTCTCGAATATTATTGAATATCCAAATGTAATATATATGTAATGTCATACAATATTCATGTAAATACATGGATCTATAGGATATTAAAATTTTTAAAATGAGTATGATTATATAGATAGATATCCAACACCATTCAATTTCCAATCCAATGAAATCTTCAAGGAAAGGAGGTGGTCAAACCATTGTACCTCTATCTCAAGAGTTATATCTCAATAATGAATTCAACTCAAGAAAACTATAACAAAAAATACGAATAAACTATACCAAAATACTATTCTGAATTTGATAACTCAAATTATAAATCACGGTCAATGTTGATGAAACCAACAATTTTTGTTATCAAATCCAGAATGGTTTACAAGGCTCTATCACAGAAAAAACCTATCTTATAAAATTTGGCATACATTTATTTATAATATGAAAATTTTAAAACAATTAATAAAGAAAGGAAAAAATTTAATAAATGAATGAAAAATTAAATAAATGAATATCCTAAATATTTAAGCATGAGATGAATATTTTTGAACTATTTGAAAAATAAATACAATTGATAAACCCTTTTGTAAATTATTCTTTAATATTACAAAGATTGAATAATTTTAAATATAAATAATTTATGTTCATTCCATTATTTTTCATATTAATCAACACATAGAAATCTTAATATATAGAAATAAATTATATTATATGAATAATTCAAAAATATAAATTCAAATTCCATTATTTAAACATTTTACAAAGTATAAATATCTTATACATAATAATTATTTAAAACTATATAATATTAGTGAACCAAATAAATTTATGTGACCCAAAATATATCATAACCTTGAACATTTAATTTGATGAATTTATGATTAATTAATTTTGATGTAAATATTAATATAATGGAAATTTAACAAATAAATTATAAATACATTTATTTTCCAAAACATGATACATTTATAAACTATTCATAAATTAATTCTATTTTTATAATTTTTATAAATTAATAATAATATCAACTTTATTTATTATTTTAAACATGAACCATTAATATTTTTTATTAAATGGAATTTATATGATATTTCATTAATTATAAACATTTTTTAAATAAATATCTATTATATAATTTTATTTTATAAAATCAAATTAACATATATATTTTTCAATTATAATAACTTTATAAATCACCTTTAATACTTTCTTAAATTACATTTATTTCTATTACATAATTCATACTATTATTTTTTTATTCTAAATATTAAAATTTAATGATTGGAATATTTTTGTTAATAAATGATTCATAAGAATTTATATAATTATTTTTTGTAAATTTACAAATAATACATTTATAAATAATTTATTAATTAAAATTTTCACAAAATTACATTTTGAATAATTTTAAAATTTTATAAACCATACATATTTGAAAAAATACTTATCAATTAACTATAAACATTTTAAATATAATTAATATAAAAAAATTATAATATGTAATAAATATATAAAAATATATTTTCTGATATGTATAAAATATTTTTAATTTGTTTAATTTAAATTAAATTTTAATAATTTTGAGGAGAATTAATATATTATTTATTTTGAAAACATGGGTAATAATTATAAAATTTTTTATTTGAAAAAGGCGAATAAGATAAATTTTGTTAATCTAGTATTATAAATGTAATTCCTATTTTATAATCATTTTTATTAATGTGAATAATATATATATATATAATTTTTATTGTTTAATTGAAAACTATGAATGTATCATATTTATTTTCATGATTTAATTATCTTATTTTAAATTATGTAAAACATGTTAATATATATTCCAATAAACATAATCATTCTTCAAATAAGTACTCTTTTAATACCTATAATTGGATTTTTATGATCATCATATGAATATATGAATTATATGAAAGCCAAAACAAAGTTATATCTTCATGAATAAAAATTTAATCAAAAATTTAAAAAATAGTTCATAGAAAATTCCACTGGTATTGGTATTATTTTTCCTCGGTGAAGAAGAATTATTGATAAAGATCACAGAGTAGTGAAAAATCTAATCTGGCCATTGAGGGGTGGAACCATCCAATGGATCTGTGATCATATCATGAGGATACCTAAATACGAATGGGGTGTTAGTGACTTTTCCTCAAACGAGGGACAAAAATATGGGAGGAATACATATTTTACCACACCCAACAACATAGGTTATCATCATCATATATAGGTGGAGCCCAAAGTTCATTATGTCATACTCATTTGACAATGGAAGGTTAATTCATTTAATGTTTTTAATAAATTATTATTACTCCATTAAATCATTCATAATGGTTATTAAAAGTTAATAAAATCGTTTTGGTGAATAAATAAATATATGAAATAAATATATATTTATTTATTATCACATGTATATTTAATGCATGTATAAAAATAAATTCATCACATGAATGTATTAAATATAGTCATATATAATATTATATTTAACATATATTTATATTCCCATTTACATCCAACACAATGTGGGTTCAATAAATCACACACCAACAATACAATCCTAGTGTTGTGAATATATGACTTACAGTGGTTTCTTCCCAATACATTACTAAAAATGAATGCTGGTTTAATTTCTTCATATTTTAATTTATTATAATATGTCAACACAGCTTTAGAGTTATATTCGGGATGTTTATTCCTTGAGATGGTAGAATCATCAATAAATGCATCATATGATATGAAGGACATGTTGTTAATGTGTGAATTTATTAATTGATTAGTCATATATGATACTTGTAACATATGTAATATTAAAAGACAATATTTTTCAATATGTGAAATCCAATATATATGAAATATATTTATTATTTCATAATATTCCAAATATGGGTATGATTACTTTTATATAGAAATGACATCATTATTTGAGTGTATAATAATCTAAAATAAGACTATATTCATAAATTTTAATAGGATACCATTGACAACATAATTGGTCATGAACCATTGTGCAATTGGACCTTTGATCTCTCTCATTCCACTAGAAAGAGTAAGTGAGGTTTAATTCTTTATTTGTTGTAAACATGTCACATTAAAATAGGTTCACCATTACCATGGTATAAAAAATAACCATTTAGTCGTGAATATACGTTAAAGAGAATGTATGATAATCATATTAAATTATTTTGAAAAACATCTCAATTCTTTAATTAATAATTGAGAATAAAATATAATCAAATTGGAGTTCATGATGACAATAAACAATTATTTATAGTTATATTTAATAAATTCCATATATATTTTTAAGAATAATAATTTTTTATTATATTTGTGAAAAATATGTGTGTTATTGTACATGAAAAGGTGTTTGTGCGTTATAATAGAGTTTGGAACACCTTAATTTGTTGGATTTTAGAGCGGTGTTATGGGGATCATTTAAAATTCCGTGTTTGAATCATACTATTGGTGTGATCATGAATTTAAAAACATCATCAAATGGATTTATAATCATTTTAAGGACTTTTAACTAGAATTATATCTTCTCAATTCAATGAAACATTCTATATTTGTATGGGTAGAAACTACTTAATGGATGGCCAAGTGTTTGTTTACATTGATATCCTATGTACTGAGGGATAACTGATTTTTTGATATGTGATCATGGTAGCACTGTTGTGGCTATATGTGTATTGACCTGTGAGAACCTATGTAATGAGGTATAACGTCATTATGATATTTGGTCATCGAATCATTTTTATTCTTGAAACAACTAGTCACAAGGACTATAGTTATGGTAATGAATATAAAGGGTGGTCATGTTTGGATTCGATATCTTAATGAATGTAATGGGTGGTCATATAATACATTTCTTATATAAAATATTTATAGGATAAGTGTTCTGATGTAATAATTATTAACATTTATGGTTTTCAGATTCCATATGGGTTTAAAATGAAAATTCATTCATTCATTGTGTGATGATGTGGGGGTAATAGAAAGAAATAACATGATATTGATATAGTAGAGGGTAAGGTCATTGATCATGGTATGTTCCCATAAATACTCAATTTTTATAATAATGTCATTAAATGGTATTATAATATAATTTAGGACTAAAATGTTAGTCATTATAAATTGATTCTCTTGTGAAGACTATATATATTAATAGTGAGGATGGATATTGAGAGATTTTGTCTAGATGATGAAGTAATCCATTAAGAAAAATATTTATGAATGTGTATAAGGGTGAGACTATATAAAGGTGTAAAAACAGATTTATTGATTGTAAAAACATTAATAAGGGAGAGTTAATGATAATTTCATGCATGATTTATATGGAAAAAACATATAAACAATGATAATGAATTTATTTTTTTACTTGGATTTCAAGAAAGTATGTTATTATTGGTTGATAGATGATACATAGTTAATAATATTATTCTTTCACATTTAGTAAGACTATCCATGGTTTATAATTGATAAATGTGATATTTTTGAAAAAAAGTCATATTGATTGATATTTGAGAATATATGTATTTTTTGTAAATAATGGTGACCTATTAAATGATGAGAGGATACATGGGGTAGAATGTGTCTAAATTTGGAGACATATAATTATGGATATAAATAATAAATTAATTATCAAGGTAATATTCATTTAAGAAAATTACTTCAAAAAATTATTGATTTCAACAGTTAGAGTCTCACATCATTGATTGTGAGAAATAATAATTTCTACAAAACCAGGGTGTTTCGCTTATATTGGTGAATATAGATAATGTCCCAAAATAGGGGCTGTAATTTTTTTATGAATTCAGTGTGTCAAAACATTTTCTAAATCCTTAAGTGCATGATCAATGGTATTTGAATTGAAGATAAATTAGATATATCATTTAATGGATTATTATCATATATAGAGGCGTGAAGTACAAGGACTTAAAATGTTTGAATGTTTAACTACTTCATGTATATTGATTGTGGGCCCAATAAAAAAAATATTAGTAAGTTATGTTCCTTAATTAGATATCTATGAATGAATAACCATATTAAATATATATGTATATTATTTTTTACAATAAAAAATAATAATGGTGTGTTTGCAATGACTTGTGTTTTAATAATATGTGATTATAGAATAAATTTATATCTATATTATTTTGATGTGTTAATTATCATTATTTGCACACAACACAATTCTTAGAGGATCCACATCATAATATTGAAATATTATTATTAAATATGTCTGTTATCTCATATTTTTTGGACTTCTGAGTATAAAATAAAATTTCTGAATTATGATAAAAATAATTATAAATTTTTTCCAAAATGAAAATATCATTATTAATGCCTGGGAATTATGTTCTCATATTATAATATTACAACTAAAATACTTTTTATACATAATGATTGTATTATTATCTACAAATTATTTCTATTTATTTTTAATGTTGAAATTATATGTAGTTTTAGTCACCAATAAACATTTATCATTAAAAATGTATTCAATAATATGAATCACCATTCATTCTTATTACGTAATAAAAAAATTGATTTTTTTATCATACTAAATTGAAAGAATGTTAAAAATTTATCAATATGTAATAGTGTTAAGATAGGTGATGAGGGGGTTAAACTAAAGGAAAAGTATTAAAATATAATTGATAATGAATCATTAATTTTATTTATTGATTTGGACATTTCTACTCTTAATATATCTTTTATAATTTATCAATTTGGTACAACATAAATTTGATTATGATGTATATATTATTTTTAGTTATAAGTAATTACAAATTCACACTCTATATCACATATTTCATTATAATGGTTTGGATATATATGGAAAAACAATATGATAAATAAATCACATATTATTGATAAATAAAAATTTATATTAATTATACATATTTATTTCAATTATTTATTTTATAAAACTGACCAACACGCATATGCATCATTGATGCAACACTTGGGTAATCTATTGAAAATTGAAACAATTTAGTTCTAAAAATATTAAAAATGATTTTATATGGATAGGTTATTTATTCAATTATTTTTATATACAAGAATGAAAATTATCTATTTTTAAATATTCAAAAACAGTCATTGTTGTTATCTGGATGTTCAAATAATAATAATTATAAAGAGTATTGAAGATGAATTTAAATATTATTTTATGTCAATAAATGATTTATAAATTTAAATTAAAATAAAATAAATCACATAATCAGATATTTCAATAATAAAATTATAAAAAATATCATTTTTCAACTTATGATCCACTTAACCATTGAGTGTGATAGTAATGACATGAATAGACATAGTATTTCTGAATGCACCCCTGTTTTTATAAATAAATATGACATAATAAATCCCTTTCAAAGAAACATGGAATTTTGATTTCCTATAATAATTATTCCCAAAACCTTTGGTATAAATCTATTCTTACATTCTCATTCACTTAGTTTGACCATTCACTACTCATCCAAAAGTCATATATTTAATCGAAATGATAAGTCCTAAAGAAAAGGGTAATTGTCATTTTTGATCAATTTCAAGATTTTATTTTCTTAAAAAAATTACAAATATTATATGAAAAAATTAAAAAGTTAAAATAAGAATAAATAATATTCTAATTTTTTAATATTAATTCAAAAACTATTGTTCTTATAAAGTACATCCTATGAAAAAGGTAATCATCACACATGTGTATGTTCTAACTACTATTTAATCATGATTAATACTGTGTAATCATGAATGAGGTTCATGGATCATAATTATCTAGCTAAAATAGACATGGAAAATAGGGTACCTAATAACCAATTTGTGATTTTAATGATTAATTATTAACATTTATGTTATTGTTAATTATAAAGAAATTATATATATTAATATAAGAATGAATATATATTTTACATATATGAATAATATGATTAAAATAAATATATAGGATGTTATTGTACAAATGATGTAGGTCGAGAGTTGATCTAAGGATATATGTTATAATCTAACTTCTTTTGAATATAATTCATGTTAAATTTATTATTTGGGAAAATATATAATCATTTTATTTTGAATCAAATATATTTTCTTAACCTATTTTTAAATTTGGGGATTTTTTCCCTTTTATTCTCTAAAAATCTAGTTCTTAAAATGATAAAACATATGTATTTAATAAAACCCAAAATTTATTTCATATTTGGTTATTAATATTTATATTCCATATCTATGTTCATAAAATTATTTTATATATGATTCTACATGTAATTAAATTTTTAAATGGTATTTTATAATACATTTTCCTTTCTCTATAATTTATTTAAAAAATTATTTTCATATTCTTTCAATAAAAATGAATTTTCATTTTTTAATAGTATGAAATGAATATTTTCATTTAACGTATATAGAATGAATATAGGTTCCCTTCATCATGTATTTTTAACATCATAAATATTATTTTCCATGTATACATGATTTTTCAATGAAAACATGACTTTTATGGTTCTATAATGTTTTGTTTTTTAATTTCACCAAAATAAAATGATATTCTCCCTTTTATAATATAATATTTCAAACGAATTTATAAAATTATTTTCCATGTACATAAACCTCAGTAATGGTCTATTAGGATTAATTTGGAATATGATATATTGATACTATCTACATTCTTTGTATGTATTTCTTAATATGACTATGTGTGGAGGATTATTTTATGAAAAATGTTTATTTCTCACATGTTTATTTTGTTATTATAGAATTAGAAATTTTCTATTGTTATTTAAAAATATGTAAAAATTTCCAATAATTATGTGACATGTGGGACAGTTATAACACTTAAATACAATGGTAAATTCATGGTAAATTATAATCATAAGGCTTCATGATTATTTTTGTCAATCCCATTAAGGTATAAGGGTATTTAATATAAACCCAAGAGGGTACAATGGTTGGTATCCCAAACCTAAGAAGGTACATCGGTGGTTAATCTAAGAATAATTTATTATTAATGTATTGGTGGGTAGCTGTGTAATATGATATATCTATTTATTTATATATATATATAACTTAATCCTTATAATTATGATATGATCTTATTGATCATGGTTAATTAATTATAATTCAGTTGTCTTTTATCCTACCTTTTATTAGGAAAATGTCTTATTCAATTATAAATGATTTGTGGCATATGACTAGTTGGGTACTATTTTTCATGTTATGAGATATCTCAAATAAAAATAGGAATATATTAATCTCACTTATTATCTTTATTTGATTAATATAATTCTTACTCTTACTGAGTATTTTATATCACTATTTCTCTGTATTAATTTCCACATTTTGTGATGAACTGTAATGAGTAAGATAACTATATAAGAGTGACATATGAGAATAATATTCATGGTTTATGGTTCATATTATTTATGTAAAGGATGATAATGTATGTAATCTGAAAATAAAATAACAATTTATGGTTATCAGGAATTTATTATTGAGAGATATACATAATATTAATATAAAAGGATACAAAATTTAGGTAAATGATACTTGGGTATTCATACATGCCATTAATGTTCGATGAAACTCAATAGAATATTAACTATTATAAAGGTGAATCATAAGAGGTATTTATGTTTTAAATTAAATTCACAATGGATAATCTCATAATACATATAGAATGTTTCATTAAATGATATGAATTAGTTTTGGATACTTGAGATATGAAAAATGTAAATTGAATGTATTGCTGAAAAAGGGATGTGAAAAGCTTTGAGTGATCCATAGATGTGTGGTAATTACCTATTTGGGATTTTTTTTTCTTCTCAATGTACTAAAATATGTTGAATACCAAGATGAGGTGTGTGAAATTCTATGTAAGGTAGTTAATGGAAAGCTAATTCCCAAGTATTTTCATTAGGTTCATAATAGTCACCCTAAAGGTACACAGATTTACCCATAAAGATATTTTTATTTTTTATGTGGATTTTATTCATTTAAAACTAAAACCCCTACTATAAGGATTAACTATCCAAATTAGATTATGGGAGTGTTTGTAGACCTTCCAATACTCTTCCTTATCTCCTTCCACCTGAAATCATTATTGTACCATATAAATTCATTCGCTAATGGGGGTCCCAAATTATTCCATTATTTCAATATATGTCATTATTTTATTTATATATTTTTATTACCTAATTAGGTTTTTATATTTAAATTCCATTATGTAAATTAATAATTTAAATTTAATGTTCTAGTTTTCTTTTATGAGGGCTAAATTAGGCTTGACATTACGCAATAAATGTTTCTTCTCACCATTAAATTTTTTTATGTTTGATTATAAATTATTCTTTTAATTTAATAAATTATCCGTGAAATTAATTTTAGAATAAAAATTAGGAATTTCTGATTCATCATGTTTCTACTATGTGTAGAATATAATCTATACATAAATATTTATTTATTGTTTTGGTAGTGATACACCAGTATATATGTTTATAATAAATTTATCAATTCCTATTTTTATATAAATTTTTATTCAAAATTATTTAATTAATTATATAGTCCATGGGTGTGATATGAAATCATGTAAGACAATGATAACTAATAAAATATGGATAAAGCTCCTTGGAAGGGAATGACTCCATACCAAAGTACGTAGTCTCTTGTATTGAACTTCATTAAATATATATGTCTGTATAGTTTGATGTACCATATAGGAAAGTGGGTATGATCAACATGAGTGAGATACAATGGTGTTTGGGGGAATATTGAGAATTTTTTATAACCTAATTGGTTCATGGTGGAAGTATATATGACCTTCACCATAAAATTATATCACTATTTGGATCCAATTAAGGGATGAACATTATATAAAGCATGGTGGACCACAAAGATGATGTCCATACTTATAAAATGGATTAGTTAAAAATGTGAGTACCTAATGGATAGATTTATATACTCCAATAAGGGATGTAGGATTCATATTGGTTCTAAAAGATGTTATCTCAACCATTTCTCTTGGAATTGGATTTACCAAGATGGATGACCTATAGAAAAGGATATAGTACATCATGAGGTGTCAAATTTGGTCACTATAATTGTGTGATATGTTCTTATAGTGTTGATTTATTATTTCTACACCAATATATAGATTCCCTATGTTGGTTAATATATCAAATTATTTCAGAATGATTTATATATAATAGTCACCAAATGGGATTGATATATAATATGAAAAAAAGAAAAATTTAATTTGAATCATTGTTGTATAATAATAATAATTTTGTTTTCAGTTATTAGGAAGTGTTTTTGTGGGTCAAATGATGAGTAGGATACTAATTTACCATAGGCATTGTAATTATGAGCAATAGTATAAGGGTCAGTGTTACATGAGTTGTTATTTTTTTAAATAAAATATTTAGACTGTTATGTATAATCACTATCATGTGTATCTAATTACATGACTCATGTGGTTATCATAGTGGGGATAAAGATGGATAAGTGACTAGGCTAGTATGACACATTACAGCCAATTTCTATTGAGTTATCAACATAGTGATAGGATAAGGAGTGGTTTCACCAATGAATATGTTGATTTTGATTATTATTTTAGGTATTTCTAGATTATTTGATTGTTGGTCATCTTGAGGGATAACCAAGAATATCTGGATTATATTTCAAGAATTGATAGAAATTGATTGATATTCATGTACCCAAATGATATTTAAATGATACTCTGAACTATTAATCTTTTTATTAGAATGGAAAAAAATTATTCCATAAATTGGGATTTTTTGAAAGTGGCAATCTATATTTTATTTCCATGTTGATATATTTCTTATATTCTAAATTATTTATTTGAACTCCTGTTAATATGAAAATTTAGAACTGGTCATTTAATATATTTTACTCAATATTGGTATTATTCTTAAACATTGATTCCACTTAATATTCATAGGGTTCATGCCTTATAAATATATTATCTGGAGGCTAGATAATGATACGGTCAACCAATTTTGATATAGTTGGTTTCAATATAGATTGAAAATGTTCTTAGATATATTATTTTGACTCTATCATTCTAATATTATTTAATTTTATGATGTAGGATTTTTACCACATTATTATGTTATTATATGAACAAAATGGAAATATATAACGACTTGTGTTGGATCTTCTAAATTTAATTTAACAAATTACATTCCTATACATATACACCTTTTGGAATTATTTTAAATTATGTAGCCTAGGTAAACAACCATTTAGACATACCTATGATTCTACATGACCCTAATCAAGCCTATATATATTAAAATGGCTCTCGAGTGATGAAACGAGTCTATAATTACTGCTAAGAAGGCTATACTACAAATATCATTATAAAAAACAACATGATATAAAAATAAAAAATTGTAAATAATTGTATGAATATATTGATTTACATACACAAACTAATGATAATGAATAATTACCAATCCTATATTTAATTAATAATATATTTCATACATTTCATACTTCATAGTATAAAAACTCGAGTCCACATGAAATGGAGAAAACATAAATTGGGAAGAAATTCTATAAATTTGTGACCCTCCTTGATCACATTTCAATTTCCATCATGCATATCATGTCTGATATGATGTATAAATTTTTCTCATTACATTATATATAACAAAAAACATAGACATCCACAATTGTGGACATGTAATTTTATTTAAATAAATCATATTAGGGAGTAGAAAATTTATTCTAATTAGATCCAATGAAATAAAAGTGTCTATAATAGAATAATAAATACAAAATAATATGATACCTTCAAACATGAATTATTTGACATCACATACTGACCGATCCACAATAATAATTGACCATACCCAGAATTGAATAATTTCTAACCAATATAACTAGTCTAGAAAAACCAAATGGATTTTAAATTTCTCCATCGAATAACTAATTGTGATAACATATACTCTATATAATGTTTTATTGAATATTAGTATCTCAATCAATATTTCCCTTGGTATTAAATAACTATAGATTCCATACAAATATACTTATAAATATTGCCGATGGAACTATTAATAAAAGATATATAGTATCCCAATATCATTGAAAACATGACCATGGATATAAACAAGAAATTATAGATAGTATCTGAAGCCCCTAAATAGACTAATCCTGGAAACTATTGTGAACTTATTTATGGAATCATGGGATCTTAGACTATCTATTTGTGAATCAAAACAATAATTGTAAGATGTATTATCTTTCTCTATAGTAGTTTGAACATAGATAAAAAAACATAATCTTAATAAATTGTTGGGATGATAATTGGTTTGATCATGGGACTAAAAATATTATTTTTATAAAATAATATCTCAATATTTGAATCCATATTAAGATTAGTCAAGAATCCAAACCACTATAGATGATTTGCAGCACCATATTTATATAATATACTTAATTATTTTCAAGATAATGATAAAATTGAAATGGAACACATAGGTGATGACATATATCTCAAATTTCATCTTAAACCTCTAATTCCTCTTATATCTAGACTCACAAAAATAGAGCTAGTAACAAATTACATATCTATATTACTGATAATAAAATTATCTCCTTACAAATACAAATTTTCATACTCTATAATTAAATTACATCACTAATAAGAAATGAAAAATTCAAACTAACAATCAATATATTCTACTCATGGGAAACATTAATCGTATTTATCTTTTACTAACATGGTTGTTACCAAATGATATCAACTCATACTAGTTACCTCATTGTTGATCGTAAAAATTATATGTAGTAACTAAGAAACACCTAAAGTAGATTATTAAAATTTTCCTTCCTATTAATCTAATTTACCAATATTTAGTTGATACCCGGTGAGATTCTACAAGAAATATTTTTTTAGGACCCATGGAATCAAATTTACATGTTTAATGGAAATATTTCCCACTTCTTAATATATTTTTCCCACCATGTTCCATGTAATGGAAACCACAAAAAACTGATCAAAATCAATGATCCTTTTATCCATAAATTACATTAATCCTCAAGGATCATATCTTACTCTCATTAAGACTCAAAACTATCTCTCACACTCCAAGGTGTCTTCCCAATAAAAAAATACATCCCAGACATTTCCATTATATACTATGATTACTAATGAACTATCCTCTAATATTTATATCCAATTTGCATATCTAATGGTTAATACAATGTCTTATATTTTTTTTGGGACAATTTCTCTAAAATAGTACTCCCCAAAAATTATTCAAAAGTAACATAGCATTCATAGACCACCAATCCTGGATCCAAATACTCAATATGATTTAAAATTGACTAATCTAACTTATAATATAAATTATTATACACTTATACCATAACCATGTCACTAAACTCAATCCCCATTCAACAAAATGTTATCTCAAAGACCAGAAAAAACGTTAAATATTTTTAGGGAGCACTTATCTCAACACATATATCAACATTAACAAAAAAATTCATTATCTTTTATGGCTACAAAAACCCACCCATTCCATGAGTACATATGTCACATCATTGTGTTACATTTTTATTTGTAACAATTTATAATTAACTAAATATATATATCCAAATACTAATAATCACAAGAAACCCTTCTTGTGATGAATCACTATCAAAATCACCACAAAAATATGAGAATATCAATGAAATATCATTAACATTCAATTGAATTAAATCTGTATCCTTCTATACCTAGAATCCTTAAATTTCATTTATCTAAATTAATTCCAAACCTATTTTTCCCTAAAAAATATACATAATCTAAAGAATAAAATACCAATGTCAATGCATCATTCATTAGTGTACTTTACCAATTTCATGTAAATATCCCTTGGTTCTAGATGATTAATGTATGATAAATTAGAATCCTTATCCAATCCCACACACATAACCACAATAAATGTTTCAGAAACATAATAGTATAAGAACAATGTGATTTTTTTTAATCATACATTGAGTAACTATAAATATTTTAATTGAAACTATACTATACATTGGTAGTAAAATGTAAATTTTTGGGGGGAAGAGCCTGCCAAAATTGAAAACTGCATATGAACATGAAAATATGTCCATTTCCCATTTCTAAAAACTTTCCCAGACCACAATAATTATTTAGTAAAATGATCATTGATTCTCATTAGCAAAATACTCATGGCCATCAATATAGAAACATCCTGAGTTTTAATTACCTTTCTAGAGAGTAATAATATGTTTTTGTGTTTCTATCAGGTTCAAATGGCCCAATCATGGTACTTTTATTATTACCACATGGTAACTAGTTGTATGTAATAAAAATGGAAACAGTAATTCACTTATCTAATTGATTATTTTTTTATAAAATACCACACTATCCTATGAGAACATATAAGACATCCCTTAAAAAGGATTAATATACAATGTTTTAATCATATTAAAAATTTCTTACATGGCCTATCTCCAACACTAATATATTAACATCTATTCCCAATTCACCACTCTATATTCTAATAGTTTATATAAGTCTCTAAAAAATATTTTATCATTCCAGACAAGTGTCAATAAATTTTTGTTAGATTAATATTTTATTAATAAAAATTTTACAATAACCTTATTTCATCACAATAATCTCTATGTATGTTCATTTCCACATGTATTGATCATTAAAACAATGATTTTATTTAAAACAACCAATAATGACCAAAGACCAAGACAATAATTTATTAATTTTTATCTTATTTCAAATTATATATTGAGAAAACACTATTCGATCCTCTACTAAAAAACATCCCCTAAAACAAATCATTTCATTCATCCACCAATTGTCAAATCACCATCACATGAATGTTAAAACCTATATGTATAATGATATAACCTAACAACCCACACATTGTTCCAAAATTAGCTCATTGTGTTATTCATTTGAACCATCCTAAATCTTCATGTATTTCACCCATGAATATCAACATAGACAAAATCAGAACCACTATAGAACCAATAATTAAATACTTATATAATTCTTTTAGCAAACATATTTAACATACACGAAATCACAAATAAATCCCAAATATAGTGTTAATAAGTGAACAATTTTGGATATTTTAAAAAAATTGTATTCTAAAAAATATCTCAACCACACAAATTTTTAACCCACAATAACTATAATCATTATACTAAGTCGTAAATCAATGGCCGATAACATTCTTCCGACCATAGTATTATCATAAATATTATTACAATGTCTACTAATATCTTACATGAGATTCCGACCCTAATTAGCTACCAAAATTTTGACTATAAATGTTCACCATACTAAAACAAAAATAAATAACACCAACCTCAAAGGTAATATAATGAAACCATATATCATGAACAACCCACCAGAAGAACTTATCATAAAATAAACGAAGATAACTAAGATTATATGATTCCCATGTTTTTCAAATATAAGGCCTCTTGATCCATTCATATACAATTATAAAACATTCACATCAATGCTTATTAGTTGGAAAACAAAACATCCATACCCAGGGAATCATCTTACAATAATACCATTGTTAAATTTTTAATGAAACATTTATTTTAAAAAATATCATAAAATAAATGAATTATATTATCATTATCTAATTCTCATTATTCCATCCTTTCTCTAATTGTTAATGACCAATACTAGTTTGAATCATAACTAATATATAATATTATAGATGATGGGATACCAATCATATATAGTACCTTTCCATCAAATCTTTGAGACATAATTAACTCAAGTGTCTCACTGATCTCATATATCATGTCACTAATTTATTTATCACAACAAAACTATGATCCTTTAAAACAGTAAAGTAAAGTATCAAAATGTGTCAATAAGAAATAATAATTTAAAATCACATCCTTAATTATATAACCCTCAAACTATTTCTTATATATATTTTTATCCTCAATCAACTTCTAACCATGAATGGGAAGACTCTAATATATCACATTTTTAGGCAACCAAACATGTGCTCCCATGATTCATACATAAAAAATCTATAGTTAACAATATACATATTTTGACCATAAACCCCTCTATTGTAAACCTAATTATTCTTGATGTACTTTATGTATTCCTTGTTCCAATAACTCAATAAAAACGAAATGATTAAATATTTTCATTTGTTGTTTTACTGGAAAAAATCATTTTCACATGATCTCATCACTGAATAAATAAAAATCCTTGTTAACAACTGTTGTCCCAATGAATTATAATCAAAGAGCTAACTAGGCTTTGGTTATTTTTAATCATATTCCATTAATAATGAGATAATATCATATGCACCGTAAGTTCATAAAATTTCAATATATCAAAAATATCAATATTCATTCCTTTAACATCTCATTGTCATCATTATTTTTCTAACTAAACATTTAAAAATTCAAATAATACCATTGGTATACCCCTTGTATATAAGTATTTAACTGTGATATAAAATACAATAACTCACTCACTAATGTTGTTGTACATCACATGAACATTTTGATAGTAAAATCATAATCAAATAAAAAATATTAATATGATCCATATAAAGAATCATGAAATGAAAATAGTAATTTATGGAAAAGGAAATCATGAATATTAATAAAAATATGTTTAATTACATGTTGATATTATATGGAAAATATTATATTATTTTTTGGGAACATTAGAAAACTAAACTCTCTAGGATAAAAAATCCATTAAACGGAAATAACAACATGAAATACACATTAATATTTTTTAAAAAATATCTTCCTTTCTTCAAAAAAAACATCAAACCCCATACAAGGCCGAAAAAATATACATTAATCCCTATAAAGAACATATTATATGGATAAAAACAATATAATTATAATATCAAAATTTAAACAACAAATTTTAATATCATATGTATCATAGAATTCACTAAGAAGATATACCTGAAAAACATTCTATATATACATCTCATTATATATAATTTTATAAATACATTTAACATTTCCTAAATAATTCAAAACAAGGATCACATGTGATTTTTTCATGCCCTGACAGGGGGAACCATTCATCTACAAAAATTGAGTTCACTCCTAGGACTCATGCATGCATCACTACATGTAAAAATTTATTCAATAAAAAGATAGTATATAATAAATATTAGCCTTACTATAAACTCAATATTATAACCATCAATAAAAATATAACCATAAAATAACCCAACTTATATAATTAGAGTACACATCTATGGAATTATAGTCATTTCAAAAGAATAATAAATGACATACACCTATAATATTTCAAATGAAATGTATTTACTTATATAGAATACATAAAATAATTATAAAATCCATAAATTCTATTAAAATAATAAAATATAAATTTAATATATTTATTATATACTAAAAATTTGACCCCCTCCTGTATCCCATCCTAAATACCATTAAATAACACTAGCACAATCCTCTATTAATCATACACACATTCCAAAATATCAGAAATACGATCTAAAATTTTAAAAATAATAAATTTAAACGTATGATTCACACATAAAAATGTGGAACCACTAATGGGGAGACTAATATATGTCATAATATTTCAAATCAGGAATGATGAAAATAAAGGAAATTGGAAAGATACACTTGTAACCATTCATGTTTGGTAATTATGTGAAAACATGATCTCAATGAAATATGAATACACATGTGAAAAACAACTATTGTTTTATATACCTCATATATATCATCTAATATAAAGAAAAATTGTATGCTCGATTGATAAGTAGTCTGATTATAAATGATAAATATGATAGATGTCATCATAAGCTCAAAACTAATCCAAAAATGGACAATAAAAAATGAAAAATGGAATCCCTATATCTTGACTAGTTAAATCAACAGAATTAAAAGGAACTAAAATGGATTGTTGGAGTCTCGGCCATCCTAAAAATGTGTGATATAAAATATTATTGGATGATGAATTAGGATACTTTCAAATATAACAATAATAAATAACCTGATTAACCATATGGAATATTGATCTCTAATCTGGTCTTACCTGAGATGCTAGTAAGAACATAAAAATTTCACCTTGGACCTTGACATTTTAAATCATAGTAGCTAATATGATAGAGTAGTAATGTTTATCTATATAGTAGTTTATCTACCTATGATACCATGAAAGGATTATGGGAATAATATAAAATCATATAAGTAAATCCTATGATTTTTCAGGCATCCTAACCTTTATTGGAGGTATGATTCTCCTAGAGAACACAAATACCATGTAAATATCAAAATAACAACAAATATTGAAATTAAACACATAACAAAATATTTAAAAAATAAATAGAATATCATATATCTAACTTATTATATATCCTCTCTCATATCCTTTGTGTCAACTATCCAGGAAATATCAATGTTACCGACATCCCAACTCATTGATTATATGACAACTCCCCAACATGAATCATGGATTACGAGCCACTTTGTTTCATGGCCTCATTCACACCTTCTTGTATGTAAGAGGTATATAACTAGAAGGGAGGGTCTGAATGTCATCTATGGGTAGGCCATACCATCAACATAAATAATTTAGATAATATGTAGTACTATAACACTAATAATAAATAATGAAATAAATAATATGTGGAAATTACCTCATGTCACACTGAATAAATAATAAATGATCTCTAATGTGGTAGGTTAAATAAGAGTAACATAAAAATAGGAATGTAACTAAAACTCCATTTAATCCCACAAGAGACTATCATTATATAACCTCTGAACATCATGATACATCTCCTAACTCCCTATCAATAGGCCTTCTCCAATCACTAAGACTATTATCATGAAGTCTACACATGCATCATGATTCCAATATAGAGTGTCATATAAACTATGTTGGACACCATCATCTTAACTTTAACATATATTCACATGAATATATAAAAGTGTATGTCATTTTATAAGTAAAATTGTCACGTAAACATATATCGATACATGTTCAAAGAAATTGTGTGTTAATCAAGCCACCACAAACCTCGGCCCCACATATAAAATCTCAATGCCAGTATGGTTGCCAGTGTTTTCTACTATACATTACTATAAATGAAAAAGGAAAACAATTGAATGGAACCCTATGTTTATAGTCATAAAAATATTGTTTAGTTTTTATTTAAACACCACACAACCCACCTTGATAGTGTTTGTTAACTAAAACAACACATTCCCCACCATGATGGTGGTCATAAATCTCAGATAATGGTAAGTCACACTCGATATGATTGATTTATTTACATGTGTAAATAGAAAAAATTGAATTCTCCCATTCCATGTTATGCTCAATGAATACATACCAATATTTCATGGTCTACTCTTGTGTAATCTGAAATGGTAGTGATCAAAATCATTCAATCAATTGATAAATTTTCTGTATCCTTATTATATCATCACTCTCCCCTTCATTAGGTCATCTAATGAATAATTTGAAACCTTTTCATCATTGTACCAGAAGAAATGTTGTGAAGGATATGAAATAAAACATTAAATACATCTCATAATATATAATAATACTGAATATAATGATAGTATCTTAAGAGGTAATAAAAAAATAAAAAAAACCACACAACAAGAATGGGTCTCAAGGGATGCTCACCCACCCACATGAAACATTTAACTTGCTTGGGTATCAATAATATGCAATAATATTCTGAGAAAATAATGTATAATTCTATATGTTTATTTAAAATACTACTTTATGAACGTATATATGAATGAAAATTTTTTTCCATGAAGTTTTTCACTTGAAACAAGCTATTACACAAGGATCCAAATATAAGTCACTAAGTGGAAGAAACTGATTCGTTATAGAATTTTGATGACCCAATCTAATGGTTATTGTTTTCAAAAATAGAGAAAAATAATATTTTGACTAAAAAAATTATTACTTTAGGTTAACACAGCATCATCATTCATCATCGATGAAGGATATAAGAAAAAAATAACCTGAATAATAAAGGCTCACTATAGTTCTTTTCCAAATTATTCCAATCTTCAAGAAAAATAAAATGTGGATTAATTGATTCCTTATATTGGTTTAATGGAAGGAATATTTGATCCATAAATTAAGAGATTCATGATTAGATTGCGGCCATAACTCCAGTTATCCCTCTGTCCAAAAAAAATCCAAAAAACACCAATCTTTTAGAGGGGAGAAGAATTGAGAAATTTTATCAATGGAAAATTAGTGTGGAAGTAATTAAAAATACCTTAATTACTCCAAAACATTATTACAATACAAAAATTTTCATGTAAATTGAGTATGAAGGAATAATTATCCCTTTTAACCATTTCGCATCTAGTATGACTATTCTTAAGCCCTCCACCACAACTTGGCCATGACCATGGGGTTCTTGAACATGAATCACAACATTATTTTCCCTATAAAATTAAACAAATTCCAAAATAATTTTATATTCCCCAATATCTATTAAGAATATGAGTTAGTGTCACATAGGCCATGGATGATGGAATAAAAACTTGAACACCGCGTTTTAGATAAGACATTTTCACCTTGTCTGTTTTATGCTGTAGAAATGTAGGCCCAAGACAGCTTTTACCAGGACTTGGTGTTAGCGTTTTTGATCCAAAAACCAGAAAAATAATTTTCTTAATAGTCTTAATACATATAACACATTATGGAACCAAAAAATATAATTTAGATATTCCAAATCATCACCTAAAATACAACAGAACTATATTAACATAACCACTAAAAATTCTGGTGTTATAATTCGTTCACTCCAAGGACCTCTCATCATCGATAAGTATATCTATAGTTTAACTATATTTACTCGAGCTGGATCACATGAATTTTTAACTCATACTCCAAAGTCTCCACCTAATACCATTCATGCCACCATATGGTCTGAACAACTAGAATTATATTCCACCATAATAATCTATTTCACTAGTCGACTATATGAAAAATTAATTCCCCATATGAAACTAACAACTCTGTATCAAAATCCTCAAAGTATATTACATGAACATAATTAGAAAAATATATTTAATGATATGATAAATATAACATATCATTTGTAACTTAAAAACCTACATATGACCAAAATAGTAAGATTCAATCCCAATAAAATTCATTATCTAGAATGGTTCAAATAATCATGGTGTTAGCATTCAATTCTCTTGTAGAAATCTATTCCCCTGCTAAGGAGTCACTTGTGGGAATACCCGATCACCCACAGTGGACTCTAATGGTCTCCTCCTTTGTTCTAAATAAGACCAATATCTTCTTTAAATTGAAACCAACTAGTTCTAGATGAAATACACTATATCTTAAGTCTCATGCACCAAGATCTCTCCCACAAAAGTTGTCTCACCTGTCTCATTCTAGTATTATAGTCATCATAAAATTCAACCATAACTATTATCATAAGGTTCTATGTATATATAATCATGGAGATTCTTATTATAAAAAATACAAGGGAAATATTCTCATTCCTTGAACCTCAAATGTATAAGATGCACGGTCAATGTATTTCCTTCTAAATCTATATTATCATCTTATGTTTTCCATATGTTTTTGGGTGATATATCTTCCTCAATTTTTATTTACTCCCATGATCCTTTATCAATACATGATAATACCTTGATGTGAAAAACACATGTCTATAAGATAAAATTATAATGGAAAATATATCAATATGTATGATACCAGAGACAAATAATATTCTAATTAATCTATAATAATAGTCTATATAATTAGTAATAAATGAGCCAACAAAGTTTTATAATCCCATATCACCCATATATCATCATTATTAGTTGAGGTATTTGGTAAACCTATAAAAAACAATCATGACATCAAAAAAAAATTATACAAAGAAACTAGATGTATCTGGATTAAATACCAAGTCATTTATTCTCAGCCGTTACTTTATGGAAGGTAAGCCTTTGTGAATCAAACCTATTAATATACATATTCATAAATGTTCCGAAAAAATATAAATTATTAGTACATATTTATTTCCTGTGTTTCACTATCCACTATGAGGCATTAGGGTCTCCCGTAAGATCTTCATTGATAGTTTTATGAACTATAACCCTCTCAGGGATATAAATCACATCATCATTACAGATAGAAAAATATTTAATTTTATCATATTCCATTAACCATTTTCACATCACCTGGAATTTGGGGTCAAAATTCTGGCTTTACATAACCGAGTCTACCAAAGATGATGAAATAAAGAAATGTGCACATCTAAACCATCATCACTCGTTAGTCAAATACCTCCTCTAATTGTCAATAAAACACATTAGATGACACATTTATTTTTAATTCCACTCTAAATGATCATGATCATCATGTAGCTTTTTTATGCAATCATCCATAAAAATGTTGCCCTTATATGGTGTATAACATATCTCAAATTAAAAAATCTATAAATACTCAAATCTATATATTTGTTTGATATTTATGAATGTTTATGAGTGTATATAGTGGATAATCATGAGGTCTGTTTATAAAATATTTTCTATCCAAATATGTAGAATCACTAACATATTTCCCAGAATGTTCAGGTACCAGGAATTCCCAGCCATAAACATTTACTAGATAAAATAAAAGTATAAGAAAACACACAATGTGACACATAAAGGCGGTAAACACACCACTCCACATCAAGATGAAAGTACATAGACATATATTTTATCCATAGTTACTCAAATAAAGTATTCCCTAAGGAATTTAACATCACCACTGCCAGAAATAGCCATGATCTAGTAGATAATTATCAACCCCCAAAATATCATGCTAATAAACACATTAAATGGGATCACCGACAACACTCCACTAGATTTCATCATCATTGTATCCAAATCATTAACATTTGGAATGTTTTCATTCCCATAAAAATCATTTCTTACATAGCTAAAGTCATCCATTATGCATGTAATCATTGGTTTCAGTGTCACAATCTTTTCAACAGAAGATGATATCTTTCGGTTTCCCTTATAATCGATAACACTAGGTACCTAAGATCATCACCCCAATAGTGTCCCATTCTACTACAGGTCCTCCAACACCATCCTTCACATCCACTTGTGGGGAATAACCACCCAACATAAAAACTAGAAACTAAAAACTGGAATCAACAAGATAACCCTCAAACAAGCTCGAAGGACACCCCCCCCCCCCCCGCAAAGATCCCGTGTCCAAAAAATAAAATGTTCTTAATGATTACAAATAGGTCCCAGCATGGGAAAATTCAGATATTATACAGTTTTTTAGACACCCCATCTAACCATCACCAGGCTATGATAATTGAAACACAAGTTCAATTATACTATTTAATGTATATAATGATGCTATTTTTTCACTCTGCATCTCATCTATACATGCTTTCTTGAAAAACGAAACTAGGTTCTTTCTAAACTCTTCACCAGTCATGCATTTCATTTGCACACAAGCTCACTGTCATCGAACATAGGCTCACAATAACCACTTGTAGATAAACCCACATCCATGATCAATAACAACTAGAATTTGAAAACCCACTAAAGAGTTGATATCCCTATTGTCGAGTCATACTCAAGAATCATAACTCTAGTGTCACAATCAAAAACACATCATTTTCATGTATCTGCAAACAAGATCCCAAATATCTCTCTGATTATATCCACACATCCTGATATGGATCATCAAAACATATAAATCATTGGACACTGTATAGTTTCTTCTTTATCATACAATGAAAATATCTAGAAAACACCTCAACCACCACAAAACTCATTGATGTTTGTAACCTCTCTTCATGGGATCAATAGGAAATAATTTTTTTCACCCGTTGGAGGTAGAATATTTCATATATTATAATATATATAATGATCTATAAATATTGAGAAATTTCTAGGACGATCACATCCAATCTATTCAAATGGATTACCCAAGTACTTATTATTCAACCAAATATTATTTCTCCACATGCTAAAAACATTAATAAATGGACAACAATATCATAAATAAATCTTTTTGGGTGACCACAATTATCTTCTATTGGATGAGTTCATATACTCACTAAAAACATCTCTAAGAGTCCAATAATCACATAATCAAATATTCTTGGGGAACACAGTTTCTAGAAAAATCTCTATATAATACAAGAGAGAAAATATATCCAAGTTAGAGAGATATAATCTATGTCATAACTAAAAAATTAATGTGTTGGCCCCATCAGCTAATTATATTTCATTGGTTTGGTAACATTTTTCATGGGGTCACAATAGGAAATAATCAAAAGCCACAACCGAATTTTAAACATCATCACAACTCGAAATATAACTATAGATAAATTAAAAAACACTATATAACCCATACCAAGATTTGGGAATGTTATATCAAGAGATATCCTCATCCTTCATTTTAGTTAAAAAAATGTTTCCTCACACTAATTTGTCATCACAAACATCACCACATTCTAGGTCAAAGTAGTCAAGGTGATTTCCAAACATGGTAAATCCTTGATTAAATGCCAATCATCCCTTCTTAATCCATGAAAACAACTGAAATCAAATAAATTTTGAGGACCAACCTAAGAAATTGTTTCCATGTCATTATTTGGGATAGAAAAATCTATATATCTTTGACACTAAAATCCTTTTAAAATTAACCAATTGAGTCAATAAGTGAATCATTGAAATCATTGTATAAATTCGATATGCATGATGTGTACTCAATAATATATCATGCTTCTTAGATGTTTTCATTTATTTTCATGAATAGAAGAGGATGACATCCATTAATTTCATAAATATATACTCATGATATGGGTGAATGGTATTTTTCATGAAATCCATTATGATAGATGGGGTATTCATCCAACCAAACAACATCACAATGAACACATATAGCCTATAAGTACTCCTAATATATATATTAGATAAATATTCTCCCTAGACCTGAATTTTAGTATAGTTTTAATACAATATCATCCTGAAAATAATATCACCTCATTATTGATCAGATAAATTATTGATCCTATGAAAAATATACTAGTTCATTACTGCTACCTAGTACCTATTTTTTCATCTACACAGAGATTAAGAGAACCATCCATGTTTTTTTGAACAAAACCTAAGAACCCCATGTATATGTGATTGATCTGAAAAATCCCTTCTACTCCATGTCATTAAAATGAAATTTGAGTTCCATCAAATCAATTAGCTCCAGGAAAATAGGATGAAATGACATTGGCTACTCCCATTTCAAGAATTATATTTGAAATAAAATCAAACTATTATGACATTATTCAGAAAAAATATTTATAAAAACATCTTAATAACTATAACTAACTCGTGGGAAAGACGAAGGGGATAACATGATCTTTTTGAAATTCATAATATTATAAACTACACCATTACTACCACAATCTTACCCAAATTTAGGCTGACTCTACTAGCTCCCAACTCCAACTCAATGGTCATTATGAATATTTACCTCTAATGATATGTAAAATATTATCATCATTGTCAGTAGTCAACGGGTCTATATTAGATCATAATAAATTTTATCCCAATGTTCACATTGAAGGTTCTTGTACCTAGGATCATGAACTACCAAAAATTACTACAGAAACAATTACTACTCGATATTATTGTAACCAATAATTATAGTCTAAATTATATTAATTGTTAGGTAATGAAAATCAATCTATGAATAAATTATAATAGGTAAATCTAAGCCAGTTTCTACTTATGAAGAGTTTAAGTAATAAGAAACAAAAATAGTCAAACAATGTGTTATATATTATAGAGGAGGTAAGGATTATAATTGAACCATAGATGACACATTACTGCCATCAGGTGGATCCTGGACCACTATATAAAACTGAAATTCCATAGATATACACCCTTTCCACAGATTCAACAATGTATGAGGGGTCAACATCCATTACTAAGGCCCTATACCACTATCATTGAAAATTATTCTCTTTACTTATGTGAACAAAAAATGTCCATGTATTATGAACATGTTTTTCTTTCATGGATTATTTTTTTGATTCCTCTATGATTCACATATTATGAACAACCAATATTGATTACATGCTAAAAAAATTTGATCTTTAATATTATGGGTGTATCTTTGAATGGTTATTCTCATGTTCCATACACTAGGTTTCATGTCATATTAATGTTATCATTTATATCTCCCTAGTTTACCCTTGAAAATTATATGAGGACATCCATTATTTTTTACTTATACTAGTTATGACTAAAATTATTAAATATTTTGTGTCCAATAAGGGAGATAATAATGATGAAATTTATGGTCAATGATGTAGATATCCCATGAATTTTTTTTTATATTTACATGTTTCTAAAAATACTAGAATAATATGATTTCTTCATGGTTAATTATGTAAAGAATCTAAATATTCATCTATTAATATATAATATCTATGTATGAAATTTATGGGTCGCTATAGTTTATATCAATGTATGGTTTAGTCATATTATAAAACATGAATGGTGAAAATTTACTAAAGACCTCGTGGATAATAATATATATCAGATAACATTGTAATGATTTGGTAATGATAATGGATGACCTAAGCTAAATCTAATGTTTTACCTCACTTAAATATATGTCAAAATTTATATATATTATAATTAAATTTTTATTAATATAGTTATTTTGACAATGATTATTTTTTCTCATTTGATTCTTATTTATTTTAGTAAAATTTAGAAAATTTAAGGAATAATATTAAGGTTGAAAGTGATGGAAAATACAATTATATCATTCCTATAAAAAAATGTTATGGAAGATGGAATTAAAAATATCATTTTTATTCTTTCAAAATATTCTCATGATATGAATCATTCATATCTTCCCAAAAATAAATGGAGAGCATTAAATTTTTTTGAGTCCTTCATGAGGAAACACCCACCTTCTTCTAGTGGGGAAATCGATCTAGTAGTTTCTGAGAAGTAGAATGGTACCATTGAAAATATATTTTCATTATTCAATTTTTGAAGAATGAGAAATTGAATTTGGAAATTTATAATTTTTAAGGACAATATATCAATAGTGTACTGTTATTAACAATACAAGTCAAGATGAAGAAAATGTCTCCATTGAGTGGGATGTGGTTAAAAGATAATTTTATAAAATGAAATTTATGCATATTATTTATATGGAAATAAATAAAGAATTCAATAATCTATTATAGAGTGATAATGAATCTTTTGTCACATATGAAAAAAAATTACAAAAAATTAGATATACACTTATAATTTTAACATCCAATATGATTGTTAGGTTGACCTTTTATTTACTGAATTAAACCCATGTATCTAAATAGTATAATCCATAATAGGCCTCAATATATTTTATTTAATAATTAGTTGTGGTATTATGGTTGAAATTGAGATTTTATTTACATATCAATCATATGGTTTTGATAAGAAAAATATGATTGAAGTCCAAGGAAACACTAAAAATCATTGTGAGAAGAAGATGTGTCTTCATTTATGCTATAACTATAGAAGGAAACCAAGAAAAAAATTTATATATGGGGACAGGTAAATTATTAATGTATGGATGGAAATGACATTGAAAATAATATGACGTTATGATGGGAATTTGTTAGAAAATTTTGTTAATAGAGTGACGTCCAAAAAAATACCACCCACAACACTTGGATTCAAATATTAGATATATTGGAAATATTCTATACACTACTCAAATATTAAGGTTAATAGTGATTATATAGGTAATTAACCTCCTAATAAGAGTGAACAAGGGAAATCTCATATGAAAACTATTTCTTATGTGGGGTATCATAACAATGAGGTGAATGGTATAAATACCATACACTATATAACTAATAATGTTTTATTTAACTATGTATTTTCCAACTATATTATATTAGAAAAAATTTATAAGGGTATCAGAAATTCCCACACAATAATTAGAAGTAGAATTATTATCGAAACCCTTTAATGTTATGATAACCACATATTAAGACAACTATTTTTCTTAGGATGAAGTTTGTCGGAATGATCCAATTGATAATCCAGTCACTATTTCTCTAAGTGAATTTGATGCTTTCTAAAGCTTTTATTTTCATTCAATACATAAATCCTACCACAATATTCAAGTAATGGAGTTCGTGATTGATATTAAGAAATAACCTATTATTTTGATTGTAAATATGATCTTCTGATAGAAATTGCATCCATTTTGTGTGTGTTTATTCCTATTAAAATTATTTTCATACATTATATGGTTGGGGATAAACTCAATATCAATGATGTGCCAATTTTTTGTGACTTTTTTGATGTTTTTCTAGAATATTTTCTTATCATTCCACCAAATCATGAAGTGGTGTTTTCAATGTAAATCATATCTACTATTATTATTATTTTAAAGGAAATGTATATAATGAAACAGATGGTCTTTTCTTAATGGAAAAAATCTCACACAATCATGAAAAAGAATTTATTTGATAGTGTATTTAACATTTAGGTGCACATGTTCTTTTTCCAAAGATTAATGATTGATTAATGCAACTCGATGTTGAATATAAAAAATAAAAATGATAAAAAAAAATTTTACAACATGTATTGATAACTTAATTGATCATCAACACGGACATAAATACATTTCCAAGAAGAAAATAAATTATACATATCCTCAATTTCGGGTAAATTAAAGAGAATATATCCCATAAAACATCACATAAAATGTTTGGTCACTCAAAACATATAGTGACCCCATTTTTTCTAAATAATTCTCTGTTTATATTCATGAATTTAAAGAATATACTATTTAGAAATTACCTTGACTATTTATGGTAGTCTTTATAAAAGATATTTTGAAAAATTAAATTTATAAGGAAGATAGCGAGGATCAATTGATAATTGTGTTAGTAACCATGAGGAGGGAAACTTTGTCCAAAACATTTACCAATTATTAAATATGGCTATAAATGATTTTATTTTTTAATATAATATTAAGAGATGGTACACTTATGGATCCATAAAAGATTGATGTTATTTAAAATTATTCCAAAACAACCACTGTAACCAAGATCTATATTTTTCTTGGGTTGGATGGATATTATCAATTTTTTATAGATAAATTGTCATGACTAGGTATTCCAATCACCATGTTAACTCTGAAGAGATCTATGATCCTTTAGAAAATTTAATGTGAATAAAATTTCAAGGAACATATGGTATGTTTATTTATGAAACAAATTCTTAAGTAATCTTATTTATGGTAAGGGATTGAAATACTTAATTATTTATGGAAGGGTGGTCTGGGATGAATCAACATTGATAATTACATGGTAATAGCTTATGCCTCAAGAAAACTAATGATTAATGAGAAAAACTAACAACACGTTATTTATAGTAATATTTGGTTACACTATCATAAAATATATAGAGGAAATATAATTTCTGATAATTTTTTGATATTTTCCTATGAAAATTGTTTAAACTATGTTTTCATGTTGAAAGAGTTGAATATGATATATAGAATATGGTTGGAAATTATTAATTATAAAAATTGATCATTAAATTAGCCCCATTGGAATTTGAAGAACATGTAAGATTATTTGAGTGAAAAGGATCATTCTATCATATATAAGATGAGTATTAAAAATGATCCCATATTTAAAGATTTTTAAAATATATATCTATAAATATTATATAAGGGTGGAAATACTATCATTCTCAAAGGAGTGTTAATCCTTCTAACCCTGTGATATTTAATGTGGTATAGAAGGAAGATGTGGAAAAACAGAATAAGGTGATAAATGTTCCTAATTCTAACCTCAATTTTGGAAGAAATGATATGATATAAGAACTGGGGAAGTGTTCCATCCATATCAGATTTGAAGAAGGAACATCTGGATGATGCTCAAAATTCATCATTCCCTATTCATGCAAGATATATGAATATTTATAAATATTTGAAGGAGTATTTCAATTGGGATGAATTGATGATTGACATTATAGTGTATAAATATTGTTTTTTTAGTTTTTATATAGGTTTTGGATATTGGATAAAATTTTAAGGGGATTTTATAACCATTACCCCTACTGTAATGGAAATGCAGAAACATCTCCATGGGTTTTTTATCAGACTCACTTTAAAGTATATTGGTCATTATTCTATTTAGTTTTTATTCAATAACAATATGAGATCAGAACAATTATTGTGTATCTTATTGGGATCTGTAGACTATCTCAATTTTTTGGTGTTTTCTTTTGTATTATCATGATACTGATTATAGTTTCAAAATAAATGATCATTCTATTGAAGATAGTAAGTTTGAAAAAACCATTCAAACCTGAGATGATATGTTGATATCATATTCTATGTATTTCAAAGGTTGTTCAAATAATCACATTCATCTAGTCAAGTTTTCATAAATTAATTACTTCAAAACGATCCTTAATTTATCTCTTAATAAATGAATTTATATACAAATGTGTATAAATATTAATTTATATAATGATTCTAAAAAATAATTTTATTAATAAATGATATGCAAATGAACATGGTAGGGAAAGACAACTACATTCAATAGAACACTTAGGTAGCTCATATTTCATAGAAAATTTATAATGATAATCATTAGATTGATTTCAAAATTGATTCTTGTTATAAGGGTTTCAATGAATATATTTATGTATTAAGGTAAAATTATTTTTTTGTATATCAGAAATTAGATCCCTATTTATATTATCCCATTCGGGATTCCAGATTGAGAATCAATGGTAATTATCTCTTAACACATCCACCAAAATAATATTATTTTCAGGATATATTCCCTATATATCTTGTGATTAATTAAAAACTAAATACATAAAATTTATTAAACTATGAGATCATAACAATGGACCATTGTGTGTAATATAAAGAATAAATAGTATAAATATTACATCATCATGATTATGTTCTTCATTACAACATTACTCATCTGGTTAAGGTT
The DNA here is from genome assembly GCA_963277665.1 of Viscum album. Lineage (NCBI taxonomy): Eukaryota > Viridiplantae > Streptophyta > Magnoliopsida > Santalales > Viscaceae > Viscum > Viscum album. Next base: position 1,664,878,786 of record OY728126.1, on the reverse strand, counting down.
CTCTGGAGGAATACTAAATTCAAAGAAGCTGTGCAGAAACCCAAGGATGTGGGGAGATTGATTTATCCTCATTTTTTTATTTAAAAGAATATATATTTTGTTGAAAATTAATTTTTGGGTGTTAGAATCTAATACCATGTTATTTTATGATATATATTTGTTTTTTAAAAGAAATTATTCGTCTAAATACATTTTTAATCATGTATCCCCAAGTCTAAACAACTCATAATATATTATACCAATCTAACCTAGAACTAAATTGGTGTGTATGAATATAAATTTCTAAATTATAAAATCAATATGGTTTAAACATATATATAATAATTTAATTGGTTACTAATTAATATGATATGAAAAGAAATCTCTTTGAATGTAAAAGAAATATTTTCTTGATAAACTATTTTTTTCTGAAAAATGCGATTTAATATTTATAAATTATACAAGTAAAAGTTTGTGGAATATTTTAATGAAATTTAAATATTATATATTCAATGAAAAATTTATCCTACATATATTAATTTTTCAAGGCTTGTTAAAAAAAATCTATTTTTATGCTCAAAATGTATTGTTTTTCTAAAATGATGTTTTTCCATGTTTTTAAAACTTATATTAAAATTAAAAAATTAAAAAAATTAAATATTATGATAAATATTAATTACAATATTTAAATGATGTTTTTAAAATTAACTTACAGTTATTTATTATCATTTTTAGTAAAAAAAGTAACTTTTTAATGAATAATAAAAATTATAATTTTTATTTAGATTGGGAGTTTATTTAAATCATTTTAAAACAAAAATTATATTTAAAAAATGAATGTTAAATTAGATAAATAATATAATTAATAAAATAAATTATATCTTAATAATCAATTTTATATTTAATTATGATATAAATACTTTTTAAAATAATAATAAAAATATTTGGAAATATGATTATTTAATTGCATTACAGGTTCTTCTGTAAATTAAATTATTCCATCTATAGTAATTGAATTTTATAAATTTTATTTCATATTTTTAATGATAATTTTTAATATTATTTTATAAGAAAATATTTTTTCTCATAACAAATAATAAAATATGTATAATGTTGTTTCCATGGTTATGGTATAAACAGGTTTATTTGGTGTTAATCTAAAATGAAAACGATTAAAATAATATAAAAACATGTATAATATATATTATTTTAATATTTTGATCTTATCTCATATATGGTGTTATATTTATCCATCTTTGATCCATTTTCCCCTAAATGTGGCCTAACAAAGATGTAATCCATTGAAAAATTAAAATAGTTCCACCTGCATCAATTATTAAAAGGCACACCCACTTTTATAGTCTTCATACTTAAAGAGAATATTTCATCACAATATAAATACCAAAATAAAGTACTTACATATTTCCCTATAACCTTTAGTACCTATATCGATAAAAACCCATCCTAGTAAGGATTTATTTATAAACCTAAAGGTTTTGTATGATGAAAATGAATTTTTATTAACCCTTTGTCATTATTTTACTTATTATTATACATCCTTAAAATTATATTCATCTAATTTATTTAATATAATAGGTATAATTCCTAAAATTTAATATTATTATGTTATTTTAATAACCAATATCCATGTCCTCTTCCATCAAATGCGAAACGAAACCTTTGATCTTGTGTGTAGTGGTCTATAGCCTCGCGAACTGATGTAATTATTTTTGGATCACTTCCTCTAACAGATGGATATATTGATGGATTTAATATATATATATATATATATTATTTTTGAAATTATTATACTTCTATAATTATAATATCAAATTTACTTTATCAGCTTCCAATTTGTTAGAAATATTATTACGTTGATCGGGGGTTTGTTTGGGCTAACACATCTACATAGTGACAAAAATGGTTTTTTCCAATATTAAATTTATTGTAATAAGGATAGAATTTATAAATATATATAATCTTTATAATAATAATTATATAATGGAAGAATTATTTTTTACAGTTATTTCATTCCATCCATCAAAAAATGATTACAACATTCATAAATATGTATGACCCACCACCGTCTTCATGAACATTATGATTCATTTTTATATATCATTATTTTATTGAAGAATATAAATATTTATATGTTGAATATATATGAAATTTATATAATTACTCACTTTATGGAGATGATTCAAACATAATCAAGGTTCAATTAAAAAAATACCTAAAAATAAACATGAAAAGTGAAGTAATTATCACTTATAAGCGTAATTTTAAAATTTAATAGTTTATAAATTAATGTAATGTGGATTAAATTAAAAAACTTATTAAATTTTATATAAAAATTTGTTATAGAATATTTTTATGATAAATATTTATTTATTAAATTTGGCGATTGAACTTGTATGAAGGATAACAGAACTTAGATAAGTTACATTTGTCACATTTTTTCCATGAGACACTTTTTCACTAGTTTTCTTCATTTATGTGGTGTTTATAATAAATTATAATTTTTTTTTGATTTATTTTATGAAAATTATGTAAATTAACATTTCCATAAAATATTTTTTACTTAATTGGTAATATGATTCGAAAAATTCCATGGTGGTATGGGTTTTATGTTGCAATATCAATACATATCAGGATTGTTTATAACTATTCATAAGACTATGAAATGTAATGACATAACCAGAATTAATCTCAAAAAATTTATTATCCAGTTGTTTTTCAATAAAATTAATTTTTCTCTCAATTTCATCAATTTACGTTGTCAAGGTCCCCAAAATAATGTATTTCATGACAACTGAGTTTATCTCTATTATTTTTTAAAATTCTATCCTATTCAATGTACATGTTTTCATGAAATGATATAAAAGAATGGGTTTACTCCTATACAAAAATTATTTAAATTTATTTTTTTCCATGTTTTATATTTAATAAAATGTATGAAATGTAATTTTTCGTCATTTTTTGAATAAGGTTCTTTTGAATTTCTTCCACAAATGTGAAAGGATTTTTTTTTAATTTATGTAGTATTAATGAAAGTTATCCCCGTAATTACAACACAATTTATTGATCCTTCCCATGATTTTCAAATTCTTATTTTCTTAAAAATTGATATCGCTAAAAATTAAAAAAAAAATTATATTTTAATAAGTGATTTCAATGTTGAAAGAATATTTTCTTTTAGAAATGATTAAATTGATTATTAAAAAAATATATATGATGAAATTATTTTATTTTTTCTCATTATTACTGGTGATATGATCCCATGATATAATCATTATTCTTTTTTCGGGATGGTTTATGTAAATTTCCAAAATCTGTACTCCCAGATCTGATGCTGAAAATGTAAGCATTATATTTCTGATTAGATACCAAAAAATTGTCCTAGTTTTTTCCTAAAACTCCTGAAACATAATATTGGATAACTAAAATAACAATGTACCATTTAGGTTTAACATTAATGAAAATTATGACATAGCATTTACAATATGATTTCTTAAAAAATGATTCATAAATATCAACATTATATCATGCTAATTACATAACATTTAGAAACCTTATTCAGAAAAACGTACATAAATCTTTTCTTTTCAAAACCAATGGAAAAGGAAACATAAATAGTGTGATATCAAATGAAAATTATGGGTAATCATAATAATATATAGTTTAATGTCAAAAATTATCATATTATTAGAATATATGAAATGATAAAATAATCAATGTTCATGAGCATAATCCTTTGGGGGCTCAAGCCCATAAATACATGGAACATCATTATTGAATCATGGAATAACATTTTAACAAATTAAAGTGTCATTAAAATCCATAATAATAATCCATGTGTTGTCAATATTGAACCAAAGAATAATTTAGAAGCCATTAAAAGACCAAATAAATCAATTTGGTTTCACGAAAACCATATCATATCATTTTTTATATAGAATATCCTTCATGATTATAATTGGACTAACCCTTAAAATTACACATAGAATTTATATTATTATTACACTTCAAGTAACTATTGAATTTACATGAAAAATATTGATATAAATTATACTTGGAATAACTATCAAAATAAATTATTATAATCACTTCATTTAAGACTAATTATTTAACCTTTTCTCTTTTCCCAATGAATATGCGAGAAAAAATAGGGATCAAAAATTTTATAAGTTGAATTAGGGAGAAATGTTGTTATAAATAATTTCCACAAACCATAAAATGAATAAAGTACATAGATCATGCATTTATTCATCAAAATCCTTTGAACGACCATTATTCATTTCATAACATAATTACACAGTGAAAAATAAATGACTTCCATGATAATATATTTTAATCAATTGTAATACATATAGAGAAATAATGAGGATAAGACCATTGAAAAAGATCCATAGTGGATCATATGTAATATCAAGGGTTGTTGAAATTGATTAATTAAAAAGGTATTAGAATATAAGGAAAAATGTTTTTGATGAAAATCAAATTTCAATTTGAAAATAAAATATTGAAATTAATAATTCATAAAATATTATAAAATCTCATTTTAATTGAAAAAAATCATGAAATATTATAATGTATTATTCAATTAAAATAATTTCCCTAATCATGGTAAATTTTGCACTTGTTATAAATATTAAAAATTAAAACTCATTTCATAAATTTTGCAACAAGAGACTATAGTGACCCATTTGGAATAACATCAAAATTTCATTTTTCAAAAACATTTTGATGATGTAAAAAGTTAGTGTAAAATATATTAATAAATAAGTTAATTTTTGGGATGGATTTTTTGAAAACGTTTTATAAAATGTGGATTTTAAATTGAATGACTCGTGATCTATAGGAGGATTTAAGATCAGTATTGCATAAAAAATAAATTATTTATGTTTCTATAATCAATATGTTTGGAAATAATAATTGAAAATTTAAAACATATTTAACACAATGGTGGTTTAATTATATGTAGTTCAGTTGAATAAGATCATAAAATTCCCCCCATAAATAACCTTGAATATAAAAATATACTTGTGATAACTGAGATTGTAACCTAATTCATTTTCCACATCAGAAACTATTCAATAAAAATAACCATGAAATAATATCATAAAAGTAAACATTAACTATCATGAACATGAGGAGTGTCATTATACAAACAGTTAAATGGGATGTAGATACACCTCATGAAATTAGAAAGATGTATATCATAAATGTATTTCCATGGGAAATATAATTTTGAGAAGAAAGAGCCTTATTGAGATCTTATAAATTGATTGATAATTAATCAATGGAGAAATTATGTTTTATAAATTTAATCACACAAAAAAATATTAAATATAAAATTAAAATAATTATTAATCATTCCACATATAATCAAGGAAGAACAATGTTAAGGGAAAAACATTATATCACAATGTAATGAAATTATGTTGAGAAACCCTTTACCACATGGTAAATATAAAGTAAAATCACCTATGATAAAATATTGGATATTGTAAAATAAAATATAAATAACTATTAAAACATACTGATATTACATTTAATATTTATATTAAATAAAAAATAAGAAAGAAACGATATGCATAACCATAAAATACAACTCAATGAATGGGAAATGATGTAAAATCCATTACCTCAAGTCATATATTCCATTTGTGTCTTTTAATTTCAATGTAATAAAATTATATAAATTATTTAATTTTTAATAGTATTTTTTTAGTTTTATTACATAATCATTAAACAATTTTTTTTATTTGTTTCTTGGTAAATTGTAATTACTAATTCCTCATCGATTTTATTTTCAGGACATTCATTCTGTAATTTCAAAACTACTTTGTTGTGTTGATTGATCTCAAAGTTAGAATTCTTAAATCCCATCATAAATAAAAATCATGATATAATTATCATTTTTAATAATCAATTATACATTTATATCAAATAATAATAATTCTTTATGATATATAGGTGATGTTACCATCATAAAGATGGTATGTTGAACGTACAAATCAGTAACATTTACATTTTTCAATGATCAGTATGGACTAAAATTAAGTACTACATTATATTTATAGGATTATTATTATATAATAAATAATGTATTATTTATTTAGACATAATTAAATATTTAATCATCTTTATTTGGTGATGAAAAACTAATAACATCTCTTTGTGGCGGTGGTAGCCCAAACACACTCACAAACGACATTATCATTCTTCAGTGAACAGAATGGTAATAATGTTAGTGATATATTATATGTTAACAATGATAAATAAATCATGAATATTATATATAATCATTAATTTCATCAGTATAACAATCCATTAAATTTAGGTATAGAAAAAAATTGCATCGCTATGGATGTCGTAGTCCGTCTAAACACATGATTGATGGACTCTTATGGAATTTGATGAATATTTGAAATTCATATAGGTTATGAAATTAAAATAGGAATATATATATTTATATATATATGTGTGTGTGTGTGTGTGTGTGTGTGTGTGTATATATATTGGATACACTGATGTTAATGTATAAACATGTTTTGAGAATATTTTATTGATTTGGAAGATGAAACAAAATAAAAACTCATGGAGAATAACTATATATCTTATTTTGACAACGTAATTTTTGATATATTAATCCATCTTAAGGTTGGTATTATCCTTAAATACTTATATATAATGTGGTGTTGGATTTTTTTAATGTATTTGTGAATTATTTTTATGAATAAATTGGTTCTATATTTTTGATGAAATAATAATAATATGTTCTCTTTTTGGAGAAAGGGGAGGGCTGTAAAGACCCTAAAATTTCAAGGAATTTTTTTCTTAATTTCTTTGGAATTTGGAGAGCCTGTAGCTTCTGAAGGCACTTGATTCCGAGGCCCCGTGTTCCCGGAATCAACATCCGAAGTTTAGCTCGGGTACGTTTAGTGAACGATAGAGCGGGTTTATCTATCTTTTGAACCAGTGCTCGGAATTGAAATCTGAGGGCACCGATTAAATCGCAGCGCCTGTAAATGCTTAAGGGGACCTTTACCGCAGTTTTGTTTTATGCAAGTTGTAAATTATTAATTGGGGATTTAGTTTAAAATAAATTAAATTGGTGGAGAAAAATTTTATTTATATCTTAGGTGGTTATATCCTATAAAGGGGAGTTAATGGTGGGACCTACAGCCACCTAACTACCCAAGTGTGGATGTTTGAGAGGTGGGGCCCACACGAGCCCCAACCTTTCATTTCCCCCCATAAACTCCTTAATCCTCCTTCATTAATTTGGAAACCTCTTTAATTAATCTGACCTTTCCACTTCCTCTCTCTCCATCTTTATCTCTTGCCAACATACCATAATTAATAAATTGAACATCTTCAATTAATTAATTAAATGTTTTGAATTTTGAATTTTAAATTTCTTGTGTTAATAAAATAATAGCATTATCTTATTGTTTTAGTTTAGCACATGTTGTGCGGGGAGAGATTGGATAGGGATCTTGTGAAAAAGGAGAAGGAAGTTCCTCCTTTGTTGAAGAACATCATCCTCTGATGAAGAATGACACCCCTTAAACGAAGACTGACTTGGTGAAGAATGCTCTACGTTCCTCCAATCTTCTACTTCCTCTGCATCAAGGGAGGAAATACAACCACAGGGAACGTTCCAACGATGACGGTTCTTTCCCAGCATTAATGGAACAACAAAGCTTTCTGTGTTTACGATGAGCAAACCATAATCGAGTTAGGGGGATTTTGTATATTTACATTTATGTGATTTATACCATCGAGCATGGAAGAATATTCTGTTGGGTGTTTATTCGAACTACTAACGCGGTGGGTACATACTAACAAACAAGTCTGGACCCACCGCCAACTTGTTCTTGATGCGCGGATTGTGTGGTAACGGTTGAATGGAAGCACAATGGCATTTGAGAGCCTTCACAGTAAAGTTCGGGACCCGAGAAGACCGCCAACGTATACGGAAGCTAAATCGGACCACCAAAGCAACTCTGATGGCCCGCGGAACCTCATGGCGGCGCGGGTCGCCGGCAGCAGGCGCCCCAGCGCGCCACCGGGGAAGACTCACTGTGGTTGTTTCTGTGGTCGCGATGCGGAGGATCCCACGACTGCATGGGATCCGGGACAACCGGGGGCGGCGCCTGCTGGCGCCGCCAGTGCCAATTAGTGGGGGGGCCGCGCCTCCCGCCGCTCCGCGTATACGTGCGGCCAGGCTGGCCGAGCCGCCGCCGGCCGTGGGCCGAGCCGCCCCAGCGAGGCCGGGGTGCATCATCAGGGCCGGGCCGCACCCTACCATTCCAGACCCGGACCCAAGTCAGGTCAAACAGGTTCGGGCTGAGCCAGGGGGTGTTGGGCCGGGTCAGACCGGGCCCAGACCCCCTATTTCCGGACCGTTTTCAGTTAAATGTCTATATCATGAGCTACGGAGCTCCGATCGATGCACCGTCAATTGAGTAGGATTCCACGGATCTATACGGTCATTTTGGTATATTACACTTAAGGTTTTGTAGAAGTTTGTGTGTGGAAGGGTGGGTTCGAACTCGAAACCAACCGCGCCCTCAGAGAGGAAACGGTTATAACATGAGGAGAAGACGTCCGATTGACATGCTGTTGACTACGTAGGATTACTCATGATGATATGGTTATGTTGTAATACTCAACTTGAGGTTTGGGTACAGTTGAGATATGTTTGGGTTGGTTTGTTCACGAAACCAACCGGGCCCCAAGAATAAAAGGCTAGTAACTCACAGACCAGGCGTCCGATTGGCACGTCGTCTATTGCATTGAGACCCCTGTGAAAAGGTGGTTCATTGAGATATTTCATTTTAGGACTTTGAGATACATGGAGTATCAACTAGTAGCTCATGGAGAGGATCCTCTCGAAGACAGGCATACAGAGTACGGTGACCTTGTAGCTGGCTGATACCTAATGACTGCTTGTCCGATTCGATTCAGAGTGACTTGAATAGCCCAGTGGGGAGCACTACTATGTTGGGTTGGTAGACCCATGGCGGAGGAGCACTACTTTGTGAGTTGGAAGACCCATGGTACTCGACAAGATGAATACCTCTATAGGCTATTTGGGGGAGCGCACTGTGTTGGGGCGGCAGACCCATGGCGGGGAGCACTACTGTGTTGTGGTGGCAGACCCGCGGTACTCGACAGAGGAGGAGTACCTCAGTAGTCTATGGTTAGTGAGTATCACCTCAAAGTCGTGAAAGGACTACTGTGCTCGACAGAGGAGTATTTCTTCAGCAGCCGTGTTTTCGTCATCGTGAATAAAAATTCCAGTTTGAGCTGAGTCAATGACCTTTGTGTTTACCTCAGGATTGAGATGGGTTACTTGATAACTTAGGTATATGTATGGGTATATACCTAAGTAAAGGTAATATTTTTAGATCTTTATTTTTGATTTATCCTTGTTGGATTTAGTGATACCCTGAGGGTCTTGGGGTCCCTACTGAGTATCATTATACTCACCCCTGTACGGGCTATGCCCGCACCTCGTTGTGTTGGATGCAAACGATGGAAAGCACTGATCGTGGTTGAGTCCTGAAAAGCTGGATGGTATCCGGAGGTGGACTTCATGACGAGACGGTAACTAGAGGTGACAGACGAACGTGGAGAGTTGAGGAGGCCATCTGTACCTACTTTTCAGGTAGGAACTCTGGAAGACGATCTCGGAGCTGCTTCACCATTCAGCTATTTGTCTTTTCAGTTGTAGTTTATTTCAGTTGTAGTTGTACCTTTCTGTTGGGATTATATTTCTAGCCCCTTCGTATTTTCATCACACTTGTTACTGTTTTACTTAGTGTTTGCTTCTGCTTGTACTCTGGTTGTGTGTGTCTGTTTATATTTTATAAAGGAAATGCCTTCCCAGTTGAAGAGATTTACGCCTTTGGTGCTAGTCACCAGCCCCTGGCCTATGGAAGGCGGGCTTGGGGTAGTTATGACACGGGTCTCGGGGGACGATTCATGACAAATTGGTATCAGAGGGAGGTTCTAGCGCAGAACTCAGGACTCTGATATTTCTCTTCTGTGAAGAAATAGTGTTAAGGGTACCAAGTGTAGTTTTCAGTTCAGGGAGTCCAGTGTTGGTGTTGCGGCCGACATATCCATACACTAGGACCCCGACTTCTGATTTCCGACAGAGTGTACGAAAACACTGATTGCGTGTGTGTTTTCAAAAGTTTCATTTAAGTCAGATCAACCAGGTCAACTCACCAGGTTCAAATCGTTTGACCATGTTGCATCTATTCAGGATGCGTCCACACAGACAGTATGTTGAAATTCTGATAGAGTACATGATGACGGCCCACTAAGCGACAAGGCTCCGGTGCAGGGCCCCCTTTCTATGTTGGCACCTTCGGGTCCTATACTAGCAGCACCACCACCTGTTGGTTAGCAGATGCCACCAGTTGTACTAGTGGATGTTGCACGTCGACAGAGCGTGTCACATGAGTTTCGGCAGTAGAGGCCTCCAAGGTTACGAGGCGAGACAGATTCCCAGGTAGTAGTGGACTAGATGGAGGCGATTTCTAGAGTTCTACACCAAGTTTAGATACTAGTAGAGTAGGTGGTTATCTTAGCTACAAGTGTTTCCCAGTGAGTGACCATGAGGTTGGTCCGCATAGCTATAAGGATTGGGTATGTGGATCGATACCTGAGATAGTACCTTCGAGTAGTGTTCCAGCTATATCACTACCTATTTTTCAGTAGTTCCAACTAGAGGTACTGGTAGGTGAAATGTGTAGGATTAATGCCTTACAAATGTTTCAGCATCAGATACCCCTCAGATTCTGAGGTGAGACCGACTCATAGGTGGCTGAGGACTGGCTTGAGGAGGTGGCTGAGAGTTTTCTAGAGCTTATACAGCTTCAACAGGATCACATGTCGGTAGCTGAGTAATCATCGAGGTGTACCGAACGTTCCTGGAAATTGATGAATATGATACAATTAGTGATTTAGAGCTTAGACCTCAGAGCGAGGTGTGTTTAAAGAACATCTGAGCCAGCACTTTTCCTCTATGCGTTCCTACTTATGATAGGGTTCTAGAAAGAACCTTTGTTGTTGAAGAATCATTGGATAAGTGGATACAACCAGTGAATGTTAACAGTGGGAAAATAGGAAATTGGCGCCAGTCACAGAGACTTGGGAATGTAAAATGTTTCAAGAAGAGGAAGTGTTAAGGACAAATGAATTTGTAGAGTAGCAGACATGGAATCAGAGCTAGGAGGTCAGCATGTGGTGACATACATTTCGACATGTTACAACCACCCACCATTGCAGTACCCGCTAGGCTCATGGAGCAGGAGGGTAAGGGAAGAGTGTAGCTGCATGTGGTCAAGGAGTGTGACCCAAGGGCTCTGGGAATGATTCTAGGTACTGACTGTGTTTACTACTAGCTGTCGTAATAATAGACATTGATGCGAATCATCCCATCCTTCCACAAATCGTGTCCCAGACCTAGAGTTTCTGGTTAAGCCATTGACTTGACCCTCACATCTGGAGATACCTTTGGGAGGATACTCGATAATCACGTTTACACTGACAATGTGATCTGACCCTTGAGATGAGAGTTTTAGTTGGAACCTCTTGGTGGTAGCGTCGAGGCCTTACGACGTTAGTTTCAGTGTGGACCGGTCAACTATAGTTCATACACAGATTGATTGTATTAGGAAAAAATGGTTATGGTTTACCTACAACATTGGGATGGGTTTTCCTTGGTTGGCGAAAAGGAAACCCCAGGAACCACAAGATGGAATCAGGAATAAGTGGGTGCAATCGATCACTCATGGGTCTGCCAAACTTAGAATTGTACCAGACTTCACCAGAGTTGTTGCACCGCTTTTAGCTTCGACGAGGAAAGGGAAACCCTTTGTATGGGGAGAGAGATCCTAGTATAGATTTTCAGGATTGGAGGCAGAGGTTGACCAGTGCGCTCATCTTGAGGCTACCAGAGAAGGTGTAGATCATCCAGGAGCAGATGATGACTGCACAGAGTAGACAGAATTCATAAGCTGAAATGAGATGGAGACCACTGGAGTTCGAGGGTGACGACCATGTTTTCTTACGGGTCTCACCTTGACGATGTCTACAGAGATTTGTTCAGGGAATAAAGTTATCTCCACGATTCTTCGGACTATTCTAGGTCCCCAGCAGAGTAGGAATGGTGGCTTACAGCCTAGCCTTTCCACCTCAGATGCATCGGGTGGACGATATCATCCACGCATCTCAGCTGAGGATATATGTGCATGACCTATCTGCCATCATCGACCATAGAGAGCTGGACATTGATGATGGGGAGACATTCACGGGGTTCCAGTAGAGGTTGAGGATCAACGAGAGAGGGTCCTACAGGGACATTCAATTCCTCTTGTGTGCTTTTTATGGCAGCACGAGAACCTTCGGGAGAGCACATGGGAGCGGGAAGATCATATGCATGCTCAGTAACCTTTTTGTTTTCCTCTAGTGTGTGTTTAAGCATTACAAGGACATAAATTCCTGAGGTGGGAGTAATGTAAAGACCCGGCCGCCTGGAGGCCGTGGTGCCCCAGCGCACCGCTGGAGAAGATCGGTCGCGACTGTAGTCGCGGCGGCGATGATGAGGATCCCGTGGCTGCGTAGGATCCAGGACAACTGGGGGCAGCGCCAGCTGGCACTGCCAGTACCAATCAGCGGGGGGCTGTGCGTCCCCCCGCTCTGTGTAAACGCTCGGCCAGGCTGGCCAAGCCATGGCCGGCCACGGGCCGGGCCATGCAAGCCGCGGGCTGGGCCGCGCCGCGCCAACTTGGCCGGGTCGCGCCAGCCGGGCTGGGCTACACCTTACCGGGCCGGACCCAGACCCGAGTTGGGTCGAACCGGTTCGGGCCGACCCAGGGGGTGTTGGTCCGAGTCGGACCGGGCCCAGACCCCCTATTTCCAGACCGTTTTCGGTTAAATGTCCATATCTTGAGCTACAGACTTCTGATCAACGCAACGTCCGTTGCGTAGGATTCCTCAGATCGAGACAGTCATTTAGGTGTATCATACTCATGGTTTTGGTGAAGTTTGGGTATATCCGGGTTGGTTCGAACTCAAAACCAACTGGGCCCTCAGAGCAGAAATGCTTATAACTTGAGAACAGAACGTCTGATTGACGTGTCGTCGACTACATAGGATTCCTATTAATGAGACGGTTCTTTTGGAATACTCCACTTGAGGTTTGGGTACATTTGAGATATGGTCGGGTTGGTCTGTACACGAAACCAACCGTGCCCCCCGGACTAAAAGACTAATAACTCACAGACTGGGCGTCTGATTAACACGCCGTCTATTGCGTTGAGACCCCTATGACAAGGCAGTTCTTTTAGATATTTCTTCATGGAACTTTGAGATACATGGAGTATCGACCAGTATCTTGTGGAGCAGATCCTCTTGGAGGCGAGCATATGGAGTACGGTGACCTTGTAGTTGGATGAGACCTGATGACTGCTTGTCCGATTCGATTCGGAGTGACTTGAATAGCCCAGTGGGGAGCACTACTGTGTTGGGATGGATGACCCATGGCAGAGGAGCACTACATTGTGAGGTGGAAGACCCGTGGTACTCGATAGGAGGAGTACCTTTGTAGGATATTAGGGGGAGCGCTACTATGTTGGGGCAGCAGACCCATGGCGGAGAGCACTACTGTGTTGGGGTGGCAGACCCGTGGTACTCGACAGAGGAGGAGTACCTGAGCAGTCTAAGGTTAGTGAGTAGCACCTCGGAGTCGTGACAGGACTACTGTGCTCGATAGAGGAGGAGTTCTCCAGCAACCAGGTTTTTGTCATCGTGAATAAAAATCTGGGTTTGAGTTGAGTCAATGACGTTTGTGTTTACCTCATGATTGAGATGGGTGACTTGATAACTTAGGTATATGTATGGGAATATACCTAAGTAAAGGTTATCTGTTGAGATCATTATTTGTGGTTTATCCTTGTTGTATTTATTGAGACCTTGAGGGTCTCTAGGTCCCTACTGAGTATCGTTATACTCACCTCTGCACAGGCTATGCCCGCACCTCGATGTGTTGGATGCAGATGACGGAAATCACTGATCATGGTTGAGGCTTGTAGAGTTGGACGTTACCCGGAGGTCGAATTCATGACGAGACGATACTCGGAGGTGACAGACGGACGTGGAGAGCTGACGTGGCCATCTGTACCTACCCTTCAGGTAGGAACTCTAGAGGACGATCCAGGAGCTGCTTCACCATCCAGCTATTTACCTTTTCAGTTTTACTTTCATTCAGTTGTAGTTGTACCTTTCCTTTGGGCTTGTATTTCCAACCCCTTTGTATTTTCAGCACAATTGTTACTATTTTACTTAGTGTTTTCTTCCACTTGTACTCTGGTTGTGTGTGCGTTTACTTTTTATAAAGGCAATTCCTTCCCAGTTGTAGAGATTTACGCCTTTGGTGCTAGTCACCAGCCCCTGGCCTATAAGAGGCGGTCTTGGGGTAGTTACGACATGGTCCCTGGGGGACGGGTCATGACAAGGGCTCTGCTAGAATTTTATCTTAAAATATTAAATTATTATTAATTAACATTGATGTAAAAATTGATCCAAATTGATAATATTTTAATAGAAAATTAGTATGAGTTGATATAATCTTATAAAATTAAATTCTTACTCATTTGTAATATTCATTTAACATTTCATTTTTTAATCACCTAATAAACCTTTACACACTAACATAGATAAATAGGATTTTTACTCTTTGAGGGCTACGATAGTTAAAATAATTAGAATATCCAAAGATATATATCATGGTTAATATTTTGAACCATAAAATAATAACTTCTTTGAATTTGGTTTTCTAGTAATTTTAAAGCATATAATAGTATATTATTCTTACAAAATTTCAATAATTTCATTTTTAGAAATATTCATTTATATTGATTATTATATCATCGAAACAAAAAATGAAAACCAAATAAAATATTTTTATACATTAATATAATTTTATTATTATCTATAAAGATCATATATGACATTTTTACATTCAAATTATATTAATTATTATATTTCTAATATTCTTTAGTTTTTATTTTAATTAAATAATTACCATGTCAACATTTTATATGAATTTAATATAGTTTACCCATTTGTAAAAATAAAATAAAATTTCCATGATGAAGGCATATATTTCAAATTCAAAATTAAAATTTATAACCACACATATCATATCTTTATCCCCATTTAAAAAATATTATATTTATTAAGAACAAGATTGTGGAATTTTTCACTTTTCACTACATAAAATATTATAATGGTCATAATCACATAAAAATTAAAATAAATACCATATATTATAAATCTAGATTATTATGTTAAACATATGTTCATCTAATAAAATGTATTAAACTACTTGTATAATTTTTTGTCCTCGAGAAATTTTATCCTTAATTAATGGACTTAACCTTTACCATGGAAACCAAATTTACTAAAGATACTATTCATATTAGAAAAAAATGAAAGGGACTTATTTTAAAAATTCAGTCCTCATGAATTAAAATAAGGGATAATATTTTTTACATTCAATTCAAATTAGTATTTTAATATATTTTAACACTAAACCCAAAAAATGTGACAAAAAACATTTTCAGAAAAAAGGATTTTTAATATATATACTATTTTAATTCAATATTTTAAAATTATAGTTTACCTAATAATTATA
The DNA here is from genome assembly GCA_963277665.1 of Viscum album. Lineage (NCBI taxonomy): Eukaryota > Viridiplantae > Streptophyta > Magnoliopsida > Santalales > Viscaceae > Viscum > Viscum album. The sequence continues at coordinate 1,664,863,083 of OY728126.1, read as the reverse complement.
TTGTCATAAATAAAAAATAACTAATTATATTTTACAGTTATGCTAAAGTAGGATTCTACTAGATAAATTCTTTAAAATAAAATACACTTTTCATAAAAAACTCAAATATTAATATTAATTGACAAATCAAATTTTTTATAAAATATTCAAAATTTTACCAGAGAATAAATTTTATTTTTTAATTTAATTTTTATAATTATTTTATCAAATACAACATCAATATCCTCTAAAAATTACTAATAATATTTTATCACAAAATGGAATAAAATTCATTTTTTAATGGAAACTACTTTTTGGAACATAAAATGAACCTAACAAAAAATGAGTTCTTTTTTGCTAATAATTATTCACTAAAAAATATTTATTATAACCATTATATATCTTTGATAAAGTTTTTAACAATATTCATAGTCACCAATTTAATAGTTAGTTTTAACTTTCATTTTAACGTAATAATATTTCATGGTATATTTTGGCTCAGTGTTTCATATCTTGGACATTATTGAAAACATTCTTTATTTTAAAATGATATAATATTAATATATAATTCATCACATTTCATAGATAAGCATTACTTCTTGTTTGTGTGAAACATAATACATTTATCAAATTGAATCCAAAAGACTGTATTAGTCTTGTGTGTTTGGAAACATGAAAATATAAACTCTTGTATATAAGTGAGTTATATTATCTCCCAATAAGTTTTTCATGACTAGAACATTTCATAGACACATCATATATAATACATATCATATAATAAATATAAGGAAACAGGAAATCAGTTGTGGTCATATGCTAAGTTAGGATAAACAAATGGGGTCATGTATGCATAAACATGAGCATAGGTGAATGAGTACATGATATTAACTTTGGAAGGTCATACCCTATATATAAAATATACTCAACATGAATAATTCCGTAAATCATGGTAGTTCTTATGACCTGAATCATTAAGAAATAATAAATATAATCCATGAAATCTTATCATAGGAATAAGACAAGGAATTGTGGAATATATAGATAGGTGATATCATTCCCTATATTTTAAGACTAATTTCTAGAACATATCATGGAACCTCATTGGAACCACACCTAATTATTGGTACACACCAACATCCAAGTCCCAATCCATTATTTATAAGAGATCAAGTTTCCTAATCTTCCCATTGTGGATCGAGTTTCCCCATCTTCCAACATCATGGTGGCTACACCTACTGTGAGGGGCACACCCCCATCCCTAGATGAAATGATTTCCTTGTATGGGGTGATATTTCCATATCATACCATATTAAATCAAACCCAAATAAATGATTAACATCATTAACTCATGAGATATAAATATATACCAAATTAATTAGAGGGCCATATAGGTCTCACCCATCTAATTATAAAATTATTCATACATTTGAAAAAGGATAATAAAAACATAATAATTTCAAGACACAGAAAAAGAGTTGTATTTGATAAATATACTATCACAATCCCATGAAATGAAATGGGTGTAAAAAACAGGAAATTATATATTGTACTATTAAAATATATTGGTTTTGAAATCATTTATCAAATCCTAGTCCATGAAAGGAAGTAGTTTTCACAGGCATAAAACCTATAGAAGAGGAATGGGTTTCATTAACATAATTCCATAAAAAACATAATCCATTTAGAGAAAAATATGAATGGATCATTTGAATAATTTTCGATAAGGTAATTACTAGCATCAAAAAAATTGTCTTACGTGTAAAATAATTTTGCAATATATTTTAGAAACTTTTCTTAAGAATAATATACTTTATTTTTTTAATAATGTTATTTAAAACATAATTCCCCTTGAAAATAATTTAAATTTATATAAAATTGAAAACATAAAACTAAAAATATTAATATTTTTTGTAAATTTTTTTATTAAAACATATAATGAGAACATTAAAATTTTTTGAAAACCATTTTTGTTGAAAAATTATGAAAGAAACATAATTTTTTTAAATCCATTTCTTTGGAAACACTTTGAAAACATATAACTAATTCTTTAAAACATATTGAAAATAATATTAATTGAAATTTTTGATAGAATCATTCTTTTTTTTCAAATCCATTTTACCTAAGATCTTATCAAATAACCAGGAAAACATTTTTAAAATGATTTTCTCATCAAATCATAATGTGAAATTGGGATCACTTTGAAACCCTCATTCTATTGAAAACATATAAAATAATAATGAAATCTCTTTTGAAAACTTATAATATAAAACAATTAAACAAATAATTTATATAATATTAGAAAAATATTTTCTTAAAAAATAATTATTTAATCTAGTAAATATTCATCAATGGAATGACGTTCATGATTGTGGTTAAATCTGTATATGCCAGGAATTATTTTTTCACAACAAAATGTATATAAGAGTTCATCTAATGGAAAAAACAAAATATAATTACTTTTTAAAAACTATTTTTAAAAATTTTAAAACGTGGGTAATTTTTTTAAATATTTTAGGATATTATTAGAATATTTTTGGAAATCATTTAGAAAAAATAGTTTTGAAAGAAGACATATTTCTATGAAAAGAGAGAGGTATAGTTATCTATTCATACACATATTTTATTAGTTATCATAAATACCAAATAGAGGAAAATATTTCTAATTCATTAATATATCTTGGATAAATATAAGAGAGTAAGTATCATGAATTTTATTGAGATATAGAGCATAATATTTCTACAATGGAATCATAATCATAAAAAATCCCGATAAATGATAGGACTATTTCGATAAACACTTACAAGATGGTATCATCGGATCAAGAACTATAATTAAAAAATAAAATAACATCAAGAATAAAATATGATGAAAATAAGGTGATTAATGATAATACAAATCAAATACACCTTGAAAAAATAATGTAGGTGCATAACAAAACATAAGTCTATTAGAATGAAAATTGAGACAAAACTATCTTACCGATTTGTTAACATTGGAAACATAAACCCCATGAGAGAAATATCATAAATTTTATCGGTATATATCCCTAAAATTAATTATAATAGGAATATAATACATTAATATGAATTATATATAACAAAAAAATAATTGAGTGGTGAATATGTCATGTATCTCATGGAAATAGAATGTGAGATGAAATCCCCTTACCATGTTTCTTGACTTTAATCGTAATTGTTCAAAACTCATGTATATTAAATTCAATTTTATTATAAATATTTCAAAGAAAAAAATTCTTATATATAATACTATATATTTTTATATTGACTATATATTATCTTCTTGATTACAATTTCTTGTTATGTTTATGCTTTGTAAAATATTACCTTTATTTTTTACTTGCGTCTTAATATGTTATATATTCGGTACATATGAATCAATCATGATTTAATGATATTAAACCATTATATATATAATTTATATTCAGTATAATTTTATTATAATATTCTATATAATATTTAACTATGAAATGGAATACACTGTTCCTAGTGACGGTTGGCCGCTAGTATACATGTACGTTTTTTCCATTTTATATCCATATTGAAATAAAGAATGAAAATTAAAAATATTTATATGTGTATATAAAATAATTATATTATCCATATAATATAATAGATATAATATAAGTTCACTAAATAAATCCTTCGTAAATTCCATGTACACAGTGAATGAATCACATAGCTTTGAAGGACGGTAGTCCACGCTTCATCAAACGAAATTGTTGTATTTACAATTGATGATAATAAAATAATGTATTTTAAAAATAAAAGTTATATAAGAATAAAGAAATAATAAATATAATTAATAACATATATAAATATTTTTTCCATTATAATATTCACCATGAGAGGCTGTAATGGAAAAATGAACAATAATCGTTTTAGGAGGTGGTAGTGTGACATACAAATATAACGTTTCGTTGTTACCGATTAGATGGAAGTGTGTGTAATTTTAGGTATAAACCTATTCATAACCTCATCCAAGTATATTTATGATTATGTTTTTATAAATTCATGGAATAAGAATATTTAAGAGAGTGGATAACAGAAAATTCAAGAAAGGCGCTTCAGTAGGGATGTTACCACTTCTTTGGTACCTCCTTTGGGTTTTCATCGAAGGGATTGCAGGGATTTATTAGTCCAAAATGTGAGGTTTAAAGGAATATGGGATGGATTTTGGGAACTAAATGGGATATAACATGAATTATACTATGAGGATTGAGAGTTTTTCATAACAGGTAGAGGTGAAGGCATTTTATTTTCAAGAGAAGGGACACACTTGGCATTTACCAAAACAAGATAGGTGTACCCATGATTTTACCTAACAAAAGCCATGAGAAACTGAAAAAACTACATAATAGAATGTTTGTGGACAAAATATGTCAATTAAAGGTTTTTTGACCTGTTTCTATGTCATTTAATACCTTATGTTTAATACTTAGTCACTTGTGGATCATATTTTGGCCTAAATCGTTGTAATAAATTTCAATTACAGCCAAAAATATTTTTGGTAAATAAAGTAATTCAAAATAATTATATATTTAAAATTATGATTATTCCAAATTTGGGATCAATTGTTCCAAATAAATGTGATAGAAGTGGAAAAAATTAATTTAATTGTAATCCCGCAGAGGGGACGTCAAAGCAGATTTTAATGTAAAACCCTCTAAAATTTTTCTATGATTTTATAGTCAATTTCATATTGAAATTGTGTATAGTTACTAAAATTTTATTAATTGATAAAATATTATCTAATATAACATTAAACCCAATAAAAAATATAATTTATCCTTATAAATAAATTAAATAAAAAGTATATTAGAAATAAATTTCAGTATTTTTCACTATACATTGAAAAATGATTCATTAGAGAATATATCAAAAATTCACACTAACCTTATTTTTATATTTATATATCAATTATGGAGTTTAATTTGATATTTATAATCCATAATAGTTTCAAATGTTTGATTTAATATCGGTTCAACATTAAAAAATGGTAAAGATGACTTAATAAAAATATAGTATTTTATAAAAAAAATGGGTTAATTTTTTTCTAAAGTTTATAAATTCTTTAGGATTAATATAAAGAATATTTTTATGATTATATAATATATATAACACATAAATATCACTCACTTGTTTTAATTAGAAAAATTTGAAAGGGTAAAACATCTATTTATGCATAAAAGTAATAATATTTTCAATTAGTTTCAATTAGTTTTACTATTCATCTCTAATTAATTTATATACAATTAATTTATATTATATTTCTGTAAACCATTGAATTTTGTAAATTTTTAACCCTTTCCATAACCTCTATTTTATGTGTGAGGTTATAATATTTATCAAGGTATCATTATATTAATTAAGTATTGCATGTTAATAAAACATTAAGGAATGTCAGTGTTGCATGTCACACAAGATGACATCAGTGTTAAATATAGATTATGATAAAATTTATGTTGTATGTTTTCCATGATTAACATGGGTTTTTATATTACTCATGACATACATAGTTATTTAATATATAAAAAGTGTTTTTATTTTTCCGTGAAATCAAAAATATCCAAAATTATAAATTAAATAAATTTTTTTAATAAATATAGGGGTGTTACATTCTACAAAAATAAAATTAATTTCACCATAAATATTTGACAATTTTATCTATGGTTTAATACATTAATGGTTCACTAATAGAATAAACATCATAAATATGAGTAATAAAATGTCACGTAAAAAGGTAATATCGGAACTATTATGATTACCCATAGTAACATATAATTAGGATTCGAAGTAGGAGATCATATTTTTGGAGTGATTATTGTACATGGAGTAAAAGTGTAAATATTTATAGGGCGTGATTGAGTTTATAAATCATAAACAAGTGAATGATGAAGGAAATGTTCAGGACCTCAATTTCATAAATGTTTTATGTTTCAAAAGGACATTAGTTCCAAAAAAATTAAGGCATTAGGTGAACACTTATTTTATCATTATCCTATCATTGAATAATTAATTTATTGATCATGAATATTAGGAATTATACATACTTGATATATTTGGATAAAAATAATTTCTTTATTTTTTGTGCTTTTATTTATTTGTAATTCATCCATTACTTCAAGAAATGGATTTCAATTGATTAACATCAATTCCCAAATAAACAAAATACACTTTTAGTAGAACTTATGTCCCGTAAAGGATGAAAAGTATAACTATTTGTCTCTAAATATCCCTCATAATCAATATGTAATGTAGATTAATCTCTATAAATAAAAAAGAACACTACTGCCTCATCCTAAATATCAATTCATCAAAAATTATTATACACTACCCAAGACATTGTGTAGGATAGTGTTAGGGTGTTAAACCCTTATCATCCTTCAATCATGGGATCATGACCCCCAACCTCTTCAGAAAATATTGGTTGTCACCAAACATAAATGATGTCCTTTCTTAAAACTACACTAATATAACATCAAATATAAATATGGTGGACATGGTTAAAATAAGATTATTTAGTAAATAGTCATTTAACTAAGGTTTTAAATACAACAAAAATACATAAATACTTATCCTGATGTTTTACATAAAATTTTCATGAGTGGTTAATCTTATAACAGTTATCTGAGAAGAAAATCATAAAATTTATAAACAAAGTCATGACATCATCTTATCATTGATTCCTTAAATATCAAAAAGTATCTCTAGGTTACCACACTCATGAATTGGGATTTCATTCATCAAGTATTATTTCGGAATAGGAAAATGATGTGAGTTACCATAAATAATTATTAGAGACACAAATGTTTTCTAATTACAATGTATATTGTATATATTCCATAAATCAAAAAATGTTGTAATGTTTATCAATGATAGTATAATCCACATCACAACATGACCTTAATTAGTTCCAAGGGAATCGGTACCATCGACTTTCTTATTCATATACCACATACCATTATCCAAAAAACATATTAATTACATAATTAACATATTGATGGGTATCCTTCCATTAATCATGTGTTCTCCCTGGAAATTTCTTTACCCTGAAACCGCTTTTCTATTCTATCTGAACCATTAAACATGTTATTGTAAATCATTAGTGAAACAAACTAAACTGAAAAATCATTAAAAAATTCACCATTCATTTAACATAATTATTGAATCCAAATAATTAAAAAATCGGTTAGTATACTTTACTTTTAAAAAATTAATAATTCTACCTCATCTTATTACATAATAAATCTTTCCTTTTACATTTCTTCTATAGTCCAATTATCATCAGTAATGAATCCATTACTCAAAAAAACCTCATTTATTCTCTTCTAGATATTTCCACTTGGGACATTGATTTGTATAATAAACATTTATTCTACACATAAAACAAATATCCAATGATGATTTCATAGGGAGGAAAATATTCTCATCTATTTCTTTAAATGAATTCTTCGTTATCGCATTGCATTCACATTCTTTGTTTCCTTCTACATAGTCAAAACACCTTCTTAATCCTCTAAGATAATCACATTTGTGATTCTTCCCACATTTTAGGAACTATGGAAACCATATCTTCATTCATATATGCTCTCCATCACCTGTACTCTTAGTGAAATCGTTCCTTCATTTCATTGGTGTGTCCAACACTTGGTTATGTTATATTTTGTTTATCAAATTCCGTGAAAACTGATTATTTATGATAACAACATCCTTTTCTCCAATGATCATCCCATTTAATAGTAAATCATCATATTGTTTCTTAATTTTAGCATTATTATATTTCATCCATGTTTCGAGCATTGTATAAAATAATAATGTATAGTGTTTTCAACACTTATAATAGTTAAAAACCACATAATAATGAAAAATAATTACTTATAGTATGCCTAAATCATGACACCTAATTCATTAATTTTTGACATATTTTGGTTTTCCTATTCTATTCATAGTAATCCTCTATTTAAAATATTCATAAAGGTTGGTAAGGTTTTTTTAATTCCCTAGTCAAATCCCTAGGAGTGTCAAATCAGATCTGGAGTAAGGACCATCATATTGTATTAGTTTACACCGAGTCAGTTCTTATGATACTTTTCAGAGTCGTTACCAATAGGTACACCTATTCTAGAGCCAAACCCACTTGTATAATATAGCCATATATGTAATACTTGGAAAGCACTTGATATATCATTTACCAAAATTTAAAGACATTTCCCTACAATTAAATCATCCTTATACTTATCCATGGAAACATCCATAGTCATATCCTTATAAATATACCTAGGGACCTCACTATAGTATTATCATCCTAGTTCCAATGGTTAAATAAACCTTCTCACTAATACCAACTATAGCAAAACTATCATTTTTTACATTATAAGTACATAACTTTTGAGGAATACTTAAAACATTAAACAAATTAATGCCAAAGACTGTATCTGTATAGTGCCTTTGGAAACATGGATAAATAATAACCTAAACATAAGAAAGATATATTATCTCACAATAGGTTATTTGTGACTTTTTCCCATCATATAAACAGTACACATAATACATATATTTATAACATGGGGAAGAAAACATAAAAATGGGTGAGCTTATATGCTCAGAATGGGTAAGCATGGGAGAAATGTGAGCACAAACATGAGTATAGTGGTATGAGAACATTATCATAACATTAGAAGATCATTACCTAAATATAAAATATAATAAACATTAATAATGAAATAAATAAGGGTAGTTCATAAGACATGAATAAAAAATAAATAAATAACATAATCTACAAAATCATATCATTGGAAAAATACATGTAATTGTAGAATACATTGATATGAGATATCATTACCTATAAGTTAAGACACATTTATATAACTTATCAATGTAGTTCATTGGAACCACACCTACTTGGTGGGACACACCACCATCCCTAGTCAAATTCCTTTCTTTATAAGGGATCAGGTTTACCCATATTCAGATAGTGTATCTGGTTTCCCCATCATCCAACTTCATGGTGACTACACATAGAGGGTGGGACACACCACCACCCCCAATAGAAATACTTTCTTTATAAGGGATTGATTTTACCTATCTTACAACTATAAATCTATATCATCAACTTCATTCAAATCATTATCTCTTAAGATATAAATCATCATTCGATTTATTAGATTGAGATATAGTTCCCAACCATCTCATAATAAAATCATTCATACATGTTCCATTTGATAACTTAAATTTATAATATCATGACCCATAAAAAGTGAGGATTTTTATAGACATACTTTGATAATTCCTTCTAATGAAATGGGTTTTATAATCATGAAATTATATCTTAACATATGGAAAATGTTTGGCTTCATATTCACTTCATCAAGGATTAACCCGTAAAAATATGTGGGAGTCACAAGAATAACAAATGTAGAAGAGAAATATGTTTAATCAGCATCATGTCGTCAAAACATAATAAATTATAGAAAGAATATTAATGGAACCACTGAATCCATTCCAATAATTGAATTGGTAAAATCTAGAAATTTCACCATAGATGGAAATTAATTTTTAAAAATACATTAAAACCCTTTCTTTTGGTAAATATCCTATCTTTGTTGATATATGCTCATTAAAACATAAATCCATTTGAAAATGGTTATCTTGATAGGAAATTTTGAAAATTATAGTGTAATATTTTAAAAAAATGGAAATTGTTTCTATTAAAATAAATTAAGGCTAATTGAAAATGTTTGGAAACTAATTTTCCTTAAAAACATATAAAATAATATTAAAATATTTTGACATCTATTTCATTGAAGATACTATGTAAATATATATAAATATCAGGAAAAACTTTTGAAAAATAATTTACATGAAAAATTAAGAAGGATTGTTGAAAATTTTTTGAAAACCATTTTCCTTGAAAGCATATGAAGGTATTTTGAAATTGTTTTGAAAACCCTTTTTCTATTGAAAACTTAAAATAAGATTGAAAATAATTTGAAAAATATTTTCATTCCAAAACATATAATATATCCATAAAGACATTTTGAAAACATTTTTCATGAAATATACAATAAAAAACTAATTTCTATAGTATTAAAAAACAATTTATTTAATAAAAATAGCTCTATAATCTTAGAATGGAAGCTTAAATGGAATGATGGTCATGATGATGGGTAAATTAATTTACGATGAATATTCCCTTAACACTATAAAATGTTTAGAAATTATTTTCAACTAGAAAACAAAAAATGATTCTTATTTTTAAAAAAACTAAGCTAAATCATGTGAAAATTTTTATTTTAATGTTAACAGGAGTTTAGTGTAAAATTTTGGGAATCAATTTATAAAACATTTGTTTGACAGAACATGGATTTCTAACTGAACGAATAGGTAAAGTTAAGTTTTCATAGAAACATGTTCTTATTTTTTACAAGTACCTAGGAGTTTAAAAATTTATCTAATACATGAATATATATTTCATAAACATATAATAATAAATATCATGACTTTTTTGAGATATTGATCATAATATTTCATTGATAAATCATAATCACATAAAATCTTGATAAATGATGAGACTATTTCAATAAACACATACCATATAGTATCATGGTATCATGCTCTCCATGAAATTATATAAAATTACATAATTTATAAAAAAAATTAAACATAATTATATTTATCATATTACACATAAATTACACCTTAAGAAAATAATATAGGTACATAAAAAAATATATATCTCATAGAAGGAAAATTGAGACAAAACAATCTTACCGATATGGTAAATTTAATCTTATACCCCATGAGATAAGGATCACTAAATTAATATTTAAATTCCCATACATTAAAAAATAATTTTCATATAATATATTCATGTAGTGTATATACCCCACATAAAATAGGTGAATGGTGAATATAACATGTATCTCATGGAAATGAAACGTGATATGAAATCCAATTACCATGTATCATTACTCTCATCAAACTCATTCAAAGATCCAATATAATTAATTAAATTTTATTATATATATTTTAAATAAACTTATTATTATATAAAATACCGTAAATGGTTTTATAATGACTTTAAATTAATCACTTTTAAACAATGACATGTTAAGGTTACACTTTAGGTAATATTCAATTCGTTTTTCTCTTCTGTCTTAAATTGTTATATCATTAAAACTTTTATATATATAATTATTTAATTATTGTAAAACATTTTATAAGTATCATTTATATTATTTTTATTTTTATTATAATAATATATTTCATATATTAGTATGAAATGGAATACATTGTTCCTGGAGATACTAGATCATAGATATGAATGAATGTTGTTTACATTTTATTGTAGTATTTAATGAAAGAATGAAATTGAAATATTTGTATATATGCATATAATATAATTAAATTAGAATTATTAACTCATATATATCATATATTTTCACTAAACACATTTTTAATGCAATCCATGTAATATGTGAATGAATCTTATTACTTTAGGATGGTGGTAGTCAACACTTCCTCAAAAGAAATTATCGTATTTACAGAAGTTGAAAATCACAAAGGTAGGGTATAAATAAAAAATAAAAAAGCATAATAAAATTATAAATAATATATATATATAATATATAAATATATTTACATCAATATTTCCACCATGAGAGGTGGTAACCGAATAATATAAAATCATCATTTCGTGAGGCGGTAGTTCTCCAAACACGCAAACAATATGTTCCATAACGAATAGATGAAAGTGTGTGTAAGTATTGAAAGAAAAATTAGAATAAATAATTACTAGTATATTATTTAAAATAAAATTTTTTATAAAGTAATTGAAGAATAATATATTAGGGAGTGGAGAGTGTAAATTAAAATAAAGGAACTTGAGGAGGGATATTACAACTTATTTCGTTAACTACATTTTTATTTCGTCGAAGGGCTTCCTTGGATTTATTTTCTCTAAAAGAGATGATTCATGTAAAAAGTAATGAATTTTGGGAAGTGTATTGGAAATATATTGGTGGAATGTAATAGGTTTTATGGATGTGAAGAATAGTGACATTTGGGAGCCTTTATTGGGAAGGGAGGGGACACACTTTACATTTTTTTAAATAAGTTATTTGTACAAACGTTTTTACGAAGGAAAAGCCATCCCAAACCGAAACAAATAGACAATAGATTGGTTATTTCTGAAATATGTAAATAAAATGGGTGTTGGAATAGTAAATATGTCTTTTTTCTATTATGATTAAGATTTAGTCCCTTATTAAGATTTATTTTCATTATTCAATGTAATTTATTTTAATTACATACAATAATATTTGTTGTCAAAAACTAATTTAACCTTATTAGAAATTATATATTATTATGAATAAATGTATGGAATCCATTTATAAATTTTAAAATCAGATAAGTGGCAGAAATAATTTTAAATTCATTACCGTAGATGGGATGGAAAAAAGAGTTTTTGAATTAAAACCCTCCAAACGATTAATATGATTTTATAGTCAATTTCAATGTGAAATTGATAAAAATTAGTGAAATTGGTTAAATAATGAAAATATTATCTATTTAAAGATAAAAATATTATATATATTTAATCGTTATCAATAAATATAATGAAAAATCAGTTTTGAATTAAATTTTAGTGATTTTTCTGTTTTCGTTAAAAAAACATCAATGAAAATTACCATATATTTACCATAACATAATTTTTATTTTTTTATTTCTGGTATGAAGCATATATTGACATATATAATCCATAAATGTTTCAACAATATGATTTAATATAGGATGTCAATTAAAAGGTGGTTGAAATGCCTCAAAATTATAGTATTTTATACATAAATTTGGGTATGTTTATATGTTATTCCTAACAAATCTATTGGATGATTATTAATACTATTTTATTGAATATATAATATATGGATCTATATATATATATCACATTAATATCACTCAATAATTTTAATTAATTATATTTATTATGGAAAATATCTTTTTGAGCATAGAAATATTATTATTTTATTTTATAATCAATGGTTTTAATAATCATTTCAAATTAATTGATAAAAAATTTAGTAAATATTATATTCATGTTAACAATACATTTTCACTAGTTGGTTATCCTTTTTATTAAATACTAATTTAATGGATAGGTTATAATATTTCAATCGTATATCATTCCTGTTATTTGTTATTATGTGTTGCACAAGACTTCAGAAAATGTCATTGTTGCATGTAACACAATCTAGCCTTGGTTTTCCATGTAGAGAAAGATAAAATTTATTTTCTTTTCAAAGCATAAAATATTGTTTTTCATAAAATTCAATAAGAACACAATTAATTAATAAAAAATAAACTATTTTTAGTATTATATGAAATGGTTAATATTGAAATGATTAAAATAAATCAAAAAAATATTTAACAATGTATTTGGGTTTTATATTTACCTTCTTACACCATTAAAAATCATCCTCCAAATTTGAACATGATCATGGAATCAAAAGGATTAAAAGATGAAAATTCTTATATTTAAATGTAATGATGTAGAACGGGATAATAAAATGATCTATTTAAATGATAGAAAAGGATTTACAAATGTAAATAATAATAAAATATACTAGGTTTAAAAATATGAAAAAATTAGTGGGATATGAATATATAGACACTTAAATAAATCAATTTAAAAATTATAATATAGAGTTATTTATAACATTCTCCAAAAGAAATGAAATGATCTTCAGAAAGATAAAAATCCGAGAAATATAAATATGTGATCAATGTAAAAATCATGGATTCAATGTAAATGAATATAATGGTATATTTTTTTGTTTCAAGAACCATTTACATATATTATTGGAATTGTGTTTCCATTAATACTAATAAAATGTGTAAATATACATATGTGACATGTATAATTTCTTCATTAAATATATTTCCACAGTATTATATTTTTTTCTCAAAATCTGGATTATTGAAGATAAATTTTTTATTCCCATAGAAATAATTCAATATTCTATTGAATCACATAATTAATAAGAGACCAATAATCTATTATAAGAGTATATAAACATTAAAAAACTAAAATAGTTACAAAAATTTAATATAATTCCAAAATTATATTAGCCATTATATGAAGAAACATTAATCTCCAAAATTCTGTTGTAGTACTCAAGGTTAAAACTAAATCATAATATAAATAAATTTTCTAAAATTCATTCAATACATTCCTGAAAGTTTTTTGAAACACATGGAATATAATGATTTGATCACATATTCATTCAAATTGTATCACAAAATCACAAAAATTACTCCTGATGTCTTTTACTGAATATTTATATGACATAGAAATATAATCTCCTTCATATTTAAATAATTACCTAAATTTATTTAATTTCTATAATTCCACGTTAAAATGTATATGAATCCATTAGATAATTCATCCGTTAGTACTAAAATAAAATCCTGTAATGTTACATCTTCCTTAATCATATATGGTTCCAAAAATAGCGAACTTTTTTAGAAATAACAATAACAACCTAATTACTATATCAATTTATATTAACAAACTTTTCCATATGTTCAAATTTTTATTCTAAAAATAAAAAAAACTATAAATAATTTAATAATAAATATTATTCAAACACTTGGTTCTAAATAATTTTTCAACATGTGTAAAAAAAATATAAAGGCGTTCTTTTTTAAATAATACATTATATTAAACATAAGGGTTATATATATCTCAATACAATAAAATATTTTCGAAATTATCCTAAAAAAACTCAAAATTCTATCATTGGAACCATTGAAAAGGGTTTTAATGGAATTTATATTATAATAAAATGTAACATTTTATATCTATTACGATATCCAAAATTATTAGGGTAACCTCACATTAACAAATACAAATTTCCAAAGTGTTCTAAACTGTTATTTCCTACCAACTGTTAATTCCCCATACCATCACTCTCATATTCGGTGATAAAAACAAGAACATTACATTTATATAATTGAAAATGATAATTATTGTCAATTTTTTGTTTAAAAATTACAATATAGTATTTAGTCACATACATAACCAACATCATTTTTCTTTGGAGTTTTCTAATATTATAAAAAGCACATAATAGATTCTATTTTTAAACTACTAGTTTATAACGATTATTCTCGTCTCCCAATATGTTCTTTTAATTTAGAACACTTCTTAGGAATATCATTCTTATAAGATTTCCTCATTACATGGTGAAAAAAAATAATCAGGGTGCGATCAATCTCAAATTAATATCTACATAACAAATTTAAACTTAACATCATAAATATGATTAAGGGGAGCATAATAAGAATGATATCATAATCAAAGTGAATGATCATAATCATAAGATAACTCATGACCATCATTACATATTTCATAAAACTAGATATATTGAATAATTATTTAAAAGTTTAATGAGAAATTAGATTCAATAATTTTAATCCTTGTGATGTTGATATTGATCAAAGGTATCATTTAGAACCCATAGAAAGTGCATTGAAAAAAATCATCTAACATTTACAAATGAACTATATATTGTTATATAAGCATCATATATATAAATGGATTAACTATCATATTATAAAATAAATTACTATCAAAATTACAAAAGGAGTATTAATCATAGTAATTTTTGAAAAAAAAATCAATGTTACCAATCAAATAATAATCACTTCAAATTTACATAACATCATTGAAGAATCATAGGATGTTAATTCCATATCTTTACCCAGTACACTGGAGTTATATATTATTGATCAACAATTATATATGGTGTATCAATATAAATTATTATAATATAATATTTAAAATAACCACAACATTTATAATGTTCATAAATATTTTATTTTAGCATAAAATTCATTGGATCAACCATTATTCTTTTAATAACCTAACAAATGAGTGGAAATGAAATTTCATACATGAAAATCTAGTAAAAAATCATAATACATCTTGAGAAATAATGAGGTTTGTATCATTATAAAATACCCCAATTGGATCATAATTAACATTAGTTGATGATGAAGTTGAGAAATGTAAATATAATTAAAATATCATTAAAATTATTTTAGCAAAAATACCTATTTCAATGTTAAAATTAATTTTAGAAACTAAAATTTTATAAAAAATATAAAAAATAGTTTATGTTAAAATATATTTTCATTATTATAAGTAAGTTTTCATTGGAAATAAATTTCATTATGTTTCAAAAAAATGGTTATAATATAAATGATGAAATTAACAAAAATTAACCATTTTCTAAAAGAAGTGTAATAAGATCAATTAGAAAATGTTGAGAATTTTTTTTTAAATCCCTTTAATATAAGTTAAATAATTCATGGAAAATTGATTTAGTAAATAATTTAATTTTAGAATATTATATTATTTAAACATTTTAAAAAACATGGATATCAAAGAGAATGATTATTGGTCTAAAGTTTCAGACAAGATTAGTTCAATTAATAAGAAATATTATAATTGTTTATTTAGTCAATAAGGATGGAAATGAATATTATATATGTCATCCACATTCATCCCTAGATGTTTTTAAATTTCAAGGGGTTCAAGAACATAATATCTAATAATTTCCCCAAAAATGGAACATTAATTATAAAAAATCCTGGAAAAAGTATATAGTATCATAAAACATTTTCCACATTTGAAAATTTGTAATTGTATACCACAAGAAATAATAACTTAAAATGAAAAACTAATCTTATATTAATTAGGATATTTAGCATTTAAAATGAAAAATATTTGTATAGTCATATTAAAAAATAATTTCGATGCATATTATAAATGTATGTCCCACAGAAAGAGTATTTGAGATGAATAAACCCTACAATGTTCTTGTATATTAATTGAGAATTATTCAAATGATTGATTATGTAGAGAAAAATTTTGATACAACAAATAAATTTAGAGATTTTAAATAAATTTATTAATCAATTCAGACATTATCATTTAATTAAGAAGATAATAAAATGTGTTATAACCAAACATATAGAAATTATTTTAAGAATCTATTTACCAATTAGAAACATTCAGTTCAAATACCCATGGAAAAAATAATTCAAATTTCAGTTTGCAACATCATTATGTATAATGGATTAAATATATAACATGAAATATGGGTTGTAATTACACCATATAAATAAAATTAGTTGTGTCATAATAAATTATTCCTCATGAAAAGAAAATTGAGAATAAATCCATTAACTTGAGTCCCAATCATTAATTTATGTCATTAACTTATTTATAATAAACTAGTAAAAATTAATTAAATGTTTAAGACACTTTTTATAGGTTTATTATGTTATAATTATACTAATATTTTCATTTATTAAAATGTAATATTTAAGTTATTTATCTACTAATTACGCATTAGTTATTTAGAAAAAATTCAGTTTGTAATTTCATAATAGCTTCAACATGTTACGTATGGTTTAATGGGTTATTATTCAATCTAATCTATAATAATAATAATGACACAATTATTATTTTCATACATCAATTATAATTATAATACTATTCATGAAATATGATAATGAAGAATGAGTTTCATTTCAATCATCAAGAGGGTAGGTCATTGGTAGGAAAGTGAAACACCTTCATTTTTCAATGGCTAATATGGAGAAACTTTATTTGTATTTTTTCTTTAAATTGTTTAATTATATCATAAATACTATATTATTTAATTATATATAATTATATATATCATTCATGTGTCACAGTCTTGAAAACAAATCTCACCATTTTATGGTTGTGGTAGTCGATAAAAACACATGAATATAGTTATCATTCTTCATTGAATGGATTGAAATGAAAGTAAATATGATATTAACATTTAATAATTATAAATATTTTTTTAATTAAATATATAAACATTAATTACATAATTATAACCGTCTGTGAGGGATGGTTATAGAAAATGAATTCCACCAGTATGTGAGGTTGTAGTACTCTGCACACACAAATGAGGGATTCCATTCACATTTGATATTTTTTGGAGATAGATATAGGATATTTCATTAATATTTTAAAATATATTAAAATTTATGTCACGACCCGTCCTCGGGGCCCGTGCCGTGACTACCCCAAGCCCGCCTTCCATAGGCCAGGGGCTGGCGACTAGCACCAAGGCGTAAAATCCCAGTAAACAGGGAAGGCATTGCCTTTATAAGTAACAACCACACAGAGTCAGCAAGCGGAAAGTAAAGTGCAGAAAGGTAAAGGGGGCCGGAAATACAAGCCCAACTGTAAAGTACAACTGAAAAGTAAAGTACAGCAACTGAAGAAAAGACGGCGGCCTCGTGTCGTCCACTGGCAATCCCACCTGAAGGGTGGGTACAGATAGCCTCCAGGCTCCTCGGGTCCCACGTCCGCTCCGAGTACGTCCCGACCAGTGGTCCACCTCCAGGTACCGTCCTGCTCCACGCCCCAACCGTGATCAGCGCTGTCCGCCGTCTGCAACCAACACAACAAGGTGCGGGCATAGCCCGTGCAGGGGTGAGTACAACTACTCAGTAAGGACCCCGAGACCCCCGAAGGTCTCCCGAAATCCACAAAGGATATAGCACAAAAGAAAGATGCAATCACGAAGTAACATCCGACTCGACTTAGGTATATGCCCATACATATACCTAAGTCCCCAATTCTAGCTCTGCTCACGAGCTCAAGAACAACTCAATCCACAAAGGAAAGCAAGACTCAAATCCACAAAGGAGAGTAAACAGTAAATCCACAAAGGATGGTTCAACACAATCCACAAAGGAGAGTAACATAAGATTCAGCTCAACCAGGTATACTTTTTCAGATGACGTCAAAGACGATCACTGATCCGTCTAAGTCGTCGGACCCACGAAGGATCGATAGGTACTAACCCCCGCAGAAGACCCACACAGGATCGGGCTCACACAGAACCTGTAGGCAGTGGCTCACACAGAACCGGTAGTAAGGACCCACGCAGGATCGGGCTCACACAGAACCTGTAGGCACTGATCCACATGGGATCGCTGAGTGCAGTAGTCGACGCAGTCCACTGAGGATCTCTGCACAGTCGTCGCCGCAGTCCACGAAGGATCTCTGCTCTGCCGTCGTCGCAGTCCACGGAGGATCTCTGCTCTGCCGTCGTCGCAGTCCACGAAGGATCTCTGCTCTGTCGTCGAGGTCACAGCCAGCGCTAGGGTTCCCGCACAAAGCGAGCTCGTTTAGGAGGGTCCGCTCCACGAGCCGAGGGGCTGATACATCAACTGACACGTAGTCCGAAGTTGATGTATCCAAAAGTTCCGTATCGACAACAGGATCTCAACGCGACAGACGGCGCGTCAATCGGACGCCCGGTCTGAGAGTTATTGGCATTTTCGTCTCAGGGGCCCGGTTGGTTTTTAGGGCAAAACCAACCCGACCGTACTCCGCCTGTATCCGATCCTCGGGCGGAGTATTCCAAAAGTTCCGTCTCACTTAGAGGAAACTACCACAGCTGACGGTACGTCGTTCGGACGTCCGTAGCTCAAGTTATGAGCGTTTCCGCTCCGAGGGCCCGGTTGGCTTCGTGTACGAACCAACCCGGCCGAACCCAAAGTCTTCCGAAACCTTGAGTATAATATACCGAAACGACCGTCTCGATCCAAGGATCGCGTAGCCGCTGACGGTTCGTCAATCGGAGGTCCCAGGCCCAAGATATGGGCGAAAGACCGTAGAGGGCCCGAAACGGGGGTACTGGGCCCGGGGCGACCCGGCCCGAACCCCCCCCTGGGGTCGGCCGAACCGGGTCGGCCCGAACCGGGTCGGCCCGACCCGGCCCGAACCGGCTCGGCCGGGTCCGGTCCGGCCTGGGCGCGGCCCGGCCGACCGGACCGGCCGGCTCGGCTTCGGCCGAGCGGCCGAACTGCCGCCGCCGCGGGGTTGACCCGCGGCTTTGAAGGAGACGCGGCCCCGCGGGGGGCCGCTTGTCACGCGGACGCGGCCGGGCCGCCGCGTCCGCCCCGGTTCCGCGCGGCCGCGGAACCGGCCGCCGTTGCCGCCGCGGCTTCAGCCGCGGCGGGCTTCCTCCACGGCGGCGCGCCGGGCGCCGCCGCCTCCGGTCGCCGGCGCCGCCGCGCCGGCGACCCGCGCCGCCGCCGCCTTCCGCGGGCCGCCGGAGATGCTCCGGTGGCCCGATTTCTTTCCCGTCTGCGCCGATGCTCCTCCCGGGGGAAGATCTTCACTGCGGAGCCAACAAATTGCCCTTGCCGCACGGTTCGTCGTCGTCCGCCAAATCCGCACAAAAAGAGAAGATCGGCGGAGGGTTGCCGGGTCTTGTTCGTTAGACCCGCACCCTCCGCGTTAGTCATAAACGACGGGAGGAGAAGATAATAAACAACAACAATTTTAAATAAATTAAAATTGTTGGTGTTCACGTTCTTTTACTTCAAAAGAATAAAGACGGGGAAAAAAGATAAAACAATCCAACATCCCTTACCTTGTCGTCGTCGTCGGACGAGGGGTCGTCGCGGAATCGCTCGTCGCGGAGGAAGGAGATCGTCGCGTCGTCGCGGTATCCGGCGTCGCGTCGCCAATCTCCGGATCAAGATCAAACGGATTTAATTAGTTTAAATCCGTTGATATTGAAATTTAAAAAGGGAGAAATAAAAGATCTGATTCTCACCTTTGTTGCCGATCGCACGTTCGCCGCGGAAGAAGAGGCGTCGCCGAAGAATGTCGCGGGTAGATCTCGTCGACGTCGCAGATCTCGGTGTGCGTCGTCGAATTCCGGTCGCCGGCGTTCTTCGCGTTCTTCGCGTTCTTCGCGGAGAGGGTGGAGGCTCAGAGGAATAGCAATCCTCCAAAATAGACGAGTTCGTCTATTTTATTATTTTGCCAACAAACGCAAAACGCGTAAGTAACGACCCACTTAATTCGTTGAATTAATTCAACGAATAAAACAGCCCATTTAATTCACGAAAGAAACAGCCCAATTAAATGGTCTGTTAAGAATTAAAGAAAACGCGTCGGTTGACTTTTCAGTTACTTTGACGGGTTTTCGCGGGTGCGTTACTTAGCGAAAGAAACAGCGGGGCTCGTGCGGGTCCCACCGCACAAATATCCTACCAAGGGGTAGGATATTTCTGGATAGCATCCTATCCAGTTCAACTCAGTTCAAGCCGCCATTAAGTGACTTCAAGTGGCTTCCAAGCAGCTTAAGTGAAATAAAATAAAGTTGTCGCACAAACTTTATTTTATTTCTGACTTAAAGCCGTAAAATTTAAAAACCACGTCTGAGCAAACGCAACTCCGGAAGAGGCGTTTCTAAGCAAATACCGGCGCTGCGAATTCATCGGTGCCCTCAGAATTTGATTCCGGGCACCGGTTCAAAAGATAGAAAAACCCGCTCGTCCGTTCACTGAACGTACCCGAGCCAAACTTCGGAAATTGATTCCGGGCACACCGGGCCTCAGAATCAGGTGCCGTCTGAAGCTGCGCTCTTGTAAAATTCCAAAGAAAATTAAGAAAAAAAAATTTCCTTGAAATTTGCGGGTCTTTACATTACTCCCACCTCAGGGCTTTACGTCCCCGTAAAGATACATCAAAAACTAGGGGAACAAATGGGGGTACTGAGCACGCATCTGAGCCTCCCGCTCCCAAGTGCTCTCCTGGAGGTTCCCGTGCTGCCATCTGATGCGCACAAGAGGAATCGACCGCCCACGTAGGACCCGCTCCTGTCGATCCTCGATCTCCACTGGGACCTCCGCAAAAGTCGCCCCATCGTCCACGTCCAGCTCCCCAAAGTCGATGATGTGCGTCGGGTCGTGCACGTATCTCCTCAGCTGAGACACGTGGAAGACGTCGTGCACCCGGTGCAACTGAGGTGGTAGAGCCAGGCGATAAGCCACCTCTCCTATCCTGCTGAGGACCTGGAAAGGCCCGATGAAGCGTGGAGACAACTTGCCGCCTCGGCCAAATCTCTGTAAACCACGTCGAGGTGAGACACGCAAAAAGACGTGGTCGCCATCCTCAAACTCTAGTGGCCTCCGCCTCCTGTCAGCATATGACTTCTGCCGGCTCTGAGCTGTCCTCATCCTCTCCTGGATGATCTGGACCTTCTCTGTCGTGGCTCGGACCATCTCTGGTCCCACGAGTGCTGACTCCCCAGGGTCTGTCCAGCACAACGGTGATCTGCAGGGTCTGCCGTACAACGCCTCGTATGGTGCCATCCCGATGGTGGAGTGGTAGCTGTTGTTGTACGCGAACTCCACCAAGGGTAGGTGGTCCTCCCAGCTGCGACCAAAGTCGAGAACACATGCACGGAGCATGTCCTCGAGTGTCTGTATGGTCCTCTCCGTCTGTCCATCCGTCTGAGGGTGTAAGGCTGTGCTCAGATGGAGCCGCGTCCCGAACGCCTCCTGCAACCCCTTCCAAAGCCGGGAAGTGAAACAAGCATCTCGATCGGAGACGATAGTCGATGGCACACCGTGAAGCCGTACGATCTCCTGGACGTAAAGACGTCCCAAGCTCTCCACTGAGCCCTGCTCTCTGATGGGTAAGAAGTGTGCCGACTTGGTGAGTCGGTCGACAATCACCCAAATGGAGTCGTGACCTCTGGAAGTACGTGGAAGTCCAGTCACGAAGTCCATTGATATGCCGTCCCACTTCCACTCCGGGACCTCCAAGGGCTGTACCAAGCCTGCTGGTACCTGGTGCTCTGCCTTCACCTGCTGGCAGGTGAGGCATCGTGAAACGAACTCTGCCACAGCTTTCTTCATGCCCGGCCACCAGTGCTGTCGTCTGAGATCCTGGTACATCTTCGCCACTCCGGGATGTACTGCCAAGGGAGAAGTGTGAAACTCTCTCAGCACCTCCTCTCGTAAAGCAACTGGTACGAAGGTACGCCCTCTGAAAAGGATGTCGTGCTCTGCTCCAAGGGAGAAACCATCAGGCGCCTGACCTGAGGATATCAGTGCACGCCGGGTCTCACAGTCAGCGTCCCCACGCTGAGCCTCTCTGACCCGCTGTAGAAGTGGAGGAGAGACTGTGAGAGACTGAAGAAAGGCTGCTCCGTCTCTATCCACGAAGGATATCTGCAAGGAGGCTAGCTGCTCCGTCGCCTCCTCAAGTAGCTGAATGCCCGTCCTCCTGCTGAGGGCATCGGCTACCACGTTCCCCTTCCCAGGAGTATAGAATATCTCAAAGTCATAGTCCTGGAGGAACTCAAGCCATCTCCGCTGTCTCAGGTTCAGGTCCTTCTGAGAGAAGATATACCTGAGACTCTGGTGGTCAGAAAAGACTGTGAAGCGCTCGCCCATCAGATAGTGCCGCCATGTCTTCAGAGCGAAGACCACTGCTGCTAACTCCAGGTCATGAGTGGCGTAGTTTTGCTCATGCGGCCTCAACTGACGTGATCCGTAGGCGATCACGGCCCGCTCCTGCATCAGGACGCACCCGAGTCCAGTCCCTGATGCATCGCAGTAAACTACGTACCCAACTCCCTCCTCAGGCAACCTCAAGATAGGTGCGCTGGTCAATCTCTGTCTCAGCTCCTGGAAGCTCTGCTGACATCTGTCTGACCACACGAAGGGTTTCCCCTTCTTCGTCAACGCTGAGAGTGGTGCCGCAACTCTGGAGAAGTCCGGCACGAATCTCCGATAGTATCCGGCTAGGCCCAAGAAGCTCCGCACCTCTGTCACGCTCCTGGGTGGCTCCCATGCTAGCACTGCCTCGATCTTCGCGGGATCCACTGCAACTCCCGCCTCAGAAATGACGTGCCCCAAGAAATGGACCTCACGTAACCAGAACTGGCATTTTGAGAGCTTGCCATAAAGCTGGTGCTCTCAGAGTGTGTCTAGCACAACTCGCAGGTGGTAGGCATGCTCCTCCTCAGTCGTCGAGTATACCAAAATGTCGTCAATGAAGACCATGACAAATCGGTCGAGGTATGGCTGGAAGATCCTGTTCATGAGGCTCATGAACACTGCTGGAGCATTGGTTACGCCGAACGGCATAACCAAGAACTCATAATGGCCATACCGACACCTGAAGGCCGTCTTCTGCACGTCCTCGTCTCGAACTCTGAGCTGATGATAGCCTGACCGGAGGTCTATCTTCGAGAACCACCGCGCTCCCTTGAGCTGATCGAAGAGGTCATCAATCTGTGGCAGCGGATACTTGTTCCTCACTGTCACCTGGTTCAGGCGACGATAGTCGACACATAGTCGCAAGCTCCCGTCCGCCTTCTTGGCGAACAAAATCGGGGAAGCCCAGGGTGAAACACTGGGTCGGATAAACCCCTTTCTCTGCAAGTCCTCCAACTGTACCCGCAGCTCTCGAAGCTCGGCGGGGGCCATCCGATATGCTGGAGTAGATATCAGGGCTGTCCCGGGGTACAAGTCGATGTAAAAGTCTACCTCTCTACGAGGAGGTAGCCCTGGAACGTCGTCGGGAAAGACGTCCACGTACTGGTCCACCACTGCAGGAAAAGCCGGACTCCGCACATCCACTGCTCCTAGGATGAGGCTAGCCAACTGATGAGAGATGGGCTGCACTCTCCTCCGCGGAAGTCCATCCTGTGCTGCAAAGGTTCCCTTCTCGCCGGTGAAGGTAAACCTGCTCCCGTCGGTACGAACACATCGCACCTTGCGCCTAAAACAGTCGATCTGGGCATGAACCGTGGATAGTCAATCCATGCCCAAGATGACGTCGTAAGGCCTCGACGCCGCTACAAGGAGATCCCAGCCGAAGCTCTCGCCTCCTAGAGTAAGCTCACACTGCCGGCACCAGTGCGTAATCGTCGAGTCTGCTCCCGTAGGAGTCTCTAGCCGTAAGGATCGAGCCAACGGCTCAGTCGGAATCTCCGAGCTCCGAACAAGGGCAGAGGCTATGAAAGAGTGACTCGCTCCTGTGTCTATAAGTACTGCAGCAAGGGTGGAATAGACACAGATCGTACCTCGAATCATCTCTGGCATGTCGGGGTCGTAGGCCTCCACTGCCTGGAGCTGGGCCTGTCCCTGCCCGCCAGCTCCCTGTGGTCGAGGTGGCCCTCCTGGTGGTGGTGGGGGTAGAGCCTGGAAGCGTCGCCCACCACCCACTGCTCGGCCAGCTCCTCTGCCTCGTCCGCCTCCTCCCTGCGGACCGCCACGGTCGACCCTCTGCCTCTGCCTGGGTGGCCCCTCCACCGTCTGCTGCTCCTCTGGTCGGCGAGTCGGGCAGTCACGAGCCATGTGACCCTGCCCGCCGCAAGAGTAGCACAGCCTGCCTCTCGAAAGGCTGGCACTCCGCTGTGTGCCTCGTACTGCTGAGCCGGTGTCCTGAGGCCGTCTGCGAGGGGGTCTGGTCTACCTGGACCCGTGAGTCATCCGTCGGCTACCAGCTGCCGATGACTCAGCTACCTGCCGCCCTGCGCTAGGTCTCGCCGCTGAAGAAGGCTCTGCCAGGAAGCTCTCGATCAGGAGGGCTCGCTCCAGCACTCCTGCCTGGGTCGGAATGCTGAGGGAGATCAGCGACGCCCGAATCTCCTGTCGCAAGCCCTGCTCGAAGGTCCGGGCCCGGAAGAAGGGGTCTCGTACCATGTCGGTCGAGTAGCGAGATAGGTCCGTGAACCTCGCCGCGTACTGAGCGACCGTCTTGCTGCCCTGGCGCAGCTGGAGAAGCTCCTGGATGCGCACCGCTCGGAGGGTGGCCGGGACGAACTCAGAGCGGAAGAGGCTCTCGAAGTCCGCCCAGAGCAAGGATGCCTCATCGTGAACCTGGAGCATCAGGCTCCACCATCGTCCTGCCGCCGCCTGCAGGAGGCTCGCTGCGAGGATCACCATGAGATCCGCTGGTGTCCTCACTAGCCTGAAGATCCGTACCACCGCCTCTAGCCAGTCCTCGGCGGCCTGGGGGTCCGCCTCACCGCGAAACCTGGGCGGTCGCTGGCTCTGAAACTCATGCAGTGCCCTGAGGCGACGTGCATCGTCAGCGTCTGGTACTGGTAGCATCGGTGGCTCGGCGGGTAAAGCTACCGCCGGTGCCACAGCTGGCAAAGGGCCCTGCACCGAGGCTTCGTCGCTCGGTGGGCTGCCGTCGCGCCCTACACTCGGAACCCTAGCTGGCAGTCGTCGCGGGGCCATCCTGAAAAGGAGAACAAGAGCACCACAGTCAGAACAGTATACCTGGTGAGCTGGCACAAGTAATCACAAGGAAAACTTGAGACTTTCATAAAGCAGATCAGTATACCCGGTGAGCTGACACAAGCAATCACAAAGAAAACTTGAAACACACACGCAATCAATGTTTTCATGCATTAAGTCGGAAATCAGGAGTCAGGGTCCTGGTGTATGGATACGTCGGCCGCCGCACCAACACTGGGCTCCCTGAACTGATAACCACACTCAATACACTAAACACTATTGCTTCACATAGAAAGAAAGGACGATCAGAGTTTGCGGTAGAACCGACCACCTCTGATACCAATTTGTCACGACCCGTCCTCGGGGCCCGTGCCGTGACTACCCCAAGCCCGCCTTCCATAGGCCAGGGGCTGGCGACTAGCACCAAGGCGTAAAATCCCAGTAAACAGGGAAGGCATTGCCTTTATAAGTAACAACCACACAGAGTCAGCAAGCGGAAAGTAAAGTGCAGAAAGGTAAAGGGGGCCGGAAATACAAGCCCAACTGTAAAGTACAACTGAAAAGTAAAGTACAGCAACTGAAGAAAAGACGGCGGCCTCGTGTCGTCCACTGGCAATCCCACCTGAAGGGTGGGTACAGATAGCCTCCAGGCTCCTCGGGTCCCACGTCCGCTCCGAGTACGTCCCGACCAGTGGTCCACCTCCAGGTACCGTCCTGCTCCACGCCCCAACCGTGATCAGCGCTGTCCGTCGTCTGCAACCAACACAACAAGGTGCGGGCATAGCCCGTGCAGGGGTGAGTACAACTACTCAGTAAGGACCCCGAGACCCCCGAAGGTCTCCCGAAATCCACAAAGGATATAGCACAAAAGAAAGATGCAATCACGAAGTAACATCCGACTCGACTTAGGTATATGCCCATACATATACCTAAGTCCCCAATTCTAGTACTGCTCACGAGCTCAAGAACAACTCAATCCACAAAGGAAAGCAAGACTCAAATCCACAAAGGAGAGTAAACAGTAAATCCACAAAGGATGGTTCAACACAATCCACAAAGGAGAGTAACATAAGATTCAGCTCAACCAGGTATACTTTTTCAGATGACGTCAAAGACGATCACTGATCCGTCTAAGTCGTCGGACCCACGAAGGATCGATAGGTACTAACCCCCGCAGAAGACCCACACAGGATCGGGCTCACACAGAACCTGTAGGCAGTGGCTCACACAGAACCGGTAGTAAGGACCCACGCAGGATCGGGCTCACACAGAACCTGTAGGCACTGATCCACATGGGATCGCTGAGTGCAGTAGTCGACGCAGTCCACTGAGGATCTCTGCACAGTCGTCGCCGCAGTCCACGAAGGATCTCTGCTCTGCCGTCGTCGCAGTCCACGGAGGATCTCTGCTCTGCCGTCGTCGCAGTCCACGAAGGATCTCTGCTCTGTCGTCGAGGTCACAGCCAGCGCTAGGGTTCCCGCACAAAGCGAGCTCGTTTAGGAGGGTCCGCTCCACGAGCCGAGGGGCTGATACATCAACTGACACGTAGTCCGAAGTTGATGTATCCAAAAGTTCCGTATCGACAACAGGATCTCAACGCGACAGACGGCGCGTCAATCGGACGCCCGGTCTGAGAGTTATTGGCATTTTCGTCCCAGGGGCCCGGTTGGTTTTTAGGCAAAACCAACCCGACCGTACTCCGCCTGTATCCGATCCTCGGGCGGAGTATGCCAAAAGTTCCATCTCACTTAGAGGAAACTACCACAGCTGACGGTACGTCGTTCGGACGTCCGTAGCTCAAGTTATGAGCGTTTCCGCTCCGAGGGCCCGGTTGGCTTCGTGTACGAACCAACCCGGCCGAACCCAAAGTCTTCCGAAACCTTGAGTATAATATACCGAAACGACCGTCTCGATCCAAGGATCGCGTAGCCGCTGACGGTTCGTCAATCGGAGGTCCCAGGCCCAAGATATGGGCGAAAGACCGTAGAGGGCCCGAAACGGGGGTACTGGGCCCGGGGCGACCCGGCCCGAACCCCCCCCTGGGGTCGGCCGAACCGGGTCGGCCCGAACCGGGTCGGCCCGACCCGGCCCGAACCGGCTCGGCCGGGTCCGGTCCGGCCTGGGCGCGGCCCGGCCGACCGGACCGGCCGGCTCGGCTTCGGCCGCGCGGCCGAACTGCCGCTGCCGCGGGGTTGACCCGCGGCTTTGAAGGAGACGCGGCCCCGCGGGGGGCCGCTTGTCACGCGGACGCGGCCGGGCCGCCGCGTCCGCCCCGGTTCCGCGCGGCCACGGAACCGACCGCCGTTGCCGCCGCGGCTTCAGCCGCGGCGGGCTTCCTCCACGGCGGCGCGCCGGGCGCCGCCGGAGATGCTCCGGTGGCCCGATTTCTTTCCCGTCTGCGCCGATGCTCCTCCCGGGGGACGATCTTCACTGCGGAGCCAACAAATTGCCCTTGCCGCACGGTTCGTCGTCGTCCGCCAAATCCGCACAAAAAGAGAAGATCGGCGGAGGGTTGCCGGGTCTTGTTCGTTAGACCCGCACCCTCCGCGTTAGTCATAAACGACGGGAGGAGAAGATAATAAACAACAACAATTTTAAATAAATTAAAATTGTTGGTGTTCACGTTCTTTTACTTCAAAAGAATAAAGACGGGGAAAAAAGATAAAACAATCCAACATCCCTTACCTTGTCGTCGTCGTCGGACGAGGGGTCGTCGCGGAATCGCTCGTCGCGGAGGAAGGAGATCGTCGCGTCGTCGCGGTATCCGGCGTCGCGTCGCCAATCTCCGGATCAAGATCAAACGGATTTAATTAGTTTAAATCCGTTGATATTGAAATTTAAAAAGGGAGAAATAAAAGATCTGATTCTCACCTTTGTTGCCGATCGCACGTTCGCCGCGGAAGAAGAGGCGTCGCCGAAGAATGTCGCGGGTAGATCTCGTCGACGTCGCAGATCTCGGTGTGCGTCGTCGAATTCCGGTCGCCGGCGTTCTTCGCGTTCTTCGCGTTCTTCGCGTTCTTCGCGGAGAGGGTGGAGGCTCAGAGGAATAGCAATCCTCCAAAATAGACGAGTTCGTCTATTTTATTATTTTGCCAACAAACGCAAAACGCGTAAGTAACGACCCACTTAATTCGTTGAATTAATTCAACGAATAAAACAGCCCATTTAATTCACGAAAGAAACAGCCCAATTAAATGGTCTGTTAAGAATTAAAGAAAACGCGTCGGTTGACTTTTCAGTTACTTTGACGGGTTTTCGCGGGTGCGTTACTTAGCGAAAGAAACGGCGGGGCTCGTGCGGGTCCCACCGCACAAATATCCTACCAAGGGGTGGGATATTTCTGGATAGCATCCTATCCAGTTCAACTCAGTTCAAGCCGCCATTAAGTGACTTCAAGTGGCTTCCAAGCAGCTTAAGTGAAATAAAATAAAGTTGTCGCACAAACTTTATTTTATTTCTGACTTAAAGCCGTAAAATTTAAAAACCACGTCTGAGAAAACGCAACTCCGGAAGAGGCGTTTCTAAGCAAATACCGGCGCTGCGAATTAATCGGTGCCCTCAGAATTTGATTCCGGGCACCGGTTCAAAAGATAGAAAAACCCGCTCGTCCGTTCACTGAACGTACCCGAGCCAAACTTCGGAAATTGATTCCGGGCACACCAGGCCTCGGAATCAGGTGCCGTCTGAAGCTGCGCTCTTGTAAAATTCCAAAGAAAATTAAGAAAAAAAAATTTCCTTGAAATTTGCGGGTCTTTACAATTTAATGTACTTTTTTAATTATCTCATCTTTTCTAGAGAAAATTAAAATGAGTTGGAAGAAAAAAAATTCTTAGTAATGAACTATATCTCTTCTTAAGACATCATCTTTTTCATTACACCATAATACCTCTATGTTTAGTATTCTACCCTAGATATGTCATGTAGAATATTAGGAGGGATTTTATTAATGTATTTTTATGGTTTCTTATTAAACAGACAGGATCATGAGGTGTGATGAAATTAGGAAAATATGATCCATTTATAAAAGAGGGGGGGCACTGTTCGAATTTAGAAATTATATATTGATATAAATTTATTTTCTTGTTAAAACTAATAAAAATGGAATATATTAAAATATAATAATATTATGAGTTTATACTAAATAATTAAATTAAAATTTCTTATGTTTCTTCAATTATTTTAACTTTGCATTTTGGTTTTTACCACATATTATCCCTTTTGACACAAACCTGGGAAACAATTTTTTGAAATCATTGAAGGTCATTATAGTAACTATCAAATGAAAATGGCCCATAAATAGACCATGTATAATATTTAAAACCATATAATAATCAGTTTTATTAATATGGTATTTGAAGATAATTTATATATTTTAATAAAATGTTATTATCCTAAAATATAAACAAATTCATTTTTAGAACTATTCATTTAATTTGACAATTATAACATAATGAAAAGAAATAATATTACAATAAACTATTATAATAGATCTTTACAATGTTATTCTTAACTCCAATATTTGTAGATATAATAAATTATTCCAAAAAATATTACATTTCAAATTTCTAATATCATCTAATATTTTCAATTATTTGAATAATTTCTACGTATGTTTTTTATCATCATTCCTGATATATATAACTCATATACAATTTTTAAAAAACTAAGGATTAATATAAATAATTTATTTCTTCAATGAAAATTTATAATTGAAATAATATTCTATTTTTTCCATGTGAATAATATTATAATTATTAAAAACAATGGTGTGTCATTTTATAAATTCATTACGTAAAATATTATAATGTTCATAATAAAATAAAAATAGTAAAAAAGTGATATATTCTACCTATGTATTATTATTTAAAATATATAATCATATAAAATAGGTAAGTGTTAGGTTATTTTTTTAGTCCTTATCATTTTAAATTAAAATTAATTACCTGATTTACCCATTTATATGGTAAATAAATTACAAATATAACAATTTATTTTGAAAAAAAAGGAAACTATTTAGAATATTTTCACATATTATTTCCGGATATGGAATATATTTTTTAAGATTAATATAATATACTAGGCGTAATTTATTTTAAAATTAAATTGAATCTTGTGACCAAAAATACATTTTTATTAAAAATTCCATTTTAAAATATAAAGGTGTTTTATAATAAATTCAAGTATAAAATTATTCTTCAAACTAATAATTTTATTTTCTACGAATGATATAATTAAATTTTAAAACTAATGAAAAAGAGAGTTTTACTTTATAAATATTTTATATCAAAACATGTTTTTCAATAAAAACTAATATTTAAATAATTCATTAAAAAACAATTTGGAAAATTTAAATATTTTACCACTAGATAACTTTGATATGTTTTCTATTATATTTATTCTATAAAATAAAATTTCTTATATTTCATGAAATTAATTATAATATTTTCTTAGAAATATTATATAATTTTTTTTCAGAAAATGTATTTTTGAAGCATATAATAACCATAATAAACACTGAGTTATTATTTTTTATGAATTAATCAACAATTTTTTATTTATGAAATACTTTATATATATTTTATAATGTTGTCAATCCTATTCATAAAAAAATTAATGTCTAATTTGGAACTATGTCATCTAAATAATAACATTTCATTGTTCATTTAGGCTTGGTGTTGGTTATCATGTATGCTATTATATATAGTCATTATTCTAATAACATGAGATATTAAAATAATGAAAATGATATAATGAAACCAATTCAATCATTATTGGTTATTATATTATTAATTGATGAAATTATAATGAATATAGTTTCATTTCCATGGCTTATGTTCTAATCAAATTCTTATGAACCCAATTTCTTTTCACATGTTTTCATATGATGAATGTATTATGATAATGTGGAATAAATATATATGATATTCATTATTTGTTTGGTGGTCCTGGAATTATATATCCTTCTAAATAATTGTGAAATTATGGATATTTCAAGATATAAAATGCCCTAGAATAGAGAGTGAACACAACTTAGTAAAGGACTAAATCCACTATGATATTATTAGGACTGAACATTGGTTACTACAATAGTTTGAGGGCGGAAATCATTCTATAATGGTTCTATTGGAAAAGATCCACAACTACTATGGAAAATATTTTTCTATTCTTATGTTAAATAAGAAAATGTATTTCTTATGAACTTGTTATTCTCTCATGGATTCTGTTGATTGATACATTATGATTCATAACTTTTGAACTAAAAATATATATATACAATGAAAATAAATTTTGATATTGGATATGAATGTTATATTTTTTAAATTCTATTCTCATGTTATCATATACTTATTCTCATGTTAGTATTATGTGATCATTGATATCACAATTTATTACCCTTACTAAGCATTAGAAATCCCCATTTTTATGTTTCCTTTCACCAGGTTACAGGGAAAGGTATATTTTATGATGTATTTAAAAATTTTACTTGTTATAATGAATTAATTGGGTGGTAATATAGATAACTTATCATTAATTTATTTATATATCTATGTTTCAAAATATAAATGTCCTATATGATTATGGAATATTTTATTAAGTTATGAAATTGATATTTTTCTTGTATGATATAATATTAATGAATGAAATGTATGTTCTCCCCTAAATTTAGAAATAGAATCTACCAATTTTTTATGGGTATCAAATATAGAAAAATGATTAAGAATATCAGTATAATGAAATAGATTTTTTATTTTCATGATACACCATCCTTTACAAAGGTCATTTTAGTTGTTTACGTTGTAGAGAATCTTATAAGACAAGAGTATGATTTAGCTCTCAACTCTGAAGTTCATTAAAGAATTACATGGGAGGAAATTAAATAATTTTTCAATAAAAAACATTATACTCACACATTAAAGATAGTAACAACGATCAATTTATTTGACCTTAATAAATAAAATTTATTAATGATACATCCATTAGATAATTCTATAAACATAGTTAATTTTTTATTATAAGTTTATTCTAGTATATCCATGAGGGAAAAAATCATTGATTATAGGGTGAGATAAGTGATTTTATATAAAATTGATTTCATTTTTATTATTTATTATATAGATGTGGAAAATAATTTCCTAGTTATAGAACATGAAATCTATAGTAATTCATTCATAAGAAATAATTTTTCCTCTATTGGTATATATGGGATCATGAATGTTAGGAACAAGAATAGGATATACACATACTTATATGGAGTGGAGTATGTTAGAACCAAACCATGACATATGTAAAATTTCCTACATGATCCAAAATTAATATTTAAGGTTTCCAATGTGGTTTAGTATGTTATATCGTGTTATACTATATGAAACCACTGACATAATTTCACAAATATAATTATATAATAAATTTGTAGTGTTAATTTTGGAGTTCTATAATATCAATAGTTGGGAATTCATCTCATGTTTCATACAAATATTTTCAATGAACTCGATTCTCTCATTAGAATAATTTTCCAAATTGAAACTATATAATCCAATGTCATTATAAGAACAACATGATTCCTTAATAGACACAATATTATTAAGGATGTAAGGATCATGGATCAGTGAGTTGGAAATTGTATAATGTGAAGATGATAATTATTTATGATCAATGTTTTCCTCTTATGGTGATTGATAATATTCTTATGAACTATAATGTCCTGAAATATTCATTTTTTTATTGTTACACCCCACAACATTGTTCCTTCTTATGTTCTAAATCAAAATAACATCCATAATGAAATGAAGACTTGTATCCTAAAACTTTTATCACCTGTAGTAAAATAAGATTTTAAAGTATTTATGTGTGAAACATGTCCCATAACTATCAATGAGGTTATGTTTATTTTAAAATTACATATTGTAAAGATAGATAATCAGGAAATTATATGGGGAATGGATTGGTTTAAATACATTAAGTCCCACATAGAATGTTAGGCATTGATGGTCATTTTAAAATATTATAATGTTTTTATGCATATATTTAATGTATATTGGGGTCTTAATGCATTAAAAGATAGTAATATAACACAGTTGGCCAGTAATATCTCCTACAGTAATGTTACTATTACATTGGATAAAGTTGTTGTGACAAAACATAGATATTTCTAGACCATCATTGACCAGTTTCTTATTGTCTACCCTGTCAATTTCATAGGGTTTTCACAGAAAAGGGAATATGAATTTATGATTACTCTCCTTATAAAAAAAATTTCATTTTCGCATTCCTCTTATATGATAACACAAATAGAATTGAAATAGTTAATGTTTCAACTAGAAGAGTTGAAAAAATAGTTTATTTGTTCTAGTATATATCCATAGGCAGTCGTAGAACCTTTTTTCAAGAAACAGTATGGATCCATTGAACATTATGTATTTTATTGTATTCTCATCTTGTTCATGAAATTTAAATGAAATACACATTCATAAATTTATGGTACATTTAAGAATCTGAGTGGATCCTAGTGGTTCTATAAAATTGATTTATTATCTGGGTATCAAATAAATCATGCTCAAAATTATGATTATATAAAGGAATATTTTAATAATGATTATAGTCATCATGAATTTGTGGTCATTCACTTCATTATTATGAATTCAGTAGTTGTGCTTTTTGAATTGTAAAATCTGATATTTTATAGGCATCATGATTGTTTTTTGTTATATTCATAGATGATATTACATTGTTTTCTAGCCAAAAAGGACAAAAAATAATATTTTTTTATAATTTTTAGTGGCATTCTTAATTATTAAAATTATTCTAAAAATCCATGATGTTATTTCCATATATAACATGTACATTTCCATATCAATGTCATTTATAATAAAGGGTACTATATATATCCAAAATAGATGAAGTTGTTATCTATTAAAAACCACCAAATAATATCTCATGGACATATAGTATCCAGTATTAGTAGGATTTTACTAACACTTTGTTCAATATTTTCATGGATTTTTTCACTGATCATAACATTGAAGAAATGGCTCCCATTTATAATTGAGTTAAGAGGACCAAAAATCATTTCCAAAATAGTATTTTTTTAATTTAACCCATAAATATTGTTAGGTTTATTTATTTTGGATGAGGATATATGGTCTGTTGTGATGCATAAATTTCTAGGTTGGATGTTTCCTAATATAGAGAGATATTATTATAGCTTATGGATCAATATACTAATGGTTTAATGAGAAGAGTTACTAAAAATGAGAATTGTAATTAGTGGATGTAGTATTTTACTTTAAGGTATGACATTAATAACTTTTGGGGGGAAATTTTAGATACTTATAGATAATAATTTATTGGAATAAATTTTCTTACAAATAATTTGGAAACAGAGAAAATGAAGATAGATAAAATACCATTACATGGTTTACATTGACTTGATGTATACACAGGGTAAATAAAATTCTATATCCTTTGCATTGAGTTGGAATTATAATAATCAGTTGGAAAAGGTGTCTTTAGATATGAAGTATATGATGATGAATATAAACAATGTGTATACGGATTGCATAGTTTCACAGATTTCATCACATGTTTTTATGTACATGGTTTTATTAAAGTTGTTACGGATTATCTTATATCCAATCATGAATGTCGCAGCATGAAGACAAAACTAAATGGTGATGTCGGTGATTGATTGATAAAAACTAGATGTTAGGTCTTTGTTTTTTTGTAGTTTATATTATTATTTTTATAACATACATGGAATAAATTATATTTTTAAAAAACCATTCAAGATGGATTGATCATGTTGGAATTTAGAAGATGATTAATGAGTTGCAATAGTTTTGGTGGAGTATAATGAAAAAAAAGCTCACATTTTTTTGTAAGACCTCACAAATAATCCAATCTTGGAAGAGAACCAATTTCCATATATATCATTTCATTATTTTAGTATTCCATTGTAGAAATGTGACAAGATAGATATGGTTTTCTTTTCTTAACTGTAACCAGAAAATTTATGAAACATGATTATTTATGCTTAATTATGGATTAAATATTGAATTCTGATACCTTAATCCATATTCAATAATTCAATATATTTGAATACTTCACCAGCCTCTACATTCATGAATTTTTTAAATTGCCTTGTAAAATAGTGTTAATTGCCTCAGATTTCGACCTCCTGTTTATGTCTCATTTTTTGATGTAATTATAGTAATCCCTTACAAAAATGATGATTATGATCACAATATTTCATTCTAAATTGTATGAATAGTCTCTAAAAAAATACATATGTTTGATAATATGATTAGAGATGCTCTATGAATTTTGGAGGATCATGGGTGTATCATATACAATTAGTGGAGTTTATATATAGTAATTATTTCTAATGCTAATTACCTATGGATATGTACTAATATATATATAGTCATACTTATAAATATAATATTTTTGTGGAATCTTCTAAGACTCCATTTATAAGACATGGCCTAATGAATAAGAAGATATTGAAAATTTAAATGATTATAAAGGTAATAGTGATGAATCTAAGATGATTAAAATAAAATATAATTCATTATAATTGACTATTATTATTCTTGTTTGGTAAAACTGTTTTCTTAAGAATTAATCCATGGCTAGGGAATTCCAAATATTGTTAGAAATATAAATTGTCTTCTTGATAAATTGGATGTTTTGAGATATTAGAAATAATTATTGATGTGGATTCTGGGTTGGCTCTTTTACCATACCTATGTTATATGTAAAATGTTTTTATTGTATCTCAATTAAAGTAGTAATATCCATATAATGGCCATATTATTTTTTGGGATCATATTAATCAGTAGTATTATTTCTGCATTGATTCATGTTTCAATACTGATTGTGGATAGATACATGAACCTATGACAATGGAAATATATTGGTTTGGTATATTTTCTGTTGAATAATTGTATTATTAAGGAAGATAAATAACATCTTGAGAAGTAGATTCTTGAAAAATGGATTGGGGACTTCGAAATAAACTCTATCATTCCAC
Organism: Viscum album; assembly: GCA_963277665.1. Classification (NCBI taxonomy): domain Eukaryota; kingdom Viridiplantae; phylum Streptophyta; class Magnoliopsida; order Santalales; family Viscaceae; genus Viscum; species Viscum album. Next base: position 1,664,825,936 of record OY728126.1, on the reverse strand, counting down.
TTTACAAGGAAATATATTCCGATGGTAGATATAATGTGTCCCCCTATTATTATGTAATTTTTTTCGAATTTTAATTTTATATAATAATTGTGGTGAGTTTTTGGATTTTCTAGTGTGTTTTGAGGTTTTTTGGAATTTATTATATGGAAACCATACATTGTCCATATGAAACTATGAATTTTCATGCTAGGGTTCATTGGGAATACCAACATTTAATGAACAGTTTGGGTAAATGGTGCACACACTTAGAGAATCCATCAGAGTTGAGACCCTAGGAGAAGCATAGTTTGTGATAGTCTTTCAAAGAATTCTATGGGATATCCTTGAAATAGTATTAACTCATTGTATTCACATGGTTTCATAAACCATGTATCTAAAACCATGAGAATACCTTAGTGAATTCAAGTACAACACTTAATGGTGTCGAATGTTTTGAGAAACATAGGACATAACCATGAAATGTATATAAATTACTTGAAAATTAATATGAAACTTAGATTAAGGCCCTAAAAGAATATTTTTATTTTCCTATCATAATCTTTGAAACTCTACATAATTTTTTGGTTTCCTTAGTGATTCAATTTTTTTGGAATTAATATTTGATTAATCAAAGTGTTATTATTCTCAAAAAAAGGTTAGTTATCACTCTTGATAGTTACTTCTATATATAATATTCTTCTAACTCTCAAATCCTTATATCTAATCAATCATATATATATTCTATGATGTGTACAGTCCTGATATATCGTATGATATATTAATGTAAATTGATTTCGACTCCGAATCCATATTTTTTTTATTTTGTTCATTATTTTCAATATCACTTGAGTAGAATTTTGATTCCCTCTCACATTCAGTTATTCTGAAATTAAAATTATAATAGGTTATTCTTTATAATCTAGTTTAATTTATTTTTTAGTCTTTGGATTTTTTTCATAGGAGGCTTTAAAAGGGATCAAGAGAGGTTATAGATGTAATTATATATAAATATGTGGTTCATGATGTGGAATTTAGTTGACGATGTGAGATTGTGTAAACAGATTATGAGGATATGATTCACAGTTTTAGTTTGGATGAGTATTCTAGGTGTAATAAACTCATGACGTGAAGTTATTATTTATGAGGTGGATAGAAACAATGAAAATAAGTTTATTGAATTTTGGGAGATTCATGAAATGGAAAATATTTATGGATTGAATTGTATGGACATATGAATATCATAACATGAAAAATGGGATTCACACCCTTAATTTGGTGACCTCTAGATTTCTTATAAAAAATGGGTGACCTTATTTTCATGACATTCTTCTCTTATTCAATATTAATTTTGGAAAACCATTTTTGGTTTTGGAAAATTGTATAACCTCACTTCCCCAAATAAGATCCATGTTTTTTGAGCCTTATCATTGGAAATAAGAGGTTAGTTCTCCTTTATTTTCCATTTTTTAAATTCATACTATTCAAGGATTTGAAATTATGATTAATTTCTAGTTCAAAGATCATGTAGGCTTTGTTCTGGATGATTTGATTATTTGAACAAGGCTTATTTTGGTCTTTCTTGTGTGGTTATAGACTTTGTGTTCACTCCACTTCTCCTGATCTTTCAAATCATATATGAAATAATCATTGAGGTTTGTGATGATTATTATATTCATGTTTATGGTCATATATAGGTATATCTTGGATTTACCATCCATTTGGTGGATATTAACGAATTGATAAATGATTATTATGAATTTCATTAACTAAAATTTATTTTAGTGGTGACAAATCATAAGTATTTATACCTTTTATTTTATTGATAATGATACTTTATAAAAAAATTTCCATTTATTAAAATTAGTGATATAGGGATGAATTCATGTGTTGTAGCTGATATTTGTATGAGACAAAGGTTTTTTTTAATATTGATATCACTAATAATAAAATACTAAGAATCTATATTCGGATAATGAATTTATCTCCAATAGAAATATGTATTTTTTTGTTAGAATACCCATTCAATATAATGAAGTAAATAAAATTATATCACATATTGAATATCAAATTATAAAATATAGAATTTGATGTTATATGTGGATATTCAAGATGTCGTTATGTGTGTAATTTTTTATGTTGTGATGTGATGGTGGTGCTTAGATGGGTTGTGATTTTTTTGGGTATAAGATTAATTGGTTAGATAGAATGGGATGTAATGTGTGGAGGTTGAGAGATGTGTTGCTTTGGTGAGATAGCATGGTAGATCTAGTGTAATAAAGAAGGTTGATTTGAGAATTGTGAAATGTTTTTTTGGTTTTGTTGTGTTAGATGACTAATTTGCAATAATATAAATTGTATAGTTGATAATGACATTCAATTGGTTGGTAAGTTAAAAATAATGTGCAGGAATTTATTTTTTTATTTTGGTTACATTAACTAAATGATTAGTGAATTTACTATGTAAAAAAGATATAAAATAATTATTTAATGATATTAATAGTGAACTCATTAATTCATGAAATTGGTTAACATGTAATTAAACTTTGAATTGGGTGGTTTCACGTGATGGGTATGTGGTGTTATGCATTTAATTGTGTTAGAAAATGTGATATGTGTCTGGTGGTGAAATGGAAGTGTTGTTTCACATTCTAGTGAAGTTGAAATAAATGAATAGGATGGGTATTGTGTGATATCCATAAATCTATGATGATTCTATATTTTCCCCATGTGAGTTGGATAACCATACAAACACCCAATGGACTTGGGTATCAGTGTTTTTCCAAGAATTTCTTATTATGGTGTTGTGTATAGGTGGATACCCATTCATACCCTCTATTCAATAAATAGTGATGATATGTTCTAGTGTTGGATATTACCTCATGATGAGAGGTGTGGTGTTGTATATTACCCAATGGTGATCATGGAGTGATATGTGGAGGGGTCAAGAATTCTCTGGTGAGGGAACGGGGTTGATATGAGTTACATTCATGATACCCACCAATTTACTTATATGATGATGTAGTGATGTGATATGATGAGAATATGATGTGCATATGAATGATGGTAACACTGGATGTTATAAATTTGATGTTTGAGTAGGTAGGGATGTGTCACAATTGACTTCACATATGGATGGATATTCTATGTGATATGTATGGAATGTATTTGAGATTGAGTTTTTCTCCGTTTGGGCATGAGAGTGGAAAACCATTGTGAATGTGGATTCAGGGAGCCTTTGATTATGTTATGGATAAAATGTTACTATACTGGATGTGGATTTGGAGTGTGAATAATGGTATGTCTAGGTTTTTTATATTTGACATGTTTTGGTGTGTAGAGGATTATATATTTGTTCACACTCTCATTAAAATGTATTTTATTTGGATTTCACTAGATTCATTAGGTATAATACTACTAAGTATACAAGTTATGATAACCTGACACAAACACATATATATATATAGTATTTATACTTCCATGAATCCATTTATGATAGACCTAAATATTAATATCTTGTTATTTGGAGTTATTGATGAGTCGATTTTTTAGGAAGGGTATTTGGGAATTTACTAAACAAGTTTTTTTTACTTGTTGACATTGTTCATGAATTGTGGGATGATTATTAGTTTACATTAATCTCATTATCTAGAGTTTCTTATTGTTTTATTATATCTCCAAATTGTATATTATTATAGAATGTAATTCCAATAAAATGTGATATTTTTATATGCTTTGTACATTCCAGAATACCATGTCCTACTTATGGAAGGACCATGTTCTAATTTTCTCCCTTCCCTCTTTTCCATTCTTGGAGGATTACCTATAGAGTTATGAGATCATAAGGGGTGGTATCATTAGTTTATATTGGGTGATATGATATAGTTTAGAGTTACTTAGAATGATGATTATATGGGTTCATAGGGAAGCAATTCATGTTGATCTTGGTGAAATACATTGATGTTGAGTATCTTATATGACATATGATTTTATGGCCCATAGTGATCCAATGTAATAACCCCAAGCTTATTTAATATTCATGTGAGGTAGACCTATTTATAGGGTCGATACATATGAGTAGTATATGAACCCTGATTGATAGTTTTGTTCACTAAATTAGATAATTATGTGAAATTGAACATAAATAAATTAAATAAACATTTAAAATATTTATAGTATAATGGGTATGGATTCTTCCATACATTTTAGTAATGTATCTAGGTCATCACCCATGAGTACCTCAAGAAGTAGAGGCTAATTATGATAATATACATAATAATAATAGGATTTATCTGAAATTGGAGGATAGGTAATATTTAGGGGATTTATAGGACTTTTTAAAGAAGATGTTTGGAATATATTAGGGGAGAATCTCTGATATAGATATATAGAACCGGTTGAGTGATATTGAGATCAATATAATCTTAATTCATGCTCAGTATGAGTTCTTGTATTTTAGTAGTTATTCATATGTGTCGATTATGGTATTAGTGTTTCACACTATATCTTGAAGATCAAAATGAGGAATATATGTTCTGAACACACATTCATAATGATTTCTATTTTGAATTCGAATAATTATGATGATGGAATAAAATACATATGATTTTCTCTCACATTATAAGCAGACATTGTGTTTTACATAAAATTTTATCATTTTCAATTGTATCTTTCAAATTTATTAAATTTTTTATATAGATAATATGTATGTAGTATTTCTTTAGGAGGAGGATTTCCACCCAGTGATCTGGTTTTCAATCACAGCATTTATGTAATCTACATACATGTATGTGTAGATAAATGAGTAGGATATCAATAGGACTATTTCTCTGGTAGCTAAGAATCAAAAGAGTGTAAGTTAGAATATCTTCATTAGTTGATATTTAGATAGTCATTTCTATATGATTTAGCAATAAGGTTGTTAACCATTGGTTAACTAACCACAAAAAATCTATTACCTTGTTTCTAGAGAAGGATTCTTTCAAAAACAATCCAAATGCATCCCATTATCTTGCTATGTTAGTGGATGACATAGCCACATCCCTGATCCATATACAATATCATTGGATAACCTGTATTATGTTGGAATTTAATATCCTCTTCAGGGGTAACAGTTCTTTCATTAATGTTAGTTTCAATTTTAGGAACATATAATATTTTTATTGAAGTTGAGGTAAGTTGGATTTGGTAGGATAGAGCCTCATGATCGATGTGAAATCACCAAATCAGAAAAAGAATGTATAAGGTACAATTATACTATCCTTTACCCTTGTTTATTCTTTATTTTATTTAGGATCCCCTCAATCCTTTTTGTCTCCTAGTTTAGTTCATACCATTTGAATTAATATGGAAATACTTATAGTTTCCTATCTATTATTAAAACGAGTTGGAGTTTTGGCTTCATTGAATTATATGTGCAGGGAATATAGAGTTGTAACTAGGGATACAGATTTCTGTTGATGATTTATTAATTTTATAGATACAGCAATAAGATGTTATCCTTGGACATTATTGGATTTTAATTTTATATTTTGTAATTGGTTTCTCCAATACAAATTTATTTATTTTTTATGTGGAGTTACATAGAGTGGATTTTGATACAGATAAGGGTTATCTAATGTGTGGTTTGTAGGTGGGCCTACATTATCTAAATTGGTTGAGGTGTTAGTGGAATATCAGTCGAACAAAATTTGTATGGTTGTAGAGGACATACTATATATTTTAATATTTGAGGTTATGAAACTACATCATTGAAACAACATTGATTTTTAATAATGTTTCAACTAAAATAATTTGAAATTTTTATGGATCCTTATCAAATAGTTCATATGATATTTTCTTCACTGAGAATGAAGATTGAATATCTGATGTTAGGGGTTCAATCCAACCTAGTGTGTCTACTTTTGGTTCTCCAGTTTTGTTTACCATAAAGGTGGATTGTAGAACAAGGTTGTGTGAATACTATTATAGGTTGATTCGAGTTATATTCACGAACATTACAATCTTAAAATAATTGATGATATATTCAGTCAGATGAGTGCTGCTAGTTGGTTTTCACATATCAACATGAAGTTTGCATGTCACTAGATTAGGGTGAAAGATAAATATATCCTGAAGACTCCCTTTTTATGCTGGAAGGGGAACATAATGTCTGTATTTATTCCATTCGACATTACGATTGCACTATATTTGTTTTTGGGGATCATGAATAATTTATTCCATTACTTCTTGGATCAATTATTCAACATATTCAATGAGGATAGATAATCTACTTGTTGTTAGAGGATGAGAATGTAGTCCATCTTAGATCTTTATGTTAGGTCCTTCAAGACCACTATTTCTATTAAATGTATTCTAAGACAATGATTTATATTAAAAGGTTGAATTTACATGGACATGTTTCATCTCATAAGGATGTAGTTATCGACCCATTGAAGATCAACGATGATATTTATTTTATGGAACATGAGGATGAGGAAGGGGTTTATAATATCCATGGAAAAATAAGAAATTATGAAAGGGTTGTTTCTGATTTATCTTTTTCTAACACACTTTTGTCATCTTTTACAAGTAAATTTCTTTTTGATTAATTAATTACATAACGGAAATAATAAGTTGCAAGAAGGATAATTTTATCAGCATCCCAATTATTCAGTTACATGGTGAGGGCATGTTGTTTGCGTTTTTATGTGAAAATTTTCATTTGATATTATGTTTAATATTGATGAAATATATGGAACTAATCTCCTATGGGGATATTTTGTTAAATTCATATATGAATAACTATTCTACAAATTATGAAAAATATTATGCAGTTGCGATTTCTCTAAATAATTGGAAACTGTTCCTCATCGATGAGTTAATTATGGTTTTCACAAGCCACGTTAGCCTAGAATATGTATTTCTAAGTGGTATTTTAAACTACATTTGTGGAGGTTGATGTATTACCTCTATGATTATGAATTTTATATATATTACAGCATATTAGTGTGGATGGTGTTTTCTGATGTTTTATATTCGATGTACTTAGACTATGTGGTTTTGGAATCAAAATATATTTGGAAAGGGATGGGGTAGTTTTTTGGGATGCATGTTGATGTTGAGGAAATTAGTTTCTATGGTTTTCTATATAATATGATGGTGGGTATTTCCCTTCGGTAAGAGGAGTAAAAGTATTAGTTTGGGAATCAGAGGTAGAGGAGATGTATGTCCATGTTGGCCATAGTGAGGCTCCAAAGGATGTGTAGTGGATAGTAAAAATATGGGTGTTGTTTCAAGGAATATTATTTGTTCCACTTAAAATAAGAGAGGTAGTTTCCATTTTTTACATTTAAACATTAGTGGTACGTCCTTGTGTAATTTTTATGTGTCATGGATTACATATACATCCTTAATGGCATGGAACGAAATGGTATACGGAATATATTGTGTTGTGAATTGCCTTTTTTTGTTATTATGTGAAATAAGGATAACATTTTCTATGCGGATTGTTGTATCCATTAGTTATTTTTCATTTTTAATGATAGGAAATGAATATGAATTTCATTGTTGGGTGATCATGGGATCAGGGAGGACATGATATAGTTTAGGTGATTTTGGGTATACTAAATAAGTTTGGTCATTTTATTGTTATCCATTAGTCGTGTTTCATAAATTTTTGGTGAGATAATATGATGATGATGTGGTTGGGATTCATGAGGTACTGAGGTCCATCATCTTTTATGGGGATCATTATTTTTTCTCACAATGTCTTCTGGCTATTTCTTCAAGATTTTGTCTCCCGTATTATCTTTAACACTGCTTTTTACCCTCAGACAAATAATAATATGGAGCATACCATCCTGACATTTGAGGAAAAATTTTGATCATTCATCTGATACATTTTTAGATTAGGGTTAAAACAAATTTCATTGATTGATTTCACATACAAAAATATATATCACTCATCCATTGTAATGAATTTTTTTGATTTGTATTATAGGTTGTCATTTATTTCTCTATTATACTGGAAAAAGGTTGTGAAGTTAGTTTTTATTAGTCCTCATAGGTTTTACAGATTCTATGAATAGATCCTATTGGTCAAAAAAATATATTTTTGGTGAATGAGCATTTGATGGCCACTTTTGAACATAGGTGTTCCCCCATATAGTTTGTTTTTAGGGATATGTTTTCTTTATGGAATCCCTTTGATAAGGGAAATAAATGTTTGTATGGGGTATTAAGCATTCTGAGCAAGCTCATTAGTGATTTTTTTGTGTTGGGATGAGATGGTGATGTGGCGTATTGGTTGGAATTTCAACTATATCTTGACGTGATCTAGGTATTATTCTATGTTTCACATCCCTGTCGGCAACTTCACGATGACTCTCATTCCATTTATTGAGGAAGGTTGATGATGTTCTAGTATGAACTAGTGTATTTTATGTGAAACCATATGTTTTGTGTTGTGTTATTTCTATCAATAATGTATTTGAGTTTACTTATATATGTTCACCAATTAAGTTGGTTAATTTTACCAATGCTCAAATGTTTTTGGTTCTGGTCATTTTTTCCATCTTTTAGAATGTGAGTGATATGGATGGATGGATACCCCCACTTTTCCTATCTTTATCACTGATGACACGGTTTAGTTTTGAAGAATACCATGTGATGATAAGAGTTGGTGTTGGATATTTCATAGTGGTGTTGATGATTAGATATGTTGGGGGTTATATTTTATAGAAGGTTGTAAAATTTATGTCCTTCATGTTCATGATATCGTAGTAAATTAGATAGTCAAAGATTCAATGTTTTAAAGTGTTGATTTTAGGATTTATTGAGGTTTTTATGTAATGATATTTGATGATATCACAAAAGAAAAATGTTGTGAGTGTGGTATGTGTAAGGATTTGTCCTGAACCACATTACAGATGTATTGATATGGGATGTGATGTATTCAGAATGCGTCGAGCACATGAAATGTGAAGTGGAGGAGTGACAAAGTAAAATTATTAGGGATGTCATTGAGGGGAACCATTGTATTCATTCTTGATATTGTGAAACTATATTGGATGATTAATTTCGTTATCAATCCACTATGATGATGGGATTGGATACAAGACCTGTTTCTGTGCTTTTTTTGATCCACTTTTTATTCACTAGTGCATTAGTATTCTTTTTTCACATATTCACATGAGACTGTAGGTACTATCCTTCAAAGACTAAATAATATTTTCACCAAATATATATATAAAATATTTTTTTCCATGTTTATAGGAATACTATTAGGACATAACAAAAAATTAATAGCTTTTTTTACAGTTCTCCTATTAGTATGGTGACATATGAATTTTCATTTTTTATTTAATTGGATATTATTATCTCTATTTATTAAAATTATTAACTGATTTTGGGTTGGTTTTTTATTTTCATTTATATTAAATAAAATTTATTCTTGTTGATTTTTTACAATATCTACCCATATATTATTATAGATTATAATGACTTCTATATGTGATATTTTATATCGATGATTCAAATTTCCAAACCAGGGCCCACTAAATGTGGAACTTAGTTGTTATTATACTCTATATTTATTTATTTCATAAGAGGGATACCTATAGAGTTAGTGGGTAATGTCATGGAGGAGTTTTTAGCATAATATTTTTCTTTTATTTACAAAGGATTTATTTGGTAATATCACTAACAGGGAAATTGTGATTTAAATTTTGGTAGCATTTTAATTTGGTGTATTTTTTTATGAACACATCATTTTATAATATTAAAATACGTTTTAAAATTTATGGGTTTTTTAATGGTACTAATGTGTTTCTTGAATTGTTTTAAAATTAATAGATATTATATATTGTATTAATTGGTATATATGTTTGAATAGTTATCCCGGCATGTGTTTTTTGAGGATGAGGGTTTTCATTATTTACAATAATCAAATTGATATTGAATATGGTCTTGAATTGCCGCTAACAAAGTCACTCACCAAGCTTGTGTGTGTGTGAACATGAAACGGTTATGGGAAGTAATATGAAATGATAAAGAGATTGTTTATTTTTTATCTCTTTTATTAAATTTATGAATTCATATAAACAATGTATCCAGTTTTCACATTTTTTTGTAACATGCATAATCTAATTATTTTCCAAATTCCATGTATTTTGATGTCTCTATAGATTTCCTGCTGAGTGTCATACTCACCCACTATTTTGGAAAACATGTGTATTTTTGTATATTCTTTAATTGGAAACAAGAAACATAATGAAATCATACTATCTAGTGATACATATTGATTTTATGGGATAGACATATTGAGATGGATCTTTGAGATTGTTCAGGTTATTCATGTGATTATTCCACATTTTTTTCATTGGTATATTTCATTATTTAGTCTTTTTGGTTGATTTATTTAGTATTTGATGCCACATAAATTTTATTAGATTGTTTTACCTTTTCATTTTTATGTATAATCTTAATCCGTGTTGATTATATGGTTGTCTATATTTAATCATGATATGTTCTCATGTTTTCATAGAGAAAAACCTCCATCAAATATTCTATTATGACCATGGAATTTATTTTTTACCAATCATGTCTTGGGGATGCAAATTAAGGTCAATAGAACTCAACCACCACTCAAGATAATGAGATTGGGATGGGATATCATGTGACTGAAAACATAATTGTTTTGAATGACATTTTTTTCTTGAAAATTAATTTATAATGAAAAAATTATTCAAAGTTATTAAAAACCATAATATATATATTTTTTAAATGTTTATTTTTTAATAAAATTTATTTTTTGGAATTTGATTACCGAATTAAAATAGAATTTATTTAAACATTGATATATTTTGGGGTGGAATTATTCTTTTTGGTATATGATTAGTTAATATTGATGCTATAATTTAATTCATTAGTAAATTATATAAATATTCCTTATAGAATAGTTCTTGTGGGAAATGAAAATATAGGATAATATGTCACTATCAGGGTCCTTTATTAGAGTGGGTGATTATTGAAGCCATCCAAGTTACTAGATGCTACAACTATTAAAATTATTTGATGAGGATTAATCTGTTATGGGAATCTAGAATTAGAATCGAATGTCATTAAAAGTTAATTTGGGATCATATTAGTTGACCTAATTATTTCAAAAAGTCAATAATATCTTCAAAAATTAATTAAATCATTGAATTTTTAAGGTTTAGTTTGGATCATGTATACTAGAGGGAATTGTTAGAGAGTGTTGAGTATCAACCGAGGAGGTAGGGTTTTAAAAGTTTTCATCTAATGTGGGATATAAAATATATTTATATATGTGTCTGTGAGTGGGTTTGTGTGTGTTTTATTGAGGGATTATGATTTATTTTTTACATGAAATAAATGATTTTAGATTATTCGTAATGTTGTATAAATAATGGAATATCATTATAAATTTTTTATTATCTTGATTTTTATATCAATTGAGATCATTAATTGAAAAAGTGGTTTTCTTCAACAAAATATATTACCCAAATTATTTTAAAATATTGTTTATATTAATTATAATTTAAAGATTTATATTTACCTATAAATTATATTAAAAGGGAGAATAAAATTTCGAAAAAATCCATTTGGAAGGATGCTGAATTTTGATATTTTAGGTTGATTTCTTCTAATTGGTAAATTAACGTAGGTAAATGTGTTGGTGAAAATGAATTTCACAAATAATTATTCCTAATATTTCTATGAATTATTCATCATAATGTAGTGTTAAAAATATTGTAATCTAATATGGGAAATATATCATAGGATTGGGTTCATAAGTAAGCATTCACTCATTATCAATGTAATGTGTATGGATTTAGATTTAGAGAATGTGTAGGAATATTTTTCACAAAGCGAGACAAGGAGAATGATGATTTAATTCCAACTATGAGAGTGAGAGTACACCTATTATATTTGTAAATCGTTGACTATTTCAGATAATTAATTATTAGATTATAGAATTAAAAGATTCTATTGTTCTGACTATTTTCATCGAATTTTATAAAATACTGTTTTTTATATGTTTTGTGGAGAGATTTTTCTTCTCGGTTGAATATTGTATAAATTATTATAAAACTAGGAATAATTTTTTCTTTTTAAAAATAAATAGTTTTTAAAAATTATGTTTTTAGGATAAAATATGATTTATTAATTATTTTTTAAATTTTTCTATTAACTTTCTCAATGAAATGTGAAATTTTGAAAATGAATAATAATTTTTTGTTGGAAAAACATGAATTTTACATAATTATATTTTAAATCAATGAGATTGTTTTATTTATGTTTCTATAAACATTATTAACTTTCATTTAAATTTTGAAATTAGTCATACATATATGTATGATTGAATTATAATGGAAATCTAAATGAATTTAATGTCACCCTAAATATGCACCTCTATGGAATTGAATATATAATTGGTTATTATGTATGAAATGGGAGAGCACCATTTATACTTTTTTTATGTCATAGATACATTTTAGCTAATTTGAATCAATTCAGTAATTTTGGGTTTTAGTTAAAATATTTATTTCTATGTATTTTTATTATTCTCAATTTTAAATTTAAATTATTAAAATATATTCTTATTATAATAAAAAAATTATTTTGAGATATTTAATATCCACATATATGATATTTAAATTTTATAAGGAAATATAATTCACTAATTATTTATTACAATCCCTAACCTCATTTTTTAATCCAAAGTTTATGATTGTGTAATCATTGGGGCATGTTTCTTTCTTCATATTGCCTCCAGATATAATTTTTTCAATTAGTGTGTAATATATATATATACCAATTGTTTACAAGAAAAATTCTTATTATTTCGTTAAAACTACCATGTGATTACTATCTAGTGTTAAATACATGTTCATCATAGGGAAGATAATTTTTATCAGTTGATAAGGATTTTTATATAATTGGATACATTATTGGGTTATGTTATTTCGAGTATGGGTGGGGTACTTTTATATTCGTATAGAGTAATTTAATTTTTATATAACATAACTAATTTATAATTCATGCTCCATGATATTTATGCCCATAAGTATCATCATTCATTTAAATGTTTTTAAGTGTGTTTCCATTATATTCATTCACTTTATTACTTTCATCATGTAATGTTTTATGAGAAATACACATTCAACTATTCATAGATAGCAATACTTATTATTTATTCAATTTATTTTTCATTTTTAATAATTTATTAAAAATTTAACTATTAATTAGGTGTATATAGAAACATTATTATTCATATGGTCCATTTATTATCATTATAAAACTCTATATTTACATTATCTTTTTATTGAACATGCACATTTACATCATTATATTACTATTTCGTAATAATGTAACATTTCAAAAAAATATGAGTAAGGGTATACTGTTATTTAATTGTATCAACTAAGATATAATCCTTATTAATTTTCATATGGTTATAAAGGGAATGTAGTGTGGGATAATTTTCAATTGATTAAATATTTGTTGTAATTATTATTAGGGAAAACTAGTATGAAAAATATAGAATATTATATTGCATAATGTGTAAATTTTCTATACAGTAATTGGATTTGGATTGGATATGGTGGATTGAAGAGTTCAATTTAAATAAAAAATTATATGATGTCTAAGAAACCTGAGTAACGAATGGTTATCTATGGTGATATATTAAACTTACTCCATGTCTTTCAATTATTGATCATTGCTTAATATGTGATGCATTCTACTAATCTTCATTGTGATCATAACATTAATCGACACAATCTTCTCATTTATTTTATTTTCATAACATTTGGAAATGAAATTCACATTACAAAACCTCGTGTTTATTATCCCAATAGATAATGAATTATCCCTTCTTGATTTCTCCCTTTATCTAGTTTTTCATTCCTAATTAAAAAACATTAATATATTTAACAATGTTCAATGAATGTCCTATAAATATTTAATTATTAATTCAGGCCCAAATTTTATTTTATAAAACTTATTAGCCATCACAAGAAAGGATCTATTTATGGATTTCCATATAGATTACCAATATTTATTATTTCCTCTATTGGTTGATTTATTTTATCATGGTTCATGGGTATGATAACAGAATTTCTATTATATCATAATAGTTAGGTCATTTTTTTTATTGAGTTCACTTTTAACAATACTTTTTCACATATGTATGTGATGATAATATAATCATTCATGAACCACACAATAGAGGATAAACCATTTTCTCTCCATGAATCTATCAAAAAGTACAATTCTATATTAAAAATATAATAATGGAAAAAATTATAATTATTCAAATTAATAAAATTGGTTTTATTACTTCCTTATTAAATTAAAATATTATTTATTTTATCCACTATATTTCTATTATTTTTCATTATATATTTATAATTTTTTAGATATATTTTATGTTGTTTATTTGGAATTTATTACAAGATATAATTTGGTTTCTGTCGAATTAGGATTGGTGTGGATGAGTATTAATTACATTAATCCCATTAATAATATAGATATATTAATTGGGAATATAAAAAAGGTACTTTCGAAATGTTTTGAAATATTTTTCTGGGCTTAGTAATTTATCATTTACTGATTTTGACGTTGAATGGTACATTTGGTAAAGGGGGTATGTAAATAAATAAATTTATCTTTAAATTGTGATATCAGTTTCAGGGAAAAAATGATTATGCGTCTTTAAATCATAAATTAAAAAAACATGATTATAGAAGGACTGTTATGAAAATATTAGGAACTAATTATGGTATACATAACAAGATGAACACATATTTTTTGTGGATACATAATGGGGAATGCAACATATATACTCTATATTGAGATAAAATGATTTTAATAAATGTGATAAATTAAAGAAAATAAAAAAATCATAATAGGATTCCATGGCCTTTTTTTTAAAAAACACAACCAATATCAAAATTTCAATAAAATCTATTGATTTTTTAATATTATGATTAGTAATTATAAGGAACGCTTAAAATATATTAATTAATATTTTGTGTCCATTTATTATTATGAATTATCCACACTACAAATAAAATAATAATAAAACTAAAGATATGTCTTAATAACACCATCCTTTATTTCATTGACTAAAATACCATTTATCATTGAAATTGTATTGTGTGTAAATATAGTAACATGCATATTTTGTTCATACAGTATAGAAATGAAATTTGAAATATAATGCTACATTGTAACAATACAATGTCATTATTTTATCAAATTAGGTTTTGGGAAAAAAATGATTATAAAAAATGATTTTTCTTTTGTTTCATAGTTTTTATTAGTTGTGGATAGGCTATGACATATTTTCAGTAATGATTTAATATGTACACATGATTTGGAGATGTTAATAAAACCAAACTATAGAGTCATTCAAATAATACATTATTGTTTCATAATAATAAAATTATTCTTTTTGTTATTTTTTCTATCTCCGTGTGGATAAAAAATATTTTACTAAGGTATATGTGTTTTATAAAATCAATAAAAATGGTCTTAGTAGATTAATTTTCATATATCTAATATTTTATATAAAAATATTGTAGATATCATTATTGGAAAACACTAACAAAGTTTTTATTTCCCTGTACTGAATATGAGAGTTCATTTTATTATAAGTTAACTTCCACAAACACTGAATTAAATTCCAAGGATTTTCTTTTTGTGACACATTTTTTATCTTAAAAATAGTATTATAATTTTCATATACATTTCTACAAATATTTTCAATTAAAAACGTTGTGGTAAAAATATTTTGGCCTCAACTACATCAACTAAATCATGTCATATAATAATAAATTTAATCTGTTATCTTTACAAAAGATTATATGTCTTGTATTTTTATATTAAATACTAAATTTCATTCTTTCTTGTATGGTAAAAATATTATTTGATATCCCTATATGAGATCATTTAATTTAAATGAAAATTCAATCATTCGTTAGCCCTATTTAATTTTAAAAATATTCAAGGTCTCACTTATTTAATGATATTTTTTCATAATTATCTATAGATGATATGTATTTTAAATATTATAATTCAATCCAACATTTTTATGAATATGACATATAAAATTGTTCTAAACAATGTCTTATGGAGAATGAATGGTAGTAAAGAAAGTCTAATGTTTGTAAATGAATTTAATTTCAATAATAGTAGTAAAATACTTATATTTTAATGTAGTGTTTCTTTTATATCATCCCACATTTCTTAATAATTAAAATTCAAAAAAAATTATATGTTTCTAAAAAAATATTTCATCTTAATTGGGGCCCCAAATATCATATTCCCTGATGTGAAGATTCATATTTTTTAGAATCTAATTTTTTATTTTAATTATTTTATTTCAATTAATAATAATTAAAACTAATTACATAATAACAATTATCATTATGAAGGGTGATAAAAAATAATCATCATTAAAGGTTAATATAAGCAATTTAGGAATTATTATAGTTTTTTACTAGGTAAATTGTATTATAAACGTATAAGGACTCTTGCCTCATTGTTAGGATTACAATATTTATACATAAAATATCAATATGTCCTAAGAAATAGTTTTTCAACTTATTAATAAATATTAAATTTTAAAATGAATAATATTTCAATTATATTGTAAAATAATTTTATAATCATATAATAGTTAAAAAATTCACTAAATCATTATTTTGTGGGAACATATAAAACATTGTGTATTAATAATATGGTAATTATCATATAATTCCTCAATAATATTATTTATTCAAGTAGATAATTGTACATGTTACATGTGGTGGATCACAATATTATATAAACCATTATATTCATTTTTTCTATATCATGGTCTTATAGTAATAAAAACTTTTAAGAAATACTTGATTATATATTTTTACATTTCATTTAATAATTTAATTTCCCATGACTTATATATCTATTAATATTTTATAGATTAATATATGTTATTAACATATGAATGTCAATCTATGTTTATAGTAATTAATTTATAATATTAGTGTGATTTTGTTGTATTTTTTATTGTGATCCTTATGAGAAGTATTTTAGAATAAGAAATATATAAAATAAATATAATTATATTGATCCCGTGATTAATTTACTATATTTTCAAATCAACTCAAACTGATTCTCTTAATTTGGTGTTATTATAATAGGTATGATTACTTGTTTTTTAAATAAATTTTAAGCATTAATTACATTGATCATTAATGTAAAATATTAATTTCATTAGTAAAATTTTCTCATGATTTTTCATTTCAACAAAAATGTTTCTATAAAATTCTAATTGATTTCAAACAGGAATAATAAGATTAAAAATATTCTAATTGGTATCCTAACTCAAAAAAAATTAATTACACAAAACATTTTATTATTAACATTAACTACCAATAACTAATTGTTTTTCATAAATTTATTTCATTACATAAGAATATTGAGACAATTTTCAAAATTAAAAATTATTCATTTTAATTCACACCCATTCAAAACAATATCATCA
The DNA here is from genome assembly GCA_963277665.1 of Viscum album. Taxonomy (NCBI): domain Eukaryota; kingdom Viridiplantae; phylum Streptophyta; class Magnoliopsida; order Santalales; family Viscaceae; genus Viscum; species Viscum album. The sequence goes on along the minus strand of OY728126.1, from coordinate 1,664,808,421 downwards.
TTTCTATTCATATCATGAATTATAACCCATAAATAAAAATAAAATCATCAAATATTTCTTGATAATACTCCACTCTATCATTAAATACATGAATCATTCTTAAGGAAAAATTTTGTGTAAATTAAAAATATATAATAATATTATTTGACAATAAAAAAGTCAATAAAAATCATGAATTGTTTAAATATTCACTATTATATATAATTATATTCATTTCATATCCCACATATCAATGATGTAAATAGTAACATAAATCGTAATTAGTGTACATGAATTTTAAGAATATTGATTTTTCAAGTTGACTTCCACTGATTTGTTTTACATCTTCCCATAATCATTGAAAAATCATCATTCATTCAAATTTCTGGTTGAGATAATTTCAATAATATAAATTTTCATTATGTTATCATTCCGTCATTTAGAAAAACATGGTATACTATGAATTAATATACTTTGATGAAGGTTTTCACAAACGAGGCCAGGTCGTCATCCGACCCAGCGCCCGACCCGGTCTGCGACATGGCCCGAAGGGCGTTCCCGATCCCCACGGGCTGGAAACTAGTGTCGGGCATCAAAACAAACCAGTTGGGAACAGTTTGTCCCATGAAAAAGATAAGTAAACATAAACTGAACAATAAGATAAATAAAGGGAAATAAATTGAACAACGTGGCAGCGGAAAAAGGAATAAACAAAAAAACAAGACATACCTCAGGTGACCCCGTGGATCACCACGGTACAACAACCACACTCGCTCCCAAAAGCGATCCATGACTGAAACCCGCAACTGAAAAGTAAAGTAGGCGTGAGCACCGAGATGCCCAGTAGGAAATCCAAAATATAACCACGTCCTATGCCTCATCCTTTATTAAGAAATCCAACCATGCCAGTTTGAAAATAATATATAATAAAATAATGGTTTCCCTTCTTTTCAAATTCAAGTAATGAGTTTGCATTTTCAAATAAATAATTTCACTCTTACTACATTTTCAAAATAGGTTCCAAGAATGCATTAACATTTCAAAATGAAAAGAACCCAGTTTGGAAGAAAATGTGATTTTTTACAAACAAGACACCATATATGAAACAACTGAAAAGAAAGTTACATCACAAGAATCATGTCACAAATGAGCACTATGGGTAATCCCTATAGGGAGCTAGAGCATGTGGGAACCTAGATACCTCGTACCTCGGTGAAATGTGGCTTAGAAGACCACGACCCTCAGAAAATGTGTCTTAGAAGGCCACGACCCTTAGAAAACGTGGCTTAGAAGACCACGACCCTCAGAAATTCATATGTTTAGTTAGTGTTGTTGCGTCAATCCTTCTAGACAAACCGGGACGAACCCTGCCGTGTCATCTAGCGTACTAGTCCTGGTCACCCACCTAGATACCTGGGTGTCCCATTGTTCTCTATTTCAAATGGTGGTGAGTTTTCTTTATCAAGCAATCAAACAAGTACATTACACTTTCTTTATCTAAAACTCATTCAACCTTTCACCACCGCACTCCCTACTTAAGTGCATTCCCCCTCTTTACATCACATAAACACGCACAAGCCTTTATACTTGGCACATATCAAAAACCACTCATTAACACTTGCATCACATTTTATTTTCAAATTTAGGGGAATGACTCAAAAGGGGTTTTCTATTTTCGCAAACCAAGTCTTAATGTGCCAAACGGGCCTCAATAGAGGTTTTTCTATTTCATAAAACATTCTTAATATGCCAAACATGCTTAATTACATAAAGGAAACACTTTTTAAAATCAACCGGCCAAAAAGGCCAAACACCTTTGGAAATACACATTACCAATTCAAAACCACTTAAGAAAACAATTTTTCACGAAGAGTCACTTAAGACCAACGACTTTGAAATACATTTCAATTTTCCAATACAAGGCATAATAGTTTCAAGCAACTGCAATCAGATTCCATAGCCTGTGTATATAGCATAGTGTAAAACATATTTTTAAAACAATCAAGCAATTATGAATTTCAAATTAAAAGATTAGGTATAGGGGACCTACCTCAACATGTCGCTGCTTGCCGATGGCCACTCGAACCGACACTAGGTGCATACACACACATGCATTTATACATAAATATATACGCACCCCTAGCTGCATTGCACATATTCCCCACACAATGAGCGAATATGTACAAGATGGAACATATATATATATATATATATGTCTTACCCTATGCATGTACATGTAGGATGTCTCGACATGCGTGGCCCAAAACCAACGAAGCAAGGCGCAACGCACTACACATATAATTTAATAAAACCATTAAACATATAATCAAACATTTTACCAATTTATAAAACATTTTAGCATGCTCAAAGTGGTACATTTTCCATCAAAAATTCTTTTCCAGCATACACGCACCTCAAGTACCCACAATATCACATTTCGCACTACTCAAACGATTAATTGAACACTTCCAATGATTGTCACAACAATATCCGCACACATATACCCTTATATGTATTCTCAAACCCACTTTTGAAAACACTCACACCAAAAAAATATACAAACATGTTTCACAAACTTTACAAGATTTTATAAACCACTTAAAAATTTTATAAAACCACTCCAAGTGGTATTACAAGACATTGAACACCAAAAGCCTACCCCAAAACCTCTTATAAGGCCAAACGCATACCACTCACTTGTCAAAACAGAAAACGCAGCCCGTACAAAACATAATAAACCAACTGCACAATAAAAAAACACTTTTAATACTCAAAAAGACTATTATGAAAATTTTATTAAAAAGTTTCAAAACATTTCTCTTAACTTTGACTACCAAAAGTTCACCCAAAATCTCTTTTGTGATAAAAATGCATTTTAACGTCGCATCAAAACACAAACCGTATCCCTTACACATCTTAAAAAACTATCAAAACAATTAATTAAACAATAATAAATAATTCATCATAGGTTTTTCACACATTAACACACTCATATTTCACAAACAGACTACCAACAAAATAAATACACATCAAAAATAAAATACAACCAATTTCACCCTTTTCACATTCTAACAAATTAAATACACAATTTATAAAATACTGATAAACATCTCAACACAGGTTTGCACCGAAATTTGTACACATGTTGCATCAACGTACTATTGAAAAATTAAAAGTATATCAAATCTCAAAAATAATCAAACTCGCATATTGCAAATCAATAAATAAACAAACTGAATTAATTAAACTCCCAAATTAATGCATCAAATAATGGTTATACGTATAATCACATACCTAATATGGAGGAATTTCAAATATCAGTGTGAAACTTCAATCGCACACCAAACACATCACAAGCGAACCCTAAGAATCTATGATTCATCCAAAACTGAAAAGATTAAACCTTAACATGAACTCCATACCCGCTGAAAATTTAAAATCCCAAATTTAAGAACCAAAACACAAGAGAAGAGAGGAGAGGAGATTACTGAGAGGGGAATCATCCGTGGAGGATGGTTTCGCAAGTCGAGAAAGGGTGAGATGGGTCCGGTGCGAGGCGGACGGATGGCGTCGGTGCGGTTCATGCCGGCCAGAGGAGGGTCATGTGGTCAGGAAGAAAGAGGGGTTGTGGGGTGGCGCGAGCTGGCTGGATGGGAGGGAGGCGGCACGAGCAGGCCGGACGAGAGGGAGGCGGCGGTCACGGCGGTCGCGGTAAGGAGAGGAGGAGGCCAGACGAACATCCAAGCGGCAAGGGAAGGTCGGCGTCGCGCAACCAGCAGGGGGATGGGGATAGGGTTCGGCGCTGGGGGGGAAGAGCAGCGCGACGAGGGAATAGGGGAGACGGAGAGGAAGGAAAAAAGAGATGAAAAGAAAAATGAAAAGAAAAATTAAAAATGAATTAAAATGAAATAAAAATAAATAAATCAAATGAAATAAAAATAAATAAATAAAATGAAATAAAATAAATAAATAAATAAAATGAATAAAATGAAATAAAATAAATAAGTGAAATTTGAAAGAATAAACAAATTCCTAATTAATAATAACAAAATAATATTATATTATTTATTAATGTTAGACACCACACATGGTCACGTACACGGTCGCTCACCTAACCACACTCTCAAAAACTAACAAATTTAATTCAAAACATTTTCTTACCAAGGATGGACACTACGCACGGTCACGCACACAGCTGCGTGCCATATAACAACCCAAGTGTATATATATGTATATATAAACCGGTTCAAACTTAAAATTTAAAAACGAGACCCAAAATAATTAAAATAAAGTATCAGGCATTGCTAAGTCAATACGCACATTTATCAGTAATGAAAAACTCAAGTCGAGTCCATCACGAATCTCGACATAACAAATTTAATGCCAACTAAAAAAAATTATAGAATAAGAATAAAATTAAAAGTCATTTCCATAGTGCGGAGTCAGGGTGTGACAATTCTCCCCACTATGACACTTTCTGCCCCCAGAAAGTCACCCAGCCCAACGAGGAATCAAACTCGAGTTTGAAATTGGACGAGGCCAAAAAAACCACGAACTTGGTATGACTTTTCACTCCATCAGTCACACCCGACCAACTCTAAGGAAAACTGAGAAGAGAAGAACCATCGGGAAAAGAGGAGGGTTCTCCCCACCATAAGAACCCGACTAGCACAACCGTCATTGAGACTCTTAGCATGAACTAACTCTGGAACTGCTAACTTGATCCACGAGGGAACCGCCACATAGACCAAACCTCGAAAAAGGCACGAAAATATTCATGGTGGGTCTCCCCACCATTTAAGAACTGACCAGCTAAATCCAATTAGCACAGACTAATACGAGAAACCCAGCACAAACCAACCCATGAACTCTCTGCATAAACCAAACCCCCACCACATTGGGTCATCGACGAAAGAACCCAAACCAAGTAGCGGACCAAACCCCTATTCATTATCTCCCAAGATGCATATGTCTCCAAAATGAGCGCATCCTAAAACAAGAATGGGTTACCAATGGAGCTAGCCACATGAGAGAGAGAAACTTCAAAACTCATATTTGAGGAGGTACAACTACTATAATTACAAGAAAAAGAGATCACCATGCCATATTACAACCGTGGTGGGGTATCCAAAGAACAAAGACCGCAACGAGAAAAAGAGACATTTATGCCTCTTACAGCAAAATAGGACCTTCAAAGATGGGAGAGTTACAATAGGGAAATTCAGATCGTCCCTATTTCAGCATTGGAGAAAAAATTAGACCAAGGTTCTCCATCCCCAACGATTCCTGACTGTGTGAAAGGCTTCACTCCGAGACCTGTGGCTGGAGCTCTGATGCCTTGAAGCATCTGTTTCCCTGGAGTCAGGAGCTGACATCCTTATGTCGAGACTCCGGTTAACGATGTCGCTAGTGGAACCTCTCCAATTGTCCTAAATGGCCACACTGACAGCAAGCCTTCGGAGAATAATGACAAGGCGACTTAAAGTACCCAAACCAAGCAAACTAGAATCAAACAAGGGTGTGGTCCAACTAATAGGAGATGGAATTGACAAGAAGACTTGTCTGAGACAGGTTCCTCCGATTCGCTCTCGTCACCGGATGGGGAACCTTCCCGAACACCAGAAAGAAATGGTCCCAGAACCCTAGATGAAGACCCCACACAAGATAAACATTAACTGATTCCACAACTCTACCTCTGGAGAAAATGGAATCAACCCCTTAGCATGTCCCACGTAGGCCTTCACTTCTTGTTGGCCTTACTCGACACCCACTAGTTCTGCCACTTTCCTTGCCTTCACTTCCTCGAGCATAAACCATCGAATGAGAGAGGTCTTAAACACCTTCCAATACATACCATCATGCAACGACGCAGGGATTATCTCCTCCACCAATCCAAAGTTTCACCTTCAAATGGACCCGAACCAACACGGACTCCCATAGTTTTGGGAGTTTCCAATAACCTGGAAACACCAACGATTTCACCAAGCCAGTCTGCTACCTTCGATAGATCACTATCACTACATATGCTGGACAACAACCGAAAAGAATTCAATTCCACCACTCTGGTAAGAGTATGGGTAGAGTAAACAACTTGAAGAGGCTCACTAGGAACTTCTGGGACTTTTCTGGGCAGAATACTCAAAACAAGAGGCACGAATCTGAATCAAAAGTTATCATAAATCAAAATTCCACACCACAATCACAAACAAAAGCTCAAACTCAAATCACTATTCCAACCATAATTCAGTACGTCAAAACCAAGAAATCACGAAAAGGAATAACCAACACGAAAAGAGAACGCTAAACAATTTCTCGCTCACTTTTCTAAACATTTAAAAAACCCTTTTTGAAAACCATTTTTCAGCAAACAGAACAACTTAAATATCCACCATTGGTATCCCATGAAGTCTCGCACATACATATCCAGTGTGAGCTCAAGCACCCATCCACTCACATCACCAATTTCCCCACTTTCCACATGCGCACCTCAATGTATGTGATCACTCATAGGAATACCAAGGGTCAATTCAAGACACTTCCCATTTCCAAAACAGACCATTAAGCACAAATCACAAATTCCCAACCAATTAAGAAAGTCACTTATCATTAAAGAAACACATTTCAAAATTCCAAAATGTCTTCCATTTCAAAAACCATTTTCCACTCCAACAATCATATTTCCTTTCGAAAACACCTTCACAAAAATCCATTTTCATTTTTTTTAGATGTACTCACACTAACCAAAATGAAGGTCACACATAACTCACATTAAAACATCCAAAAATAAGGGACTAGTGGTCATACCAACCCGATAACATGTCTTAGAAGGCCATGCTCCAAGAAAGCATCAACCACAGGAATCATCTTGAACCGTGCACTCGGGCCGTACATGGGTCGCTACTCCAAGCAGGCTCGTCATGTAACATCGGATCACTTCCCTTGTCATCCCTCATCCACACATACCAATCCAAAGAAGAAAATTAAAATCCTGAACTACCCCTGGAAACTCGAGTCTCGGGACGGGCAAGGGTTCACGACTTCCTTACCACACCTACCTCTCGAGTCCCGACACACCTAATCTCCAAGCTACATGACACCCCAAATAACAAGGGAACCTCTTATACCATTTTGTCACGAACCAGGCTGGGTCGTCATCCGACCCAGCGCCCGACCCGGTCCACGACATGGCCCGAAGGGCGTTCCCGATCTCCACGGGCTGGCAACTAGTGCCAGGCATCAAAACAAACCATTTGGGAACGGTTTGGCCCATGACAACGATAAGTAATCATAAACTGAACAAGCAGATAAATAAAGGAAAATAAATTGAACAACATGGCAGCGGAAAAAGGAATAAACAAAAAAACGAGACATACCTCATGTGACCCCGTGGATCACCACAGTACGACAACCACACTCGCTCCCAAAAGCGATCCACGACTGAAACCCGCAACTGAAAAGTAAAGTAGGCGTGAGCACCGAGATGCTCAGTAGGAAAGCCAAAATATAACCACGTCCTATGCCTCGATCTTTATTAAGAAATCCAACCATGCCAGTTTGAAAATAAGATATAATAAAATAATGGTTTCCCTTCTTTTCAAATTCAAGTAATGAGTTTGCATTTTCAAATAAAGCATTTCACTCTTACTACATTTTCAAAATAGGTTCTAAGCATGCATTAACATTTCAAAATGAAAAGAACCCAGTTTGGAAGAAAATGTGATTTTTTACAAATAATACACCATATATGAAAAACTGAAAAGAAAGTTACATCACGAGCAGCATGTCACAAATGAGCACTATGGGTAATCCCTATGTGTAGCTAGAGCAAGTGGGAACCTAGAGACCTTGTACCCCAGTGAAACGTGGCTTAGAATACCACGACCCTCATAAAACGTGGCTTAGAAGGCCACAAACCTCAGAAAACGTGGCTTAGAAGACCACGACCCTCAGAAATTCATATGTTTAGTTAGTGTTATTGCGTCAATCCTGCTAGACAAACTGGGACGAACCCCTGCCGTGTCATCTAGCGTACTAGTCCTGGTCAACCACCTAGATACTCGGGTTTCCCATTGTTCTCTATTTCAAATGGTGGTGAGTTTTCTTTATCAAGCAATCAAACAAGTACATTACACTTTCTTTATCTAAAACTCATTCAACCTTTCACCACCGCACTCCCTACTTATGTGCATTCCCCCTCTTTACATCACATAAACACGCACAAGCCTTTACACTAGGCATATATCACAGACCACTCATTAACACTTGCATCACATTTTATTTTCAAATATAGGGGAATGACTCAACAGGGGTTTTCTATTTTCACAAACCAAGTCTTAATGTGCCAAACGGGCCTCAATAGAGGTTTTTCTATTTCATAAAACATTATTAAGATGCCAAAAATGCTTAATTACATAAATGGAACACTTTTTAAAATCAACCGGACAAAAAGGCCAAACACCTTTGGAAATGCACATTACCAATTCAAAACCACTTAAGAAAACAATTTTTCACGAACAGTCACTTAAGACCAATGGTTTTGAAATACATTTCAATTTTCCAATACAAGGCATAATCGTTTCAAGAAACCGCAATAAGATTCCATAGCATGTGTATATAGCATAGTTTAAAACATATTTTTAAAACAATCAAGCAATTATGAATTTCAAATTAAAATCTTAGGCATAGGGGACCTACCTCAACATGTCGCTGCTTGCTGATGGCCACTTGAACCGACACTAGGCACATACACACACATGCATTTATACATATATATATATATATATATATATATACGCACCCCTAGCTGCATTGCACATATTCCCCACACAATGAGCGAATATGTACAAGAGGGCACATATATATATATTTCTTACCCTGTGCATGTACATGTAGGATGTCTCGACATGCGTGGCCTAAAACCAACGAAGCAAGGCACAACGCACTACACATATAATTTAATAAAACCTTTAAACATATAATCAAACATTTGACCAATTTATAAAACATTTTAGCATGCTCAAAGTGGAACATTTTCCATCAAAAATTCTTTTCCAGCACACACGCACCTCAAGTACCCACAATATCACATTTCGCACTACTCAAACGATTAATTGAACAATTCCAATGATTGTCAGAACAATATCCGCACACCTATACCCTTATATGTATGCTCAAACCCACTTTTTAAAACACTCACACCAAAACAATATACAAACATGGTTCACACACTTTACAAGATTTTATAAACCACTTAAAAATTTTATAAAACCACTCCAAGTGGTATTACAAGACATTGAACACCAAAAGCCTACCCCCAAAACCTCTTATAAGGCCAAACGCACACCACTCACTTCTCAAAACAGAAAACGCAGCCCGTGCAGAACATAATAAACCAACTGCACAATAAAAAACACTTTTAAAACTCAAAAAGACTATTATGAAAATTTTATTAAAAAGTTTCAAAACATTTCGCCTAACTTTGAATACCAAAAGTTCACCCAAAATCTCTTTTTTGATAAAAATACATTTTAACGTCGCATCAAAACACAAACCGCATCCCTTACACGTCTTAACAAACTATCAAAACAATTAATTAAACACTAATAAATAATTAATCATAGGTTTTTCACACATTAACACACTCATATTTCACAAATAGACTACTAACAAAATAAATACACATCAAAAATCAAATACAACCAATTTTACCCTTTGCACATTATAACAAATTAAATACAAAATTTATAAAATGATGATAAACATCTCAACACGGGTTTGCACCGAAATTTGTACACATGTTGCATCAACATACTATTGAAAAATTAAAAGTATATCAAATCTCAAAAATAATCAAACTCGTATCTTGCAAATCAATAAATAAACAAATTGAATTAATTAAACTCCTAAATTAATACATCAAATAATGGTTATACACAGAATCACATACCTAATATCGACGAATTTCAAATATTAGTGAGAAACTTCAATCGCACACCAAACGCATCACAAGTGAACCTTAAGAATCCATGATTCATCCAAAAATGACAAGACTAAACCTTAACATGAACTCCATACCCGCTGAAAATTTAAAATCCCAAATTTAAGAACCAAAACACAAGAGAAGAGAGGAGAAGAGCTTACCGGGAGGGGAATCATCTATGGAGGATGGTTGCGCCGGTCGAGCAGGGGTGAGACGGGTCCGGTGCGAGGCGGATGGATGGAGTTGGTGCGGTTCACGCCGGCCGGTGGAGGGTTGTGCGGTCGGGAAGAAAGAGGGGTTGCGGGGTGGCGCGAGAAGCCTGGATGGGAGGGAGGCAGCGCGAGCAGGCCGGACGAGAGGGAGGCAGCGGTCGCGGCGGTCGTGGTAGGGAGAGGAGGAGGCCAGATGAAGGTCCAAGCGGCAGGGGGAGGCCGGCGTCGTGAAACTAACAGGGGGAAGGGGTTAGGGTTCGGCGCTGGGGGGGGGAAGAGCAGCGCGACAGGGGAATAGGGGAGACGGAGAGGAAGGAAAAAAAAGAAGAAAAGAAAAAAGAAAATAAAAATGAAAAATGAAATAAAATGAAATAAAAATAAATAAATCAAATGAAATAAAAGTAAATAAATAAAATGAAATAAAAATAAATAAATAAAATGAAATAAATAAATAAATAAATAAAATGAAATATAATGAAATAAAATAAATAAGTGAAATTTGAATGAATAAACAAATTCCTAATTAATAACAAAAAAATAATATTATATTATTTATTAATGTTAGACACCACACATGGTCACGTACGCGGTCGCTTACCTAACCACGCTCTCAAAAACTAACAAATTTAATTCAAAACATTTTCTTACCAAGGATGGACACTACGCACGGTCACGCACACAGTCGCGCGCCATATAACAACCCAAGTGTATATATATGTATATATAAACCGGTTCAAACTGAAAATTTAAAAACGAGACCCAAAATAATTAAAATAAAGTATCAGGCATTTCTAAGTCAATACGCACATTTATCAGCAACGCAAAACTCAAGTCGAGTCCATCACACATCTCGACATAACAAATTTAATGCCAAATAAAAAAAATTATAGAATAAGAATAAAATTAAAAGTCATTACCATAGTGCGGAGTCCGGGTGTGACAAAAGTTATATGATATATACATTGAAAAACATGATGTTTTATATATTGACCAAATTTAAATTGGAAATTTTTATCTACAAATTTGTAGTTGTGATTTCATCATAGTTGAATAGTTAAATATGTATTAAAAATGAAGGTCATATTCACTGAATGTTTCAAAATAATTAGGAAATATAGATAATCATTATAAGGTCTCCTATATTTTATACATGATTGTTACATCATCATAATGATACAATCCCAAACCAAAAGGTTATGTTTTATTTGGAAATTAGGTTTATACAAAATGATAACATTTTAAGTTTAATTAATTGTTCAAATACTTCATCAGAGTCTACATAAAATCAATATATTGTTATCGTAAAACATGTAACAATCAAAGGAAATAAATTAAAGAAGGGTGAAATAAATTCCTAATATGGGGATATATAATTCTGAAGAAACATGATATTTTTGTCAATATAGTACATGGTTGATCATAATCATCTACTTAAGATCATCAGTAAAGAATCAACATTAAAATAATGAAAGAATCATTTTAAAAAGACATATATAGAATATGTATTATAAGGATAAATTAACACATATTTTTCTATTATGAAATAAATTTTAAGAACCATGCAATCATCATTTCCACACAAATTAGATTTGTACAATCATCACTTCATAAATTTTTAACAATGATATCATTATGATCACCCATAATAAATAGAATATATTGAGATGTATCAATTTATGAAATTAGTTAGTGGGGTATATAATAATGGTTCCACCAATCACATATTTAAATTATAATAATCAGGTAATCCATAAAGAAGAGATACTTTTTTTAAATCCTAAACAAGAAATATATGCAATAGGATTGAATGGGATTAATAATTGTGTTGTAAAGAACATATAATTGAATAAATCATGAAATATTCCATAAATAATACATGAATACATGTTTTTATACATTTAATTATAGAATTGTCAAATTAAATATAATATATGACACAGTGGTATAGAAAATGCATAAACATTTGAAGGGAGTTCTCAAAGAAAGTCTTCACTCAAAAATCAGGAATGTGTCTCAACACTCATACAAAATAATTAAGAACATTTATATACCAAGAATGAAAAATGGGATTTCATAAATAGAATTTAAAATTTTATTTTGAATATTAATATTGATCAAATGATAAAGATTTTAGAATCCCAAAATCAAAGAGTCAAGTTTGAGAGTCAACTTTCTTACGGATACAATTTTTCAATAAATTTTACCACTCATGTGTATTAAAAGTATTTTTATTAGGACGAAAATATTAGATCTTATTATATTACTTTATGATATTTTTAATAATTTATAACCATTAATATTAATTAATTTATATTTTTTATTTCCTTTTTAAAGGGTTCAATTAAATGTTTTATTTGAATAAACATATTTTTCATTCGATTTTATTAATATAATTTTGTACAAGTAATATTTTTTAAAATTCAATTAAAAATAATAAATAAAAATAAAATAAAATTTTATTAATAATATGTAGTCGACATTAATCATATTTTTGTTTGATTACATGGTAATAAATAATAATATCTTAATATGTGGATAATATCAATAACTTCCAAGATGTGATAAAAATTTAGAGATGGGAGATTTTGTTTATATATTAAATGAAATAAAATAGTTATAAAATATCATAATTAATTTAATATGTTAAATACTTACATATACAATATTTTATTATGGAAGAGAAAAATATTTGGACAATATAAATAATATGATGAAAACTAATAATAGAGGATCACTGGTTTACCACATTATTAATGATTAACTCATTTCTTATTTTACTAAATCTATGACGAAATGAGTTTGTAGACACCTTATTTTTTTAATGATCATTTAATTATCTATTTATATGAAAAACATTAACTTAGAAACTATTGTGTAATTAAATGATATATGTTTTTCCTATTTTTGTAATCCTTAAATCTCTCTTTTAAATTTCCATTGAGACTTTCTGTAACCCCTTATTTGATAACATAGATTGTGGGATAGAAAATCAAGATAAATTTCTATCAAATCATTAGTAGTACCTAGATTATCATATAAATATAAGGATCCCCATAATACATGTGGGTATGATTCATTCCTTAATTTCCATTATCAAAGAATGATCAATAAAAATTCCATTACATATGATTATATTCCTGAATAATGGGACATAAAAAATATATAATCCACACTTTTTCAGAATATCATAAAACATCTCTATATATAGGTTCATCTACACAATCTTAATGTCCTATTAAGGTTACTTTTTTACCATGAAAAAATAGTTGATATTTTTAATAAAAACCAAGATAAATTTATCAATGTATTATATAGAAATATCAAATTCATCTAATATATGAAGATTATAAGGGATTTCGTTAGTCATAATGGAATTACTATAATCTAATTGTATCAATGTCTTATATATAAGGATATCTATATAATATATATTATCCTTACCATCATCCAATGATATTCAAATCTGAGAATTATATTTCTAATGTATTATTATCCATAATGTTTAAAGAATAATTAAACAATCACAGGTAATAGATACATGGTCATAATGTAATCATTTTTATCTCATGATTGTTGGTAAAAACATAAGTTGATCCATCCTTATTATTTATAGAAAGAACTGATTCACCCCATATTGATGCAATATGGAATGTGAACCTTTATCCAAATTCTCTTATAGTCATTTATTTATCTCTTCTAAATACATTTAGGACTTCTAATAAGGATCCCATATTTCATTATTTCTCTTATTTTGATATTATTTTGAAATACACCTCATTATCTTGGAAATTATAATGAATATAATTTGAAATTTCAATAGTATATTCCTTCATGATTGTTATACCCTCAAGGTTTAGGTTTTCCTTTCTCTCATCAATTTTACCATCATATAATTCTTCATTTGGTATCATCACCCATACCATTGGATGATTTTCCAAAATATATTTATAATATAGCTTCCATTTTATAATATCATAGGATTATTCATAATATGGAATAAAATTTTCATTTTCACAATAGTTGATCTGTATGTACATAATGAGATCCAATATATACAATTTAATTTTTTAAACTCTACTAATGGATGAATTATGTTATTTATGGGCACAATCCTCCTCTATATTCCCACTAGAGATGATTCGAATATTTTGGATTGATTGATTTCACCACAAGGTGAGTTAAAAGATATATATTATTTTAGGAATCAAGGAGGTAATTCAAATTTGCTAGAAATCACATAGGATAAAAATTAATATTAAAAAAATGTATTAAAAAATTCCAAATTATTGAGAGAATAATACGTGAAAATTTACCGTATCCATTTTCTTTTCACAGATAGTCATTTGGATGTTGTATATTTTCACTTCCTCCCTTAGGATAAATTATTACAATTTTTTATTACCCTATAAGCTAGATGGATCTATAATAATATACTATATAGTTTCCATGATTATTGTTATTGAAACATTAGACCATTGGTGGCTCATTGGGAACTTCCATTCTTTAATTTCCAATTTTATGGATTCATGATGTGTATTTGAAATTTATAATTTAAACTCCCTTTTGTTCCACATTTGAATCATTTCTTAATTCCATTATGGGAATTCTGATGGTATATCATCCACATCCTTACCATATTGGTGGATATTTTATCATTTAAATATTATAATTTGTGTAATACCTTTTAACCATACCCCTAGATCCATTTCCATAACACATAAAAAACATATTATATTTTATACTATATTTAGGTTCTTAGAAAAAACTATCCCATAATTACATGAAATAAATAAAATACTCCATTATAGACATTCCTAATACCATTTAGTTTCATAGATTGATTGAAATGGGGAAAATAATAAATTTGAAATTTCCATGTATTAATAAATTTGTTTGTATTATTTACACTATAAAAGAACATCTTAATACATTATAATTGTTCAATATCTCAATTAAATTCTCCACACATTCTATTTTTCTAAACCAATCTTGTGCGGCACCTTATCTACTAGCCTAGTGAAGTGGAAACTTAAGAAAGTGTGCAATCACAATCTCATAAAGTAAAAAAAATTAAATAGATGAAAATTTGAATAAACATGGAATTATTTATACACTAGAAATAATTAATCATCAAAATTATATTATAAACTAAAACTGGTTGAATAATATATCCATCAATATGAATGAAAATAAATTGATCAAACAAATTTAATAAATGGTCCTTTTGTCATGAAATACATAATTGTAGACAAATAATTCCATAGCATAATCCAGTACACCATGATCCCAGACATCATTATATAACCATCAAGGTGATATCTTGTTTGGGATAGGCATACTCCAAAATAACCAAACATTTTTTTCTCATGAGTTGTATAGATAAATTTTAGGGATATATTATGCCATTACTAGACAAAATTTTATTGAAATCAAATATATTCATCATATAAGATAATGATTAAAAATACATATTCAAAATTTCCATTAAGCATCTGTGTTATAATTAAAAAATAGAGTACACAAATAACTTTCATTATATCAGTTACAATGAAAAATTAGCATAACTCTTATGGAGAAAGATTGTGGAACATAAATAAATATATATCCAACATTATAGTAGTAATATATATTAAAATTAAAACATACAGTTCAATAATACATTTCATCATGTCAATAAAATGGATAACATTATCATATCCCATTCCACGAATGATGGTGGATGGTCAACCGATGCATAGTCAACATGCCTATAATAGTCCATAGTTGAATAGTAACATATAGAACACCAATACATTTCCCCATATCAATAAAATAACATTATTACTAGGATATAATCCACAAATATGATTTTAAAATTTCACTTTCTCAATATATATTTAAATGATTATATTACCAAGATAATAGTAGAATAACACGATCATAATCCATCTAGAGAACGAAGGTAGATGGTTGAAAATAAAATAATCCATGAAGTGAGAAATATTATTCAAAATGATTTTTTGGTTGGAATATATATCCATTTAAAATAGTTATATGATTATATATAATACAAACGTAGGAGTATACTCAATATATATGACAAAGATAATGATCATAACTCAATGAATGAATGTTTAGTTACAAAAAAATCCTTACTATTAGACAAAAAACTATATCAATGACCACATTAATAATGAAAAATTAATTTTTTCCTTAAATACCATGAAATACATGTAATTTAAGACATTATACAAAGGAAACATTGTCCATAATGTAAACATGCCTCAAAGATTTAATTTTTGAGACAAAGGTCACAAGCCGCTTGAGTATATTTTTAATAAAAAACCCCTTAAAGTGTAGGGATTATAGTTGAACATAAAATACAAGGATTAAAATAATACTCATGAAATGATATTTAAAATAGGTATTGTATATAACAAATTAATTAAATTGGTCCTATAGTACCAAACATGTCTCAAATAGAGGAATTTGAGATGAAGACAAATGCCTCTTATCATGACATCCATGAATGTACCTTATCCTCCAATATCGTAGACATCAATATCATGATTATTAAATTACATAACACTACTGATTTACATTTTCAGTTTTTTCATATATATTCATTCTATTTATGAAATCATTCTAGTTTACATATATTCTCATAGAGGGAGTTTATAGTTTTTTTTGTTTGTAATGGTTTCACAAAATTGATGTTTCTTATTATAATTCACACAAATATAATCACTATATGTTAATATAAGGTTATAGAGTTGTAAAATGGAAATATTATGTAGTGGATATTAAAATATTTCATAATATGAATGAAATATTTTCTACATAGCATAGTTTTTATAAAAAATTGAATTATCGATGGGCCTTCATTGATCAAACCATTAACATGTTCTTCAATTTTTCATAAATAAGAGTTAATGTTGTCATAAATATCGAATTTATTGAAGAAATTTGGTATACAATCAATTAATTGTCGGTGGTGATTAAAAATGTAATTTTCTTTTTCAGGGTGCTGGTAGTCTACACATGCACACAAACGACGACTTCATTATTTTCAAAGGATGATATAGATGAATATATAATTATAATTCTTTTAATATACTAATATTAAAGATTTTAAATGATACTAATATCATTATGTTAGTATGAATTTAATGAATTTTAATAAATATAATGTTTAAGGAATACTAAGTAGTTGATAGTACTCAGGTTATGAAATTTTTTCCCTTAAAATTTTACAATTAATCAAAGGATTTCTAGTAACTAATGGTGTAAATTTTTCCTTCATATGATAGAGATCTTGTATTATTAATTTTTAATTATTTATATAAAAAATTCAAGGATATATGATTCTTGATGTTGTGGTTGTTTTTTTATTTTATAAATGAATGGAAGGGTGGTTTTGGAAGAAAAAATTATATTTTCAGTAATGTAATGCTACTGCTCAAAGGTAATTAGATTCAAAATTGTAAAAATTTTACCTTAGGTTAGTTTTACTTTATATTCATATCATACATGATTTTTAAAGACAACCTATTCTGATTTTATTCATTTAATATGAGTTTATTAACTTCTATCCAAACTTAATATAAATATTGTGATTAATTTTTAACCTTAGTAACCAATATTATTGAAAAAATTTATATTGAATATTTTACATAATTTAAACCTGATTAATTATAATTTTAAAATTAGTTTACAAAATAAATATTTTATTGATTACAAATATTAATTTTATGATAAACATACATAACATGTAAACAATATTCTTTTAAAATAGAGTTATTATGTATAACAATGATGTAAAAGAAAAAAATATAGTGTATGATAAATTTTAGGAAATAAATTTTTTTATTAAAATAAACTAGGAGTTTGGATTTCAAAGAAATCCTAAAATTAATTTCACAATCAAACACATATTTTTATGGAAATACAGAATTCTTTTTTTGAATATTAATATATGTTAGTTTCATAAATGATACATATACAATTTATATAATAAAATATTATTTTATAACGCATAATAGTAATCATTAAATTCATATTTTAGACTTTAGTATTTTTAATATTAAAGGATAAGTTTATGTAATCAAAAAATCATAAAAATTATAATTTTCACAAAAAAAATATTTTTTCCAAAAATATCATTTTCCAAAAACAAGTAAAAAACTCATAATAAGTCATGTGTGGTATGAATAATTTAAATTTGAAATTTATTATATCATTTTAAAATTTTAAAATTTTTTACATTTAAATTTAAATATAAAATACAAATTGAAAAGGAAATAGAAATTACTGAATAATACATTTTTTATTATGAACTCATATATTTTATTTATAAAAAAAGGTCACATCTTTTATTGGTTTACAATTTTTTAGTAATAAAATTATTAATATTTACTCATGTATATTATCTTTTTTTACATTAGGTTTAGTTTTTATTATTAGTTACAAAACAGTACATTATATTTACAAGGAATAGAATTTTATGTCGTTACAAATTAACCCTAAAATCTAAATTTTCATCCATACATTATTATCTCTAGGTATATGGGTGGGACAATTTTATTACATATCTATATTTAGAGAAAAAGTTACTTTCTCATGAATCCCAAATTTTTGGACAAATAGTTTCTTTTGGATATGCTGTTTTGAACAATAAATGAGTCATTATATTTTTTATCATTATAGATAAGAAAAATATAGGTATAGCTTTTATGGAACTTATAGTTATTCTATAATGTTGTGATATATTAACTATTTATTTTCATAATATATATAAATAATATCTCTATATTATTTTGATGAGGTTGGGGTAAATATATTTTTATGAAATATCATCTTGATATTTCATGATATTGTTTTTTATAATTCATTATATGGATTCATATTCATTTTAAATGTCTATAACAAATCAAATTTCGTTTATAAATGTATGATGATTTATGTCAGTTTATCCATTTATAAATAATGAACCCAAAAAATACATTCTTCATAGTATTGGTTTTAGTATTGGTTTATCCTTGTTTTAGAAATTTTAAAAAATATAAGAAAATAATGCATAAAAAACAACTTCATCACCAATATAAATATATTCCAATTTATTCACCTATATAATTTGTATGATAATCCAAGGTTATCCATTACTAATAAAATTCTCATATGAACAAGACTATACATTTATTTTAACTATAAAAACCCATGTATTACATAAATTGACATTATAAAAATTAATATATAAATATTGTAACTATGAAAAATTAATGAATTAAATAGATTATTTTCATTAGAATATTATTTTTATATCTCATGATATCTTATGAGATTTTTTAAATTATTTTAATATTTTCAGGATGGTTTTCATGAACTAACATTTTTTAGTCTAAAACAGTAAACTTGATACTACCTCTAACATGACAATAGGTGCATTCATGATTACCCTGATTTTGTGACAAGAACCAATACACCATAGGTTAACTTGTAAGAATGATTTTTTGATAAATAAATGATAACAAAAGGACATTCAGATAGAAAATCCAATATGAACACTTCGTCCTCATCAAATATTATCAATGAATTTAAATGGTTCTAAAATTTAATAGAATCCAGTCATGTCATAGTAAGTGTTGGAAACATCCTTAATAATATGATAAAAACAAATTTTTTAAAACACCCAAATTGAATCTATTAATATGTATACTAGTTGAAACTCCATTTATAATTGAAGTAACATCTCATGTTTCACCCATTAATCATGAATTTTTATAATATCCACTATATAAGATGGGGATATGACTAATCTTATAATATTGTAGGCATAAAAAATATCTCATATAGGTATCCTCCCCACACCACATGAATATATTTTACAAAAAATATCTACTTCATTCCGTTTTGAAATACATATAGAAAATAAGAATTAAATTTCATTTAAAAAATATATCATGTCACTCATATTTAATATAATTTATCTCATTCATGATAAATATAATTTTTCCAAATAGGGTGTTTATTTAATCTTATTAAAGGTAAAGTAATAACCCTCTGAAATGGACAAAATAATTTTAAAACTATCATTTAGTTTATTCATAACTTGTAACGATATAATGTTTTCCTTTTTATATTCCAATATGATACTTAAATTATAAATTAGTATTCATCTAAAAATATTGAAATTTATTTCAAAATCATAAATATAATGCATGTGATTAGTATAGTAACTATGTCCAGGGACACTAATATTAATGACATCAATGATTGATAAAATTCCATAAATTTGTGGTATTGGTAAATAATTTTCACTATCCAATTGGGTCACCACAAAAATTACATAACTAGTTTTGGTGACACTCATAACTAGTGGTAGGGAGATTAAGCCATCTAGGATAACATACCCATATACATATGCTTCCCATGAAGTGTGTTAAATGTAAAAAAACAATTTCATTCAAATGTTTCTAAAAATCAATAGTGTTTGAGAATAAATACATGTTTTTAAAACTATTTCCATGATCAATTTCAAGGATATATTTTAAATATTCATAGTTATTTTAAAACAAAACATATTATACTTTTAAAAATTTATCAACACAATTTTTTTAAAGAATTACGAACATGAGAGTTAAAAAGATAAAAAGTACATTTATTGTATGCATTAACACCCTTAATTTTGAAAAAATGATCCCTAAAATCCATTAATTGGTAATATAATATTGTTTAAATTATGTATAATATTAGAAATATTAATTCATGCATTTTATCAAAAATTATTTATGCATGATTCTGCTAAAATATATTTTATACATTAAAAGTATGGAAGTAAAATTTCTATCAACTAAAAACCGTGGGAAAAATTGAATTCCTATGGGTTTAAAAAATAGAAAGCATTATTACAACCAGATAATATATAAATGGTGAATTCAAATATATATAAATCATGTATCCAAGTATAATTTATCAAACATCCGGAGAAATAACCTAAAACAATTTTGTTTCACTAGATGCAGCATTAACCCACCATATAATGGTAAGAAAATCCTTGAAAGGATAATAAGAACTCTAAAATAGAATAATCCTATATTAAAATCAATCCATCATAAATCATAAGACACCTGAATCACTATAAGGATTTACAATTAGAGTGTAATATGAAGCAGATTACAGAGAATTGAATTTACAATGGATTACCATGATGAACTGACCTTAATACTCAATCAAAACCAATGTCAATCAACTTTAATTAAGGGTGAATTGATATTGGATTTCATTAGGGTTGACATTATAGAAATTTAATGAAATATAATTCCAAATTGGTCTTACATTGATGTGAAAATTTAGAATTTACAAAAATATTTAGTTTACACCCAAGACATGTTACATTGAGACAAATTTTATTCTTATGTGAAGGATTTTAAAACCCATAAAGTCAAAAAATAATATTCCCTTTTTTCACAGAATGAAGGATTCTAGTTGAAAACAATATACCAAATAAAAACTCATCATCACATATACAATATAGTTCATTTATAAAACTGTTTTAGACTATACTAAAGATCTCACAAGACCATTTGGACTTATAAAAAATTCATTAATATATGTAATAATTCCAAAAAAAATTAAACAAATTAATCATGGGGGACTGGTTGGGTTTTCACAATACTCCCAATTATTCTAATTTTCTACCAATGGAACCCAATGTAGAATTACTATATAAATAGAAGGATGGGGTTTTATTTCATAAATCAGAATAAAATTCCCAATAACTAATGAACCCCATAATATAAAATGAGATGAAATTACTTGTATGAAACTTAATGAATTTTTCAATAAAATAAATATAATTCCCTAAAAGAAAAAATCAATGAATGGATCCCTGGTCACCACATTATAGTAAGATCCCACAACAATCTCCCAATATTACTAATATTAAATAAACCCTTAATGATTTTAAATCAAGTCACTAAAATGTAACATAGACAAATTATAAATAATAAAGCACATAGAAGTGTTGGGTATATAATATTATTCATACCAATTGAAAATAATATACCTCTTTATTCATAAGAAAACACTAAATGAAATGTCAATCCATGGTGGTATCCCTCTAAATTAGTATTCATACTAATGCATTGATTCCCAAGTACAACCAACACTAAAAAATTATCCACCTAAGAAAAAATTCAAATAATAATACAAGAAAAAATAAATAATAAAAGGCACATATGGGAACATAACCACACCTAAAAATCAATGAATTAAATCATTGTATTCTCAATTAATTTAATATATAAATACCACTAATAGATACTAAAATCCCTAAAATGAACACCTGATAAAGCTACACACCCAAAATGGACAATCACGGTTGACCAAGAAGAATAATATATATATAATTTAAAGAAAATAAATTAGGAGAAAAAATAATGAAATAAAACATGACTATAATCTTGGTTCAGGATTGCGGAACCTCATAAAATCCCTTCCAAAACATGAGCTCCTCCTGAAACTACCCATTAATATAGAATAATGATAATGAAGCAAACTTATATTGGAATATCAATCATCATATAAACCATAAAACACACCCATGTATTCTGATATATATCCCTTATTGGGAAATACGTCTTCACTGGGAAATCATCACCTTAAAAACCAGAAGGATAGTATCTACCCTTGATGCATTTTCCTTAAAAAATAATACAAATTACATTAAGAATATACATTGTAATACCCAATGAATATATCAATATATAATTTCCTTAAAATCATCAATATATCTAAACTCATATGGCATAAACCCAATGTGAGTTATCAACACCATCACCAAATGAGGGACCCTAATGATGTTTTAATAATTTAGTAATGCAATCATCAAATCATTTAAATAATATAACCATTTCAAAAAAGGAAATCACATTAAGGATCATCCCTATAAATTATGGTTTTATACTTATTATTAATACTTTTCCTAGGAATAATTGGAATTAAAAAAATATAAACAAACCCACTATTGATTCACAATTAAAAAATTATGGTACTAATATAGTCTACTAAAAAATATCAAGAACCTGTATCGATTAAAAAAATTAAATGAGATCAACCTTTTTAAACAATCTTAATTTGAGGATTTTTTAAAAAAAATCACTATTCTAATTAGTATTAATAGATTACATATTTCACTTTATATGTAATAATAAAGTTCCTCAAAGAGTTTTTGGAAACCTTTATAAAAATCCAACAATAACATCCATGAATTTTAAAAATTCAATAAGTGAACCAAACCCTTTAGTATAATCCCTATTAAAAATAAAATTACATTTTAAAGGAACCCATTACATCTTGAAATAGATTATTTCTTTGTCTAAACACATTTTACCTCTTTAAAATCTCAAATTTAATTCATAAAATAAAAAATGTATGAAAATATTCATATATTTTCTAAAAAGTTACCTTAATAGACTTTATGACATAGTTCATGACATATAGAGAATCTACCATTGATTTTCAAAAAAATTCAAAATCACTTCTTTAAGAAACTTTTTATAATAAATCTACTTTAAAAAGAATTCATATGATATTATTTTAATAAATAAATAACAATCCCCCTCATAATAAATAAAAATCATAGAAAAATTATTATAATATCATTTTAATGAATTCAATAAAAAAAATTTATTCATAGATTATATTTATAAATAAATGTGTTACCAAACACACATTTTAACTTATATTTAATAAATTCTTAAATATATTAAAATTTATGATAATCTACCTACAAAATTAAAACTCTTTAAAAAGCCAATAAAAAATTAAAAAAAATCTTAGTATTTATAAATTCTATTTTATTAATCCCCATATAAACACTTCCAAAAATTATTAATCAAAATAAGATACTGCATTTAAATACATAAAACATTTAAAATAATTATATTATGAAATTATGAAATTAAAAAATTTAGAAGATATTGAAATAAAGTTTTGATAAATATTACCTAATATACCTCAAGATATTTTACACACTATGTTTGAAACAGAATCCATTATCTGAATATAAAAATTTCAAAATCTCTCATATGAAATCATTAATAAAATGTAATTTAAAAATTGAAAATATATAAACTAGTTCCACTTTTTATTTGGATATAATTTCCATCATTAATGTGTATCATTAATAATTCAAAACAATTGAAAAGTGTTTAACTATTTATAAATTTTTTCCCAAAGTTGAAAGAATATTATTTTTATCCGGAATAAAATATGAAACTCATATAAAATATATAAATATAACTTAAGTAAATAATAATTAAATAAATATAAGGCAAAGAGAAATTTAAACTCACGAGGGAATAAAATTATAGAATATAAAATATTATCAACAATTCTCAATACAATTAGTGAATCTATTTAAATTGTCACTAAATATACATTATATATAGGGGTCCATGTAGTTTCACCCACATTGTTTGTGCATGTTTCTCTAGACCATTTTTAGTAAACATGTAACCTATGGAATCATCCAAATTTGGACATTAATAGAAGATATTTATAAAAAATAACACACAATTTCTCCTCAAAAAACATACACTCAAAATAAATTAAAATCCAATACATCATTGGTAACCAAATGTTCATGAAAATGGAGTTACAAGGAACCTAAAGAGGTACTAGAACATTAGTCATGATTATATAGTGACCCACCTACCATAATTTCCAAAATAAAAATCATGCTAAAATTTTATTTTTCATTAACAACCATAATCGCCAATATATTTATCACCCAATAAATTCCATTTAACAAATCATGCTTCATTTCTGATCTACTCATCCGATCAATAACTCCAAATGAATAATTTAAAATGATTGGAGATAATTTTTATAAAAAAATATATAATATTTAGTAAGCATCTATAAAAAATATAGAATTTAGTCTACATCCTATGGATTCCCTACTAAAAAACTAAACTATTTTAAAAATTGATTGAAAAAAAACATGTCACCATAATATTAAACATCATCCACGATGATACAAAATCAAATAAAGATAGAAAATACGCCAAGGAGAATCTATAAATCGGTCTAAAAGACATGATAAATAATGAGGTGTTCAATACAATAGGCAATTCATTAATCTAAAAAGAGAATAAACACCACCACTAATCCCATATCTATGTGCATTTGATGTATCATTAAATACAACCACTATTAAACATTAAACCATTATTATCCACTAAATCAGATCCTCACCTATGTATAAACAATATTATGGTAATAATGAGGAAAAATAGTAATTGTAGGTATACTTCCTACCCCTCATAAATAACCTATCAAAATTAATGCAACATAACGGTAGTATGAAATAAATGTAAAAAAGAAGCCTTAAATTTTACTTTAAAAATAATACAAAATCATTCAATTTAGTTTTATTAATTCCACTTAGCGAAAATATTATTAAAAAAAACGTTGACCATTTAAAATTTATGGTGAATTAATAACATTTTAAATGGTTAAAAGAAATTTAAAAATTTCTATTGATTTATTCATCATAATGAAGAAATATATAAAGTTTTTTAGTTTATACCTAAAGAGGCTACATAAACTCCAAATTCAAAATCATAAAAAATAAGTATATATATATTAAAATTATGAATATCATGGCAGTGTACTAAAGAGTTATAATATATGAATACACATAGTAATATGATGAAAAAAATTATGGAAGGGACCTAAATTTTTTGTATTCAATGAAAATAACATCATTGGCCAATAGGGGAACTATGTAAATTAATTAAATAGTTTGGGAAATACTTGTAAGTATTGGTATACACCATTTCCCATCTATATTATCCTACCCATGTACCCAATATTACCATGATATTTTTTAATTTAATATAATATTTCTTTTCAATAATATATGACCATAATTCATGTTCTAGTATAAAAATATTCTTCAAATATTACATTGATGATCTATTACAAGGTGATATTTTCAATAACGACAAAATATATAGATCTGTTTTCAAATAAAAAATTTTAAATTTTTGATGTTTTAGAACTAGTACTATATAATTATAGTCAATAACATTAGTGTTTAGAAGTGTAATATGACTTTTAATGAACCAAATAAAACCCCTAATTTTGAAATAATAACCATAAAAATCCATTATAAAATCATAAAATTTATTTGAAATAATTAATATTATTTGAATGATCTAATCATGTATTTTAAAAACAAATGGTGTTCAATAATATTTTAAAACTTATTTTACATATCAAAACTGTTGAAGGAAAATTAATAACTTATGAAATGTGGGGGAAATCCCCGCATCCATTGAGGATAATAAATAACATAACATATTAGTACTATAGGATCCCCCCATGATTAATTAAAATATCATGAAGTTATCATATATAAAATTAACGAATAAGTCACGGAGAACACATAAACCAAATCCTTTCATTTTACTATCCTTTGATTTAATACAACATATGAATCCCTAAAAATACAAAAAAGACTATTAGGGTCCATCAAAAAATAAAACCACCAATTTAAATTAGTACAACATGTAACCTAGTTCTCCTAAAAAATTATAGGTTTAAAAATAATAACGAAATGGGTGGACGAAATGAGTTAATGGAATATAGGATGGATTTTTAAAAATATCTTACCTAAAATATTGAGGACAATCCATGGAAATTTTCATGATTGAAGTGTGAATTGATAGGGGTATTTTTTGAGGAGAAATGGATAAAATGATAGGAAAAGATTAAAAAATGGGTATTAATTCATAGGAAAAAAAGACATTTCAAAAAGAACTATGTACCTTCTAAGGACATATCCTGATGTGATAAGTTTTTTCCTGATGTGATGAATTTCTGAACAAAAATTGTCATGCCATAACACCTAGTGTCATGATGTAAAGACCATTAGTCTAGATCATCAGACATTCAAAAAATAATATTTATCTGATTAATAATTTATGTTTTTCTATGAACATCTAAAAACTAATAATCATATACCATGTGACTAGGAATAATCCTAAATATATAATAAAATAATAAATTTAATATAAAAAAACCATATTGTTAAAATAATCATGTGGTATTGTTGGGGATATATGATATTACCCATAAAATAATTAGAAATATTATTAATACATGAAATAAATCCAGGAAGTACATAAATTAAAGGGTTAGTTAATAGGTCATATTTGGAAAAATAATATTGAAGAAACATGACACATGAATCAAAATAATACATGGGTGAGAATAATTATTTTACTTCAACTATAAAGAAATGATACACAACAAAGAATAATGGAATTACTTAAAATTATTGGGGAATATTAAATATAAATTAGATTTAAATATGAAAAAAGTATTGATAATCCATATGCATACATTGTAAACAATGTTACCATCATGTTCACGGATAATGTGTATCTAATAATCAATACCTTATAAAATATTAACGAATATACGAATATTTAAAAATATAATAAATATGATATCATGACATATATGAAATTATCTAATGAACTATAGAGATATATAATTTTAATACCACCCCTAAATTCATAAATTGATCATAAAAATGTGTTTTATAGTGGATAAAATCTTATATCAATCATAAACATGAAATAAACCCATATGGAAAGAATATATTTCATAATAGTATGGTAATTTACTTTTCAATCTATATAATAACTATGTTGACGTAAATAATAGTGTAATGAATAATTTTTAACTTTTAAGTGTACAATTTATAATTAAATGATCATATAACATGTATATGAGATTATGAAACATCAGATTAATATATGAATATTTTTTAGAAAATTCACTTATCAAAAATCTTTAAGTTAATCGTATATTCATTCAAGACCCATTTTTTTTATGTTTTCATGGATGGAAACTATTTAGAGGAGGATTGAAGACGTACTATAGTTACCAGATGTGGATGGATCTATAGGATTGATTCACAATGTGGGTTATGAAGTCAATTAGATTTAAATCATGACATGAAATTAAATCTATGAAATAGTGATTTTAATTTCAATGAATCCCAATGATGTAGAATATTAATGGAATGTAATTGAATCACAATTTGTAAACTATTACCTCTATAGAATTCATAACGTGAAGCTATAATTCATGATAGGAAATCAAGGTTTTCTAGGTTTTATTCCTTTTTAAAAGATTCTTCTTCATTCATCATTCTCCCTCACTCTATCAATTTTGTTGAACACAATGTGATTTGGATAGATCTCCAACCCTCCTCCTTCTTTGATCTACGGGTTCTGGTGGTCATTCATTAGTGATTTTTGGCAAGATATTTCTTTATTAAAGTTATTTCATTTCATTATTCCATAATAGATATACTGTGGGATTTTTTCGGTTTGGGGTGTGCATTAGTTGTGATTTTAGGTGTCGTTTTCAATATTTTGGTCTATATATTTTTCACTTGCATAGTTATATTTTATAGTCACTTTTTTCCTTCTCCTTGTGTTGTGTTGCATGATCAAAAAGATCCTTTTTGGTATGGAATCAATTATTTCTCATTCTTTTCTATCATGTGTTTGGGGGTGGTTAGTTTTCACTAGTTTAATAAATATGAATAATAGTATAATCAAAATTTAAGTGGATTTGGGAATGTAATTACATTTTTTCACATTTATTATATTATTTTTAAAATTGTTTTTCTATAGGATAAATGTCCCACTAAAAATAGAGTCTATTAGTGTCATTTTCTATTCTGAATTCGCATTTTATGTAGATTCATTCATATTCTAAATTTTTATATCACTGTAAACAAATGGAAATTATATAACCACATATATATTCATAATAAAAAAAATTAGAGGGTTATATGTATTTTTTGATAATTACGTAAATAATAAAGTGTAATTGGATAAAAATACCCAAAGATAAATCTGAATGAATGTGTTGTGATCTATTTATATATTTGGTCTGTTGAGGTGTCATCATTTTATGGCGGTAGTGATGTGTGACCATTTATGGGGTGGTGTGGTGTGTCGTTTTTTGTGGTGGGGAGGTGTGACCATGTTGTGGGTATGATTTGTTGGGAACATTCTATAGGGTGGTGAAGTGTCAACGTTATAGTTCTGGAGGGGTAATACTGTGTTATAGGGTGGTGAGACGTGACTATGTTGTGTGGTGGTGATGTTTGGTTGAGATATTATGGGCATGATGAGGATGATAATCAATTTTTAGTAATTTTAGTGATAAGTATTCAATGTTTCATGGATAGTAATGGAATCGGTTAACTGGATAAAATGGATAATGAATTTTGAATTAAAATGGGTTGTCCAGTTAATTGTGAAAATGGTTTCTGAATTAATCAAATTTTCATTAAATAATGAAATATTTCGGCTATAATAATTACAATTGGTTGTTTATGTGGTGTGGTGTGTGGATTATGTCTTGTGTGTTGTTTTGAATATTGTCATATCATCGAATGTGGTGATGTTGTGGGTTGCTTTGTGTCATGTTTTGATACTATAGTATGGGTTTGTGTCTTGCTATAATATATACATTATTTGATCCTTGTGATTTTCTAGGAGAACCATGCTCTATCCACCTAAATCATCCAGACCTTGTGTAGTTATATGGAATGTGGAATTCCAAAAATCATGGTGAGAGAATGGATAGATGGCTATAAGTAATACCTTTCCCTCTCTTCCTTGAGATGTTGAAGTTCACCGGTTATGATAGAAAGAGGTGAAAAGTATATTTTCCATATGTGGTAATGATTTGATGTCATATGTGTCTATATGAGAGATGTGGTCTTATTGACTTGTTCAGGGGTGTAGAGATGTTATTAGGTGTCTTATTGTGGGGACATTCATGACAGGAGGTGTGCAAAAATTTGGTGTTCATAATGTTTATGCTACCATAAAATTATGGTTATTGTTATGATGTTATTTCCTATATATCATCAAGTGATATGTTTTTTCATGGATGTGTTCTGAGTTGTATGTTGCAATGTTATATGGAAGAGTTGGGAGTGTCTGGATGCATAATATTTTGGTGTGATTATAGAAAATCAGTGGGAAATAGGGGTGGGGTACCATCATATATATATAATTCATATTATTTAATTATAAATGGATAGAGTAATTTGGGGATAATTACTTTGTTTCATTGGGATGGATTGTTGACCTGTTTATGTGAGTATTAGTTCTGAAGTTTTATCAGGGGTTCATTGATGTACTCTTTTAACATATGCATGATTGAATTTAACATGTCCCTACGAGTTATACATGTATGATAACCCTATGTATATATATATTATTTTCGTTTCCAAGAGGATTACATGGATTATTCTACACTTTACTATCTCAAACACTATTATAGTTCTACTACCATAGATTTAATTTTGTTACATTATTAAGGTTAATCTGGTTTTCAAGTAAATTATTCATGCATTTTATTTTAGTCTAGGGTTTGCATTTTATAATATTACATGGAATTGATTGATTTTATAAATCATATATCTAAATTATTTTTACATTATATAGGGTAATTCCAACCATTTTGATATTTTTTTACCATCGGTGCCAGTCTGCAACTCAGTGCATACATGAAATGATACACAAAGGTTATTATCTATCATTATTCATTATAGGCTTTGGTGGGTATCTTTGGGCGGAGGGGGTCATGAAAGTGTGTTATCGCAGATTATGTTTCACTGATATGAAGGATTTTGGAGTCAGTTACAAGGAGGATTTCATTATTTGGTATGGAAATAGTTATACATGACCTTGGTGTGTCATATAGTCCAATGATACGGTCTTGGACATGGGATTTTGGGCCCCCCTATAATCTAGTGCATAGACGATGAAATTTTTGAATGACCACATGAGGTGGAACAAATTTAAGGGTTGAGACCTAGGAGTTTTACATGAATCATTATGACATTTCTTCCTTTTTTTAATGTTGATGTTACTTTATGGTTTAATTAAAAGAGAAAACTAATTAAATAAACCATTATAGAATTCCATACTACCGACTATTGGGATGTATGTGTTTTTCTAATCACCTAAGGATCATCATCTTCATTTTTTGTGGTTCAAGAATTTTAGTATCAATAGGATAACCCAATTGATATCCAGAAGGTTTATAGAGCTGGGGATGGAGACCAATCGAAGTGGAGTCTATAATATTTGTTGTATCAGTATTTTAGATATTATGAGGTCAGCTCTACTAATGTAGAGATAGAGATCTAGTTGGGAGAGATTGGGATTTATATCATCCTGATTGAGGCCCCAGTAAACTTTTGTGTCCCTTTGATAGTTATCTTGATGTGTGGAGTTATGAATCAGAGGTGGATTATGTATCGTGATGAGTAGAAGGTGGTGGCTATTTTATAAGTTTACCTTTATAAAGAGTACTAAGTAGATTTTCTCTCATCTACCATGATTGGATTTATGATGCAGGATATTCTATCCACCAGTATGATAGTATGTATATAATGTATCTCAAGATTAGATTCATGGACCTATTGCATTGTTCTATGAACCATCACCTTGATTAGGATTCTCATGTCTAAAATCATGAGGAGGCACTTCATCCTACGATCCAGCATACAGTTACTAAGATTATGATTCCAATGTATAATGATGTTTAAGAAGGATGTAGGTAACATAGTGCCTTATATATTCAGTAGGATTACTCTCATAATGGTTCTAGTATGGTTTTCAAAGGAATAGTGTTTTTAGTGGATGGTTTAAGGATCCATGTCATTCAAGGATTAAATAACTAGGGATTCGACATCTGCTGCTTCATTTCCAGCCATCTATGTATAGTGGTCCCCAAGCCTTTACTAGGTGATTTGGAATAAAAAATTTGTTTTTTGGTATCATGGACATCACCAGAATAAGTCCCCAGAAGTTCAATGACCTTAGTTTTGTGGAGGTGGTCTGTTTCAGTTCCATCCTCAACAATAGTTTCCAATGAATTTGTTTTAGAATTTGGGGCAGCAGGCATAATCTCTTAGAAGGGGATATTTAGTTAATAGTCTTATAGGATAGTATTTTCATCATGTATATGGACATTTAAAAGATCATGGTGATATCAAAGTCAATCAACATATGGGCAGATGAGCTGGGTGTGGTCATTTGCTTGAAATGGAGAAAATAGTTCCCTTGGGGTTGGAGATTATGCTAGGTGCTCTAATATTGTTATGTACTCTTATTTATGAAATTTATTTTTTATAGCTTCATAGTCCTTTGTTGTTCCTAATGTTAACCCATGTCTTGATGATAGAAATATAGATGATTCATATGCACTTATAGTTGACTATTATATTTGAAGATGAGAACAACTTGTTTTATGTGTGTCATTGGTTTAAACAGATGATTTATATAGATCTTTCAATCTTTTTTCTATTAATGCTAAAAATGAATTAATATGATACCAACCACGGTATCTTGTGGTTGATTTCTCTATGTGATTTTAGTGACTTCTCAATAAGAGATACATTTTCTCTGATGTGGCTAGCTGGAATACTACATTTTTGGTAAGAAATGTTCCCTTGAGGGAAGTATTTTTATAATTCCCCTTATCCCTTTGAAGGATGAGTTATCTTTGGAATTAGTGGGTTATAGGAAATAATATGTTCCATTGATTATAGGGGAGTATTTGGTTTCTTTTACCAATGATGTTGGGATGATAAACCCTTTGACATAATGTTGAGCTTGTAATTGAAATCTAGTCAGTTTCCTCTTTGATCATAGTGGATCATTATTGTATGAAACCTTATAAATTACAAGATATGAGGATTCATATATATAATATAATGTATAACAGTTATATCTAAACTAGTTTTTCATAATGGGTTTCTGTAATTATTTTCACTGAGAAGGAAGACAATAGTGTATGGTTTTTTATAAACAACTTGATGTGGAACTTGGTGATGATCAATAATATATGTCCCCTTTTGAGGATTCGTGGAATATTTGACTAGTTTGTGTGGGATATTTTTTCCCTATGATCGGTATTTGATCTAGATATCACTAGTTTAGGGAAAAGGTGGATTATATCTTGAAGACAACATTTAGAAGCCAATATCGTCATTTTTTTAATATTGTTTTGTTCCACGAAAAAACATAATGGGTTCCAAGGACCCATGATCTATATGGTTTATTAATTCCTAGAATATCTCATTATAATGTTATATGATGAAATATTATTCTAATTAAATCATAAAAATAGAATGTCGGTCATCTCTAATTTATCTTACATGTAAATAAATGTCACCAGCTCTCTGAAATGTTGTAAAAAACTAACATCTAAAATTTTGAGTTGAATTAACATGGGAATTTGATGTTTCAATAGTGTGTGGATGTGGATCCCTTGATGGTCAATATAGTATATTCATGAAAATCACCCATGAATGTGGTAGAGGTACATAGTTTCTTGGTTTTATAGGATATTATTAGAGGAATGGATTCAATTTCATTTGTGCAGTGGCCATGCTTACATATATGGAAATAAAAATCCATTATTTTAAGTCATGTAATCAGTGTAGCAAGAGATTATATATCTAAATGAGAATTTGACTAGTTCTCCATTTCGTCGTCTTTAATAGGATGGTGTGTTGATCGCTGTTTTCTATAATACATCCTGACTAGGATTATGATGTATGTAGATGTAGTAAAGAGTGATGATATATTATAGGTGTAGGTAGTTACACCCTTAAGAGATTAACTATTACATCCATGTTACAGAGCTATTAGTATTGTTGTTTCGAGTAGTTTTTTGGAAAAATTACCTCATTGATGAGAACATTGTATTTTTCATGTACCACCAAAGTGGAAATTAAGCCTTTTTCAAGAGGACCTATTAATCTATGAATCTTTATGTGTAATGAGTGTATTTAGGATAATGATTTTTAGACCAATTATACCCCAGGAAAGGGGAATGTGGTTATTTTGTTTTTTTAAAACATCCTGGGACATGTGGCTCTAGATTCTGATGGCATTTTGAATAGGATGATGGAACATATCTATGGATGGTTTCATAGTAGTCGGAACTGGATAATAATTCAGGGGACGTTTTTTTATAATAATTATTCATGATTTATTTCATTATAATATTCATAAATCACCTTTATTGTTACCCCAAATATTGTCCATGATGTACCATGAATTGAATATTTTGTTTTTTTGGATTAAGATGAAACCTGATTTGGCAGTGTTTGTGTCTTAGTTTATGGATTTCCAATAATTAAAGTTCATTTCTCATGTTCCTAGATATTTTTTGCAACCTTTGGATGTTACTAAGTATTAATATGATTAATTATTGATGGAATTAATCATTAGATTACACCTATCTTGGAGGGGTAGTAATTTTATTTGGTTAGTCCTAGATTATTTTACAAAATGACCACACTTTATATAAATTATGGAGTCAGTCAACATGGATGTTTTGGTGTGGAGGTATGTGGATGAGGTGGTGTGGTTTCATGGAGTTAAATTTCATATTATCTTGAATCAACATGAACCATTTACCTCAAGATT
Organism: Viscum album; assembly: GCA_963277665.1. Classification (NCBI taxonomy): domain Eukaryota; kingdom Viridiplantae; phylum Streptophyta; class Magnoliopsida; order Santalales; family Viscaceae; genus Viscum; species Viscum album. Next base: position 1,664,773,718 of record OY728126.1, on the reverse strand, counting down.
TTGGTGGGGATTACAAAACACATTTACCACTCTATAAATCCTAAAATATATTTTCTTACCTGAAATGGAAGAGAATATGGAGTGTACAACTCATTAAATAAAGGATATGTTCTGAGTGCACATATTGGACATTGGATGATCAAGTGTGTTTAAATTTCCTACGGTCAAGTTTGCATATAATAATAGTTATCAATCATCTATTTGTATGGATCAGTTTGAAGAATTATATAAAAAGTTGTATTATTCTCCATTGTGATTGATGGTGGTTGGGGCTTCATCAGTTCATAGTCTCTATGTGTTTTGGAGAATGAAATATAATGTTCATTATATTCAAGATAGGATAAATATAATATAGGACTGGAAGATTTTTTATGATGGTTTTAGGAGGAGACCATTGAAGCATGAGTATGGTGAATACATGTTTCTCGAGGTCACCCATCCATAGGTGTTGCAATGTATTGGTAGGGGAATTATGAGTTCTATGTGGTTCATTAATCCATTTGAGGTGTTGGGGTGAGTTGGTTGGTGGATTATCATTTGGAATTTCCACGGTGGATATAGAGGGTCCATGAAATCTTCCTTGTGTCCCATATTCCTTAGTATATTCATAAAGAATCCCACTTTATTGACTAAAAAGTGTTAGATATCAAATATGATGTGATTTTCCTAGAGATACTAATAGAGATCTAGGATAATTAAGATAATGTGTTTCGTAGATGAACCATTTCCTTGGTCAATGTGTTGTGGAGGCATGGTGTCCTCGAGGAGAGTACTTGAGAGTGAGTGATGCATATGTGTTTAATATATACTAAGTTATTTTGTGTTTTTATTACTTGTTTTATAATAGGATTATTACAACATGTAATTTTATTATATGTGAAATTATTCATGGTAATTGATATGTTATAAATCATATGGCATATGAAAATGGTGGACCTAATTTCTAATCAAGATATTTTGTACTTTTATGTGATTAAATTGGTGTGGGAATGTCAGTGACACACAATGTGGAAATTATTTTGACATGGAATAGTATATTCAATGATTTATGTGTTCCTAGAAGTGTTGTTTTTTCATTTAGTGGATTTTTGACTTGGTTTTGAGGAGTTTGTGTTTCTTGTACTGTGTCTGTGTAGCAATGAATTTTAAAAAATGTTTTTTGGGTGTTTTGGTTTGTTGAGTTTCGATAGTTTTAAAAGTTACAGGGTAATTAAAATATTTATCGGTATCTCATGTTGTGTTTTTTTCATATCCACTCATTTTCATACAATTTTTTAAATTATAGATGAATAGAATATTTTAGGAGCTATATGATGTAATAGTATGTTCATTATTAGAATGTTTGTTTTCCAATTTAGGGGATGATGACTATTATAAGGGGGCCTAAAGAGGATTTTTAGTATTCAGCGGAGGCATAGATACATGAATACTATAGTATATGGTTCATTACATGAACTATAATGACATCATGAGTTTATGGTTCATGGCATATCTGTCTAGAAGAACTCACAAAATTTATGCACAATAAGTGGATCCAGTGAAACAAATTCACTACATTAAAATTTAATCCATAAGATGTTGTTAATTTTATGGAGGTTCGACATAATTTTTCTTAGAAATATATATATATATATAATTCATATCCTATAAAATTTTTGTGAACTATAAACCATGACCCCTGTTTAATTAACATCATGAAACTATAATTCATGATATGAATGGGGTGTTTTATATTTTTTTATTTTTATCATAAGGTTAGTCTCAATCATATGTAGACCTCCCACTCTAATTTTTGGTTAACCCACATCACTTTTTAAGGATCACCCCCCCCCCAATTCTCAAGCTTTAGACTTTAGGTTTCAGGGTTTGGTTTACGAAAAAATTGGTATGTTTTTTCCTTTCTCTTAATTATTTAATAATGTTATTCCATATCATAACCAATGTGGGATTATGGTTTTATTTTGGTGTGTGTGGGATTTTTTATGGATATGTGGGATATTTTAAGTTGATCCATCATTCCCTTGTGTAGTTATTTTTTGTAGGAACTTCTTCATTCTCACTATTGTGAAAAACATGATCATAATGATCCCTCTTGTAGTTTATCCCCCATTTCTCATAATTGTGTATCATGGGGGGGTCTTATAGGTTATCTTTAGGAAAAAATGTTTCATCAGAATAAAATTTATAATGATGATGTTACTTGAAATTTAATGGGAGTTGGGAGTGAACTCACATAATTTACATTTTTGATATTTTTTTGTGATAATGTGATTGTAAATGCTATGTTCCATACTGAAAATGGTAGTTATTAGGGGATTTTTTGGGTTGGCCTAAAATTTTATTCAGATCCATTATTTTTTGATTTTTTGGTGTCACATAAATTTATAAAATGGATAAAATATTATATTTTGAAAAAATAGTTGTTTCCCCTGGATATGTGGATTGTTTAAGATCACTATAAATAATGAAGTGGAATGTGAGAGAAACCCCCATAGAAAATATTGAAAGAGAGTTTTGAAATGTTTTGATGTGTTGTGATTGTTATTTTGTGCCAATGTTTTGGGGTAGTGAGGTGTGGCCAGACTATTGGTAGGTGATGTATGATCATAATGTGGGGTGGTGAGGTGTATCCCTACAATGGGGAGGTGATGTGTGACCTTGATGTTGGGCGGTGTGGTGTAAACCATCCAAGAGGAGTGATGTGTTACCATTTTATGAGGGGGTGAGTTGTGAATTTGTTTAGAAAGTGGAGAGGGGTTAACATGTTGAGGGAGTGATAATTAAAAAATTACCACATCCTCATAGGTTCATGATACTTATCATTGAAAATACATATAAAAAATTTTATTGGGGAGATAATAAAAATATATAATTAAAAAATTAAAAAATTTATAACAAATCAAAATAATATTAATATTTTATACGTGTATAAATTTCTTTCTCTAGGATTTCATAACATAAAATTCGATTTTTAGACAAGAAAAATGGATGGTAAAAAATAAAAAGTGAGGATCAAGGTGTATCATATTCATTAAAGCATTACAACATTGACATGTAACTATATATTTAAGAGATTATGGTTTGAATGACACGAGCATATCCATAATGTCATAATGGAAAATTGAAATAGTGAATTGGGTATATTTTTTCCTTCTAAAATTAGAATGGCTTTTTCATGGAATAGAGATAAAATATTAATACTTGATACTATGGTTATTTTTGAGTTGAAATATAGAATAAATTTTCATTTTTTAAAGAAAAACAAATGAAATATGATATTATTTACATCATCAATTGAACATTAATTAAAATATTTGTTTGTATTAATTCACAACCCCTATAAAAATGAGTTAGTGTATAAAAAATGAATGAAGAAAAAATATGATAATTTTTTTCTTAATAGAATACATTAAATTTTATTATTTTTGAATTTTGATTTAAATTTTAGAAAACTTTTAGTATTATTAATTGACTTATTTGTCTTATAATATATATTTTGTGTAGTGATATCCATTTTATAATAGATTATGGGATAATTACATCAACATTAAAACTTAAAATATTATTAATTTAATAAAATATAATTTTTAATATTCGCTGGAAAATTATTATTTTTTATAGAAATAACAAGAAGAAACCCTTATGTGTTTTTGAATTCCTATTTAAAAAAATAAAATTAATAATATCATACTATTTTTTAATAATGTTTAATATTATTTGTTTTAATTTTTTTATAAAATTGTTTATAATAGCCATTGCAAAAAATGTACTTATACATTATTTTACTTTTATAATTATATCATTAATTTTTTGAATTATAATATTAAATTTTTATTTATTTTTTCATGGTAAATTTTCCTTAAATGTAATTCTACTATTGTATTAGTCATCTTAAAGTTTTAGTTTTCCAATTGCTATTGTTATTGGTGAGGTTTCTATTCATATTAGCCTAGCCCCAACTCTAATTTTCATATAAGATTTATAGTACCAATAAATACCTTGAATTTCATAAAATCATCATTCACACGATTTACAACCATTGTTATATATTATTTTTTTTAAATTATAATTATTTTTTAATTATTTTTTAATTGTTTTTTATATTGTTTTTTAATTTTTTTATAATTATAGGATACCAAAATGATATAATATTTTATATTTTAGTTATTTAATTTTATTTTGATTATTTTTCTAGTAATCTTTTTTAAAATTGAGGGGTTATATTTATTATCTGAAATTAATGTTCTCAATTAATTAACTAACTCATTTGGTTTCATTAATGTTGTGAATGTATTTATATTATAATTTATTTCCATATATGATGAACATATTTATTTAGACCAAAAATTCCATATAAAAATGGTTGTGTCATTAAAGTAATTATTCTTAATTCTATAAATTTTTCACCTTCACTGTATTGTAAAAGGATATTATATTTAATAACTAACAGTGAATATTTTCTTAATGATAATATATATATATGATTAAAATGAAGATAATTATAAAATATTTTTCATGATAGAATATCAATTGTAACAATATATTTATATGATTCTCTATAAACATGTTCCACCGGTATTGATTATACATAATATTTCTTGAGGGAAAAAATGTTTTCATTTTTCTTCAATTCATTTATTCCATTGAAAAATTATTTAATCTCAAAAACATCATCATGCCTTATATCATGAACTCTTATAAGATAATCTATATAAGCAATATTATCCTTTTATCAAAAATATATAATATTAATGATTCAAAATATGGTTTTACATTCTATATGATTACATGTAAATCGTATTCCTCTCCTTATAATGTTTTTCTAGAGGGGAAATAAGGGATGTAAATTAATATAAAATATTTTTTAATTTTCATTAAATTATAAAAAAATAAAAATCATTGGAATATAAAAATTGTTGATAGTTCCTCAAAAAGGTAAACTATTACACGATTCTAAAATAATACTATTAACATGTTGTATTTTATTCCTACTAAATTAACCCAATTTTTTCATAATTTAATATTAAAAAAATACTTTCTCACCAACATACTGAATAATATTTTAGGATATATATATTTAGATAATTGGGACAATTATAACATATTTAAAAACATGAGTTTCAATCAAAAGGTAAATTATTCCCTTTGTACTCATATTTTTATATTCTATAATAAAACATTTAAATTTCACAAAAATAATGATCTTGTTATTATAATTCATTTTTTATTATTTATATATTTCCACCATTTAAGACACATAACCATTGACCATTCTATAATTCATAAAAACACATTAGGTCTAATGAAAAAAACCATATATGTGTTGAGAAAAATAAATATTAGTAAGGGGTATGAAATATATAAAATCCCATTAATCACATTTAAATTTATAAAAAACAAAAAGGATGATTTATTTTTTCTCATAATAAATATTGATAGTAAATAATAACTTACCTCCTCTTGAAAGCATATTTTCATACAAATTATTTTTGAAATTGTTTTATAAGAAAATATAAATGTAAAATCATAATTCATGAGGGTTACTTGATAAGAAAACATTCCAATCCCTTGGAAACAATTATAATAACTATAGTTGATCAGAAACATTATTTTAAATCAAATATCATATTTCTCTCTTATGAAATAAAATTACGTCCATAAAAATCATAAAAACCAGAAAATCAAATATATATATATGGATGAAAATATGAATAATCAAATGGAAAACAATAACTGATTTTATAATGATTTAAGAAATAATTCCAAAAATCATAATCATACAGTTAATGACTTATGCCATGTCAAAATAAACATATTATCATGTCCTTACGCTAATACATCAAAATTAGGATGGAATTAATGAAAAAAATTACTATATTAGTTTTTATCATGGGAAATATGAATGCATCAAGTGGATATCTATAAATAGGAAATTTATTTTACATAAAAATTCCCACAGACTCATCATATTAATTAATAACAATATAATATATAATAAATATTAAAATTCATATTGATTTTTTTTAATGTTAATATTTTCCATAGAATATAAATACTACAACATTAAAAAATGTATTGTATAGAAATAGTGTTGATGGGGTCATTATATTAAATCATTAGAGAATCATAAGAATCAGAAAATGGAGTTCACATGCATAAAAATGCCTTTAAAATAAAATTCAAAATATTATATGGCATTTATTAAAAATACAGTATATTAATTAAATAAAATTTTAAATAAAAATAACATATATATTGATAAAATTTAATTATTTAAATAAAACCATGGATAATCCTAAAGTATGAATCAAATAAAAGAATATTTATAAGGTTAATAAAATCCATTCTTTAAATAAATGTCAAAATAATTATTTCATAGACATATTTAGTAAATAGTAAAAAAGTACCATGTTTGGAATATGATATGAAGATTCCATTTAAACCATTCATGTTAATGTAAATTATATTTGAAAATTAGAATAAAAAGGAAATAGATCATAGTAAAAAAATTATTGAAAAATATATATTGAATATGGATATTACATAGAAATATTTTTCATAGAAAAAAATTTAAAATATGGTTTCAATGGAAAATCCATTAACACAAGTCTGGAATAATTTTATACATTTCATAACTCACAAATAACAAAATAATAATACTTAAATTCTTTAATAGTATCATTTTTCCGATTTATTCCATTATAATTATTCCGTTGATTTAATTTATTAACATTACAAATTTAGTTACTAAATCCATTTAGACTACGTAAGACATTTTGAGAATCTGTTTATACATCCAAAAACCCTTTGGTAGGATGACCATGCTGAAGAGGATATGGTTATATTTTATAATGAATATTAATTATAATATTATGATCATTTTTATAAATAACCTATAATTTTTTAACAATCCTTGAATATAGAGTATCAAAAACAAATAAAATCCCATCATGGATGTTTTCTTCATACTATTCATGACAGGTGTTATCATTTCATAACAACTCTAACGGTTGTAAGGTATTTTATAATGTCATAAATTAAATAAATGTATGATATTTTTTGTGATTATAAATTCATCTTTTATCTTCATGTTATTACTTGATGATTTATTACTGACTATATTAATTTTGGATTCCAATATTTTCAGAATTAGTGGTTGGAGTTTTTTTAATAAGATTTGACTTGAGGTGGCTAAAAAATAGCCACCATCATTCCAGTGGGGTTTCAATAGGTATCCCGGAAACAATATACCCCATTGGAAAGACAATGTTCCACTAATAATTCGTCAGTTTATTTTATGAACATCATGCAAATGGTTCTCAGTCACTGGTCATCCGGTGTTCCACCGGCATTCTTGTTAGTCCCATGGAGTAGCAGGTATACCTAATCTGAGGATAAATTTACTATATGATGCACCCATTTGTATGAAAATTTATAAACATTTTCTTATTTTTTATGACTTATAATAAATATTTCCATTTAATACATTCTTTACAAAAATGTGGTAAATTATAAATGTATATTTATTATATAATAATAATTAATAAAAATCTTGAAATTTCTATTTAATATATACCTATTATATTTTATGGGTGGAATTATACTATATGATTAATGTTTTCAAAGGTTAAGCATTCTTACAGCTAGATAGTACTCAATACATTACAGATAAAATCTATACGGTTATTCTAGGATATGATGATAGGCCAAGAATCCCAGTGAGGAGATTCGTTCAGGTGGTAAAGAGATGAAATGGTTTTGTATTGCTGGATTGTTGTATTCCAAGGCCCCCAACGTGCATGTGCATCCTAGAATGAGATCATTTATGTTTGTGTGAATTTTATACAGGAGTAGAACCACAATCTCATAGCAATATAAGCTGATGGAAGAATTGGAATTATTATATTTGATCTTCATATTCATCTAATGTGTGATGTGCGATCATTTTTAAAGGGTATTGTTCCTCACTTAGGAAAGAACCACCATTCTGTGTCGTGTAATGACTCCCACCCTCAAATATTTCCCACTACAATTTTCTAATAACTACCAAACTAAAAATGGTGAGACCACTATATGCGCTCATCATATATTAGATGTAATGTGATACAACTATTGATTCTATATTTATTCTCTATTTAAGATTTAGTTTCATTTATTTTATTTTATAACGAAAACATTCTATTTCAATTATATTTTTCCACACGTTTTGGTAAACAGTTATTCATTTTATAAACATTTTTTATGATCACATTTTCTTCATATATTTTTCTAATATATAATATATAATATATTACTCAATAAAATTAGTGAAGAACCTAAGTATATTATTTTTGTGAAGGTTGTCACCATTCATGATTTCTAAGCTTCAAATCTAATTTTTTTATCACGATTTTAATAGATGAGGGGGATATGTATTAGTATGAAAATTTTCCAACTATGAATTAATCATGAATTCACATATATTCTTTCTTTTATATGTTTTCTTTACCTACCATTTAATGATATCTCATCACATTTTTTTGGTTGAGATATTTAATAGATAATATTACATTAGATGGAGATAGTTTCAATAATATTACACACTCTTGATTGTCATGTGTCGTCAACATTGACTATATGAAATGGTTGAGTTTAATTTTCCATAGAAAATATTTTGAATTAATTATTTCAAGACCAATGAATTTAATTATATTAAATCATTCTTGAGATATTAAAACTGAACTCTCAATATGAATTTAAAGAACCAAAATTAATAATAAAGTAACTGAAAACTAATACTTAATAACATGTAAATTATTTTCTAACAATAATTTATTTTCATATTTTGATTGTTTAAAATGTTAATTACTATATCCCATTAATAATCATATTATTATAATTAAATTTTAAAAAAATTAGTTTAGGTTAATTATACTTAGTAAGTTAATAACATTGAATCTCCTTATGATAGATGACCATTTTTTTAAACCATATATCACAAGGATTTATAAGTAGTAGAAATTTCCACATCTTGAAATTTGTGTGTGTCACAATAAAAAAGTATTCTTCCAGGATAAAAATATATGTTGCTAGGTAATTTTTTATTTTTTAAAGTTATTTTAATTCTATTTTTCTTAACCAAAACAAAAAAAATCCTTTACAATGATGAGTGTAAATGAATAAAACTATCTATGGAACAAATAATATTAGTTATAGGATAATGTGGTCTATATTGATGGGGAATCCCTCACATAAATTGATGAAAATATAATTTATATGATGAATTAGATGTTAAAAGGCTAGGAGAAAGGAAAATCACTTCCAAAATTGATGGACATGATCAACAAAGTCTAAAATTATTATCAATGATTGAAGGATAAGAGTAAGGTACCTCTATATTTTCCAAATTTTACATATGAGTCTAGGAATTTGGGTAATTTATTAAATAATATCCACAAAACCATAATATTAATAATAATATCAAGAGGTATAATGTATATCATAAGGGTCAATCTAACGAAACAGATGTTATTTTACATTAGAGTTATTAACAAAAAATAAATAAATAATGGAGTGATTGGGAAGCATATTAAATGAAACATTAAATTTTGGAAATAATAGTAGAAGAATAAAAACCTTTGTATCAATATCTATCCATGAAATAAGTAATCCACCATTTTAGTGTTTTCAAAAAATATTTATGAGATAGACTACGTTTCTATGTCCACTGAAATTTGAATTCAATATGTCATTACCACAAAAAAGTATAAATTTAGGAAAAACCTAGATAGGGAGATGATCTTATCATTAAATAATTCTCAAATAAATTTACTCAATCTTAATTTAGTATTAACTCGTTCTAAATTGACATTTATTATTTCCATAACTCTTGATTTCTCTAGGAAGAAGATGAAGAAAAAAGATATTTACTTATAGATGAACAAATAGAACTTCTGGTATATATTTATCATCCAATATTATAAATCCATGAAGATATCCAAGTGACCTTGGAAAAGAAAGACATGAAATACATTTCATTCCATGAAATGTAGTAATTGATTAGGGTTTATTGATGTTTATCTATTTTGAAGGTTAACTTAATTAATAACAATCCATTTTATTATTTAATTGATTGAGCTCACATTCTGAAAGAACATGTCAATAATGTGGATTTTTTAGAATTAGAAACGAAAAATAGGATGATTCTTACATCATGTTACTCACACCATGGAAGCTATACCTTATTTAAAAGGTAATGGATTTAGTGTACTATGTTCATCAAGACTTCCTCAATAAGAATGAAGAAGAATAATCTACATAAAAGAGAATGTTCTGTTTAAAATCATTGAAACACCACACACAAATCCATTATAGTTGGTACCTAGTAATTAATTTATACAGGTGGTAAAAATCCATGTCCCTCAGGGGGGTCATACTAAAAAATTTCAATCTATTTTATTTCTAGGCTCTTTCAATTTCATTAATATAAATTACTGTAAGATAAATACCAATTTTTTATTTTTTTTAATATCTAATAGATGTTTCCATATTATAATATTATTTATTAAATTATTGGTGCATGATGGCCCAAGGTATCCCACATAAATAAGTAGGTATTAGTATAAATCATCATGGGAATAGATAGATCACATTTCTATTTTACATGACATAACAAGGTGACATGAGTTTCATAGGTATCATATGATTCCATTTTTCATATTTCAATGTGAATGAGATGGAATGAATAAGATATATAATTGAATATTTATATTGAGTTATGGATTTTAACTTGGTGAATCATAATTTTATTGAATTTTTTGAATCATGAAAAAGAAGTTTTCTAATAATTTATTCAAAGTATGAATTTAAGAAAATATGTGATTCCATTTTCAATTTTAAGACAATCCATGAATAATTGTAAAAATTTATAAGATTCATTACTTGGGAAGATTTAAAGACCCAGTAGTATCTTTTTTATCTCGAACTTATTTCTTGATTGATATTATGGAATTTCACCTACTAGAACATCCATTGAATCCTGTAAAATATATATCTTTGGGAAAACATATTTATTATGACCAAAGAATTTTTTTTCATATTCCCATAACATTGAGACAAACTTTTACAATTATTATTTTTATCCCATAGATACAATTAAAAAATATATTAGTAATGATCCGTATTTCAATCCATTTAAATCTATTACTACCTTCCTCTTTAATGTTTCCAAATATTTGAAATATAATGACTGCATTAATAGAATACATGATTTAAGGAATTCACTACATTTTAAAGAAAATGTACGGGGTACTATTTTTGGTATTTTCCAAGATGTTTTGTACAAAAAAAAATTTACAACTATTTTACATTATTAATAAAATAATAAATTGGGTTGTGACATCAAAAAATAAAAAGAAACTAATAGTGGATTGATTATTTTTAACATATTTTATTGGGTCATGGATGTGTGGGTTTTCTACGTATAACTATAAAAATTTAAAAAAATATCACAATAATAATTTCAAAAAAAATATAAATAATGAAAAAAATTAAAGATGAGAAATTTCAAGAAGGTGAAATTCATTAATTATTCACTAATATATCACAACCTTATGTTTTTATTTGTAAGTGTATTTTTATACTTTTTGAAGGGGAGATTATAATTACACAAGTATTTTTTATATCTTGAGTAATAATTTTAAAAAAACTCATTTTTTTTGGCTTAATATTTTAACATTAAAAGCTACCATCCTTAATCGTTAGTTTCATTGGAGCCATTATTTCAATGTCCTCATGGTTTTATTTGTTTTTTCCTTCAATATTTTGAGAAATTATTTCATTTATAATATTTTTTAAAGGTTTATGCATTGACGTTATGAGATTAACTCTACATCAATTTTCACATGGAATAATGAGAGAAAAAATATTAATTAATGGTAGATAATGAATTTGAATTTTAGATAATGATGGACTGAGAAGCATGATATTATTGAAATAGAATATACATTATTTTCAAAAGTGATAAAGTAAAATTAATTGGTTTATTGGTATTTTGAATAAAATATGAAGTTGAGTAATTGTTTTTTACTAATTGGGAATGTTTTTTTATCATTCATAAAAATTTTATTTAATGTTATTAGAATTTGAATATTATAAACATTGTGATTATCTTGAATTATATATTTATATATAATGCATGAGTATAATCAGGGTTGATGTCTGGGGGTATTTGATGTAACCATTTTGAATGAAAATTTATAATTATTTTCATAGTATTTATGATGGTTTCTAATAAATATTCTAATTTAATTCAATGTTGTAGTAAAATTCTACATATTTTAATTGAAGAGTTGACATAGATAAATATGAATAAAAATGTTGAAATGCATGAATAATTTATTCAAATGAATTTTCTAATGGAATAATACTAAGTGTTTAACATATTTATATGTAACAAAATTTGGTTTTCTCACTAGCCATGACACCAAAGGGTCTATAAGAAATATATTCATCGTATGATAAATTCGATGACTAAAAATCCAAATGTGGAGATCTAGATAAGTTGAAGTAAGGATAGTAGGCTACGCAATGTGCGGAACGTGTGGACCAGGGTCTAAAAATAGCCCTTGCGAGTCGTTAGAGGCCCATTTTTGTGTCTACATAGTGTATCTAGTTGCTGATTATAGCATCCTGACATTTTCATACATTACTATTACATCATTTCAAATTTAAAAAACATAATAGTATTATATATAGAGAATCCAAAGGTTTAGTGTCTTAGGAAAACTAGGTCCACACATAACAAAAACAACATCAACCATAATCATTTATTTAATTTCTTCTTCTTTAGCTTCTTAGTGGAACTTGTCCTCTCCATAGTACATGTAGCCACCTGAGGATATACATCAAAAGGGTTGAGCTAAAATCCTAGTAATAGGATAGATAAAAACAATATATCATGGGGCGGGCATAATCATAACATAGGTAAAAGATCATGAATATGAGAGGAGCATAAAAAGACTTGAAATGTGGCAATGCATAAAAATAAAACATCATGTCTAAGTGGTTATCTAACACACATTCTTGTGAACCAAGATATCATCTTCTTCACACATCATTTCACATTTACTCATAAGATTCATCACTTTACCCAATGCATTGGAGCGCTATATAATTCCGGGCGCACCCATCACATCATAACATTATCATTTATCATGCATGAAACAATGAACATATAACATAAATGAACATAACTAACCCATGAAATGGAATGGGTTTCATCTCATAAGAACACATTCATAAACATTGAGTTCCCTAAAGAAGAGGGAACAACATACTTGACACAAGAACCATCAACCTTGAATGAGAGTTAAAAGGTGAATTTTTAAAAGAAGAGTTCTTTTGAAAAAACTTTTGATTGATATAAACTTTAGTAGAAAACATTTATATCCTAGAAAAGGTAATATAATTATGAAAAAATTATCTTTAAGGAGTAACTATATAAAAAATTGAGTGAAAGAGGGAGAACCCGAAGGATGAAAGTTGGGTTCGAGAATTTCCCCTTACCTTGTACCCGAATGCTTCCTTCTATTTAACGTCCTGTATAATGACATTATATTCATTAATTAGAAATAAAGAACCTTTTTTACATTAATAGGGTTCATTCTGGTTTCATTATGTCATATTATGTTCCTTTGGATGACTTATAGAGTTTAAAAACATTGTTCAGGGATGTTCGTTTTTATGGTTTTTATTGGGTGGTTCACTTGTATTCTTAAATTGATGTTCTGGTAGAACATGGGTAAACATCCAGAAATGATATTACATGTTCTTAATTATATTACAGGATCTTTAATTATTTTATAATGAATTATATTAGATCCATTTGGATGAATCATTAGATAAGAATTAAATGATGATTATTTGGGTTAATTTGAGCGGTTTTTAGATCACAACGAACTTGTTTTAACTTATCACATAGTAATATGGCCATAAGTTATTCACAGAACTTTAAATAGAACATAATAAATTTAAAATATCCTGTTTCACCATAAAAATGGTTTCATGACTAGATATGAAGGTAGAAATGGAAGAAGAAATTATGTCGTTCTTGAAGGTGATAAATTAACACCTTACGAACAACATTCTCTTTAATAAAATAAAAGGAAGATGTAAAGGGGTTTGGATGATATAATATCTTATTAGAATCATTAAATTACATTATATGTATAATAATGGAGTTAAAATACAATTTGGATGAAGATAGGTGGGGAGAGATCAAGAAATGAACTTGATCTTGAAAGGAAATTAAAGGAGAAGAGGGAGGGAAATTACCTCTAGGACCCTCCTCTTGAGAACCTCCTTAAGGGCCTAAGCTTGGTCTTTTGATGAGACCATCAGCTCTTGGACGTGTGGGAGGGGATAAGAAAGGTGTTTGGTCATATTTTAGAGAATTCTTGGAGCTTTATAGGTGTGATTAAATGAGGGTGTGAAGGGTTCCTTTTATAGTGGAGGAGAGAGGGGTTTCCTAAATATAAAATTCATTAGTTTATTAATTTACCCTAAGACAAGGAATAGTTAATCTTGAACAACCAAGAATAGTAATTTTATAATGTAATCCTGAACCAAGTGGGCTTACATCAGCAGAGAATCATCAATGACTCAATTAATCCATTATTTAGCAGTTATTGTAAATTATCAGATTCTACTATTCACCAAAAATTCAAGTATCTCAGAAAAAACCCAAAAATTTACACCAACTATTTTTCGACATGTAGAATCCAAAAATTAAGTCCATTTTTCAAAAAAAAATCATAAATATTATTTATTTAATATTTAATTAAAATCATAATTTACTTAAAAAATAGTTTTTAAGATTAAAACTGATTTTATAGTGCTTTCAAAAATTACGTAGGGTCTTATAAAATTATATAAAAACTATAATAAACTGATTAAATAATTTATTAATACATTTTTCAGAAATAAATATTAATTTTAATTAATTAATTAAATATAATTAATTAATTTTGACTTACAAAATACCGAAACGTTTACTAAGGTCAAATTGTCACCTTATAAGATGTCTAAATTTTATTTAATTATTCATAGGTAATTTTACTCTTATGTTGGATGGTTTACTATTCATAAGGGTCATATTACTATTCATAAGGGTAGGTCACTATTCACCAAAAAATATTTTTTGTTTCATTAGACTCCAAAAATCATCTTGAACACAACCGTGTTTGTCAGATTTTCAAAATTCCAAACACATAAGTGAAAAACATATGTTTTAAGGTCACTTATCACTTAGTAGTTCATTATGTTGTGATTTCATGTTATTTTATGACATAAATATAAGAAGGGAATTTCCATTGAAAAACTTTGGGTCGTTACATTCTTCCCCCCTTACGAAATTTCGCCCCCGAAATTTCACTTTACACAAGCAGGTGAGGGTGTTTCTCATTCATTTGCTCTTCTCATTCCCATGTTTCTTCCTCAAACTTATGGTTTCTCCACAACACTTTGACAAGATGGGTTGTCCTGTTGTGTAGAACCTTATCCCTCCGATCCAGAATCTTTACTGGCTGCTCCTCATAAGAGATATCATCTTCCAGCTGCACCACCTCTGAGTTTAGTACATATGAGGGGTCTGGTATGTACTTCATCGGTAGTGATACATGAAACACATTATGAACTTCATCCATATTTGTTGGAACATCAAGACGACAGGCCACGACTCCTATGAGGTCAAGGATCTCAAAGGGGCCAATATACCTTGGTCTTAGCTTCCCTTTCTTCATGAAATGCATGACTATATTCCGTGGAGATATTCAAAAGAAGACTTTATCCCCAACGTCGAACTCCAAGTCCCTTCGATGGTTGTCAGCATAGCTCTTTTTCCAACTTTGAGCAGCTTTGATGTGTTTCTGGATGACTTGAACCTTCTCTGTCATCTCTTGAACCAGATCGGGCCCAAGTAGCTTTCTTTCTCCAACTTCACCCAACAGGTTGGAGTTCTACATCGCTTCCCATAAAGAGCTTCATACGGATCCATATGAATACTTGAGTGGAAGCTATTGTTGTATGAGAACACAACCAATGGTATATGATGATCCCAACCACCTTTGAAATCAAGAGATCATGCTCTTAGCATATCTTCAAGCATCTGAATAGTCCTTTCAGACTGGCCATCGGTTTGGGGGTGATAGGCCATGCTGAAATTTAATTCAGTACTCAAATCATGTTGAAGGTTCCTCTTGAATTTAGATGTGAACCTTGGATCACGGTTAGAGAAAATTGAGAGTGGAACATCATGCAGTCTCACCACTTCCTTCACATATATCTTTGCAAGCTATCCAAGAGAGAGTTCTTCCCGAATAGCACTAAAATGGGCAGTCTTGGTGAGTCGGTCAACCACAACCCGCAACCCATATTCCATTATTTCCCTTTGATGTCTTCGGGAGACCTGTGACAAAGTCTATAGTAAAATTTTCCCTTTTCCAAATGGGTATAAGCAATGATTGCATCATATCTATGGTCTTTTGTCTCTCATCTTTGACTTATTGACATACCAAGAACCTTGATATATATTCCACATTTTTCTTCTTCATGTTATCCCATCAGAAGTGTTCTCATAGATCATGGTACATCTTGGTACTCCCATGATGGATAGAGAAAGTTGATCTATGTGCATTATCCAACTGCTCCTTTTTTATCTCGGGTGATGAAGGCACACAATGACGTGTTACAAATCGAATCACACCATCATCGTCAATATGGAACTCTTGCAGCTTCCCTTCCTTTACTACATTCACCCTCTTTTGTATCTTCACATCATCCCTTTGTGCTTCCTTAATCTTCTCTTGGATGGATGTTTGCGCAATCATTTGGGCAAGGTAGGATGTATCTCGTGCCCTTATGATTTCCAAATCCATTCTTTGCATATCCATGATGATAGAGTCTTTCTCAATCTGCAACATTGATAGAGTAGCAGGTTCTTTTCTTCTTAGAGCATCAGCTACCTTGTTTTCCTTTCTAGAATGATAGTGAATAGAGCAATCGTAATCCTTGATTAGCTCTAACCATCTCCTTTGACGCATTTTGACCTCCATTGGTGTGAATATAAACTTTAGGATCTTTTGGTTGGTGTATATGTCACACTTCACACCATAAAGGTAGTGCCACTAGATTTTCAAGGTAAAAATCACGGTTGCCAGTTCTAGATCAGGCGTTGGGTAGTTCTGCTCATGGATCTTCAACTGTTTTGAGGTTTAGGCTATCACATTATCATTTTGTATGATTACACAACCCAAGCCTTTCTTTGAATCATCACTGTATATCTCAAAACATTCTCCACTTTTTGATAGTGTGAGTACAGGTGCAGTGATCCGCCTTCTCTTTAGCTCCTTGAAGCTTCCCTCACATTCTTCCGTCCAGACATACTTTACCCCTTTCCTTGTGAAAATAGTTAGCGGGCTTGACAATCGTGAGAAGTTTCTCACAAAACATCGGTAGTACACAGATAATCCAAGAAAACTAGGGATTTCTGTGACACTAGAGGGCCTGGGCTATTCCTCAAGGTCCATTGTCTTTGAAGGATCTATAGAAATTCCCTCACTTATGGTCACATGTCCCAAGAATGTGACTTGATTCATCCAGATGTCACACTTTCTTAACTTGGCATACAACTTCTCCTTTCTAAATGTTTCCAACATAAGTCTTAGATGTTCTTCATGTTCCTCCTTGATCTTGGAGTAGATGAGAGTATCATCGATAAAAACTACCAAATATTTGTCGAGGTAATGTCTAAAGAATCTATTCATCAAATCCATGAAGATTTCAGGGGCATTAGTAAGTCCAAAGGGAATCACCAAAAACTCATTGTGCCCGTACCTTGTATGGAAGGCAGTCTTCTGAATATCTTCCTTCTTCACCTTTAGGTGATGATATCCAGAACGAAGATCCACCTTTGAGAAGTATTGAGCTCCTCTTAACTGATTGAACATGTCATCAATACTAGGGAGATTATACTTGTTCTTTATGGTGATCTTGTTGAGTTCCTGATAATTGATACACAGCCGCATGGTTCCATCCTTCTTCTTCACAAAGATCACTGGTGCACCCCAAGGTGATGCACTAGGGCGTATGAACCCTTTTTCCAAATACTCTTGCAACTGCTTCTTTAACTCCTCCAGTTCGATAGGAGCCATCCTATATGGGAACTTCGAGATAGAAGTAGCTCCAGGTATGATTTAAATTGATAACTCTACCTCGCGATCTGGGAGAATTCCGGGTAACTTTTCGGGAAATACATCGTTTTATTCCCTCTCGATGGGCATTTTCTGAAGGTTGGAACTTTCCTTCAACTCAACCATTTGGGCGAGGTGTGCTTCTTCATAGGGAATCAACACCCACACCATTGAAGTATTTTTCAAATGAGATTCATGATCTTCCTTTAATTTGTAGAGGAGCATGGGATGGTTCTGAATATGAAAAGATATTTCATTTTTCTGATAGTTAATATGAGCTCTATATAAAGAGAGTCATTCCATTCCCATTATAGTGTCGAATTTCACCAAGGGAAGTATTATGAGATTTTCTAGAAGAATCTTTCCACATACGTCAATAGGAGAAGAGTCAAACACTTGGGTTTCAATGATTACATCACTTTTTGTTTTTACAGATATCTCTACTTCAAGGTTTCGGGGATTCAATTCTATAGTTTTAGCAAACTTTCAAGATATAAAGGAATACATAGAACTGGAATCAAATAAGACTTTTTCCATTATTGAGTGAATAGGAAGTGTACCTTTTACGACTTCATTATCATGATCCACCTCTTCATTAGTGATGGCATAAACCTTCCCTTGTTCCTTTGGCTTTGGTGGCTTCTGACGTTGATTACCCTCGAGAACTCGAGGTTTGGTGCACTTGTTTGCATAGTGACTTAGCTCCCTACAGTTGTAGCATTGAACCATGAGTGGTTGTCCCCTTTAATCGGATACATTCTCCTTCCTTTTTGTGTCTTTTTGACACTCTTGATCAAGGTTTCCTTCTTTCCCACACTTGAAGCATTTCCCCATCCCTTTGAGGCAGTTCCAATTGTGCAACATCCCACATTTTTTGCACGTGGGTTATTGATTTTTCTTCCCACCTTTGTCATTAGATCCACCAGCTTGAAACTCCATCTTTATTTTCTTATCACCTTAGCCATGAGACCATTCTCCAAACTCTATCTCCACTTTGAGAGCACACCGAACAACTTCTTCAAAACTCCCAAAGTCTCGAATTGCAGGAGCCTTTCAAAGTTATGGTTTTAATCCACTAAAGAATCTATCAATTTTGTTATCACTGTTGATAACAAAACCTGAATCATACCTTGTGAGCCTTGTGAAATTCACTCCATAGGTTGTGACAGATTCTCCTTCTTTTTTCTTGAGCTCTATGAATTCTCTCTCCATCTTTGTTTAAAGAGTTCGTGGGAAAAACTTATTAAGAAACATTATCTTAAAGACTTCCCATTCCATCTCTTCAATTTCCTCCCACGGCTTGATGTTCTTAATCAAATCCCACCATTGATCGGATTCTCCATCTAGATGAAAAATGTCTAGGGTCACCTTCTCCATCTCAAAACAGTGAAGAACAGAAAATATCTTCTCCATGGAGTTGACCCACTGTTCCTCAACTAGTGGATCGGAAGATCCACTAAACGTCGGTGGTCGTTGCCACATAAAACATTCGATATATAGTTTCTCCCTCTTTGTTGAAGGAGTATGTTCCTCATTATTATGGTTATTGTTCATAACCTGAGATAATTGGGTAATCATCTCCATGAAGTTTTGAACTCTACCTCCCAAATCATTGGGGATGTCGTTCGGGCAATCTTTGAATTGGCCGTCGCAAGAGTTCTTGGCCTGATTTCTCCTGGTTCCCACCATTTTCTAAAATAGAAAAGGTTAGAACAAAACATTTGTAAACAAGTCAGGAATAACTTATTCATTTAAAAAATTTATACCAAGAACATAACATATGATATCCCTAAGTAAATACTCTTGTTTCCATATTTGTACTTAATCTCATACTAGAGGATTTCTCTAGGGTTCACTAATCCTAATTCACAAATTAACTAAACCTTGCCTCTGATACCAACTATAGCATCTAGGCCTTTTCTTACATTACTATTACATCATTTCAAAGATAAACAACATAATAGTATTACACATAGAGTATCCAAAGGTTTAGTGTCTTGGGAAAACTATGACCACACATAACAAATACAACATCAGCCATAAACATTTATTTAATTTCTTCTTCTTTAGCTTCTTAGTGGAAATTGTCCTCTCCTTAGTACATGTAGCCACCAGAGGATATACATAAAAATGGGTGATCTAGAATCCCAGTAAGAGGATATATAAGAACAATATATCATGGGGTGAGCATAATCATAACATATGAAAAAGATCATGAATATGAGAGGAGCATAAAAAGACTTGAAATGTGGTAATGCATAAAAATGAAACATCATGTCTTAGTGGTTAACTACCACACATACTTGTGAACCAAGCTAGAATCTTGTTTACACATAATTTCACATTTACTCATGAGATTCATCACTGTACCCAAAGCATTGGAGCGCTATATAATTCTGAGAGCACCCGTCACATTTAAACTTTCATATTGCACTATATAATTCTGGGTGCACCCGTCACATCATAACATTATCATTTATCATGCATGCCACAATGAATATATAACATAAATGAACATAACTAACCCGTGAAAAGGAATGGGTTTCATCTCATATGAACACATTCATAAACTTTGGGTTCCCAAAAGAAAGAGGGAACAACATACTTGATACAAGAACCATCAACCTTGAATGAGAGGTAAAAGGTGAATTCTTAAAAGAAGATTTCTTTTGGAAAACATTTTGATTGACATAAAAATTAGTAGTAAAAATTTATATCCCAGAAAAGGTAAGATAATTATGAAAAAACTATCTTTAAGGAGTAACCATATCAAAAATGGAGTGAAAGAGGGAGAACCCGAAGGATGAAAGTTGGGTTCGAGAATTTCCCTTTACCTTGTACCTGAATGCTTCCTTCTCTTTAATGTCTTTTATAATGACATTATATTCATTAATTAGAAATAAAGAACCATGTGTACATTAATAAGGTTCATTCTGGTTTCATTATGTAATATTATGTTCCTTTGGATGACTTATAGAGTGTAAAAACATTGTTCAGGGATGTTCATTTCTATGGTTTTTCTTGGGTGGTTCACTTGTATTCTTAAATTGAAGTTCAGGTAGAACATGGGTAACCATGTAGAAATGATATTACATGTTATTAATGATATTACTGGATCTTGAATTATTTTATAATGAATTATATTAGATCCATGTGGATGAATCATTAGATAATAATTAAAAGATGATTATTTTGGTTAATTTGAGCGGTTTTTGGATCACAACGAACTTGTTTTAACTTATCACTTAGTAATATGGACATAGGTTATTTAAATAACTTTAAATAGAAAATAATACATATAAAATATTCTGGTTCAACCATAAAAATGGTTTCATGACCAGATCTGAAGGTAGAAATGGAAGAAGAAAGCATGTCATTCTTGAAGGTGATAAATTAACACCTTACGAACAACGTTCTCTTTAATAAAATAAAAGGAAGAGGGAAAGGGGTTTGGATAATATAATATACCATTAGAATAATAAAATTATATTATATGTATAATACTAGAGTTAAAATACAATTTGGATGAATATAGGTGGGGAGAGATCAAGAAATGAACTTGAACTTCAAAGGAAATTAAAGGAGAATAGGGAGGGAAATTACCTCTAGAGTCATCCTCTTGAGAACCTCCTTAAGGGCCTAAGATTAGTATTCTGATGATACCATCCGCTCTTCGATGTGGTGGAGGGGCTAAGGAAGGTGTTTGATTAGTGTTTAGAGAAGGCTTGGAGCTTGAGAGGTGTAAGGAAATGAGGGTGTGAAGGGTGTCTTTTATAGTGGAGGGGAGAGGGGTTTCCTTAACATAAAATTCATTGTTTATTAATTTCCCCTACGACAAGGAATAGTGAGTTTTGAATGACCAATAATATTTATTTTATAATATAATCCCGAACCAAGTGGTATTACATCAGTAGAGCATCATTGATGACTCTATTAATCCATTATTTAGCATTTATTGGAAATTATCGGATTCTACTATTCACCAAAAATTCAAGTATCTCAGAAAAATACTAAAAATTTACCCCACCATTTTCCAATGTGTAGAATCCAAAAATGAAGTATATTTTTCAAAAATAATTTTCTAAATATTATTAATTTAATATTTAATTAAAATCATAATTTACTTAAAAACAGTTTTTAAGATTAAAACTGATTTTATAGTGCTTTCAAAAATTACGTAGGGTCTTATAAAATTATCTAGAAATTATAAGACATTTATTCAATAATTTATGAATACATTTTAGGGAAATAAATATTCTTTTAAATTAATTAATTAATTATAATTAATTAATTATGACTTACAAAATACCAAAATGTTTACTAAGGTCAAATTGTCACCTTATAAGATGTCTAAATTTTATTTAATTATTCATAGGTAATTTTACTCTTATGTTGGATGATTTAATATTCATAAGGGTCATATTACTATTCATAAGGTTAGGTCACTATTCACCAAAAATTATTTTTTGTTTCATTAGACTCCAAAAATCATCTTGAACACAACCGTGTTTGTCAGATTTTCAAAATTCCAAACACATAAGTGAAAAACATATGTTTGAAGGTCACTTATCACATAGTAGTTCATTATGTTGTGATTTCATGTTATTTTATGACATAAATTTAAGAAGGGAATTTCAATTGAAAAACTTTGGGTCGTTACATTGATACCATAATTCCAAGGGATTATGAGTTGATGTTAAAACTATAATTAATTTAAAGTATTACATGACTCACCAAGAGGTATATGTGGAACTCATGTTACATGGATATCATTTCACACATTTCAAAAACATTTTCATTCCATGATGATTCCTACATCCATCCATTGTCCATTTCCCACTATTTCTCTCCGCTAGATGACACTTTGACACCTAAAAAAAACTACCTACAAACACTGAAGATTATATGGATTAGAAAACTACTAATGATGATATATTTATTTTCTACTATATATTTACATTCCATTGTTTTCATTTGTAACTAATACATTATTTCTTTAATTTAAGTGTTCCATATATTTTCTATCATTGTTTCTCAATCAATATCAATATAGTATTTTCATATTTTAAACTTTTCATTTCCTCACTCTTTCCACCATAACCCCTTACACATGACAATGGGTGACTATAACAAGGCTTGACATGAGGGGGGTGTACGTGTTTATGAATCTATAATCATATTTTGTTATTAAATTTATATAATTTTAATCCCTTATAATAAACTAAATCTCATCACATGATGGAGTTTAGCTATTCAATAAATGAATGGTGGAAAAAGGATCCATGTCCCAAATGATTCCACACCCTCAATTGAGGCGTGTCACCAACATTGATTATATAAAGTGGTGGAGTTTCATTTTCCAAAGAATAGTACGATGATTTCATGATTACTAATGAAAATTAATAATATTAGTACATGAAACATGTTTTATAATTTAGTTATAAAAATAAATTTAAATAACTAACATGAATAATGATTGAATCAGAAATTAAACAATTAGATCAGGTGATTTAATTTATAATAATAATCTTTTTTTATTTAATGTTATTTTATAATTTTGAATATTGTCTCTCATTTATTTTTATTATTTTAGAAAATAAAATAAAAATAAAAAAGTAGTTTATGTTCATAAGAAGTAATAATTTATTAACTATGAATCTACTCATGTGACATTTCTGTGGTCGGCTATTGGGTTTCACTATGTAAATTGAGTAGTTTCTTTTCCCTTGAAAAAAATATATTCGAGTCAATGAACTCCTCAAGTTTTAATACAATACGATTTTGACCCCATTAACACCCAAATGTGAACCCTATGCCTTTATCTAAAATCATAAATATATTCTCTCTAATCTTATTACTATTTATAATATCACTATGGCTCCCCTTCAATTGATTGATCCAGTGATCCTTAATCAGTCAGTTTATTTGAGATTTATGCAAAATACATCATCCTTTTGTTATTCTAATAATATATATTTGTTTGATATACATTTTTAATCAATATTTGAAGATGAATTCTCTCTTTTTTTATAATTTGTGGGAATCTATCATAAGAATAATGGTTTTTTTCTAATTTGGATCTACCATCGATAATAAAAATTATTTTAGTGATTGTTTATGAATATTCTTCCAAAACCTCTTCTTCAAGTAATATTGATTATGTATGTCTAAGGTGTTGAATTAGATATGGTATATTATAGTATTAGTAAAAAAATTAGTATTTCACTTTGACCGGAGTTTACTTCTTTATTAACAATGATGTTTTAATGTATTCATTTTGAAATGATCCTTAAGAATATTGGTTTCTTAATGAATCACATATTGATTCTATTTGTAGTTTATAGATTCATAGTTGATCAATGATCATTATCTCTATCCAATTCCCTATTCAATGATTGGAAATTAATTTATAATCCATCCATAGAACGATTATAGAATAAGGGATTTTTTGATTCATCATTAGACATACCTAATACATGATTATGTTGAAGGAGACCATATGGTATTTTTTCAATATAAACATTATTGACATTGAATTATCTAATGTATCCATTCTAAACATGTTTTATAATGAACTGTAATTGGAGCTAGACATCCTCAACTTGTGATTCATCTTATAACGGTGTGTAATATGTTAGTTAACTGATTCCATAATGAAATGTTTTAATTATTCTTTAAACCCCTTGAGGTAGGATGTTCCTCTTAATTTTAGTAACTTTATTTCATTTATTAATATTTCATGATTTATGTTCTGGTATATTTTATATTTATTGCTGGTTTGTTATAACCTCAATGTTTTTTAATTTCCATAGTAGCCGTATATAATCCTTATTCCATGAGAATTTCTATAGTATATTCAACCATGTTAAATATTTAATTACATGTTTTTATGTATTTATATTAAATTTCTCATGATTATAAGATATTATTGTCATATTATATTATGATTTTTTATGTGTATTACCATTACATTATATGTTTCTCATGGTATATTTAAATAGGTTACCATTAAGGTGTGATTACCCCTTAAAAGTAGAGTTTTCATGATGAGCTTTAACAAATAGAGTGTAAGAGTAAAATGGTTGAAAATTATAGACATGTGGGTTTCATGGAACTCTATGACTTCCAGTATGATGAAGAACACACCAAAAATTTATTCCTTGTGTATACTGAGTATGTTGGATTCTTGATTCCTTGAGGATGATGAGGCACATGCCTCTAGTATTTTGGCAAGTTCATGAACTTTTGTAACATATTTTACACCCTTACATCATGAATCCTATTCATTTATTGCTAAAACAAATGGTGGATCTGATAGAATGTGAGTTCTTAGTAGATGATTATTTATTTTCACTGCACATTTCATGGAATGCATCTATTATAAAATGTAACTTCCAAGTTCCAGGATCCGCCTAGAGGTGCCATGTACTCGGTTGGTCACATAGCCTCAAGATCATTTCCCCGAACACCAGAGGCTATGGACTAGCAGTTAGGGCCTTGGGTGTGATAGTAGGGAAACTATTCTTTCATTGGTAGACTAACATAGTGGAAGTAAAACATATATACAATAGTTGAAGCATTAAAAGAATGAAATAAGTAAACATCGGAAGACTGAAAAAATAAACAACTAGAGGAAATATATATAATGATGCATGATAAAGTTTTCTAGTAAAGTATCCCAACAAAATCAAAATTATGGAATACATTAAAAAACAAAAGTTCAAAAGAAAAGCAAGTAAACAGCTCCACAGCATCGCAAGCCTCATATTGGTCCCATACTCCCCAACTCCACAACAAACAACTAATTGAACTATAAGTGAGCTTTCCATTTTCTAGACATGCAACAATATAATCTTTTTAGGCCCAATAGCATGACCCAAATAGGGTGTGAGACAAATCTGAGTAGGAAACCACCCAATGATCTATCATAATAGACATTGAATATATATGGCAGGCAATAAAAATAATGAAGTAGTAAATAAGGATGTACGCCTAGTAACAATCCTAAAAATCCAATTGCATTAATTTTCATATATCATGTAAGAATTTAATCAATAGCAGGTAACCCTCTAGGAAGTACTCACAGCCTAAACCCTCTGGTTCAACCAAACAAACACAAGAAACCCTCTAGGAAGTACACACAGTCTAACCCTCCTAGTTCAGCTTCAGCACAGGCTCTCTGACGAAGCACTCACTGTCAATTCCCCCTTTAGTCTCGGATCAATAAATAATTGGCACTCTGAGGAAGAACTCAACATCCAATTCCCCATGTGTCCCTAATCTAAGAACTACTGACACTCTGAGGGATCACGTACATCCATCCTCCCTATGGTATCGCAACGTAACAGAAAAAAAAATACAATCTGGAGAAGCACTCAACGTCCATTATCCCTATGGTCTACTACATTGGGTTCTCATGGCCCTATGTAAGTCAGTTGCAAAAAAATGATATCTGGAATCCAAAGTAAACATCAAGAACTACTTGGATAAAAAATCTACGATATATCAAAGAATTTCCAATAATAATCACTTCATTCTAACAATACTAGGCATGGATAGCAAAGTAGCACCCTAACAGGAAAAGCTAGACCAAATGGTCAAAAACAATTAAACATGGGAAAAATTCCATAGCATGGCAAAGTTAAACCTATTAAAAACAATTAAAATTCTTCATAAAAGAAAATTAATAACAGGTAATAACAGTGCTAAAACCATAAACCCGTAATACCCCGTTCTTGGGTATTGGGCACTTTTTCACATAAGATTCAAAGACTATCTACGAAAAGGCACAAACCACCTAACTCTGCGTCGTGAGATCGATATACATGATCCTCCAGCCTTGAATCATCCTAGAACTCCGTAGATCTACAAAAAAAACCTTCAATCGAGGAAAACTCACAAGAGAAGAGAAATCAACATATGAGGTACAAGAAGAAAAGGGAACTCACCAATGCGATTCCTACTCAATTGACGACGGTCAATTTGGGGAACGAATGGTGATTCGGGGGCTCAGAAAAGATATGTGATTGTATGGATACTCTTAGACGAGATGGGCAAAGAAGAAGAACATTTTTTCAATTACAGGCGACCCCGGTCCTTTTAATAGAAAAAATAAAGTACATTTCATGTTCGTTAAAAGTACACAGCATGCACTTCCCTTTTGTATCATCTACTTTAGGCGGTCTCTAGGTTAGCACACATGGCCATGTTCTCAGCCATTACACGACTAAAACACAATCACCGTCATCAACCAGGTACATGGCGTGTACTTCTTAAATTTCTAGAAACTCCATTTTTTCTCAAAAACAACCAGAAAAGAAAAGCAAACCTGAAAAAAAAATCTGAGTTCTTACAAACATCCCCCACTTAATGAAATTATTCCCCAAATTTCCCTTACAAGGTGGTGTAGAAGAAGAATCCATGAAAATATATGGCCATTGTGATCGTACATCGACCTCTTTCCCCCATGTCTTGTCATGTACTCGCCCATGCTATTATATAACCCATTCTAGAGGAAGAGAAAGGTCGTAGAGAACATTTTCACTTCGATCAACAATCTAGATAGGACGCTCCACGAATGAGTTGTCCACCATGATATCAAACTCCTCGGGTTGGAAAGCATGAGACGGGTTTGAGAAGTAATGTTTAAGATGAGAAACGTGGAAGACATCATGAATAACCCTGCACCTCTATGGTGACTACAACTGATAGGGAACCGGCCCAACTCTATCCCACACCTAAAATAGCCTGATGTTCCTCCGAAAAATCTTACCTTATCTCATAATCCTATTGTGTCCCAATCTCGGTGTGACATGCAGGAATACCTGATCTCCAATCCTGAACTATAGAGGTCATCTCCATCGATCAGCATAAGACTTCCATCATGACTGTGCAATATCCATCCTCTTCTAAATCAACTCTATTTTATTCGTGGTCTCCTGGACCAGGTGAGGTCCTTGCATAGCTTCCTCTCCCCCCTCCCGTCAACATAAGGGTGATAGGAATGGCCTATCATACCAATCCACATAAGGTTTCATCTGAGTAGTTTCTTGAAAGATATTATTGTAGGAAAACTCCACATGAGGTATGTTCCTCTCCCACGAACCTCCAAAATCAAGGATGAATGCTGGAGTCATGTCCTCAATCACCTAAACCGTACACTTGGATTGGCCATATGTATTGGGATGGTAAGTTGTAATTAGAATTAAATGTGTACCCAAATCCCTTTGAAGTCCCTTAAGACCTAAGAAGTAAAACAGGTGTCCCGGTCTGACACAATGGATTGTGGAACTCGATGTAAATGTACAATCTCTCAGATATACATCCTTCCCAATAAAACAAAACTAAAGGACTCCCTAATCGGAAAGAAATGGGAAACCTTCATCAGCCTATCAATAAAATACCATACTGCATAATTCCATTTAGGAAACCTTGATAAACCCATCACGAAATCCATCGTGACATCATTCCACATCCACTCGGGAATGGGTAACTGTTGTAAACGCCTTGAGGGTCACTGATTATCCTCCTTCACCTTCTAAGAGGTCAAAAACCTCATGAAAAAACCAGTAACATCTCCCTTCATACATGGCCACCAATACTCATGCTATAGATCTCGATACATCATGGTAATAGAAGGATGAACTTCCCGAACTAAGGAATGAATGTCTCACATAATCTCCTCATGTATGTATACTAGAACCTACATGCGTCCATGAAAATGGAATATCTCTTCCTCGCCTACTGTCCATCTAGGAATAGGGTCCTCTCCTGAAACACTCTCCCATAGGACTAGGCCTTCAGAATCTGATAGCTACCCTATTCGTACTCGATCAAGTAGAGTAGAGGTAACAGCCACAGAAGAAAGATATTTTTTCCTCTGACTGTCATGCACCTCTAAATTCATCTCACAGAATAGAAACATAAGCTTTCACTCACATATGGCCTCCTGAACAACTTATATTTGAGTCCTCCTTCTCAAGGCATCATCTACAGCTTTTCCTTTACTACACATGTAGGAAATCTCAATGTCATAGGACCGAAGGTACTCAACCCACCTTAGTTGTCTCAAGTTCATATCATGCTGAGTGAAGATATACTTGAGACTCTTGTGGTCTATGAAAAAAAAAATGCTCTCCCAGAAGATAATGTCTCCAACAGCATAAAGCATGAACAACTGCAGCCAGCTCAAGATCGTGTGTTAGGTAGTTCTTATCTTGTGGCCTCATCTGCCGAGACCCGTACACAATGACTCATTCTCCCTACATAAGCACTGGTCTCAGGCCGATACCTGATGAATCATAGTATACTGTATAGATCTTACGCAGCTCTAGAAATACTAGTATCGGTGTTTAAGTCAACATCCCTTTCATCTGCTGAAAGGATGACTCAGAAGAATCTAACCACAAGTACAAAACACCCTTCTTAGTCAGGTCCGTTAGTGGCCCTTTTATGTGAGAAAAGTCCTGTATAAAATGGATATAGTAACCATCCAACCCATGAAACCTATTTACATCAAAGAAATTCTTTAGATGCTCTGAAGAAACTAGAGACTTCACTTTCTTTGGGTCTACTGATACACCTTTCTCTAAGATAACAGGACCTAAGAAGGGAATTTGGCCCATCCAAAAGTGGAATTTTGAGGGCATAGCATATAAATTATGTTATCTTAGTGTACTAAAAATGATCTCAAGATGTGTGGCATGCTCGTGTCTATTGTGAGAATACACCGATATATAGTCCACAAAGACTACCACAAAAGAATCCAAATATGGATGAAACACTCGGTTCATCAGTTCCATGAAAACTGAAGGCGCATTCGTGAGATGGAAAGGTGTAACCACATACTCGTATAGACCATACCTGCTTTGAAAGGATGTAAGAGGTAAATATGGTGGTCAACACTGATGATAACCGAATCTCATGTCAATCATCAAGAACACACGGGCTCCTTGATGATGGTTAAACAGATCATCAATACTCAGCAAGGGATATCGAATCTTGACCATCAACTGGTTCAACATCCAATAATCCACCCAATGTATGGGGGTATCGTCCACATTATTTGAAAACGGGAAAAGAGAACCCCAAGGAGAAGTACTAAGTTAGATTGAACCCTTTTCCTGCAACTCCTCCAACTGCTTCTTGAGCTCTTGTAACTCTATTGTAGCCATCCTATAAGGACGAATTGACACCAGTGCTGCTCATGGCCTAAGATGAGTAGAAAATTCCACCGCTCACTTCAGAGGCAATCCTAAAAATTCCTCTGGAATGACATCCATGAAATGATCCACCACTGGAGGAAATTCCATCTGTGTAGTCCCATAGTCATCCAGATACAGAATAGAAAACGGGTCGGTAACTCCTCCCAAACAATGATCCTCGGGTCCTTCTCTGCTCGCTGGGATCTCTCACACGCCCTTATGAAGAAATGATTAACCATATAGTGAGGTGATTCTCATCCTATGATGATAGCAGTCGACAAAAATGTGAGTGGTAACTGTGGAGTCCATTCTGAGAATGACATTATAGCATGGAATCTCCACAACATAAAGGTCCCAAAAGAAGTGACACCCACCAACCTCTAGAGGGCACTCCTTGTACTATCGTACACTATCCGTCATCATCCCCAAAAAAGTGTCCAACATGAATATCACAGTCGAAGGAAAGATATTGGGACCAATTATCTCCACAACATCAACATATATAAAGATATGGGAAGCCCCTGTATCGAATAGACCGAAAGAAAAACTGGAGGAAACCAGGATTGTACCTAGAACTGTAGATGGCCTAGGATCCTGCTCATGGTGGGTCTTCTCCCATGAAAATGTCTGACCTAAACTACGACCCTAAGACCCTGCTTAACCACTCTAAGCAGATCCACCCAGTAGTCTTTGGAAATCCTAGTGACTGGATATTGTGCCCATGAACTCCACCGCGTCTTAAATGGCCGGAAGAGCTCCAGTTTCCTGACTGATGAGAAACTTGTGGTGCTTCTCCTGAACGTGGAGTTATTGTAGAACCCCTATCACCAGAAGATGGTGAAAATAACCCAAATATGCATTGAAGATGACCGATTTTTCATCAAGATAGGTACTCCACTGGGTCTCTCGGGAGATGTTGTCTTGTATGCCCGCTCTTCCTACACTTTTATCACACCACCTATCCACCATATAAAGTATCCTGCCTGCTACGATCTCCACATGTAGACTCTCGGTGACTCTTCCTTCTGTTAGTAGGAGGGATAAAAACTCCATATGTCATACCACCCTATCTCACCACTCTAGAATACCTCATATTCCACTTCATGATTAGTGCCTTGTTGACTATAGATGTGATGGAAGTCAACCAAAAGATATTCACCTGAGATCAGACGCCGTGCCTGAGACCATCCTAAAACCTCCTTGCTATAAATAACTCATCACCTCCTGGAATAAGAGTGATGCTTTACAGCTCAGTTAAGAGACAAGAATTCTCCATAAAAAAAGAGTACCCTGCTCCAAACTCATGAACTCTCTGGCTAATTCAAACCTCAAAGTCTTCGGGTAGAATAAGTTCTAGAAGGCACATTAGAACTCATACCCCTCCATAACATGCTGGATTCTCTCATGTGAGATCACATCCCACCATCTCATGGAGAAGTCCCAAAGAATATGAGGTGGGAGCATCACCCTCCTCTATTTAGGTTTCTCCAGATGATCAAATATTTAAGGTATGGATTCTAACAATGAGCTTGTATCCTAAGGTCATCCTTCCACTGTGATGGTGGGAGGATGGTGTTGCTAGAAAACTGGCATAAACTCTGTCAAAGAAGAGGAAAAATGTGTTACTCCTCAGAAGTTCTATATAATACTCATAAATTCCTCTTAGAATTTTGTGTAAGAACCTGTGTTTAGAATGAAGGCTGGTGCCAAGACTGGCACAACTGGAGGATATACTGGTAGTCCCTGATTAGCCACATCTAGTGTCTAATCACTACACATTAACTGGCAGTCAACCGGAATACATCTGGGTGGCATGACTCTGCAAGGTCAAGCGCAAACCTTATATCAATATTAACAGGGACTGAAACATAGAATCATAAGAAGGTAAAAAGAGGAATAAATCATTCATGTTTTTCAAAACATTGATACATGGAGTGTATAATGCTTACACAACAAGTTCCCTTATGCATTAACATGGGCGTGTACTTCTTCCAACCCAGGTCATGTAACACCCCATACACACAGTGTGTTTTCCTAACACACGGTGTGTACTTGAATACTCTTCCCATTCCCATGTTCTTCTATACAGATAAGCCACAAGGTTTTCCTAGAAAAGGAATACACGGCATGTTAGTGTGAGACACGACATTTACTAGATGAACTTCACTGAACTGTGTTGTTGGTTACATGGTCTTCTATACAGATCACTCTAAACATCATGTTCCAGATAGACATGGTGTGTACTATTGAGGTTTCGACTTCCCGTGTTGTTAGTCACATGGGTGAACACATGGCTGACTATACACGGCCTGTTTATCCAAGACACAATGTGTAAAAGTAGGATCCCATTGTCCCATGGTGTTTGTTACATGGTCAGATACACGGTTTACATTAAATGGCATGTTCAAGATTGACACGACATGTATAACATATGTTTTTATCAATCTGTGTCATTAGTCACACCGGTGGACACTTGGTCTATGCAACACATTGTACAAATCTGGTACATGATGTGTCCCACCAAAGATTTCCCAACCTCGTGTCTCTTCCCACATAGCCAGCGACATGGTTAGAGACTATATGGAGTGTACATATAGTACACACTATGTACTAGAAAACCATTCCTTCTGAAACAGAAGGAAACATGGTGTGTATTCATCATCACACATCGTGTATTTTGGGTCTTTCCAGATAGTAATCCTCAAAAACTACTCTGGAACCCATAAAAATGCCGAAACGATCATTAAAGTGCAACATTTCGATCCGTGAGGGCCCATACTCAATGAAAATCAAAGGTTCTCATATTATACATGTCATATATAAATATAACAGAGCAATGATCCACCAAATTCCAGTCCAGGAGGGCCCATAACACCTCAAGAAACAATGTTTGGCATTCATTCAAACTAAATCATTACACAATTCAATACTCTATCAAATAGAATATATTATTCAAGGTACATATTACAACAACATGCATATCTAGAAAAACAACTATCACAACAACATGCAATCACTAATTCACCCTAAATGGAATGGCAATAATTCATGACATGTGATATCTAGAAAGTTCCTATATAATGCATGAGATGGCATACCCTCATATCATCGTTTTTCAATAGAAATATAACCTCAATAATATCAATAATAAGATCACAAAACATTTGAATCGCCCAATGGTGAAATAAAATCAACTGTAAAATTACAAAACTATAAAAATTGCAATAACAAGGTAAATTGGACTTTCCATGTACATGGGTTAGCTACTCCCAGGTACAGCTTATTACCTTATACCTATTTCATTCATATCCTTAGATATAGGATCAAAACAGTGTGTCAAGAATAAAATAACCTCTCAGATACCACTTTGTAACATCTCGGTTCAGATAGCTGCACAGAGGTTCCCCATACTTGGTTGGTCACATGGCCTCAAGTGCATTTCCCCGAATTCCAGAGGTTGCCGACTATTAGTGAGGGCCTTGGGTGTGATAGTGGTGAAACTATGCCCACATTAGCAGAGTAACACAGCAGAAGTAAAATAGATATATAATATTGAAATTAGTAAAATCATGTAACAAGTAAACAGTGGAAGACTGAAGAAATAAACAACTAGAGCACATATATATATAATTATGCATGACTGATATGTCTAGGAAGTCATCCAAAAAATAAAAATTCTAGAATATAGTACTAAACCAATGTAGAAATGAAAATAATTTAAATAGATACACAACATCGAAAGACTCAACTTAGTTGCACGCACCCCAGCTCTGCAAAAATCAAGTACCTGAAGTAGAAGGGAACTTACCCTAATCTAGAACAACAACAATATAATCTGTTTGGGACCAAATGCATGACCCAAATAGGGTGTGAGATGAATCCTCATAGGAAACCACCTGAATATTTTTTCCTAACATTTGGTTGATATATATTTCAGGCAAGAAACAAAATGAAGCAGTAAACATGGAAGTACACATAGTAACAATCCTATAAATTCAATTTCATTCATTTTCATATATCATGTAAGCATATAATCAAAAGCATGTAACCCTATGGGAAGTACTCACAGTCTAACCCCTCTAGTTTAACCAAACAGACACACGAAACCCTTTGGGATGTACACAATGTATATCCCCTCTGGTTCAGCTTTAGCACAGACTCTCTAAGGAAGCAATCACCGTAAATTCCCCCTTTAGTGTTTTATCTGTAACTAATAGGCACATTGAGGAAACACTCAACATCCAATTCCTCTTGCTCCCCACATCGATGAACTACATAAACTTTAAGGAAGCAAATACATCCACCCCCCCTATATTCTAGCATCATAACAGTAAAACAGACACTATGGAGAAGCCCTCAGTGTCCATTATTCCTATGGTCTACAACACCTGGCTCTCATGACCCTGTGTAAGTCAGTCGTGCACAAATTATACATGGATTCCAAAGTAAAGCTCTTGAAATACATGGCTAAACAATCTACATCATATCATAGCATGCCAGACAATAATCACTCAATCATAACAATACTAGGCATTGAAAGAGAAGCAGCATCCTAACAGGAAAATCTAGACCAAAGAGTAAAAAACAAGAAAAAATAGGCAAAACATCCATAGCAAGGAAATGATAACCTTTTTCAGAACAATAAACCTTTATCCAAAAAAATAACTAATAGAAGGTAATAATAGGGCTAAAACCATAAACATGCAATTCCTCGTTCTTGCGTATTGGCCTCTTTTACACATAAAATTCAAAGGCCATCATTGGAAAGGAAAAAACCACCTACCTCGGAATTGTGAGACTGATATACGTGAACTTCAGGCCTTTAATCTCCCTATAACATCATATATCTACAAAAATTCTAAAAACATTCACTCAAGGACAACTCGCTAGAGAGGATAAATCAAGGGAATATGTTCAGGAATAATGAATAACTCACCGATGTGATTCCAACACAATTTATGGCGGTCTATTTGGAGAACAGATGGTGAGTCAGGGGATCATAGAAGATCTCTATCCATACTGATTCTCATGGATGATAAAGGTGAAGAAGAAGAACGTTTTTCCAATTAGACGCGACCCTAGTCCGTTTAATGAAAAATAAAAAGTACACTGTGTGTTCTTTAAAAATACACTATGTGTACATGCATTTTCTGACCTCCTAATTAGGAATTCTCCAAGTCACCACACATGGCCATGTGCTTGGTTGTTACACGGCAAACACATGGTCACCAGCGATAACTGGGTACATGGCGTGTACTTAAAAGTACACGGTGTGTACTCATGAAGTTTCCAGAAACTCCTCTTTTTCTCAAAATCAACCAAAAAAGAAAAACATACATGAAAAGAATATTTGGGTTCTTACATTCATGTTCCCATTTCGTAAATTATTCATTTGACGTTCTATACATGGTTTTCTTACTCACACATTATATGAACATCTTAAAATTCATGTATAATACCAGTATTGAGATCCCTACAATGGAAAGGGTTCTGCGTATAGTTGTTCAGATGAGAAACATGAAGTTGGGTGATGTATTAAGGAATACTCTCGAGGATACAATTATTATTTATTTTTTACTTTATTACACATATACATGCCAATGGATTTACACTTTGGGACCCTTTATTACATATTTGAATCATTGGTATGTCAACTAAACAGTTCCAATATGATTACACATATTATTAAAAATTATTATATTTTTTATATAATTATCTATGTAAGGAAATGAAAATAATGGTATATTCTCGACACTGACTTCATATAGACCCCTACTAGTTGGTAGCCTCCTTTATACGGGAAGACTCTCTTATGGTTATGTGGCTCAACAGATCAGACTCATTGGTCATGTTTGGGGTGTTAAAAGGTTGTATCATAGTATATTTTATTCTTTTTCCTTTTAATGTATCATTGAAAAGTTAAAAATAAGATATATTTGAGGTATTAGAGTATTAGAGTATCCATGTACCATTCCAACTAAAGTGAAAAATACCCCACGATTTACCATTGATATTTTTTCTATAATTATTTTATTATTATTTTTTGAGCATTCACCCATCATGACTAATAATTTAAGGCCAAATGCCACATATATTCGTGGTGTTGTGTTGTATACTAGTTATTAATTAAATGAAATTATTTTTGAAATACATTTTGGATAGATTATTAGTCCCAGATTCTTTGATATATATGACTCCATGGATTTCTGATATTCATTTTTTGGTATGAAATAATTCAAATTGAGTATGAAATTTTATTTTTATATATATATGATGACTATGAAAAACATATAGGGATTTGTCCCTGGTTAGTGATAATATGAATATACCATGGGTTATGGGTATACTCCAATGGAATAGTTTTTATGATTTATAATCAGATTATGATATATCATGAATATTATAATTGATTCCCTTGATCAAATAGAGGATGTACCCTCAATAATGACTGATGGGATCTCAATCAAAAATGGTATTTGGAACACCCTATTGACGCCGAAAAAAGTCTGTAACTCTTAGAGGAAGTTTCAAAATGATGAAGCAAAGTCATATTCGGAATCATAGGCCCGGGAAGCGGTGCGCGAAAAATTGGGTGAAGTGCGCGGAAAAATTTCCCGCGCGAAAGGAAACCTGGGATTAATGAAAAGTCCCAGCATCGGAGCGTAATAATTTCACGCCCGCGTCCCGCGTGGTTGATAATTTCACGCAGCCGCCCCTGTCGCACAATCATTTCATGCGCCGCCTTCATTCCGCGTCAGAGGTCGCCTATAAATAGAAGGTGACCCCAAACAGTTTGGGGGTTGAGGAATCTGAAGCGACTCTTGTGCATGCAATTTGGCTCCCCCCCACGTGCAAGATGACTTCCAGGTAATCCCTCATTTCATGAAACCTTGCCCCGTAGTTCGCATTTTCACGCAACTCCACTGGCTTCAGTGAATTTTCCCCCTCCCCCGGGTTCCAACCTTGCGCGCAATCCATGTCTCGTGCGCGCAATACCCTGCCGTGCGCGCAAAACCTTGCACGTAATTCCCTATTCATGCGCAATTCCCTTGCTCCAATTGCACGCCATCCCGGTGTTTTGCGCGCAAACCTTCCCTTTTGCACGCAAAGCCCTGGACCCCTCACCTTGACGCCCCTTGGCTGCCCCCTACACCGGCACCTGATGTCTCCCCTGCTGGGCATGCGCGCCATGCGTTGTTTTCCCGTACGGCCTTCCAGGCTCGTGCGAAGTAACCTCAAGGTCCCTTGGGCCGTGTTTTCCGTTGCGTTGCTTTGCCTTATGCTTCTCCACATAGGCACGCTAACGGCTATGGATTCTTCGCATAGCCACGCTAACGTGGACCCCCCGGTGGTTCGCCCTACGGCCCCCCTTCACTATGGCCTTGCCGATGCCTTCCCTCCCAAAAGGGGTAGAGGGCGTTGGGCATGTAAGCCCTAGGGGTGTGGAGAAAACCCACCTCATCCAAGCTGAAGGAAGATAAACTGCTAAGCACCTCGTCCTTAACACATGACATTAAACTGTGGTCCGACCCCGTGCTTCGCACGTAGGGTCCCCCCAGCTCGGACATTTTTTACGCCTCTCGTCTCTATAGGAATGGAATCTTCCTCACATGGAATGAGATCCTCCTTGTCGGAGTGGCGTTTGTCCGTGGGGGAAGGTCCACCTCAGAGCGTAAGCCCCTAGCCTTTCTTACGGATGACTGCACCCGTGCATCTCCGTACTTCCCCCCTGCCAAGGCCAGTGGAGTCCTTTCCCCACTACGCTTTGTTTCACCACGGTCCTCCACCCTGGAGTAAGCTCTGGCACCAAGGGCCGCTAACCACGCGTAAGCCCCTGTTTCCTCTTTGGGCCGCTCAACGCGTAAGCCCCATTCCGCTTCTCACGGACGCACCCTTCACGACGTGATCGTCTGGTCCCTGCCGCCTCTTATTTCCCACACCGAGCATGACTCACGTGGGCTTAGAGTGCGCATCGACCATGAAATCCTCCCAGGGGCCTCCCCAGAGCGTAAGCCCCATCCCAGCGAACTATGTGGACTTTGATCTTTTCTAACGCATGGCACGTAGGAAGCCTCCATGAGGTTCAAGCCCACCACCCGGTCGTCCCGACCTCTCCATGTCAGTTCCCTGACCACCATGGTCCGCCTCAGAGCGTAATCCACAAACCCATCGTCCTGCATGACGTTAAACTATATCTCGTCCCGCATGATGTTAAACTGTATCCCATCCCGCATGACGTTAAACTGTATCTCGTCCCGCATGACGTTAAACTGTATCTCTTCCTGCATGACGTTAAACTGTATTCCCCCTCTTGGGCCGTCTCAGAACGTAAGCCCCATGTCTCACTCCACCATCCAACCTGATCCTTACCCAGGCTTCCACATCTCGGTGAGATCATGCCACCCCATCCCACTCCATGATATCTGGGAAGCCGCCCACGTGTTGGCCCCAACATCGGTGTTCCCCCTAGGGGTCCTTCAAGCCAATCCATATTCGCAAGACGTTAAACTCGCGAAATACCCTGTGTTAAACATGGAAAGCTGAGTAAAACCTCAGATGGTGCACATTCCCCGCGTTTCATGTGGGATGCCTCGGGCTTCCACGCCCTCGAGAAGCCCTGTGATGAGGGAAAAAAGACAGACATGCCAACGATGCCCCAACATGACCATTCTTCTCACTGAAGGTTGCTGCCCCGACAAGACCCCTTGGAGCATCTTGACGGAAGCAGCGTAATTAACTGGCGTCCATGTAGATATGGCACCGGGAATGAGCTTCACGAACCCATCTTAAATCTATGAGGGAGACCCGGACTAGGTGATGAGCTCCGAGGAGGAATCCACGGAAGGAAGAACCAACATCCCATCATCCCGGTTTCGATCAAGGAGAAAACGTCCCTGAACAAGGAACGGATAACGCCCGCCTTTGGAAAGCGGGAATGCGGGGCAACAAGCAGCGCTTCCTCCCCACAGACGGATGCGCGCGCCCCGGTGAAAGCGTCGGAGCAACAAAAATGGTGAACCCGACGTGAAGCTCTTCTTCTCAATACGGGGAATGGTAGTCGTTGGGGCGTCGGAAGATTAGCATGTCACCAGGTACGGGTAACCCTCACAGGGACGCGAACCCGCCAGGGGTCGAGGCCGTCAGGATGTTGACCACTCCGTTTTGCGATGTCATCAGCATGGATCCCTCTCGGTGACCATGGAAGACGGAATTACGCTGGAACTTGGTTGTTGATCTCCTTTCATGTCGATGCTAATGGGTTCATCTCCCTGCTTCCAGGAATCAGATCACTGCATTCGGAGCTCGATCGCCACCTGCCCACCGGCGTAGGGGCAGGGGCAGTACCAACGCGGCTACCCCGCGCGGTCCCACCTATTCCATGGTCGCTCCGACTTCGACCGCCATAGCAGTCGGGTGCTTGTGCCCCCTCTCCCCATCATAAATCATCCAGTAGAGGGTGATCAATGACCTGGTTCGTAGGTATGACGAGGACTTGGCGTACCGCCGAGGATCAAGCCCGCAGTTGCCACTGGCCACCTCGGAAGCACCTCCCGCCCCTGTTAGCGAAGGTGAGCAACTTTTCTGTGGACCGACGGAACAGTCGCGAGGCGACACACCCTTGGCGAGCACCGATGCTGTGAAAGGAGGCCCATTCGTCAGCCCATCTTATCGCGACGTGGAATCCAGGGCATGGTAACCCCTAGAGGATGACCCAGGGATCAGCGGCCAATCGGCCTGTTCGCCGTATTCCCCGACGGCCTTCCTCGGTGCCATTTCCAATTCCCCGACTTTCCTCAGTGGACGAGCAGGGGTGGAAAGTTCCGGACCCTGAACCGGAGCTGTGGAGCTTCTGGACCATTCTTGCAGCGGGCCACTTCCTTGAGAAGTTTTGGCTGGTCGCAGAATCGATTTTTGATGTGCCAGAGTCACTCACCCCGGGAGAGTTTGAGTGCTTCCTCCAGATTCTTCGGGTGACTCACTCCCGCCTTCGTCGTCAGCTATCACCTTATCCCGGGAGCCAAGCGCATCTCTAGGAGATCGGTGAGCAGTGTTGCCGGGTTGACCTAGCAGCACTCCCCGCGGTCCGGCACCCCCAGTCGCTGGACCACCACGAGGCCCTCCAGCAACAATGGGTCCAGAGTTTTCAAGTACTCTGCAGAGTTATTGAGGAGGCCACCCCCCACGCGCACGTCCGCAGATGGGGGTAGTACGCTGCTCTTCTCTTCTGTGTGATCCACCGACAACTCGATCCACTGGGCGGCCCTGAGGTAATGTCACCAAGGGAAGTGGCAGTCAACATGGATGACCTTTCAGATGAGGGAAACGTTG
Organism: Viscum album; assembly: GCA_963277665.1. Taxonomy (NCBI): domain Eukaryota; kingdom Viridiplantae; phylum Streptophyta; class Magnoliopsida; order Santalales; family Viscaceae; genus Viscum; species Viscum album. Next base: position 1,664,732,959 of record OY728126.1, on the reverse strand, counting down.
TTGAGCCCCTCGACGGGGACTCACCCCTCGATGACAGGCCGCTAATGGACCCATCTAGGAGTATTACTCGCCAACAGAGGAGTCTCCTAGGTCTTCCTGTGCCCACGGAGGCACTGGCGCTGGGCCGAAACATCGACAAGGGTAAAGAGCCCGTTGGGTCTGTCAAACTCGCCGACCCATCTGCCTCGGTGCAGAAGGTAGAGGAAGATCCCGAGAAGGCCACGCTTCGCCAATATCTAGCTGAGAAAAAGAGGCTGGTTGATGAGCTATTGGCCGAACGCATTGCAGAGCGGCGGCCTGACTACGGTAACCCTAGACCAGGACAGTAGGGGTAGGAGCATCTACCCCTTGATAAGATCCCCCTGGGAAACCATGACCATGTCGTGTTCGCCGACAGGGGAGACACTGGATCCCATGGCAAGAGGGTGCGATATGTTTCGCCGAACCCTCCCGAGCGGTGAGACCACCTGGGGGGACCCTGCTCGGTTTCCTCCCGCCGCCCCGAGAGTCACTCCGCCAGCTGCCCCGTGAGCCGCTGAGCGCGAATACCATATCGAAGATCCTGGAAATGCGCTTGTGGTTAGAGATCCCCATCAGGACAGGAATCTGCATCTGGATGATCTGATGGAAGTACTCATCGCCCGCTTGGAGGCCCTCGAAACTCGGCAGGTGGAAATCCCACCGGATGGCAAGCCATACCCAGCATGGGTGGATGACATGCCGGCTCCGCCGGGATTTGTGAACCCCACTTTTACCCCCTTTAACGGGACCGGAGACCCGACACAACACTTGGCCCACTTCAACTCGAGGTGTGGGTCTATGTTAGGGACTCCAGCACAGCAGGAGGCTGCCAAGCTCCGGTGCTTCGTTCAGACACTGGAAGGACCAACATTCGTCTGGTAGAGCCAGCTCCCTGTTGGATCTATGACTAGCTGGGAGGACCTTCGCCGGCAATTCCTCTACTAGTTCAGTTCCACAACCCGGAAGACGAACATTTCAGACCTCTTCAGGTGCAAGAAAAGGCCCGATGAGCGAGTCGCGGACTTCGTCGCCTGCTGCAAGGGGCTCACGTACTCCCTTGACATGCCACTGACTTAGGAGAAATTACTGATGATGTGTGTATGGAATGTCAAGGCGGAGTTTATTCCTTCTCTGATCACAAAGAATTACCCTGGAGAGTTCCGGGACTTCTCAGACAAGGCTCATCACCTCGAAGAAGCCCTGCAACAGGCCGGTCAGGCACGCCCGCTGCCTCCTGTAATCTCTGCAAGGAGAGCCTCCAGAGCCGAGCCCACTATTGTGGCTCAGATAGAGGCCCCTAGACAGCTAGAGTTGCTGCCGGTGAGGCCATATTAGCAGGCTCATAGGGGTCCACCCCCACGGGCACAGCCTCTGGCCCAACAGCGACCGCCTCAAAATCGGCAGGCACCTCTGCGTAACGCACCACCACCACCTAGGTGAGGTAATCTAGCTCCGCCTCCTCAGCCTGCTCCTCTGGCCCCTGGTCATGGTCCTCCCCCAAGATCCCCCTTTCCAGACAGAAGGAATCAGACTTACTCGTTTGGAGAGGCCCAGGTCTCCGGTTATTTCTGTAGCGCCTTGGAGCAGAGGATCATGCGACTGCCTGAGTGCCAGAAGCCAGAAGAGGCGTGTCTCACTGATCACCCTAACTTCTGCCCTTATCACCGGATCCTAGGACACACCATCCAGCAATTCTATGTGTTCAAGGACTGGCTCCAAGACCAGATTGACAACAACATAGTCCGGTTGGGCCCAGCCCCGACACAGGTGGCAGGTGTCTTCATGGGATCAGGTTGCAGTAGTGACAATGGGGATGGGTGGGAACAGGTTTCCGACCGTGGGTCCCAGAAGTATAATGACTGGATGGCCCGCAGGACGGTCGCCCATGCCCATGGAATCATTTGTGCCCTCCTGAGTCAGCCAGAGCCCTCGGAGTTTGCGAGCACCGCTTTGGCATCGTCGTCCCAGCCTACTTCTCCCCAGAAGAGCAGGCGGCGGCGCAAGAATAAAGAAAGCGCCCTTCCATTGCCGTCATCTTCTCGTACGCTTGGAAATTTCATGCCCCCAGAAATGGGGATCCCTCCAAGACCCCGTTCGATAGTGGATGACTCCTCGAGTGAAATCCCGGGGTACGCTTCGGTTAACACCGTAGAGTTGGTAAATCCCTTTTTGGCTCCCGACGACAAGGAGCGCCAGGTGGACCTCCCCGAAAGCCCGGGGTAAGCTTCGGTTAACACCGTAGAGTTGGTAAATCCCTTTTCGGCTCTCGATGATGAGGAGATCTAGGTGTACCTCCCTGAAAGCCCAAGGTACACTTCGGTTAACACCGTAGAGTTAGTAAATCCCTTTTTGGCTCCCGACGACGAGGAGCTCCAGGTCGACCTCCCCAATGTCCCCAGTCGTCGCCAACGTCGACGGAGCCGTGGCTATGTGAATCTCTGGGGCACGGCAGTAGTCACCTCCAGTCAGGCCGTGCATGCTACCGAGACCAGGAAGAAAGCCCGGTACAGAGAGCAGCACTCGCGGCTCCCTCACCCGGTGACAACAGGTTCGCTTCCACCACCTTTTGTGTTGCTGGATCGGGCGAAACCGCCTTGCCCGCATCGTAACCAGCCCAGCCCTGCCACCGGCCGACTATGGCCTTACATTCCTAGAATGACAGTCACCTCCTGGGCTTCAGCTAGTGAATAGCGGGACGTGCCTAGTACCAGTCAGTCACCGGCCCCGCCAGCAGGGCCCGTCATGCCCCCAATCACAGAGAGACCTCCTGTAAGCAGAAGCTCGCGTTTGTCACAAATGTATGATGTCCTGAAGCATCTGGCCGGCATTCTAGAAGGGCTTTCCATCCTTGAGGCCCTTCTTCTATCATCTGAAATTCATGAGGCACTCGCCGAGGATCTAAGGAGCCCCTTCCAGTTTGAAATGGAGGTAGCGGCCGCAGGAGCCTTCAACACCGAGGTGATTGAGGACACCGAATGTCAGGCGGTTATCTCATTCTCTGGTGAAGATGAAGACCCTCTCATACAGGGGCACATACGCCCATTGTACATCACCGGCTAGTTCAATGGCATGGAAGTTCGTCGTTGTCTTTTCAACACGGGTTCTGGGATTAATTTGATCCCAACTCAGAAACTACGAAAACTGGGGTTGTTCGAGGATGAATTAACTCCCTCCGACCTCAGAATCCAGTGGTATGACAAGACCAAGCAAACTCCACTCGGAAAGATTCATCTGAATACCCAGTTTGGTTGCTTAATTTCTAATACTGAATTCATGGTTGTCTCTCAGGGCACTGCCTAAAATGCATTGATGGGAAGGTCGTGGCTCCATCTTCACGCAGTGGTTCCCTCATCATACCATCAGTGCCTCAAATACTCCCTTAAGGGTCTAGTGGGTGTGCTCTAAGGAGATGTGTCTCCGTTTTCCTCTTGTGACGCTCGTTACCTGGACGCTGACTATTACAAGAGCAAGGAGAAGAAAATCCTGGCAGGTGAGGTTGAGACCGCCGCTGTTGCGAGTGATCCTTGGGCAGGTTTGGATGACGCATATGTCTTCCCAATCCATCGGTTGGAGGCCACGACTCCCGCTATGGGAGAGTACTTTGTTCTCTCGGGTACCAGATGAAGGCATATTTCCGGGTCTAAGCGACGGTGGGAAATCACCTCGTACTCTTACACCAACCAGACTCAGGTGATCCCCGAGCCTCCTACCCCTGTACGATATCGGGACGTTGGGCTCATGGCAACAGTAGTACGTCATACGTGTCTGTTTCTCCAGGCCGGAATCGACCAGCTCAAGCCAACGTGTCACCACTGTTTTGATGTCATAAAGTGTGGCCCCTTGGGCCGAAGGCCGGATGGGATTGGATCAACCGCCTTCGTTGCCATGGTCTATGCGGTGCATGAGTCTCCCGTCATGACGACCTCTGCTGCCCAAGCCGGTGCCATCTCCCCATCAGGGTCGAGCAGCCCTGAGATGGCTCCCCCCGTGGACGATCCTTCCACAAGTGGAGAAGAAGACATGGAAGATGCTCTTCCTGCCTTTTAGGAGGGCGTCTCCACCATATTCGATGAGTTAGTAAGGTGAACCTCGGTAGCGAGGCGGACTCGAGACCCACATTGGTCAGTGTCTCTATGCCTCCTGAGGAACGAAAATAGTACATAGACTTCCTCAGACAGCACCGTGATGTGTTTTCCTGGAGTTATGATGAGATGCCGGGACTAGATCCCTAGGTAGCTATCCACCGCCTTGGCCTCCCAGCAAACCATCGTGGGTTCAAGCAGCCTCCCAGAAAAATGCACCCCTTTCATGGTGCCATGGTTGAGGCCGAAGTTGATAAGCTCATTAAGGACAACTTCGTCAAGGAAGTCCAGTACCCCAGGTGGCTATCCAACATTGTTCCTGTCAGGAAGAAGAACGGGTAGATCAGGGTCTGCATCTACTTCCGTGTTCTTAATCGCCACTGTCCGAAGGATAACTTTCCCCTTCCCGTGACAGAGATGTTTATCGATGCAACGGTCGGGTTTCAAGCCCTCTCCTTCATGGATGGGTACTCCGGGTACAACCAGATCCAGATGGCCCCCGAGGATGAAGAGCTCACTGCCTTCAAGGCCCCCCAGGGTACTTTCTGCTACCGGGTTATGCCCTTCGGCCTAAAGAATGCGGGTGCCACCTATCAACGGGCTATGCACCGCATATTCAAGTCGATCCTCGGGACACTAGTGGAGTGCTATGTAGATAACCTGGTGGTTAAATCTCATCAGCGTCGGGACCATCTCAATGTCCTTGATAAAGTGTTCGGTTTCCTCTGTTCTCGCCACTTGAAGATGAACCCGTTGAAGTGTTCCTTCGGGCTCACCTTCTGAAAGTTTCTTGGCTTCATTTTTAGGTATCGAGGTATCGAGATCGACCCCGAGAAGATCAAGGCCATCAGCCAGATGCCTCCCCAGAATAACATTCGGGAGCTTCGAGGATTCCATGGCCACTTAGCCTATATACGCCGATTCATTGTGAATCTGGCCAGAATGTGTAAACCCTTCTCCCGGATCATTAAGAAAGGCACCACCTATGGGTGGGACGAAGAGTTTCAGACCGATTTTGAGGAAATCAAGCAGTATCTGCTTCAACCTCCGGTCCTGATGCCACCCGTTCCTGGAAAGTCGTTGGTCCTTTACGTGACCGCCCTGGAGAGATCCCTCGGCGCCCTTATTGCCCATAAGAACAACTAGGGAACAAATAATATCCTCTACTACCTCAGTCTCATGCTCCTCGACGCGGAAATTAGATATTCTCCCATCGAGAAGAGCTGTCTGGCGCTCGTATTCTCCGTACAAGAATTGCGGAACTACATGCAGCACCACGAGGTACAGCTGGTCTCTCGGGTAGAGACATTGAAATACATCCTGAGCTGGCCTATGTTGACTGGCCGATTGGCACGCTGGGTGGTGATCCTCCAGCGGTTCGACATTAGGTTCGTACCTCAGAAGGCCGTCAATGGACAGGGGTTTGCAGACTTCTTAGCTGCCCACCCAACCTCTGCGGACCAGCCACTGGATTTGGGATTTCCTGATGAGGCAATCCTCTCAGTCGATCACGCCACCCCATGCTGGAAGATGCACTATGATGGCGCCTCCCAAAGCCCTACCGGTAGAAGGCTCAACGATCCTAGGCTTAACATAGTGGGCATGAGTATCATCTTCATCACCCCAGAGCAAGCCGTTCTACCATATTCATTCTTATTGTCAGAAGGCTGCACCAACAATGAGGCAGAATATCATGCCCTCATCACTGGCCTCGAGTTGGCTCTGTAGGTTAACGTACCCCACTTGTATGTAAAAGGGGACTCTGAGCTAGTCATCAAGCAGGATAACGGTGAATATGCTGTCAGGAAGCCAGAAATCATGCTATTGCTGGAGTGCACCCTCCATCTAATGGCTAAGTTCCCCTCCAGACCAGATGTCGTTCACATTCCCGGTCACAGAACAGTTGAGAAGACGCTTTGGCCATCCTGGCCACATCACTCACGGAGCCCGAACAGGATGACCTAATCATCCATGTGGCGCACCGGAGAGTCATTGCTCATGTTACCCTAGAGGGTGATCGTGGCCCACGAGTGAACCATCTCACCGCTGGTGCCCCTACGTCAGGACCCCCCAGGGCTTCAGGCTTGGTGATCGAGATAGTTATTGATTGGAGGACACCCTTGGTTGAATATCTCTGGCACAGCAATCTTCCGATGGACCGATCAGAGCGGGAACAAATCTGGCGCCGCGCGCCACAGTTCACCCTTCAAAGCGGTCCTAGCCGTGAGCATCTCCTTTATAGGCGCGGGTTTGACGGTGTTCTCCTCCGTTGTCTTCAAGGAGTTGAGATCCCACAGGTCATGCATGAAGTGCACGCTGGTTCTTATGGCGCCCACCAGGCATGGTCGAAGTTGTCCCACCAGATTCGGTGGTTGGGATACTTCTGGCCCTCCATGATCCACGACTGCATCGAGTATACCAAGAGGTGTCATGCGTGCCATGTTCATGATAACTTTTTGCATCGGTCACTAGAGACTCTCCATACTACTAAGTATTCTTGGCCCTTTGCAGTCTGGGGGTTGGATGTCGTAGGGCCTTACCCGCCGGCGACGGCCCGCCAGTGCTGGTTCATCTGAACCGCTACGGATTTCTTCTCAAAGCGGGCAGAGGTAGCCCCGCTCAGGGAAGTCAAGGATGGTTCTATCGCCGACTTCGTGAGCTCCAATATCGTCTACCGGTTTGGAATACCTCACGCTATCCTCACTGATAACAGAACCAACTTCCAAGTGGCCGAGCTTAAAATATTGTACGCCAAGTACAACATTCTCTCTAACCACACCTCCCGCTATCATGCACAGGTGAATGGACAGATTGAGGCATTTAACAAAACCCTCTATAACATTCTGCAAAAAATGGTTGGTCAGAACAATAATAGTTGGCCAGAAAAGCTCCCCAACACCCTCTGGGCTTATAGGACGACGACTTGCAATTCCACCTAGGTGACTCCGTATTCCCTGGTATACGGAGCTGAGGCCATCTTACCCATCGAGGTCCAGCTGCCCTCATTGCGCACGGCGGTCTACGACCAACAAGCACCGGATAGAGTTGCTGATATCTGTCTAGCGGAATTGGAAGCACTGGACGGAAGTAGGCTTCACGCTTTACATAACTTGGAAAGGCATCAGAGCAGGATGGCTTGAGCTTTCGATAAGAAGGTTCGCCTCCGCTCCTTCCTGCAAGGTGACTTGGTGCTGGCTCTCAGAGGGCCAATGATTCCCAGCAGGAAACCACCCAAGTTGGAGCCCAAGTGGGAGGGGACTTTTATTGTCCACAAGCTCTATCCCAATGGCGCGTATTCCCTGATGACTATGGATGGTGAGTGTATCACTCCTCCCACCAATGACAGGTTCCTCAAGAAGTACTTTTCCTAACCACATGGTCCTGCATGACCTTAAAATGTATGGTCCTGCATGACCTTAAACTGTATGGTCCTACATGACCTTAAACTGTATGGTCCTGCATGACCTTAAACTGTATTGTCCTGCATGATCTTAAACTGTATGGTCCTGCATGACCTTAAACTGTATGGTCCTGCATGACCTTAAACTATATGGTCCTGCATGACCTTAAACTCTGTGTTTCTGCATGACCTTAAACTGTATGGTCCTGCATGACCTTAAACTGTATGGTCCTCTATGACCTTAAACTGTATGGTCCTGCATGACCCTAAACTGCACCTTGGTCCGAGCTCTAAGACCTAAGACTAAGATCACCTTGGTCTGAGCTCTAAGACCTAAAACTAAGATCGCCTTGGTCCGAGCTCTATGACCTAAAACTAAGATCACCTTGGTCCGAGCTTTAAGACCTAAAACTAAGATCACCTTGGTACGAGCTCTAAGACCTAAAACTAAGATCCATATTTCATCCAACACGGCGTTAAACTGTATTTCCAGAACTACGTCTAGCTTGATTCCAATCCTTATGGGATACGTAGGAATTCCCAGACCTTTCATCTTTGGGTCCAACATGAGGTCCTCTATCGCGTATGTCTCGCCTTTGGGACCTTGACCACAGGATCGCGTGGAGTGGTATGAGATTATGTCCTCATTCACATCAGGTTTGCAATAGCTACACCACGCGCACCCTGTCCTCAGGATTTAGCCCTCCTATGTCCAATGGCATTAAAAGGTACCATTCTAGAACTATGTATGTCTTGATTCCCATCCTTATGGGATACGTAGGACCGACTGAACACCTGTATGTCAGGTCCAGCCCCATCTCTTAGGAGATCCCACGATCTCCTGGTTCCCAGGATGTTTGGCATTATGCCCCCTCTTTTGCCTGGGGATCTGCCATCTTTTGGCTGCTCTCGGACTGAGCCCTCTGACCCTTTCCAGTGGTCTGCTGATGTGCTCAGGGTACTCTGGTCTAGGACTTCGAGTGCCAGATTCGACTTAGGCATGTTCCATCCACTTTCCAAGCTTTGTGTTCCCCTTCATTTGGGCCCCCATCATCCTTCACACCTGGAGGGACCCCCAAGAACGGCCTGGATTCAACGCCCAAGGGATCTCCTACCGTCATGGGACAATGCCCCCAAGGGTTTCAGACAAAAAATTGATACGAATCCTGTGTTACGAAAATGGTCATAGGTTGATGCTCATTTGTTTGTCCCCATGGCTAACACGATAGGATGCTGTGTTGCGAACATGGTCAGCAGTAATCCTCAGTCGTCACGCTGGCTTCCCCAGGCCCTGAATGTTGGTGGCATGGTTCATGTCATGTTCCTCCCCACAGTGTCAAGGTGGAATCTCGACACTCCTTGTACTAACCCTCAGTACACCCCCGCACATCAGAAAAACTGAGGTGCGTAATAGTGTCTCTCGGGGCTCCCGCGATCTGAGCGCTAGAGTATGTGCTTGGGTATCTTCTTTACGGGTTGCGTGCATCTTGAACCTCATCCCCATGGGGAATGAGGAGTCGCCCAAACAATGCGTTTTGGGCCCAGCATAGCTGGGAGCTAGCATCTCCTGCCCCCCTGATTGTTGAACCCTCGTAGGCCCCTTTGGCCCAAGGCTCCTCTCTCGGATGGTCCAAACCATACAACCTTAAACTATGCTACTGGTCCAAACCATATGACCTTAAACTGTGTTTTTGGTCTAAACCATATGACCTTAAACTGTGTTATTGGTCCAAACCTTACGACCTTAAACTGTGATGATATCGTCCCGGCTAAGTGTTCGGTCCCTCGACTCGAGCATTTCCCCGGACAGCACATGGTAAGTAGAGATTATGTCCTCATTCACATCGGGTTTTGTAACCGCCTTTCCATGTGTCCTTTTCTCCCCTTACCCATTCATGGTCCAATCTCTAAGACCTTAAACTAAGATGCTTCCAAGAACTACGTATGGCTTGATTCTCATCCTTATGAGATACGTAGGAGCGCCCGAGGCACTTCCCCGCGGGCCTAGCCTACTTCCGTTTTCGGTCCCTTAACCTAAAACCTATCCTAAGGGGGGTGTGCGGTGTGATATGGGATTATTCCCTCATTCATGTCAGGTTGTTCACCGTGCCGTACACACCCACTATTCCCATTCATGCCAGCTGTTTGAGTTACTCCACCGTGTGCCTCTTATGTTTCCGTCCGACCTTTGGTCCGAGTTCTAAGACCTAAAACTAAGATCATTTCTTTGGCTTTCTACGAATCGCTCTCTCTTGTAGGATTGCACGATGGGGTGTGGGATTATGTCCTCGTTTACGTCGGGTTACTCGTCGCGCCATGCTTATCCCCAGATGAGACGTGTACCCCGTCCCGCATGACATTAAACTGTATTCTGTCCCGCATGACGTTAAACTGTATTCCGTCCTGCATGACATTAAACTGTATTCCTTCCCGCATGACGTTAAACTGTATTCCGTCCCGCATGACGTTAAATTTTATTCCTTCCCGCATGATTTTAAACTGTATTTCGTCCTGCATGACGTTAAACTATATTTCATCCAACATGACGTTAAACTATATTTCATTCAACATGATGTTAAACTGTGTTTCAAGAAGTACGTGTGGCTTGATTCTCATCCAAATGAGATACGTAGGACCGCTTGGACATTTCTTCTTGGGTCCAACCCCAGGGATTACTGAACCCCATCCTTCCTTGTTGTCGGCCCCTCAGCCCGACTTCATGGGAAGTGGTGTAATTGGGACATCTACCCCGAGCAGGTTCGAGATGCCCCATGGTAATAATGGGAAGCGGCAGTTCTCTCACTAAAGAGGTCCTTCCTAGAAATTGGGACAACTCGTGATCCGGTCGGTATGTCCGCCTAATGCGCCGTCGCCATTGTGGCACGATTTCGGGAGTGTTGGAGTCTGTTCAAACAAACCACCACTCCACCTTCAACGCTTTGCGTCCCCCCATATTCAGATCCCCATTTCCTTTCATGATTGACGGGACCCCCTAACAGTATGGATGCTCGACCTATGGTCCGCCTACTGTCCTGGTCCAACGTTCCGGAGGACTGGTCATGTTTGACGGGACCCCCTAACAGTATGGATGCTCGACCTATGGTCCGCCTACTGTCCTGGGCCAACGTTCCGGAAAACTGACCGACGATATTTGAGTTCAGCCCCGTGTTGTGAACATGGTCAGCGGTCAGCCCTCATTTATTGTCCCCATTCCAGGCCAACATGATATGGATGTTGTGTCTCTGCCACGGTTGATAGTTATCCTCCATCGTTGTGCCCCAATGTGTTCTGAATTTGGGCAGCGTGATTCACCCTTCCTCTCCATCCCCCTATGATCGGATGGATTTCAATGCCCCCGGCATTGCCCCAATTGTGTGTTACAGCACATTGAGAAGTCGAAACATCAATCGGCCCGGGGTCTCCTCAGAAGTACAGGCCCAATTTTGGACGCCTGAAGCTTGGTCAATGCCCCACAGTTGAACGAAATGATGGCACAAGCATCTTCTGCTTCTCGCGTTGGGCACGACCCACAGGAGCCTAGGGGTGAGTTGTTATTCATTTCAAAACTATGGTTGAGCGCATTAAACCAAGGGTAAAAATGAGTGGATTTGGACATATATTGGATTGAGATGATGAGCAGTACAAGCAAAAAAGTTCATGAGATGGGAAAAACAAAGCCCTTAGGGATCAGCGTGCTAAAGCGATATTTCCAGCGTCGCTACCCTTTGGCTGGTAGCCTCCAGGACCGCTTCTTGATCTTTGAAGACTCTCTCCTCATTGGCCACCATAGAGCATAGCTCGCCAGCCCTAGCTTGTGCATGCACCCACTCGGTTCGAAGTACGATCATCTGGTGACTCGCCTCCACCAGTTGTTCCTGCGCATCAGCCAGCTGGGCCGTCAGTTGCTCCACGAGCTCAGAGCATGTTGCGATGAAGGCCTCCTTATCTGTCGCCTGCCCTTCAAGGTTCTGGACTTCCTGCTTCGCCCTCAGCAGTGCTTGAGCGCTCGCCGATCCTTCCCGGCACTGGGCAATGTCGGTGCACTGGCTGCTCTCGCGTATCTTCTCAGCCATGTAATCACGGACCGTCAGATGAAGACACTGAGCGTCTGCCCCTTCGGCACACAGGAAGCACATTCAGGTCTGAATTTATCCCATCCGCCTCAGCCAATCCGACTGGGGATGCCTGAGGAAGCACTGGATACACTTCCACCCTTTGCGCCATGTCATCCGGCTCTCCTTGGCTGCCTTTGAGTCTGATTCATCTATCTCCTCAGGGTCAGCGGGTCGGTATATGGGGAAGGCAGCCAGTAGATCGGCAGCAGGATCCGCCCCGGGGATGTCTTCGTGAGGAATAGAATCCTCGACGTCCGAGCGACCTTCTTCTCTCACCCCAGCAGCAATGATGCCTCCACCAGCTTCCGACCTCATCTCAGGAACAGCGCCGCTGATGTCCGCCACCCCCTGTTCATCAATTGTCGGGGCCGACTCAGTGTAGAGAGCATGTTCCGAACGAGGTGGTATGTCCGCCGCTGGTCCACCCGTAGATGGCCCAGGCTCCACTGCCTGCGTGCCTCCAGTGTTGAGATCACTGCGCAAGGAATACGCTGGTCAGACGAGATATTTTTCCACCAAGCGCCAGTAGTGAAGTGTGAGACTTACAGGAATCCAAAGCGTCGGTCCCCAGTGTTTCGGTCGCTGCATGAGCCTCCATAAGGGGAGACCCCTCCGCGCTTGTTAATTCAATGATGGGTGTCGGATCCCCATCATGTCCCACTGGTTCCTCTCCTCCCTCCTCTAGTGGGGAAGCCCGTCCAACGATCAACTGCTCCTGAGTAGGATGGGGAAGTGAGTTAGAAGTTGGAAAGGAGAACGGATGAATAAGGGAAATGAATGAAGACAGAGACAAACTTTGAGAATCTCGGTTATGTCGAGATCAGAGTCGTCAATCTCGCTACTCTCTCGGAGACTCCCTTAGTAGGTCGCCCCTTGTGACCCCTCACCTTCAGGCTCTTCTCCTTCGTCTTCTCCCTCGCCTTCGTCCTCTTCGGTTTCCTCCTCCCCCTCCAGCTCCTCTTCACTATCACCTTCTCCCGGTGGCATCACTTCCGGATCATGCTCCTAGACGAGCATCACTTTCACTAGGAAAGGTGGCTCCGCACGCCGCCCCCTATGGTATGCGTAAGTGTTGATGGCTGTCAGATAAGCATACCGCCGATGGAAGTTTACTCGGTCGGTAATTCGAACAAGCCAGACCTCTGGCAGTTGGATCTCGTTTTACATTATCTTCTGCCAGGTGGCTTCGATGCTCAGCGATTGCCGCATGGTCATCTAGGCCAACCACAGTGCCGGGAGAATTGTGTCTTGGGAAGGTTTGAGTAGATATCTTATCTGCTTCCTGGGAAGTTCCATGGACGCCTCATGTGACCCCCCCTATGGGTAATGAGGACGTGGCAGCACCATGTGATGTCCCCGCTGCCGAAGTCCCGGCCTGCGCAGGCCTCGCTGCCTGACGCGCCTTGGCCCTCCCCTTCCGACGGCACCGTTCCTTCTTTCCCATCGCCCGGTTTCTGCGTGAGTAACCTCGAGTTGCTGGATGCGCTTGCATAATAGCCCCGCAGGGTACGCAATGGTCCAGTGTTCGGCGTATTCGGTTGCTAGGCCGGCATCGACCCTGGCGGGGTGAAGAGTGACGACATCACCAGAACTGAAGGTGGTAAACATCAACCAAATCTGGCGTAGGACGGATGGATTCTTCTCCTGCCAGAAAGCCATGAATACCTTCTTCAGCATTCGTTGGAGGCACCCGAACTGCCTGGCGAATCAGGATGGTACGTAAGGCTCACAAATCACCTTCCCGTCGATCCGAGCCATGAGCACCCCGCCCCAAATGCTCTGGAAGTATTCCTGTTGTTCCAGAGATCATCAACCGTTGTCCACCAGCTGGCCGACTGGGGTGGGGAACGGGCTGAAGTTGAATTTGGCATGGTTACCGATGCCGATCCTCACGACCTCCTCATTGAGCGTCATCAGCGCCACCCCTACGATGTTTAGCAAGGACGGTCGCAGACCGTTTCCTGGAGGATGGATGGTGTTTGGGAAAGTGTACCTACCAAGATGAGCCGCCACCCAGCCGTGGAAGATCTGGAAGGGACCACATACTCTCCGAGGCGACCCCCCCTCGTGAGATGCGCCCCAGGGTGGTATACAGCTTGGCCAGTACGGGGACCCCCAAGTTGAACCATTTGTTGGTGGCCATGGAGCCCACCATCACCAATGTTGTTGGGCGGACGCCCATCCTCGCGTCCCGCACCGGCAAGAGCCACCCGCTCAGGAAGGCGGCAAGGAACCCGGCATACCGGACATTCGGGTCCCATGCCTCAATGACGCGGCAGCCCCATGATTTGTATTGTCCCACCTCCAGGGTCCTCCAGTATGACCCGTCCCTTCTCCTCTGAGTTGTGGTTGGGCACCGTTTGCCCCGTCCCGACATCTTGATGGCGGGATCCTTCTCAAGGAACAGGCTGAACCAGCCCTTGAAGGAAATGTCCTTCAGGAAGTACTTGACCCCCAGACTCTCTTTGGCCAACTCCAACAGGTGCCGCGTCAGCATAGGCGTCCACGAACTGTCTCCCCAGGTGCTCTTTGGAGGAATGAACTTGTCGTATTGGTAACCCTCTAGTGGGATACCTCCGATACAGTCAACATCCTAGAGACTGATGTCGACTTCCCCATGATGAAGGTGGAATGTGTTGGTGTTAGGAGACCACCGGGTGAATAGCTCCGGTCCGAGTTCAGGCTGGCAGTGGAAGTGAAGCTGCGATGTCCATACCGCCTCGAACAGGCCGATATACCACAGTTCGTCCCCGAACTGGTCACAGTTATGGCGGACCCAGAACGCCCAGGCCCATTCGCTGGTGAAGTTTCCCCCAGACTGCAGGTCCCAATCCTTCAGCCAGCCCTTCATGTCATCTGTGATGCTCTGACAGAATGTGCATGCGTAGAGGGCTGGAGAATCCTCTTCCACAGGCTCGTCCCCGGTAATGGTCATAGTCCTCGGGTTGAGGACATATACGTCTATATTTCTGGTTTCCTTACGAGGATGGTCAGTGTTGGTGATGTTGTAGTGAGGAAGTTCGTCCTCCCGAGTCACCCAAGACCGCGGCGTGTCCACCTCGAAGCCCGGAAGTGTCACCTCCTCCAGGATGCCAAAATTCCAGAGCGGGAGGTTGTCCGATAAGGGGTATGTCTTCTGGGCCGGAGTCAGAAGATTAAACAAGGTCAGATTTTTGGAGACAATCACCTTGGCACCATAAACCTCCTCATTCTCCGCCATTTCTGTCCTACGGGCAGCAGCTTCCCCCTCATCAACTCGGGTTGCAGTCATCTCGAATCTTTCGGGAGTTGGGAGAAATCAGGATGCAGTGCGCGGAATCGGAGAGTTCTGCACGAAATCTGAATGAGTTGCGCGAAATCCTGGATATGAGCACGCAATCGGCACGCGAAGCGCGGAAAAGCCTGAACATGCACGAAATCACGGCCGAATTTTGTAAGGAATTCCGCACTGCCAGAGCATTTTTACGCGCAGCCGCGGAAGCGATTTCACGCACGAGAGCGACGAGCTTATCGCGCGAAAAAAGTAGAAGTATGGATTTGGGATCCAGTGACCCTTTTTATAGGTGAGGCCAGGGTTCCGCGCCGCACGGAAAGAGGATTCCGCACGCGTCTATAGGATTTGTGTGCCCCATTGGAATTTTGCACACAACTTGACCAGGAGACTCAGTATTTCGGTGTTTCGGTGTTTCCCTTGGAATCTGATCATTGCGATATCTCGCCGATCCAATTCCAAGGGGGGGGGGGGAATTTGTTGATGCCAAAAAAAGTCCGTAACTCTCGGAGGAAGTTTCGAAATGACGAATCGAAGTCATATTCAGAATCAGAGGCCCGATCCGGAGGCCTGGGAAGCGGTGAGTGAAAAATAGGGTGAAGTGCGCGGAAAAATGTCCCACGCGAAAGGAAACCCGGGATTCGCAAAAAGTCCCAGCACCGGCGCGTAATAATTTCTCACTCGCGTCCCGCACATTTGATAATTTCGTGCGGCCGCCCCTGTCACGCAATCATTTCGTGCGGCCGCCCCTGTCACGCAATCATTTCGCGCGCCGCCTGGATTCCGCGCCGGAGGTCACCTATAAATAGAAGGTGACCCTGAACAGTTTGGGGTTTGAGGAATCCAAAACGACTCCTGTGCGCGCAATTCGGCTCCCCCCACGTGCAATATGACTTCCAGGTAATCCCTCATTTCGCGCAACCTTGCCCTGGAGTTCGCCTTTGTGCACAACTCCACTGGCTTCAGTGAATTTTCCCCCTCCCCTGGGTTCCAGCCTTGCGCGCAATCTGGGTCTTGTGCGCGCAATACCCTACCGTGCGTGCAAAAACATGCACGTAATTCCCTCTCTGCACGCAATTCCCTTTCTCCAATTGCGCGCCGTCCTGGTGTTTTGTGTGCAAACCTTTCCTTTTGCGCGCAAAGCCTAGGACCCCTCACCTTGACGCCCCTTGGCTGCCCCCTGCACCGACACCTGATGTCTCCCCTGGCAGGCATGCGCGCCATGCGTTGTTTTCCCATACGGACTTCTAGGCTCGTGCGAAGTAGCCTCAAGGTCCCTTGGGCTATGTTTTCCGTTGCGTTGCTTTGCCTTATGCTTCTCTGCATAGGCACGCTAACAGCTATTTCTTCTTCGCATAGCCACGCTAACATGGACCCCCCAGTGGTTCGCCCTGCAACCCCCCTTCACTATGGCCTTGTCGATGCCTTACCTCCCACAAGGGGTAGAGGGAGTTGGGCATGTAAGCCCTAGGGGTGTGGATCAAACCCACCTCGTCCAAGCTGCAGGACGTTAAACTGCTAAGCACCTCGTCCTTAACACATGACGTTAAACTGTGGTCCGACCCCGTGCTTCGCACGCAGGGTCCCCCCAGATCGGACATTTTTTATGCCTCTCGTATCCATAGGAATGGAATCTTCCTCACATGGAATGCGATCCTCCTTGTCGGGGTGGCGTTTGTCCGCAGGGGAAGGGCCGCCTCAGAGCGTAAGCCCCTAGACTTTCTTACGGATGACTGCACCCGTGCATCTCCATACTTCCTCCCTGCCAAGGCCAGTGGAGTCCTTTTACCACTGCTCTTTGTCGCACCACGGGCCTCCACCCTAGAGTAAGCCCCAGCACCAAGGGCCGCTAACCACGCGTAAGCCCCTGTTTCCTCTTTGGGCCACTCAATGCGTAAGCCCCATTCCACTTCTCACGGACGCACCCTTCACGACGTGATCGGCTGGTCCATTCCGCCTCTTGTTTCCCACACCGAGCATGACTCACGTGGGCTTAGAGTGCGCATCGACCATGACATCCTCCTATGGGCCACCCCAGAGCCTAATCTCTATCTGAGCGAACTAAGTGGAATTTGATCTGTGCTAACGCATTGTATGTAGGAAGCCTCCACGAGGTTCAATCCCACCACCCGGTCATCCTGACCTCTCCATGTCGGTTCCTTGACCACCATGGGCCGCCTAAGAGCGTAAGCCCCAAAACCCTCGTCCCACATGAGGTTAAACTGTATCTCATCCCACATGACGTTAAACTGTATCCCATCCTGCATGATGTTAAACTGTATCTCTTCCCGCAAGACGTTAAACTGTATCCCGTCCCGCATGACGTTAAACTGTATCCCGTCCCGCATGACGTTAAACTGTATCTCATCCTGCATGACGTTAAACTGTATTCCCCCTCTTGGGCTGTCTCAGAACGTAAGCCCCATGTCTCACTCCACCATCCATCCTGATCCTTACCCGGGCCGCTACATCCCAATGAGATCATGCCACCCCATCCCACTCCATGATATCTGGGAAGCCTCCCATGTGTTGGCCCGAACATCGGTGTTCCCCCTAGGGGTCCTTAAACCCGATCTGTCTCTGCAAGACCTTAAACTCACGACATACCCCGTGTTAAACATGGGAAGCTGAGTAAAACCTCAGATGGTGCACATTCCCCGTGTTTGATGTGGGATTCCTCAGGCTTCCGCGCCCTCGAGAAGCCCTGTGATGAGGGACCAAAGACAGACATGCCAACGACGCCCCAACGTGACCATTCTCCTCACCGAAGGTTGCTGCCCCGACAAGACCCCTTGGAGCATCTTGACGGAAGCAGTGTAATTAACTGGCGTCCATGTAGATATGGCACTAGGAATGAGCTTCACGAAACCATCTTAAATCTATGAGGGAGACCTGGACTAGGTGATGAGCTCCGAGGAGGAATCCATGGAAGGTAGAACCGACATCCCATCATCCCGGTTTCGATCAAGGTGCAGACATCCCTGAACAAGGAACGGATGCCGCCCGCATTTGGAAAGTGGGAATGCGGGGCAACAAGCAGCGCGTCCTCCCCACAAACGGATGCGTGTGCCCCGACGAAAGCGTTGGGGCAACACACCCGCTATAGGAAGATATTACTGGTCCATTTTATGATGTATTTTATTAGGTACTAGATATTTCTACCACACAACCATCAGTACCACATGATGTATGTCCACTCTTGTCAGGAGTTGATATTCTATTTCTTGTGTAGAGAATGTGTGTGATAAGGTCCATGATTGACTATGGTAGTGGATTCTATCTCCAACATCCAGCGTCCTCTTAGGAAACAATCATACTATAGGTTGGTTAGGAGTAGATAAACGTCATCGAATGTGTCTTTGACCTCATTGAGACGCCTAAGGACTATAAGGTGAAAATTTATATGTTAATACAATAGGGACCGAACATGAGTTCATGGGACATGATGGGACATGATGTCATACATGACGATCTCACATGGGATATATTAAACATTATATTATTGGGGGAATTCATTTAGGAAATGAAAGAATCATAATGGTGAATATGGGTTCATGGAGCTATAATAAGATTCTATGATGGAATCTATATAATCTACATGTCTAACTTAACTATCTCACATTTCCCTTTGATTTGTTAGAATTATGGTACCGAAGGCTAAGAAGTTTGATATTTTCCTTCATCCTAAAATTGTATGTATAGTTTGGTGTTTCTACCTACCTATATTCCTAGATGTTCTGAGTAATTCCTTGATTACTGAGAATGAATTTTTGGAGGACAGAGTAGTTGGTTTTCTTACAACATTTATTATATAGGTGGTAGGACCTCATAAGATGGCTATGTGTGTCACATTTGGATAGTGGAATATGGATTTTGGGGAAATAAAATATTTTATTCATATATTGGTGTCGTGAATTTCATAATCTTGATCCCATAACAAGTAGTTTCATAGTGTATCAAATATTAAATGGTAAAAAAATATTACAATTTTTATACATCCCCTCATGGGAACCTACTAATTGTGTGGAAAAATAAGGAACCTAAAATATTTTTTCTCCATGGATTCAAGGATCTCGTTCAATATGGTTGGAGAAGACACATGATATGTGACATAGGAATCTGGATGGGTTATATAAAAGTAAACTCAGATGAAGACTCAGACTGTTAATACTTATCATGGATATAATATAAGAGTTTATGCATTTCATTCTTATCTTTTGGACCAAACTCCACTAGATGGTGGTGATGGACCATATACTATTTGATTTATGGTTTTGATCACCTATATAATGTCTACTTCCATGTTTGAAACTATTAATACCTATTAAATTAAATTTATAGTACATTATTTCATAGGACAACTAATAATCATTTTCTCTTATGTGTTACATTTGATCAATACACAATTGGGTAAAAAGTGGATTATTTTATAAAATTTCAATAGATTCCTATAGTCTTTTATAGTGATTGTTATATGTGGGAATTCATGATTCCATATATGAAGATATTTGATGCCATTCATGGAATAGAATGAGTGTCCAACTTTTGATATCTCACTGATTTCTATTATAGATGGGTATCATTTTCATTCACGAAGTGGGAATAGAATTTGATAACTGGATAGTGGGAATTGGGAGAAGGTAGAGTTAGTATAGAAATTTCCAATCTTGATATGATCATAACACATATGGTTAGCTTGGATCATTTAACAAGATCAATGGAAACCCCGTCATATTTTTCATTATTTTTGGATCACTATTAGGATATTTTTCGAAAATAATTTATAGTAATTCCCCTAAAGATAAATTTACATTGAAATAGAGACCATGTCAGTTGAACCACCCCTTAAAATACAGCTTATCATATAGCATGATCTGATATTATGGATCTTGAGGTAAAACTAATGTACTTAGACCATATGGTATTAATCAGGCTACAAACATCGCCTTGGGATGCACTATTCTAGTTCTCCAAGAATATTTATGGTAGTCTTTTACTCATCAAAGATTTCCAAAAGATAAATAAGATAAATTTAATGAAAATATATCCTTTTCTAAGGATAAATAAACTTTTTGATCAATTATAAGACTTCTAGTGGTTATCTATTATTTTTATTTGATTGGGATATCTCAAGCTATTGAATAGAGGGTAGGATATCATAAAGATAACGTTTCAAAGAATGGTTAGTAATCTAGGAAAATGGAGATGTCATTTGCATTGATCAATGTGATATAA
This sequence comes from Viscum album, assembly GCA_963277665.1. NCBI lineage: Eukaryota > Viridiplantae > Streptophyta > Magnoliopsida > Santalales > Viscaceae > Viscum > Viscum album. The sequence goes on along the minus strand of OY728126.1, from coordinate 1,664,712,835 downwards.
GTGATCATGAACCTCATTTACATGATCTTAATCACATACTTGTACTATTTATTCATGGTCTTCATTGGTGACATCCTCATATACTCATTCTACCTAGAGAATCATTCCAGACATCCTAAGATAGTCCATATTATTCTTTATGAACATAATATTCAGTCGTTAATATAAATGAAAATCATTTTTCATATATTAGGTGATGTTCTGGTTGAATAAGTGTCTAATATAGGTACATCCATACACCCAAATAAACTGATTTTAGTGATGTTCTGGATATATCCCTTGAACATGTCCAAGAAAATGAACATTTAGGTTTTAGTAGGATAATAACAATGTTTTATCCACAACATATCCCAATTACAAACAATAATAAACATATTAAAAACTAATGGATTAGATTTAAATTGTTCTTAATAGTGTGAAAATTATTTTTTATAGATGGATATGGATTTGATAATATCACTATTGTAGATACTTTATGAGTCAAGGATTTGTTATGTTGTTTATTTTGATTCATTAGGAATTATTTTGGGAACAGTTCTGATGAAATGAGTGAATGTGTTAACATATAGATCATGACATCTATGACCTCATGGGTGAATGTATCATACTCGCTACTTATATCTATAATCCTTAATCTTTGATTTGAAGTGCATGAGACATTATGTCATTTGTGAGTGTTTTTTATCTAAAATAAAAACATGATCCATCAATACACCATTACACAAATAAAACATAATGGGATTCAGAGTAACATTGTTGAGTATCTATATATATTCGACTCTGATATGTATTATATACTAGGTATGAGTAAAAACATAGATAAAGATCTTATCTATCATATTCACCTGTCTCAAAATCATAGTGAAAACATTATAGGTGATCATAATCCATATATTAGATTGATTGGGGAATGGAGGATGGATGCTTATGAGGACTAGTGATTGATGATTTCTTATACATTATTTGTTAAAAATTACTAATAATTCCACAGAAATATGTATATGATTCTAACATATAGTGTGTTATGATGCATGAACAAATAGATGGATGTGACTCAATACATGATTAGTCATTGGAAGATGATGATTTGATCATTGTGTGTGGGGGGGAGATATAGTCCCAATTTTTATATGGGTGTGGTATAATTAGTGACATATATACTTCAAGGTGGGTGTTACTTCTGGGTGTAAAAAATATTTACCATTACATTATGATATAGTACTTGTTTCTAGAGATGAATAAGGACATTTAAAGATTTTTTTTCATGATTTCTTACATTCCAAATAATAATGTCTAAACATCGGCATCTTGATGGTATTCCCTAAACCCTTCCATTTACCATGTTCAAGTGGTATTAACTAACAATTAATTTTTATGTGGTTATAGAAGACCCTTATGATCTAGTACATAGTTTGGATAATTATCGAAATATAGATTAATGTCTCTTATATCACACCAATCTACGAGACTTAATCAGTATTCATTCCAGGAAAACAATATGTGATTATAATTTTATACAATCACTTAGTTTCATTAATCATTTTATATTATATGTAATTAAATTTTTTATTTTTTCTTTGGTAGGGAAAGAACAATACCTTATCAACTCAACCATGATTGAGTATAGCGTACCATCACTTGAACTATGGACAACATAATTAGGTGATTACCATATTATATGATATGATTCGAGATTGTACCCTATACTATAATAGAAGTTTGGATTATCACCCAAAATAAAATAAGTTCTCATTAAAAAATTATAACTAAGAGTCGATTCTGATGGAACCTTATGTAGAACTATATGGTAGCCTATTTCATTCATCAATATGTAGTAATGAGGTAATTGAGGATGTAGTTGGGGACCAATTTTATTATATGAGTCTGACAAGAGACTATTTCTGATTCAAAAAACATTTTTCATAGCCCAGAGATAAAAAATTATTATGCAAACCATAAATGGAGTCATTTGTAATGCATAGATGGTGGTCATATATTTCTATGAATGATTCGTCAGTTTGTACACTAACATTTATGGATGCAAAAGAATCTATCACAACTCTATATTAGACCATTTGATATTAATATGCATATTGGGGTGATATCATAATATATTAATATTCCCTCTCTCTATTGTAGTTTGTATGATGGGATCATTGTGGCCCCCATCTGTAGGTATGTTCCCCATCATACATATTTCATTTATTTTTAATATGTTTAGGTGGTTCTTGATGCATTATATGTGTAGTTCCCACTTTGGATCAAGGAATGGTGCATGAAAACCCTTTGTTGGATGACAGTACCACTAGCCTAGATTTTATGGTATCAGGGATGGATGACGGTAGAGACTTGGGAGTATGAGTCTAGTTTTCATGCTCCAAAGCCACAGTTTTTCATGAAGAACCACAGATGGAACCTCTCAAGGATTAGAATTTGTTTGAGGGGGGGGGGATTGTAATGTCAAATTATTTATTTATATATATGATATATATTTTAATAATACATTTCTTTTTCTCTTCTTTTTCCTCTCCTATAGGGATGATTATGAGAATGAATTTTGGTGGCTATGTGTCAAGGAATTGATGGTTTGATATTTACTAAAGGTATTGAACTAGGTGTTTCTAGAAAATAGGGATTGGATTAATAGTATATATAAAATAATGAAATTAATTCTACTAGTCATACCGACCAACTAGTGACTAGACACCATCAAACTAATGAGGCACACCGAGTATCTGGTGCACCCCCTACAATGGTTCTTTTAATTCACCCCACAATATTTTAACACAACATGGGTTTGACCACCTTTAACTCCCAAAACTCAACCACATGGACATTACATAAATATTTGTTCTCTTTTATTTAATCATGGAACTCTCATTTAGCTCCCCTAGCCAATATATTGTTTCAATGAACTAGTAATCCTTCTTTAGTGAGTTTTTTATAGACCCTTAATGAATTATTCATCATTATAATATATTTAAAATATATATATGGCAGGTATATGTTTTATTTAATTCAAATATGGTGTGTTTCCCTTTATATGTAAGAATATGGATGATTTATCTATTTTTCAAATTTTTTTGATAGAATCGTGTTCTACTATTAACAAAGGTTTTTTTGTGTGTGTGTTATTATTAATAATATTCAAAAACATTTTATTGATGGATGAAATATGATGATCTTAAATAAACTCATGATTCTACAGTATATATTTAGAGGATTTGAAGTTTCAAAGATGAATCATTTATCAGAGATTAATTATTTTCAAATGAATACATTTTTTAGGGTAATATTATTTAAAATCATCAACATGATATATTATTCATTATGATTGTAATATAAAACCAATTTCATATTCATATATTCATGATGGATCATTGATTATTGGATAGACAAAAGGCCATATTCTAGAATCCAAAATATGTTCACAATCATTCATCAGATGTATTATAGAATCCATGAATAGGAATTTATTTCTTGATAAACCCTACAATTAACTACTTTTGAATGACTCATAATGGTGTGTGTTTCTAGAAAATTTTTTCTTGACTTATACTTCTCTCATTTATTCCATCTAAACTTCTTTTATAATGATCCAAAATTGAATCTATACACCCTTTATGTGTGATTAATTCTCCTAGGGCATGAGACTTGTTCATTCTTTAATTCCTTGATGAACTTAAGTGTTCATCATTAACAAAAATAAATTAGTATGATCCTTATCATTTACGAACATTTTATTCAATTTTAAAATGTTTTGATTCTAGTATTAGAATATTCTACTATTTATGATTAATTATAATCACCTCAGGGTGTGTGAATTTTTGTGATACCCCTTATATTATCATTTTTTAATGACAAATAGTATATTAGAATACACAATTCTTGATTTCCATTCACATATTTCTATGTTATTTTGATATATTTATCAATATTTCATGTTATTGTTTTCTTATAAAATTACTAGTTATTATGTGAATTACTATTACATTAGAGGTTTTTCTTGGTATATTGTGACAGGTGACTATCAAAGTATGATTACCCCTTATATGGGGAGTGTTAATGACGTGAAATGATGATAATGGACTACCCTTACATAGGGTATGTGAACAATATTCATGTGTCCTAGAAATAACTCTATCGATTTAGGATATTAACGAATGTGATACAACATGGTGAATTTCAAAAAATAAGTAGCATTCCACTTCAATGTCATAAGGATTACGACATGCATGTTGCTATCTTGAAAGCTACATCTTGGTCATTTCCAAAAATCTATACAATTGTTCTAGAATGGAGTTGAATCAGGTATGACTAGGACACATGGTTGCTTCGTTACCTCATGAGTGATTAGTAGAGTATATTTTTATATTTCCTGTACATTTATTGTTATCCTAGAATACACCTACGACACTATTTTACAATTGGTTAAGGAATTATTGGTTTTGATCTATAAATTTTTATTACTCATAACCTCTATTAGAATTTTGATTCATGTGAAACCATCATTTATTAGGATCAAGAAAAGGGAGTGTGGCCTGAGGTAGAATGTTAAGATGATGTGCATGGAGGAAAGTGTATTATAAGGATATTCTCTAGAGGATACTAGTTTTTTACCAGTTTGAAATTATTGTTTGGTTTGTCATGATGCACTAAGGGACCAATTTAATGATTAGCATGATTGGTATTTAATATGTGTAATTTTTAAATGATTACATTGATTATTATAATTTATAATATTATTTTATTTTATTATTTGTGAATGGACATGATACTGGGGATATATTATTCTCATTGACAGACATTAGACCCTTAATTATTATCGAAAACCTCTTGAATACAAGGAGAAAAACATATGGTTGTGTGCCTCTTGGGATAAGACTTGATGGATTGGTTCAAGGATTTATATAAGTAAGATATTATATTAGATGAATCATGAGTATAACATTAATATGATAAAAATTTATTAAACCTTTTATAATAAACAACCTTAAGGCTTGGTGAATAAACTGAAAACCAATCACTTTGTGGAGGCGGTAGTTTTCATATACATGTGAGCATTCTATACATTTCCCATATGATGTAAAATAGTTATGATAAATGGTTGTGAAATTAACAGAATAGCATTTCAATATATTTATGATACATATTTATCATATTATCAGGATTATTGAATATTTGAGAATATATAATAATAATTAATCATTAAAATACATTACTAATAGTTTTTTCTCATCTTTGGAAAACCTCAATTATATTACACCATAACCGTTATAGGTTCAAATTTTTCAATGAAATGAACTTATGTGAAATATAGAGGTATTTTGGGATGGTATTTGGGTATATATTGGACATTATAATTGAATTCGTTGATGTGAGTATGAGAAGAGATAAGGCTCCATTTTATAAGTGAGGTTAGTGACAATCTTATAAATTAAGGAAATATTAACATATAATATAAATCTAATATAATTTAAATTGATCAAAAGAAACATATATATTATGATAAGTATTTTATGTTATAAATAAATTAATCCAAAATATAATAAAATTTAATGTGGTGTTTTGGAACCAAATATCTTATTTTAACACCCTAGTTAACCCTTCTAATCTTAAATGATGTAATAAATTTTTTTGTCATTATGGGTCATAAAAGTAAAATTAAACTATACAAGTTCCACATACGTGGACCATTAATGATATAACATAATTTTATCCATTAAATTTTGATATGATATTATTTTTTTTATTTTTTTATTGTTAAATGTTTATTATTAATCATTAAATAGCAATAAAGGCCATTTCCAGAACTATTCATGAAATTAGAATTTAATTATATTTATACAATAATGGAATATTAATATAAATATAGTCACATTCCATTAGTTAATATAATTATCCAATATTTTTGGGTGGAAAAATAATCTATCAAATACATATTACATTCAATGGGTTATAAATTAATAATCTAGCTTATCTACTAATTCCACATGCATTACGTCGGTACTTCTTAAGTGTTCACAGTAATTATACCATAATTAAGAATTAAAAATAAATTTGTATAATAAATATAATTTATTAATACTCACTATAACCATTTTTAACCTTTAATAACTTTATTTCATCCTTCAAAAAACATAATTGATATATTAAAAGAGTAAAAGATTCATTTTTTAATTACCCATTACTAAATATAATATAATGGTCATTATGAAACTACAATGATAAAAAAAATTATACAATTTATAATATATGATGAGACTGGAATAAATAAACTCATAAAGTAAAAAATAATACTTTTACTTTTCTCTTTTATCCAATTATTTTTAATAAAATTTTACTTTTTTACCATTTACTATGGTGATAAACATTTAACATCGTCACTATTCAAATTGAGAAAAAACTTAACTCAACCCATTACTAAATTTTAACCCTCTAATTCCAACTATAGTGTCCATTTTTTTGATATTATAACTATATTTTTTTTTGATTCTTCTTTTATGTTAATAAAACACTATGATAAACAGTTAAAAAATTATTTTTGAGAAAAAAATATTAACTTATAATGGAATCAAATTTAATATGAATTCCTATGAAATTAAATAGATAATCTTTAAAGATAACTACATTATGTTAAATTAAAACCAAATTCATAATATAATGAATATTTAATCTTGCATGACATAATTGAATGAAATGATAGTTTTAACAAAATGATATTTTTCATTATTCACTAAGAAATCATTCTTTTCTGAAAAATCCAAAAAAAACATCCACTATCATAATTATGAAATTTTAATTTTGAAAATGAATCAAATTTTAAAAATTAAATTTTTAAATTTTTTGATAAATAAAATATTATTTCGAGAAAAAAGTAAATAAAAACTCTTTTTTCAAAATGAATTTCTTTAGAGTAAAATGATTTTATCCTCATTCCATTCCATAAAACCATATTTAAATAAATGTTAATTTCTTCAATTGGATATATAATATATAAATTTTATTAAAAAAATCATAATAATGATTAATATTAACTTTTAAAATAAATACTCAATTCTCCCACAAAATTTAGTTTTAAGAAAAACTTATCTTCGACCTAAAAATGATTTTATCTTCATTTTTAACTAATTGATAATCAATCATTGATTATTTATTAATTTTAATATGGAATATTTTTTAAACATATATTACATAATATGGTTATTCTTATTCATACATAATAAACCAGTGACTAGATTGTAATGGTTGTAATTAAATTACAATATTTCTATAGTATATCTGAGTTTGTTTAGGCTGAGTGTTGTTTGTGGTACAAACAATCAAACATGTTATTATATATGGGAGAATTACATATTAAAATATTTTGTTGTTAGATTATTTCCTTAACATATATGAATTTACTAATTTCTTATGTACACATTCTTAGTCTATTATTTAGTTCAACTGAAACTCTTATTATATTTAGTTTAATGATCCTTGAATTCCTAAAGAAAATTAATTCATCTTATTTTGGTTTTCAATAAAGACAACTAAATTTTATTTAACACAAATAATTAAATATTTAATATAAATCATAATATACACAATATCATGGATATTCACAATAATGTCTCATTACACAACCAAAAAAAATTAAATTTTAACTAGATTAATTTCAAGTTTTATAGTCCTCAAATTATTATATAATAATGTTTTTAATAATTATATATACTATTAAATTTCAATATTTTTATTTAAATAAATTATTTGATATTTATTTATATTTAAAATTTGTTAAAAAAAAATTGTTCTTCCCTTCTTACATTACAATAAAAATTCTTCTACATAATGGAATTAAGGTGTTTCCATTTAATGTCGGGTATGAAAATGTTTTCTCACTATTTTCCGACCTGCATAGGTGTTTCATTCAGTCCTTATTTCTAAATAAACATTCCCAGTCATATAGATTACAATTATTGTAATTTCTGAGAGTCAAATTAATACTCTTCATTTCATTATTACATGCTATAAATCTTATCATAGTTTTCTCATCGGAATATTATAATATTGACTCTACCTATTATATTTATCCAATGTTACCAAAAATGCAATAGGATATCTCATTATGATAATATTTAGTAAATAAAAATATCTTCTTTTATGTTCAAAAATATCTATCATTATTTAATGTGAATTATCATAAAATTTTGGTTTTTTCTTTTAATATAAATTTAAATTAATACAAAACATCTTACATGTAATTATTCCACAATATATTATTGTGGTTGATGTTGTTATTTATTAACTATTCAATATAAATATTAGTTTGGTTATAAAAATATAATGAATTACTAATAATTTTAATTTTATCCTAGAAATCCATATGCACTATTACATTATTATTTATCCCCCATAATAATTTAATTATTTCATTTAATTTACTCTGTTTGATTAATGCATAAATAAATTTTTCAATATATTAAATATTTTGAATCATCTAAAATTTTTTATCCAGTGGATCTATATATCATGATTGAATTTGAAATTTATTTATTGCATTTCATTATCCATATATCATATAATATATTTGTAGTTGAGTAAGTGGGAATCTAAATTATGGTATGTATACATTATCAGTATAATTAATTACAAACTCTAACTACGTTACTATATTATATATTTTTAATACTTTGCAACTTCTTATTTTGAACACTGAATTATAATTTTTATGTTAAAATTAATTTCATCGTGGATTCAATGTATATATATAGAAACTTCGTGATACTTTCACAAATTTAACGTATCTTATAAAGTATTAAAACATATATTAGCTGAAAAAAATATGGTGAAAATATTAAAATTTATATTCACACTATAAAAAACAATGTAAAATCAACCAAACTATTTCTCAATTTATTATAAAATTCATATTTATTAATTATATTTCAAATTTGGTGCTTATTTAAAATATTTCATAAACATAATTTTTTTATATTAATATTTTTTGAATTTTTTTTATTTAGTGAGGTATTAAATAATGATGTTATAATATATCCAATATTTGGATCAATATTAATAAAACAAATAAGAAAGCATATAATTATATAAAAAAATTAAAATATCCATTTAAATTGAAAGTGAAATTAATTTTAATAGGTTATATGTGATGTTATCTTTCCTATAGATGTTTCACCTCCATAGATCGTAAATAATTTAAAATCAATTAAAAGATAATATTTTTCTAAATGTACATACATTCATAGTTTATTATATGATCCTTTATTTCACTCCATTAAGTATTTGTACTCCATAATCATCTCGTTTTATTTTTTTTAATATATTATTGTTTTTTCATTTCCATGGTGTTTCACCTAAATAAGTTCTTCTTATTTTGAGGTATTTATTAGTTATATCATCTATCATTGCATGATTGAAAATTTGCTCAAAATAATGTGATCATTTTATAATGTCTTGTTTGGTTTAACTATCATTGATAGTGTTGTTGGGATTGTTTTCATTCACCTCTATAATTGTGATAAAAAATAGAATAACACTCATTATGTGGAAAAAATATTTTTTAGAAAATAATTATATGAAAATAATTATATAATTAGTTATCATATATATTATTAAATATTATGTTAAGTCATCCAATATGTCATGAAAATTTTAAATATGATATTACATGGTTTATTATGATATAAAATAATAATTAAATTACATTATGGAATAATATTCATACATTAGGTTATATGAGATTTATTTATGGAAGATTACAATGAATATCATATGTAAATTGATACAATAAAATAATTTTATTTATACTATTATGAAAATAAATAAATTTTGGTTAAAATATAAAACTAAAAAAATTTCTAGAAAATAAAATATAATAATTAAACAAAACAAATAATATCAAAGGGGAAAATAGTTTTTTATGGAAGATATAAATTATAAAAGATATATTTTCAATTTATAATTAATTCAAATCCATATATTCCTTCTCAAAAAACCTAACATAAATATATAAACTCACATTTGTAATTTTATTACAAAATTCTATGGTGATTTACAAACTTATATGTTAAAAAATATTAATATGAACCAATATAATGGTTTCAACAAAAATATTGTTTTCTATTTACATTCTTAATGAATGTTTTGGTTTATATTATATTATAAAGGAAAATAAAAAATAAAATCATAATGAATATCATTTGTAAAAAATCCATCAAATTTTAACACGTAAAATCAATCAAAATCGGTATTAATTTAAATTACACTATATTTTAATAATATAAATATAGGGTGTAAAATTAGGATGTTTTTTTAAAAAAAATAATGATAAAAACATTTTATATGATGTTGAATGATATTTAAAAAGACACTTATGCTAAATTAGTATTATGTTTTGAGATTCATTGGAAATTATTCTGTTAATTTTATTTTTTTGAAATCAAGAAAACACATGAATTATGTATTCAAATTTACTAATGAGTGTGGTTTATGTATCTTTTTATTAAATTTTCTTAAATGAGTAGTATCTATTTTTCTACAATATTTACATAATATGAATAAAATTATACCAGTAATTAAAATACCTTTTTTATTTATAAATTTAATTAACCATCCCATATATTCTTATTACTTCTTATCAATTAGAAATATTCAATTGGTACCCTTATTTCTCCATTTTCTATTTATATTTATTATATATATCAATAGTAACTAAATTTAACGAGTTCATAGATGACTCCACATTTAATTAATTTATGATACCCATCATATTGATTGTGATACATCAACAATTTTTTCAATCTATGTTATATTTTTAGATAAATATTTTTATGAGGATTATGTTTTGTGTTTTTGAATTATGGTGTAGAAAAAGATATTTTAAATGATTTAAAACTAAATTGTTATTTGTAGATTCTTTCTCTTATCATAAATGGTTTTTATTTATGTGGTGACCAAATATTCATTATTATGTTTATTTCAATTTATGATGTTTCGAAATTGTTGATGGGATTTAAGGAATAATTTCAGTGGTGTTATAGATTTTTTTGACCATATTAATTTTTTGAAATAAATTTTTAATAGATTATAACTAATATATCACTTTCTATTATATTTTTTATTGAATTTTTTGCACCAATTTTTTAATTTGAAAACTATAATATGAACTATATTATAAATATTTGATTCATCAGTGAATATTTTTATCATTAATAAAAATAATTATCACTATGATAGACAATATTTTTATACTTTTAAGATATTAAATCCTTAAAATATTAAAAAATTTAAAATTTTGGTTATTCTAAAAATTTTGGAAAAATCACAATTTCTGAACATATCTTGTTCATTATCAATAGGATTTTATTTTATAGTGACTGGATAATAGGTTATATATGATCCCAGTGTGACATAATTATCTTGATAAGATGTCAGATTTTTTAATGGAAATTATGTTTAGATATTTTATCTCTAGTAAATTTATTGTATTTCCTAAACCATCTGATAATGTTCATAGAGGATTTATGTGGGGTTCATGGATTACAATTTCTATCAAGGGATAAGGTCCCATATTAAGGGAATATAATATTTTTTCTATATTAATGACCCTGAAATCATCCTAGAGCCTAATACAATGAAAAATAATTTTAACAACCAGGGATTCTAAAAATAACACTTTATTCGATATTTTATACAACAGACAATAGTGAGCCTAAATGAACTATTAAATATTATTATTAAAATGTATCCATTATAAACAAGTCATTAAGATATAGAGTATGAAAAGAATTAAATTCCTTATGAAATATATATAAATTTCCAACTCGAATATAATTTTATTGATAAATTCTTGTAATATAATTGTAAATTTATTATTAATGTGTATTTATTAACAAAGAATATTTTTTTTGTAAAAAAATAATTTTTATTATATTTTTTGATAAAATTTTATAATTAGTTTTTGGAACTATTTGATATTTAATTTTAAAATAATGAATTTTATTTTTTAAATCGTCATATCAAAATTAGATTTTGGTGAAATTTTGGGATTTTTATACAATGATTTACTTTTTAAAGAATAGTTAAAAATACTTATTTTTATTGAACACAATATTTTCATTTAAAATATTTACAAATTAAAATTCATTTTTGGTTTAAATTTAAAAATTAATTAGCTGTTTTTTATTAAAAATAAGGTTATTAAATTTTTTTTGAATAAAATTTATAACATAATTTTGTATGATAACAATTTTTTACTTATACAGGAATTTTTTCAAAAAAATCCCATTGATTTATTGGTTTTAATCATAAAATATTTTATAAAATTTAAAGAAAATTTATCTGAATTTTTTTTACCATATTTAGAATTATGAGGTAATATTTTTTAAAATAAAACCATTTTATTTTCTAATAACATTTATAATAATCATATATATAAATTTTCATTATAGTATGGATTGATCAGGTAATTAAGTTTGAAAATAATATTATATATACAAAAAATTTCCCAAAGACATTGCATTATCAGATTCTATGATTGTAGTTCATCTTTTTCCATCCACGTTTCTAAAATATCGAAACATGGTTCAATATTGATTTTATTTTGACATTTTTATGATTACAGTAGTCCCACACATCCATTATAAATGAATCGAGGTCATTTTGGAAACATTTTAATTAATTTTGATATATGATATCTTATACTAGTTTATTTATTTTATAAAATTCAATAAATAAAATTTACACAAAAAATATTTTATTAAATCATTTAAAATACATAAAAAATTATATCATCATCCAATTGATTGGGATAGAGTTTATAATCTCATAAACTAACCATTTATTAACCAATTTAATATTTATAGTAATTATAATGTCCCCTAATGTATAAAAACTCATGTTATCATGGAAATTATTAAAAGGGTTAACAGAGGGCTAGAATAAAAAGATATGGGGTTAAAACGTGATATAAACTTGTCCAATTTTTATTATATGATATATTTTTGGATCAAATACATATTATCCTAAAATTAAATTTATTTTCATCCATTTTAACATGAATATTAATTTCAATATATTTAATATTTTATAAAATTCCAATTATGCCCCAAACCCCCCGTGAATTTTGAAGGGAATCCGGTCTCCTATTATATACACATTTTGAGATGCATTTGGTTATGAAAATTCTTACTAAAATCAATTTATAACATCCCTTTCCACAATATAGATGTATTATTTTCTCCTAATAACCAATAATAGAGGTATTGTGGTGGAAAGTGAATATGGTTTCCTACATAAGTTATATTGTTCATAGTAAATTGTTTTCATTCTATTTAATATTATATATCATTTAAATAATTTAAACCTAAGATGAAATAATAAATCAGTACATTTCATTTAGTAATATGTTTTTATTATAATTTAATAACCTATAACAATATCATATTTCAACATATGTGAAATGAAATCTTCCTTCATGTTTAGATCAGACTATCGCATGATGAAAAATTATAATTGATATTACATCACCGCCATTTGGGGATAATCCAAATGATGTACTCAATTATTGTATATGATATTAATGAAATATTAATTTTTCTAAAATAATAATGTATATTCAACTTTATTTTAATCTCATACATTAAAAACGATAGTCATTCATGCATACGTGTGGACTACCACCTCCACGAAGTGATGTGATTAATTTTCCATCAACCTATAACATGGATGATACAGAAAATGTTATTTAAAGATAAAATATGGTCTTTATGATTGGTATATAAATATAAAGTGTAGTTACGTTTCTTCTATCATGATCACTGAAAAATGTAAATGTTACTCATTATTACATATGACCTACAATCTTCGTGATTGTAACATAATGAATTTTTATAACAATTCACTGATATAGATATAAAAAATATAATTAAAATATAAAAAAGTTAATTAATTCATGATTATTATTTAATTTATGACTAATTCTTCCCACTTTGTCCACAAAAAAACAACTAATGTTACTTTGGACATATCATCAAAATTTCATCAAAACATGTGATTTCATCTTAATTGATCATCTAATTGTATATAAAATCATTATAATTGAAATGAGGTAAATTATAAAATTTAAAATGTTTATTAATGAATTAATTTGTTAACATAAGTATATCATTTTGGAATATAATTAGTGTACACTGAGAAAAAGACTCAAGGTAAGGTGTTCATTAATTTAAAAACAATGTTTTAAATGTTTTGATGATTTATTTTACAAGTATCCTCCTTCAATGTCCCTATTATTTGAATTATTTTATGGAAATACCTATGAATTTTAAAGGAAAAAATATATAAAATTTTAATTTTATTCCATATTTTTTGCTGTTAATATTTTTATGAATTTTTATGGATATATTTTTAATATTCTTTATAAACAAAAAATGAAATATTTTATTTCTTATATATATGTAAATGGTGACTTTTCCCACCTCTATATCCATTATTTTAATTTATCTTAACTTTATAATAATCCACTCTTTATTAATATAAAATCCATAATATCATATTTCTATGGAATTTTATCATTGAAAATTAGTTGTTATAGAAATGGGATATATCAATATATAAAAAACAATTTCTTATTGGTGAAAACAATTTTTCATGGTGATATATTACATGTATTATAATTATGTTAAAAAATTTAGAAATTAATTATATTTAAGGATAATTAAAGTATAAATAAATGATGGATGGTTCTGTTAAAAACTAAGGATGGGTGGATTAATTATAAAACATGGAAGGGTGGTTCTTATATAAACCTTAGATGGGAGGTTCCATTATAAACCAATAAAGTGCAATTAATTTATAATCACAAGTACACTTGGTCCATTATTTTCTTACAATTCATTGGATAATGAATTCCTTATAATGAAACATTATATTTGGGATTGGGGAATAAATTCCTACTGAGTCTCTTTCCACCATGTGATTTCATATTGGATTTTTTTCTCATCTTAAGAAAATATCATTTTTTGGGTTTCCACCACATTTAAATTGTGAGTTATATTATTCCTTAACAATTTCACATGAAATGTATGATGAAATTATTTTTTAAAAAAAATTATATCTTGGGTTGGGAAATATTCATTTTGAGCATAATGTTTTCTTAAAACTCAAATTTTTTATATATGTTTTATGGACCTAACGTGGTTGTTACATTATTTTTATTTCCCTTAGGGAGTTATAATTGAAATTAACAAGTTTTAAAATTATGTTCATATGGTTATAAGGATGGTAGGTAATATTTATTAAGATATAATATGGTAAATTAATAGTTTTATATGATGGAAAAAATGCACACCAATACTCATGGGTGTCATTATTTATGAGTTTGTCCTTATTATATAAAACTTTAAACATAAAATATACTTGGAGTTGTATTTTATATCATATTTTTTTGATTATTGAAATTGGGATACATTTGTTGTTATCATAGCTATAAATTGATGTTTATATTGTTCGCACCAAATCCATGAGTATAAGGTCAATAATCATATTTTTGGGATATGTTTATTATGGTAAGGTATGTGTAACCATTATAGTTCATGACAATGAAGATGTCTGATGAATTATTTTACCATTTTAAGGATAATGATAACAATTTTCAGAAAATTAAAATAATTATATTAATTTATTTTTCAAAAAAACAAAACATGTATATTGTATAACAGCCCTTTACAACTAGCAAGGTTATGTGCCATAAACCCATAAACGAAGGGAAATAAGGGTGATACTCATAGCACTATCATACATCATGACCTAGTTAGTAAAAGAATTATTTAATTAAATAAATTGAGAGATATTAATTAACTCTATTTTGAGAAAATATCTTTTGTCACACATATAAACATAGGACTGAAATTTGATGTATTTATTATGTTATTAATTTTATTTTGGAAGAATATCACTATAATTTTGTATAATGTTATATATTTATGTTTGGTAAAATATTATTTTATATTATTTGAATTATCTTTTGGAAGAATATTTTTTTATATGATTTTATTGAAATTATGATTATTTATAGAAATGATTATAATATCATGGTGATTATATAATTTGAGAACATATATTTTAGTCATGGTACTTTAAAGGTTATTGATTTTATTAGGATATAAATGTTAAATTATTCATAGTATATTATGTAATAAAATTATTTTTTTGGTTTTCAATATTAGTCAAGAATATTTTGAATAATTTTAAGTATACTTATTATTTAACTGATATGTGGTAAAAAGTTTGGGTTTTTATTTGGGATGTGGACATTGATATTATATTTCATCATTTGATGGTTTTTTCATAGTGATAATAATCTATCTTTTTGATAAAAAAGTATTGTTTTTTAATGTCTAAATACATGAGGAATAGTTTGATATCATTTTTTGGATTATGCGGCCCATAAGATATCTATTTTAGAGCTTCAAATATTAAATATTAATCTTTAATAGTGGAAATTTGGTAAAAAAATTAAGAAATTAATGTGGAAATTTATTAAATAATGAAATTATCCTGATCACATAATTTTATTTCATTATGTTCTCAGTAAACATGTTTAAAAAATTCCTAAACATTTGGAAAATGATCTTCAAATACAAATGTTATCTTATTACCTTCATTTTGGATAAGTCGATGGTCTTATTCATATCTGTTTGGTTTACAGCTATGTGGGAATTAATATTCTTCAAATAATTCACTTTCTTTTAATCAATGAGCTCAATGACTCTCCATCATTATATGTAGATTATACATTTCTTTTATGATCCAATTTTCTCCTTTTACTAAGGATCGTATTTCCAGAAACCTAGTATATTGTATTCTATATGACCTTCATACTTCCTTATCCCATTATTTTAGGAGGACGTTTTCATAACACTGTTCTATGTGGGATTTAAAAAATAATAATTAAAAAATATGAAAACATAAATTGCAGAGGTCATATAAATTTTTAAGGGATTCCATTTATTAATTGGTTCAATAATGTGAGACCAATAGATTTAAAAACCACTAATTTTTAATATATCTGATTCACAAAACCATGTTTAATAAAAACATGAAATATATATTTTTTTTATAATTATAACGTAGAAATTTAATTGATCAGTATAAAGTGTAAAATACTTAATGAAAAATATATAATTTCACACATGATTATAATTTTAATGATAAATTCCTCTTGAATAATCAAATATCTTTTATCAAGCCTTTGTATTCATGAAAAAAATATTTATTCCAAAAAAAATTATTATTTATTTTTGTTCTAAAATATTATAATTAAATTTTCTATATTTTATAAATTTTATTTTATAAAAATGATAACATTTTTTTAGTTAAAATAAAAAAAATTATCTTGTGTTGAAATGTTGATAATTTTATGATATTTTTTATTTATTATTAGATAATGAACAATAATTAGTTCAATTTAAAACCTCAATTTCTATTAACTGTTTGAAAAAGTAAAATTATATTTTGAATTAGTTTTAACATCTAATTAATTTATTTATTATAAAAAAATCAAATTATATTTTTTGGAATGCAATTTATACCTAAATTTGTTATGAAAACATTTTTATATATAAAGGGGGTATTTCTCAAAAACTTTTTTTCACTATGTTTTATGTATTAATCTTATATTAATTTCATCTAAACTATTGTAATTGTATTATTGAATTTTATTCAATATCTGTAATTAGATTTTTAAAATTTATAAATAATTTCCTTTAATTTTTTTCATAATTAATATTAACCAAAATAAATAATTTTCACCCCTTTAATTGTAAATCGATAATTAGGTTTCAAAATAATATAATAAATACAAAAATATGACCCTAAATCTTTTAATTATCCAATATTATTGGGGGAGTTAATCAGTTTCCATCCATGTTTTAAAAAAATTCATGTTTTATCCATAAAGTTTTAGGTAGGCCATTATATTATTTTATGTAATGAAAGCTAAAAATGGTAACTTCCTTTGATTTATTATCGATATAATTGCGAAATAATGATAAACATATGATATATTTGGTTAAAAATCGTTTATTTGAATGTTATATGATATTTTTTATCATATTTGTTTTTCTAATAACTTAGTGTTGTAATAATTTTCATAAATGATTTGGATATATAGACATAATATTAATTTAATTAAAAGAGTAAATATATGATTTCCATGAAATGAAATGTAATATAATTTTAATTTATATAATTGATTTCAAAAAATTAGATAAATATTAAATTTATGATTTCATTAAGGTATTATATTTGAATAACTTTTTTTAATGCTATTTTGATAGTCAAATTATATGAATAGTGTCAAAAATGAAATTAAGCATATTTTGCGTTCAATAATATTTAATTAAATTACTCTAAATATATTAAAATATTTAAATGGAATAAAATATTATACATTTTCAATTTGTAGTGATATTTAAAAAATATAACTATAGTTATAACATTTTATATTGAAAATTATATTACTACGATGAAGATTAAAATTGGTTAACCAAAGGGTTAATCAAAAATAATATTTTAAAAGATATAAAAATCATTTGGGAATATTTTTTATATGACTATATTAACTTCATATATTACTTATATTATTATTCAATGTAATTTATGAATCAATTGTGGATGTGTTAAGAACATATTATATTATAATTTCTCATGACATTCCTAATATGACATAAATGATATTTTATAATAATCAAAGTTTAATAAAAAAATTAAAATTAAAATAATACTATATTCCACTAATTGATTATGATATGGGATAAAATATAGATCATGAACTATTAAGGTGAAAAAATTTCATTTATAGTAACAATTTTGACCCCTAAATAGTAAAATAGTTTTAATCACTATAATAATCATAGCGATTAGTGAAGGATTCAAACAAAAAGATAAGTGTGAAAAATAGATAAATATATGAAATTTTTATTGGATGAATTATTTTTTTAACTATAATATTATTTTATAATTATATTAATTTGGATCCATTTTAATATAAAAATTAATTTATAGTAATTTACTACATCGATAAATTCCAAAAAATACCTTCCACTCATTATAAAAGAGAACCACTCACATATTATGTATACACGTCATGGGAAATAATTTTTTATAAGACTATCCCAAATACCTTAATTACATACATTTCCACATTCAAGAGGAGTGCATTTTTTCATAATACCAACCATATAGTGAATAACATGTAAATAAAAGAAGGTTGGCCAAAGAATTGGTACAATTCATTACCATCTGTTTTCATTCTATTACTTATTATCAGACTATAAAGACACATTCAACCATGAAAAAATAATAAAAATAGTATATTGCATATAAATAGTTGTTTATGTTAATTGAATGACCTATATCCATATCTTAATCCTTCAAATTGGAAATGAAACAACCATTCAAGTTTGTGGAGGAATGCATGCACATGAACCAATGTAATTCATTTTCAATCACAACCTATCAAGGAAGGTTATAATGACAAATTTAACATTATAATTTCATATTATTGAATATTAATATAAAATTATAATAAATCTACTATTATATTACCTATCAATCCACTGTGAAATGAAAACGTTATTTCTACATACGTATTTTCTACCAACTCTATGAAGCGATGTGATTTACATTCTATCACCACATAACCTGGATGATATATATAAGATTATTTAATTAAAAAAAATTATGTGATCATTTTATTATAAAAAAAATTAATTCCTTTCTTCCATTATGATCATTGAGAAATGGAGTCGTTACTCTTGCGTACATACTCCCATTCATCTCCCTGATTGTAAATTAATTAATTTTATAAAGTAATATTTAATGATTGAAATTAAATGTATAATGGATATATTAACATAAAAATTAAAACCTAAATTTTTTATAGTTAATGGAATAATTAAATACTTATCCATAGACAAACTAGAATACAGATTTTGGAAAAAAAATCATGAACATCATAAAAATATCCAACATGAAAATAATTTATTAAGTAATTGTATATAAAACAGTAATAAATTAAATTATGGTAAAAAAGATGAACATTTTTATTATAAATTTATATAGTTACAATATGTTCATTATTACGAAAGATAAAAATTTACTTAGAGATTTATACTCAAGGTAAGAGAAACATTTCATCGATTACACTCTTCAAAATATATTAACAATTTATTTTCATAATATCTATCTCCCATTTATATACTATGAAACTTTTTAATTTCTTTCAAATTATTAAAAATGAATATTTTTAAGTAATTTATAGGAAACATTTTGACTTTTTCAGAAAAATAAAAACTAAATGATTTATTTTAACATATATATCATCAATTACTTTTGTCTACATTATAACCATTATTTTTTATATAGATTCACATACAAGATTCAGTGTATTAATCATTGAAAAAATATCTGTACATTAGATTTTTTAATTTATATTTTGAAAATAGAGTCTAAATTGAAAGGGACATATGAGGATCTAAAAATGATTTTTTATGGATGAAAATTCATTCATATGATGAAATATTCCATATGATTATGTTAAACATATTTGACAAAATTTATATTGATCTCTGATTATTTATTAAACATAGGATGTGAGGAACTATTATAAAAAAATGACAATGGTTTTTTTATAAACAGAGGATGGGTGGTTCCATTATTAAGCAAGGTTGTTTCGTACATTTATAATCTAATAATGGGTGCTTATATTTTAATCTATGGATTGGTGGTTCTATTATATCCCTCTAATTTTTTGGGTATTTATTATGTCTCGTGATACAATATTCGTGGGACCATGGTGTAATCCTAATCCATAATTGGACAGTTTCCACCATGTCATGTTTTCTTGGAAGATATCCTTGTCAAAAAAATTTGTCTATTATATTGCTTCCACATTTCTCTATTGAAATTTATTTATCATTTAAGATTTCCCATAATATGATTCAAGAATTTTTTTTTGGAAAATTGGATTTTTTGGGAAATAATAAAAAAATAGAATTTTTTTTAACTATTTATGATCTAACTCGTTTGTTTATTTAATTGTATGTCCATTGACATTTTTTTATGATTATGTGATATTTTATAATTATTTTAACACTATTACATGGATTATTAAGAACTTTAATGATGACATAATATGGGAAAATAAATTATGTAAATATGGGGAATAATTCTCACTTAATGTCACGAGTAACATTATATTAGTGTTTTTCCTAATTCTCAAAAACAATACACCTAAAATATAATTGCAAATATAAGTGATCCAATATTTAAATCATTAATAACATCATTATAAATTTAATAATATGAAATATAAAGGGACATTAATGAAATTATTCTTGAACAGTTTACATGAGGTTTATTTTTAGTCGGTTTTGAATTATTACTAAAATCTATATTTTATTCATGACATTTATTTGGATAGTTTATTCTGATTCTATAGGCTATATTATATAACAATTACTCTTATATATTAATATATTGTTATTACTATTATTCATGTATTATACCATATTTTTGTCACTATGGAAGTATTTTTATGTCTTCTATTGACCATTTAACTTCATAGAGTATGAAATGGGGTTCACTGAGAAATGGATAAATTATCATGGGAGAATAATAATACAATTTAATCCACATAAAACACTTTTCCATCATAATAAATATATATATATATAATTATCTTTCTATAGTAATAGTTATTGTTGCATTGTTTTTTAGAACCCTATAGATCACTATAATATTTAGAATACTTAAAAATCTAAAAATTAATAATTTTTAATAATCCAAAAATTATTTACATGAATTATATAACATTTGATACATACTAGATATATAGTATAGTTAACTACATTTAAAATAAACCAACACTACTCAATAATCCATGCACAATTTTCAGATTCCTCCAGATCAGTACTGTAATGCCCTTGGTTTTTTAGAAAAATACCCTATTTAAATACTGAATTATTATAATTATATTATTTTCTATTTTTATTTAACCATAATAAGATATAAATTAATATATAAATATGTATATATATATATCTGTGTGTGTGTGTGTGTTAAATTAAATCTTATTATATTTACACAACCCTAGAATCCTAGAGATGATGCATTATTTTATTACATTGGCATGATTACAAGGCTTCAAATCCTAGAATACAAATTAGCTAACTAGTCTTGGAATTCTAGATTACAAACATAATAGAAATAATACAATGGGAAATATAAAATTCATAAAAGAGACTTAATAAAATAAATTACACAGCATCCTCAAAACTCATTCAATGAATTCTTGTTCATAATATTGGGAAAAGAAATGTAATAAGGGTGAGATCAAATTCTCAGTATCGGTTTTTTATGTGGAGGTAGTAATGAATCAATGATAATAAATCATGGAAGGGTACATAATTGAAACACATTCAATTTAATCAATATTATTAGAATGAAAATAATTATGGATAGTATAACATATTGAATAATCATATGGAATAGAAATAAATGAATACATAATAATGAAAATCATAATGGTGGAGATCTAAAAACATATTCTCATGGTTTCAGGCCTAGAGCATAAAAGATTTAGAGCCTAATTCCATGAATCT
Organism: Viscum album; assembly: GCA_963277665.1. Classification (NCBI taxonomy): domain Eukaryota; kingdom Viridiplantae; phylum Streptophyta; class Magnoliopsida; order Santalales; family Viscaceae; genus Viscum; species Viscum album. The sequence continues at coordinate 1,664,690,171 of OY728126.1, read as the reverse complement.
AATAATATTAAAGAATTATGACATGAATATTTTATTTTCAAGGCATTATCCCATGAATCAACAAAATAGATAGAAAATCAGAAAAAATTATAACTGGTTTTTCTCATGAAGTATGATGATGCATCAAGGGGCTTCACAGGGGCCCATGTGTCATATAAGAAATAAAATGGCATCATAATTTATAGAATAATGGAATTAATTAAAAAATAATGTTCTATGTCATCAAATATCTGTATTGAATAAATAATATGTGTTTATATTAGTTCTAAATTTATGGATATATAAAAATAAGAGTTATTGATATTGATTAATGGAAATACCATTTAATTGTCCTTGATTCGTTGTTGAGGGAAATAATCATTAAACATTCCAAAGTGTCCCATACCACATAGAAACACTTAAATCTCAATCATTGTTAAGTAATTTCATTAAGTGATACATTTAATATCCTGATAATAAGTAGATTCATCATATTTCATGTTAAATGGAATTATATACACCAGATAAGAATGAATTCATACATTACAAAAAATAAGTCTCAATGTAATGTAAATGGAGATGATATTCCATACAACTATTATAAAACTTCAATGGGAAACACAAAATTAATAATAATAAAATGATAAATTGGAATTAAATAATGATAAATGATTTCATGAAATGACAAATAAAAAGTGTTAGTAGATACATCACAGAAAAAGTAAGTGGTGAATATGATATATATCTCATTGATATAAAAAGTGAGACGAAAATCGCATCCCGTGAGTCAGAATGGTCACATATGTCTTTATATTCCTAAATAACCATCATATTTTACTTATTTAATTCTATTATAACTTTTTTATAATTTAATATCACCTTAACATAAATTATATTAATTTTATAATCAACTACTTAAAAAACTATGTTTACATCAGGTGTTTTGACCATATTCAGTTTCGTTGTCAAAAACGAATTTGGTATATCAAATATTGTCAAAGGGGTAATTATATAAACATATCCATAATAATAATAATGTAAAAAATTATCATCTGATTACATCAATAATACCTTTAAAACCAAAAATGAAATATTGTTAAGGAAAATGAACAATTGTTACAATAATGGAGACGGTATGCCAAACGTATGCATGAGTAACATTCTATTTCTATATTGATCAGTATGGAATGAAGAGAAGTGACACTATATATAAGGACTCGACCTTAAAACTTAAATAATATTGAATTAAATGAATAATTCACATTGAGGATATTTTCAGGTTTAGATATTTAGTGAATTAGGAAATTACTATTTCATCTCAAAAGATTTCAAAGTAGAAACTTCTACACAGTTTCCATTTTTTTTACAAAACATGAACTCTTGAAAAAAGAGTCATGTCTAGTTACATGTTTAAGACAGCATGACTTTTCCTTGATCACATCCTTGACCCTATTCCACATTATATCATGTGAAAAACATTTCAAAAACATGGGATGAGCATTAAAAGCTCAGTAAGGGATACACAAAGAAGGAAAACTGTTAGTTTTTCAAAACACCAGGTAAACCATGAATATTTTATCATAAGTAATACTTTTCACCTTTATGAAGTAGTAAATACTCTTCACTGAATAAAATATCATTACTTACCCTTTTGTAACCAAAATATTACCATAAAACTCATATAAATAACACATAACATATAGAGGTAACTTGGGACATAAACATACTTAAATGGAATTACCATACGATCGACTTCCACACATATCACTAAATGGAATAGCCATATGGCCGACTTCCATACCCAATGCATAGGAGGATATAACGTAACCACTCATCCTTTTATTCACGACACCACCCGTCATTTGTTTTATCACCTAACCACCCATAAAATGTCCAAGTACCATTATAAAATCATAAGACATAAAACAAATATAAAGGAAATAAAACATTTCCAAATTTCAATCACAATATATCACTAAAAAATATTGACATAACAAATCCATTATCAAAACCATTTTCAATACCAAAATACATAAATGATTATATCATTTATATATTATTTTAAAAACATTATAGGTTGTGGAGGAATCCAAAGATAAAATAATACTCGCGGTGGTGGAAAAGGTCATTGTCACTGCTTACGTTGAAAGAAACATTCCTTTTTGTCGTTATTTGGTACTTGAGTCAAAAATGGACTTCTTATAATTACATGTTGTTCATGTGGTCAATGTTTAATTATATCCAGAATGATATTCATGATTTGGATATCATATATATCATATATATCTAGCATATACATGTATTTATAATAGTATATAACATTTAGAGGTAAGAAATGAAATGCACCATTCATGGAGACGGTAAGTTGTACGTACGCATGAACGCAACTTCCATTTATATTTCATATTTAATGGAATTAAAACATAATGATACATAATAGTATTATAATTCTAGTATTGTATCATATATAATATCACTAAATCTATCCTTTATACATACCACATATGGTATGAACGAGTCATATCACTTTGAGGGGGTTGTAGTCTGCATTTCCTCAAATGAAATTATCATGTTTACACATAATGGAAACCATAAAGGCAGGATATAAATAAAAATTTTATAAGAATTAAGAAAACATAAAAATAATATATATCATATATAAATACAGTTTCATCATAATGGCCACCATGAGAGGTGGTAGGAGATAATCAAACAATCATCGTTTCGTGAGGCATTAGTTTTCCATCCACAGAAATATTATGTTCTTCACCCATTAGATGAAGGTGTGTGTAAGTGTAGTTCAAATCCATCTCATAAAAGCATCCTAGTATATTAAGGATACTGTTTTTGTTATAAAATAAATTAATAGAAATATTTTTAGGGGTTGGAGAATTAAAATAAAAGAAAACAATTTAAGAGAAATTGTTACCCTTAATTTGGGTAACTCCCTTTGGTTTGAACCAAAAGACTTCTTGAAGTGCCTTATACCTAAGGTAAGGCTTCGAGGTGGAGGAGATGGATTTAGGGAGATTAATTGGTCAGAGTTTGGATGATCCAAAAGGCTGGAGAGGTATGTGAAATTTGTTAGAAGTGGTTTACTTTTATACGGGAGAGGAGGGGCTCTTTAGGAAAGTGTGAAAACCTTATTTTATTATAAACATATCTTCAGTTTCAAATGGTCCAAATATCATTAAAGTCGAAGATAAGATGACTAATATTCAATATAAAATCATACAATCAAAATTGGACATGTTTTGGATAATATTTTAATCATTATAATCTTATTTATTTAAATCATTTATTAATGAGGTAAACTCTGCATCATCATTGTGTCATAAATAATATAATTTATTTGATGTCTAAAAATTATAAAAAAAAATTATCATGATGTAGGAAATATTTTTATATTTCTAATGAATATTTAAAGTCTAAAATATAATTTACATAAAATCATATAAAAATTAATTTACTAAAAGATATTTGTTTTTGTCATTTTGGCCTTTAAATTAAATTATTTAATCTAATGTGTCATTTTCTTTCATAAGTGAATCCATGGGGTTCCAAAATAGATCCAAAGATGCCCATGGTTTTCCATTACTCATCCAATAAGATTAGGACAAATGATATGGTAATTTGGAATTATTATAATATTCTTTTTACCTTGAATTAACTTATTTACCTTTAACCATGGTAAGTAAAAATCAAAAGTTACTATTCACCAAAAATTATTTTCATCTTATTGAACCACATTTTAATTTTTTATAACAACCATGTATGTCAGATTTTCAAATTTCAATTTACAGAAGCGGTAAAATATTATTTAAATAAAAAAATTCAGTTTTTTAACTACTACTAAGTGGTTTCACTATTCATCAAAAATTGAAGTTTTTCAAAAAAAATACCAAAAAATCAGCATAATCTATATCTGATGTTCCGAATTCAAAAATTATCTCTATTTTACCAAATTATAAACATAGAAGTGGAATTAATTAATTTTGAAATTAATTCCCGTTATCAAAACAAATAGCGTGTTTTTAAGAAACAATAACTATCAAAAGGTTGATACTTGTTTATGTCAAATTTCAAAGTGAAATTAATTCCAATGACCAACATTGGATTAAATGGTAAAAATATATTCTAATTAAAATTTAAAACCAATTAAAAAGATAATCCAACCATATAAATAAATTATATTAAAATGGAATTTTGAATTAAAATACAATATTTTTCCACTATTAATTAAAAAATGAACTTTATCTGAAAAATACCAAAAAAATTACCCAATGTAATATTTGATGTCCCAGATCTAAAGAATAATTTTATTCGGTCAAATAGAACATATAAAAATGACAAAAACTAGATTTAAATAGGGTTCACCATTAAAAGGTGTTAAATCGACCTTCAATGTAAATTATGCTTAAAATTAGATTCATTCATATTTTAAGCCTCTAACTTTTATTGAATAAATGTAAATACAGTTAACAAACATGTATAATCATATTTTAGTTGTTTTTTTCATTCCCACCAATACAACCGCTAGGAGTTACCCACCATTTAAAATAATATTATATTATTACTATGCAACATAAGATTTCAAAGAAACTTGTTGTTGCGTATCGGGTACGCTATCGAACATAGAACCCCTTTAAAGTAAAATTAATATTTAATTCAAAAATATTAATAGAAAAGAGAATTTATTATTTATTTAATTACCCGGGATGTTACATTCTTCCCCCCTTTCAGAAATTGTGTCCTCATAATTTTTATTCACTTATCAAATAAGTGGGGGTATTTATCTCTCATAGCATTTTTAGATTCCCAAGTTGCCTCTTCAACCATATGGTTTTTCCACAAAACCATTACTTGGTGGATCTCTTTATACCACCACACTTTCTCTCTATAGTCAAGAATATGAATTGGTTGTTATTCATAAGAGAGATTCTCTTCCAACTTAATTACCTCTGGGCTCCAAACAATAGATGGATCTGGAATATATGTTCTCGACATCGAAACATGAAAAATGTTGTGTACCATTGATAAACTTAGATGTAAATACACTATGTACGCAACTGATCCAACTTTATATAGACTTTTATAAGGTCCAATGAACCTCTTACTCAACATTCGCTTCTTACCAAAACAAATCACACTTTTCCATAGAGAAAATTAGAGAAATACATGATCACCTACCTCAAAAGAAATATCCTTCCTATAGATATCTGCATAACTTTTTTGTATGATCTGAACTGTTCTCATGTGCTTCTGAATCAACTGAACTTTATATACCATCTCTTCTACCAATTCTGGTCCCATCAGCTTCCTTTCACCTACTTCATCCCAAAAATCTGGATTTCGACAACGCTTTCCCCATAATGCCTCAAATGGAGCCATCTGTATAGTGGAATGAAAACTGTTATTATATGAAAATTCAACCAAAGAAATATGTTGGTCCCAATTTCCCTAATAATCCATAGAGCATTCACATAACATATCCTCCAAGGTCTAAATTGTTCATTCTGATTTCCCATCTGATTGAGAATGAAAATATGTACTAAAATTTAATTTAGTACCCAACGTCATCTAATGGCCATTCCAAAAGTTAGAAGTAAACCTTGGATCACGATAAGATACAATGGAGAGGGGAACTCCATGCAACCTGACTATCTCTTTAACATACAACTGAGCAAGTTTATCTAGAGGAAAAGTATCTCAAATTGGAAGGAAATGAGTAGATTTAGTCAATCGATCAATAATAACACAGATTGCATTATTACCTCGAGATGTCTTTGGTAATCCCACAACAAAGTCCATGTATATATTTTCCCATTTCCACTCTGGCACCAGTAAAGGTTGAACCATCCCTCTTAGTAACTGTTGCACTGCTTTAACCTGCTGACAAGTCAAACACTTCATAGTAAAATCAGCAATATCTTTTTTCATTCCATCCCACCAGTAATACCCACGAAGATCTCTGTACATCTTAGTACTACCAGGAACAACTGAAAACGGAGAACTATGATCTTCACATAACAACTAATTCTTCAACTGTGAATCACAAGGCACACATAATCTCTTTCCAAATCTCAAAACCCAATCATTATCAATGTTAAATTCAGATAAATTACCCTTCTGAACCAACTCTACCTTTTTATGTAAGTCACTATCTTCTTTCTGCAATTGACTTATTCTGTCTGATAGAGATGATATCACTGACACCAGATAAAAAATAGAAGAATTTCCTACACCAACAAATTATATGCCAAATTTTATCAATCAAAAACCAAAGGATCTTCTTCTAAGCGTAACATAGTTAATGAAGCATTACGTTTTTGGTTCAAAGCATCAGCCACTTTATTTTCTTTTCCCAGATGGTAATGGATCCTTCAATCATAATCCTTGATTAATTCCAACCATATCCTCTATCTCATGTTCAATTCTTTTAGAGTGAATATATACTTCAAAATTTTGTGATCAGAATATATTTCACACGTCACTCCATACAAATGATGCCTCCAAATTTTTAAATAAAAAACAACAAAAGCTAATTCCAAATCATGTGTAGGGTAATTTAACTCATGGGGTTTCAACTGACATTAATCATAAGAAATTACCTGATCATTCTACATAAGGACACAACCAAGTCCTTTCAATGAAGCATCACTGTAGATAATAAACTCTCCATTTCTGGAAGGGAGTGCTAAAACTAGAGCATTCACCAATCTTCTTTTCAATTCCTGAAAACCAGTATCACATTCTTTTGTCCAAATGAACTTAACACCTTTTCGAGTTAACTTAGTCATTAGACTAGATAACTGTGAAAAATTGTCAAAAAACCTCTGGTAATAACCTAAATACCCATGAAAATTACGAATCTCAGTTATATTTGTGGGTCTTGGACATTCTTCAACAACTTTTGTTTTAGTAGGATTAACCGTTATGCCATTTTTTTAAACAATGTGATAAAGGAAATAAATTTTTTTCAACTAAAACTCACATTTTTAAAATTTCCCATACAGTTTATTTTATTTTATGGTTTGTAAGACATCCCTTAAATGACATTCATCTTCCGCATAACTTTTTGGATTAAACCAAAATGTCATCTATAAACACAACCACCATTTATCAACAGATTCAACGAAGCCATCACTGCAACAAACTCTTCAATTATGATTCTGACCATCTCCGGATGTTGATTTGGAATGTCATTTCTCCCTGTATGCCTTACCAGCACAACTTCCATGTTTCCTCTATGAAAAACCATTATTAACATAAAAATATCTTAGGCTAAGCAACATGGTAATCTGGAAATTCTATATCATTTCAATATTACCATAAATTAATTTATTTACCTTAACAATACCCTAACTCCTTAAGTTATCTAAACCAACCTATGATATGAACTATAAGGACCCAGCCTTAAACCTTACATAATATTGAATTAAATGAATAATTCACATTGAGGATCTTTTCAGGTTTAGAGTTTTAGAGAATTAGGACATAACTATTACATCTCAAAATATTTCAAGGTACACACTTCTACACAGTTCCCATTTTTTTACAAAACATGAACTCTTGAAAAAAGGGTCATGTCTAGTTCCATGTTTAAGACAGCATGACTTTTCCTTGATCCCATCCTTGACCCTATTCCACATTATGGCCTGTGAAAAAAAATTCAAAACATGGGATGAGAATTAAAAACTTAGTAAGGGATGCACAAAGAATGGAAAACTGTTAGTTTTTCAAAAAAAACAGGTAAACCATGAATATTTTATCATAAGTAATACTTTTCACCTTTATGAAGTAGTAAATACTCTTCACTAAATAAAATATTGTTACATACCCTTTTGTAACATAAACATTACCATAAAACTCATATAAAGAATAGATAACATATAAACGTAACTTGGGACATAAACATACTTAAATGGAGTAACCATACAGTCAACTTACACACATATCACTAAATGGAATAGACATATGGCCAACATCCATACCCAATGCATTGAAGGTTATAACGTAACCACTCATCCCGGTATTCACAATACCACCCGTCATTTTTTTTATCACGTAACCACCCATCAAATGTCCAAGTAACATTATAAAATCATAAGACATAAAACAAATATAAATGAAAGAAAATATTTACACATTTTAATCGCAATATATCACTTAAATATATTGACATAAAAAATCCATTATCAAAACCATTTTCAATACCAAAATAAATAAATGATTATATGGTATTTATTTTCTTTTAAAAACATTACGGCTTGTTGAGGAATCCAAAGATCAAATAATACTCACGGCGGCGGAAAAGGACGTTCTCACTACTTATGTTAAAAGAAACATATTTTTCATTTACTAAAATTCTTCATAGAAAAATATTCCCTTTGAAAAGTCAATGGTGTTTATACAGTGGATAAAATAAATTTGTGTATTAAAACAAAATATGCCTCAATGAAAGGAGATTAAGACGAAGTCCCTTACCTCGTGTCCGACATGACTCGATCGTTCTTTCATATCCTGAATAATAAACTAAAGTTAATTTATACTTTCATAAGAACCTTTTTCATGTTTTTTATTCCTTTTATATCACTTATTACCATGTTATAAACCTTATGTAATCATTTAAGTTAATAATGTTCATTTTGTTGATATTTGGTACTTGAGTCAAAAATGGACTACTTATAATTACATGTTTTTCATGTGGTCAAAGGTTCATTATATTCAGAATGATATTAATGATTTGGATATCATATATATCATATATATCTTCCATATGTTGAGTTAATAAGGTTTTCCTTATGACTTTTCCATTCCTTTTTGTTTTGAAAATCACAAACACCTTATACTTAAGCAAATAAATATTTTACTTCTCTAAGGAAAATTTCCTTCCTTAAATAAATTTACCCTTACATAGATTTCCTTATACATATCAATATTTTTAATAAGTATAAAAATATGATTCATACCTAAAACCTCAGAATAATATAATACTTAGATATGAAGCATTCTATTTTAGGATCAAAATTCTAGATACGAACTCTAATAAATTTCAACTCTGAATTCTGGATACGAACTCAAATGATGTTCCATTCCGAATTCTGGATACAAACTCTCATAATGTTCCACTCTAAATTCTGGACTCCGAACTTCTACTAGTTCGACTCTGAACTTCTATTAGTTCGACTCCGAACTTCTATGACTTTGACCCCGCACTTCTATGAGTTTGACACCATACTTCTATGAGTTCGACTCCGAAATTCTATGAGTTAGAATCCAAACTTCTACTAGTTCGACTCCGAACTTCTATGAGTTCGACATAGAACTCTGTAATTTCAGATTCTGAATTCTAGTAAAACCAAACTCCGAATTTCATTAGAAATTCAGACTCCGGATTTCTACAGAATTCAGGTTCCAAATTCCTACAAAACAGAATCTGAATATCTCTTTATTATAGACTCTGAATTCCATTTTGATTAGACTCCGAACTTTTATTTGCTTACATTTTGAACTTCAGTTTTTCTTATTCTTACACTTGTTTCATTACAAAACTATTTCTTTCTTTCAATTATTGACTAACCATTGGTTGAGTGACACATGTACAGGTCCCTTCTAAATTCAAGGAGAAATATGATTGTTGGAGGAGGGAGCCAACCGTTAGAGATTCTCCTATAAATAGGAGCTCATTTGAAAGTGTTTGAGACTTTTAGAATTTTGGTGATCAAAACATCCTGAAGTGATTTCTAGAGAGAGAGGCTCTTATCAACTCTCAAAGCTTTATGCAGAATGTTTGAACATCTTGTTCAAACTTTTCCTTGTGCAGACTTGCTTCATGCGACTCCGATTTTTGGTGATTACAATCGAGGTCTTCTGGGGATTGGAAGATAGAGGTTCTAACACCTTGATGTTGAGGGATTCCTTTCTGAGGAAGACAGAGTTTCCGACTACCTGATAGTTGAGGTCTTACAGGGATAGCAAGATAGACTCTGATCTCCGTATTGAGGGCTTACCCTGGTGTGGGTAAGACAGGCTTTCTTGAAAGTATAAATCAAGGGACCTCTTATCCAGGGTTGTTGGATACCCTTCTCTTTGGGTTAAAAGAGTTATTTTTTGTTACCTGTAGTTTTACTACTTGTTTTTTCCACTGCATTTTGTATTTCTAAGGAAAGTATAACTTGCTTATACTTTCTTACATGTACTCTGATGTAGTTATATTCTATACGCTTTAACGTAGAATCCTAATCCTTATAACTTTTGTTAAGTTTCATTTTTTGGAATCACTATTCCAAAATCCAGAAAGTCTTTAGTACTCATAGAGGTGTTGTGAATTTTTGTTATCCATAATTTCCTAAGGGAATTTTTAAAAGGTTCAGTTCACCCCCCTCTTTTATCTAAGAATATCATTCTTATTTCAATCCTACGTTTGGTATCATAGAGTATATTATACTCAGAGTCATACCATCCTAACAATTGGTATCAGAGCATTTGGTTCAATCTGAATTAATAACATGATTAGATTTAGAAGAGATTTCATAGATAGAATTTTTCAGATTCATATTTCCGGATTCATATTTTTTTTGGAATCTATTTATCGGACTCATAGTTCGGATTCACTCTTTGATTAGAGATGCATTTTTTTCTGACTTAGAATATAATCTCTTGTTTCCAAACTCATACTACTAACATGTTTGTGTGCCAAATATTTTCTTAAGTCTGGCAGGTTTAAATGTTGGTTCTATCGAAAACCTAAATCCTACCAGACCACCAATTTTTTATGGTAATGATTATGAATATTGGATAGATCGTATGAAGACTTTTGTTATCAATACTAGGGTAGAAAATTTTTTGATTCTTACCGGTGGATATAAAATTCCTCACAAGGAAGTTAGTGCTTTTACTAATCAAGAAAATCATGAATACCAACTCAACTATAAGGCACGTAATACTTTACTATGTTCAATTAATAGGAACATATATATCCAAATATCTTCTTGTGAAACAGAAAATTTTATATGGAAGAAACTTGAAGTTACACATTTTGGTAAATCTAATGTTATTGAGACTAGAATATCCATGCTTAGATATGAGTATTATGGCGTCAATTTCCCTTATGGAGAACCAATTTGTCAAGTGCAACAGAGATTCATGACTATCATGAACAGCTTACAATCTATGGTAGAGAAATGTCTAGATGATGAATCCCTTATTGACAGGATCATTGATATTATTCTAAATGAGTGAGAATAAAAAAGAACAGTTATCGATGAGAACAGGAAGGTTACTCAAATTTCTCTTGATGAACTATTTGGAAATCTTCTTCAACATGAGACAAGAATGAAGAGAGATACTGAAAACATAAAGAAGAAGAATGGAAATGGTAGTGTTTCTTTTACTACAACTTCAAACCATATGAAAGATAAGACTCATGAAATAGTAACTAGATCCAAGTCTAAGAAGGATACTGTCCAATCCGAATCTAGTGAGAGTGAAGTATCAAAAAATGAGTTAGCTAATCTTTCTCGAAGGATGAACAAGATAGCTGGACAGAGAAATTTCAAATCCAAGTATAAGAAGAAGGAAAGGAAAGATAAGAAAGATTCAAAGGTCACATGCTATGAATTTAAGAGATCTGGACACATAATACCGGAATTTCCTTTACATAAAAAGAAATAAATAAAAGAGAGTCATTCTGAAAGAAAAAGGAAGAATTATTAAAGAGATAAAGCTAAGAAAGCTCTGAAAGCTAATGAAACCTGGGGTTCCAGTGGTGGTGACTCTTCAGAAAGTGAATCTTCAGAATATGATTCATCAACTCAGAATAATATGGGATTCATTTCTACTACTTCTATTCTACATACATGTATTATGGCCAAGGTACGCTCTGCCGAGGCTTTAACAAATGTATCACTTGATAAGAACTACTGTTCTTAAAATAATACTTCTAATGAAGGAACTTCATCTTTAGAAAATGAAGAACCTTCATATGAATAAGTATCTATATTTTCCAAGTTACTTGAAGCAAAGAATTGTAAAATTTCTAAGAAATTAGATAAGGCAAATACTAGGGAAGAAATTCTTACAAAAGAAATTTTAGATCTTACTAAAAATCTTAGTGATAAAGAAAATCTTTTATAAAAACTTTCTAATGACCTTGAGAAAGAAAATTCTGATAAGTAAGACCTTTCTAAAGATCTTAAGAATGCTTTTTCAAAGAGGAAAATATTTGAGGAAAAATCTAACTCTAAGGAAATGATTCCTGAGGATAGAAATTTAGTCATGAAACTAAAATCTGAAAAAATTTCTCTTAAGAAGCTCCTTGCAAAATTTACCTCTGGGAAGGAAAATTTTGAGAAGATGTATTCTCAAATTAAACCTCAAGGAAACACTACTGGAGTAGGTTATACTCACCAAAAACCAGTTTTCAAAAACAATTATTTTGTTCCATCTAAATCCCCTTTTTTCATTAATTATGAAAGTGGTGGGAATTAGAAGAAAAATTTTCTTTGAATAGAGTTCAATCTCTTGGGTTTCATAATGCACATTTTTCTAAAAAAATGTGGATACCCAAAAAAATTTTATCTAACAATTCCGGATCCATGCAAGTCTGGATTCCGAAAACCTAACTTTTTCTTATTTTCAGGAAAATAGAGAAAGTACCAACAACAATACTTGGTACATGGATAGCGGATATTCCCATCATATGACTGGTAACAAAAGCTATTTTGAAAATATTATGAAGACAAAATGAGGAAAATTAACATTCAGAGAAAATGCTCAAGGAGAAATTATTGGTAAAGGTAACATTGTTCTTCTTGGAAAAACATTGATTTCAAATGTTTTATTTGTTAAGGGTCTTAAGAACAACTTCATCAGCATAAGTCAATTATGTGATGAAGGATAACTTGTGAATTTTAGGAATGATAAGTGCTTAGTACACAATTCCAAGGAAGAATTTATTCTTTCTACCAACAGGAAAGAGAATGTTTACACACTAAACTTAAAATACATTAGGAGCCAAGACTTACATTGCCTTAGTGCAATGGAAGATCATTCTTGGTTGTGGCATAGAAGGTTAGGACACTGTAATCTTAGGAACATATGAAAACTTTCTATGAAAGGTTTAGTTAAGGATCTTTCGGAGCTTAGATTTGATTCTTCAAAAAGTTTGTGGTCCTTGTCAATATGGAAAGCAACATCAATCGAGTTTTGAATCAATCGGTGAGGTCTCAACAACGGATCCACTAAAGTTGGTGCACATGGATCTTTTTGGTCCTACACAAACTAGAAGCATTGGGGGAAAGTATTATGTATTTGTCTTAGTTGATTATTACACTAGATTTACATGGGTCTATTTTCTAGCAAATAAGTATAAAGATTTTTCATATTTCAAAAGATTTAGAGCCCAAGTAAAAAATGAGAAAAACCATCGATTGAAAACTATTCATAGTGATCATGGAGGAGAATTTCAAAATTCTGATTTTGAAACTTTTTGTAGTAGAAAAGGTATTACTCACAACTTCTCAGCACCCAGAACACCTCAACAAAATGGTGTTGTTGAAAGAAGAAATAGAATTATTCAAGAGATAACTAGAACCATGTTGAGTGAGTATTCTATTACCAAACATTTTTTTTCTAAAGCTATAAGTACTGCTTGTTATACTATAAATCAAGTTTTGATTAGACCTTTTCTTAGTAAAACTCTTTATGAGTTATAGAATGGTAGAAAACATAAACTTTCCGAATTTAAGGTTTTTGGATGCAAAGTATTCATTCTGAATACTAAAGATAACTTAAACAAATTCGCACCAAAATATGATGAAGGTATTTTCTTAGGCTACTCCACAACTTCTAAGGCTTATAGGGTTTTTAATAAAAAGACTTGTACTGTTGAAGAAACAGTACATGTCAAATTTGATGAAACTGATCCCTTTTTTTCAAACAACCTCAACCTACATCTTCATATGTGTTTTCAAAAACTGACTATCAACCTTTGATAGAAAATCTTTCTGATAAGGAAAATATTCAAGAAGATAATTTTGAAACATTTACCCTAGAAGACATTCTACCCTATGTTGATGAACAGGTTTTAAAAAACCCAAATCAGTCATTTATAAAGAATCATCACAGTGATAGTATCATTGGTGATGTGAATAAACCTATAAAGACTAGAAGTTCATTAAGAAATTAAGTAGAACATCTAGCATTCGTTTCCCAATTGGAACAAAAAATCACTGATGAAGCTTTCAATGATGATGATTGGATAAAATCCATGCATGATGAACTAAATAAATTCAAAAGGAATAAAGTCTAGACCTTGGTTGAAATACCAAAGGAAACTTCCTTTATTGGAGTAGAATGGGTCTTCAGAAATAAGTGTGATTAAAATGGAGTCATCGTTTGAAATAAATCTAGATTGGTTGCTAAAGGATATAATCAACAAGAAGGAATAGACTATGAAGAAACCTATTCTCTAGTAGCTAGACTTGAATCTATTCGTATTTTACTTGCCTTTGCAGCATTGTTCAATTTTAAACTTTTTCAAATAGATGTGAAATGTGATTTCCTTAATGGTTATGTTCAAGAGGAAGTTTTTGTTGAAAAACCTCCTAGATTTGAAGATACAAAACATCCTGATCATTTTTTTAGACTTACCAAAGCTTTGTATGGCCTTAAAAAAGCTCCACGATCCTGGTATGATAGACTTACAGGATTTTTGCTTCAAAATAACTATATTAAGGGAAATGCAGATCTAACCCTTTTTATAAAGAAATATAAGAAAACTATTTTGATTGTTAAAATTTATGTTGATGACATTATATTTGGTTCAACTCAGCAATCTTTAACTGATTCCTTTGTGGATCTAATGAAATCTGAGTTTGAAATTAGTATGAAGGGTGAGTTAACATTTTTCCTTGGTTTTTAAATTTCTCAAAAACCAGTAGGAATATACATATCCCAACATAAGTATATTAAATATCTTTTTAAAAAGTATGGTTATGACAACACTAAGAGTATAAGTAGTCCTATTGGTACCTCAAACACACTTGATCTTGATAAATCTGGGAAACTAGTAGATCAAACATCTTTTAGAGGTATGATAGGAAGTCTACTTTACTTGATAGCTAGTCGACCAAACTTGATGTTTTTAGTATGCTTATGTGCAAGATATCAATCCAATCCTAAGGAATCTCATTTAAAGGTAGTGAAAAGAATATTTTTCTACTTAAAGGGAACCATGGATTTATGACTATTTTATACTTCTGTAAATGATTTTGTTTTAAAAAGTTTTTCGGATGCTGCCTTTGGTGGATGTAGAATGGATAGAAAGAGTACATCCGGAACTTTTCATTTCTTAGGATATTCATTAGTTTCTTGGTCATGAAAGAAGAAACACTCTGTAGCACTATCCACTACTGAAGCTGAATATGTAGCAGTAGGAAGTTTTTGTGCTCAAGGGTTGTGGATACAATACACACTCACAAATTATGGCTTGATTTTTACTAAGGCTGAAATTTTGTGTGATAACACAAGTGCCATTTCTCTTAGTAAAAACTCTTCACATCACTCCTATGAAAAGAACAAAGATATTAGGCATCACTTTCTTATGGATCACACACAAAAAGAAGTTATCATTCTACAATTTATCGGAATTCAAGATCAGCTTGCTCATATTTTCACAAAATCCTTACCTTCTGATAGATTTGTATACATTAAACAAAAGTTAGAAATGATATCTATGAGGTAATCATCCTTCATTAACTTCTTGTTGAACTATTCTCCTTACCGTAATAAACTCTTTTTCATAGTTGATTATGAGTTTTTCAAAAAAAATCATAATGAGTTTTTCAAAAAAAAATTATAATGAGTTTTTCAAAAAAAAACGTAATGACTCCTTCAAAAATTTTCGTAATGACTCTTGTAAAAAATTTCGTAATGACTCTTTCAAAAAATTTCGAAATAAATATTTCAAAATTTTCGTAATGAGAATTTTCATAATGTTAATTTTCATAATGAGAATTTTCATAATGAAATTTTCCTACTGAGAATTTTCGTAATGAAATTTTCGTACTGAGAATTTTCGTAATGATAATTTTCATAATGAGAATTTTCGTAATGAGAATTTTCGTAATGAGAATTTTCTTAATGAAATTTTTGTACTGAGAATTTTCGTAATGAAATTTTCATACTGAGAATTTTTGTAATGATAATTTTCATAATGAGAATTTTCGTAATGAAATTTACGTACTGAGAATTTTCGTATTGAAATTTTTGTACTGAGATTTTTCGTAATGAAATTTTCGTACTGAGGTTTTTCATAGAGAGTTTTTCCATAGTCAAATTTTTTTCAAGAAGAATATTACCTATTACAAATAAACTTCCTAGCCAATCTGAAAGGTAATAATTCCTTACTCAAGTTTTTGTAGTCATTTGTTTTAGTTTCTTGTAGTTTCTTTTTCTTATAAAATTTCTAGGATTCATTTCTTCTTTAATATGAATGTTTTTAAAACCTCAAAATATCAGATTCAATATTTCCTTGCAGGTATGATTTCAACCGTCAGATCAGATTAGAGAAGTTTTCAACCATTAGATTGGTTTTGGAAGGTGAAAGGTCACCTCCATCACCTATATAAAGGGCACCCCCTTTTGTGTCCCACATCAATTTCAAGCTCTCGTGTATTGAAGCCCTACCTCTGTTCTTAAAGCCTGTTCTGAATCTTTCAGTGCTCCTCCATTCCAAATTTCTGTAGAAGAAACTTTCCAAGATATGTCCTCTATGAAGCCAATATCAAAATGGTTAGTCTACAGGGAAAGGTTAGTCCATCTGGATTTCTTCAGTGAGTATGATTATCTAATTTCAAATAATATCAAACTCAATGGTTGGGAATATTTCTACATATCGAAATCAGGGGGTGAAGATGTTGTTTATAAAGATTTTCTTGTTGAATTTTATGAGTCTGTTTCCTTCTATGGAGAAGAAAAATTTCTAAGTGAAGAACTGTTTTTAAGTAAGGGGGGTTACTAATTAAGAAGTTGTTCATTCTTATGATAATTAAAACTCCATTCCATAAATTCAGAATACAATACTTAGAGTTCCAAAGCCTAAGGGGGGTTAGTTGTAATCACTCTCATCTATGAACAAAGGGAGATAAGTTTTAATTTCAATGTATAAATTTTTTTTCTAAAGTCTGTATATTCTTTTTCGAAGGGTTGTTTGTGCTTTCCAAAAGGGGGGAGGTTGTTGAGTCAATAAGGTTTTCCTTATGAATTTTTCATTCCTTCTTGTTTTGAAAATCACAAACACCTTATACTTAAGCAAATATATATTTTACTTCTCTAAGGAAAATTTCCTTCCTTAAGGAAATTTACCCTTACCTAGATTTCATTATACATATCAATATTTTTCTTAAGTATAAAAATTGGATTCATACCTAAAACCTTGGAATCATATAATACTTAGATATGAAGCATTCTGTTTTAGGATCTGAATTCTGGATACGAACTCTAATAAATTCAACTCCGAATTTTGGATATTAAATCAAATAAACTTCCATCCCGAATTCTTGATACGAACTCTCATAAGGTTCCACTCCGAATTACGGGCTCCGAACTTCTACTAGTTCGATTCCGAACTTCTACTAGTTCGACTCCGAACTTCTATGATTTTGACTACGAACTTCTACGAGTTTGAATCTGAAATTATATTAGTTCAACTCCGAACTTCTATGAGTTAGACTCCTAACTTCTACTAGTTTGACTCCAAACTTTTATGAGTTCGACTCAGAACTCTGTAATTTCAGATTTTGAATTCTAGTCAAACCAGAATCTGAATTTCCTTATAAATTCAGACTCTGGATTTCTACAGAATTCAGGTTCTAGATTCCTACAAAACAGAATCTGAATATCTCTTTATTATAGACTCTGAATTCCATTTTTATTAGACTCCGAACTTTTATTTTCTTACATTTCGAAATTCAGTTTATCTTATGCTTACACTTGTTTCATTACAGAATGATGTCGTGCTTTTAGTTATTGACTAACCATTGGTTGATTGACACGTGTACAGGTCCCTCTGAAATTTAAGGAGAAATATGACCGTTGGAGGAGGGATCCAACCATTGGATCTTCACCTATAAATAAGAGCTCATTTTAAAGTGTTCGAGACTTTTGGAATTTTGGTGATCAAAACATCCTGGAGTGATTTATAGAGAGAGAGGATCTTATCAGCTCCCAAAGCTTCGTGCAGAAAGTTTGAACAGCTTGTTCAAACTTTGCCTTGTGCAGACTTCCTTCGTGCAACTCCGATTGTTGGTGATTACAATCAAGGGATTTCAGGGATAGGAAGACATAGGTTCCAACACCTTGAAGTTGAGGGCTTCCTTGCTGAGGAAGATAGACGTGCCGACTACCTGATAGTTGAGGGCTTGAGGGGATAGCAAGACAGACTCTGATATTCGTATCGAGGGCTTACCCTGGTATGGTTAAGATAGACTTTCTTGAAACTATAAATCAAGGGACCTCTTATCCAGGGTTTTTGGATACCCTTCTCTTTGGGTTAAAATAGTTATTTTTTGTTACTTGTAGTTTTAATACTAGATTTTTCCGCTGCATTTTGTATTGCTAAGGAAAGTATAACTTTCTTATACTACCTTAGTTGTACTCTGATTTAGTTAGATTCTATATGCCTTAAAGTAGAATCTTAATCCTTGTAACATTTTTTATGTTTCATTTTTGGAATCACTATTCTGAAATCCAGCAAGTCTTTAGTACTCATAGAGGTGTAGTGAATTTTGGTTATCCATAATTTCCTAAGGGAATTTTTAAAAGGTATAATTCACCCCCCCCCCCCCTCTTGTATCTGAGAATCTCATTCTTATTTCGATCCAATGTTTGGAAACACAGAGTATATTATACTCAGATTCATACCATCCTAACAGCATATACATGTATTTATAATAGTATATAACATTTAGAGGTAAGAAATGAAATGCACCATTCATGGAGATGGTAAGTCGTACGTACGCATGAACGCTACTTCCATTTCTATTTCATATTTAATGGAATTAAAACATAATGTACTTAGTAGTATTATAATTCCAGTATTTTATCATATATAATATCATTAAATATATCCTTTATACATACCACATATGGTATGAACGAGTCGTATCACTTTGAGGGGGCGGAAGTCCACACTTCCTCAAATGAAATTATCGTGTTTACACATAATGGAAACCATAAAGGCATGCTATAAATGGAAATTTCAAAAGCATAAAGAAAACATAAAAATAATATATATCATATATAAATACAGTTCCATCATAATGTCCACCATGAGAGGAGGTAGGAGATAATTGAACAATCATCGTTTCGTGAGGTGTTAGTTTTCCATCCACAGAAACATAATGTTCTTCACCCATTAGATAGAGGTGTGAGTAAGTGTGGTTCGAATCCTACTCATAACAACATCCTAGTATATTGAGGATACTCATTTCATTACAAAATAAATGAATAAAAAGAGTTTATGGGTTGGATAAGTAAAATAAAAGAAAAGAATTTAAGATAAACTATTACCTTTAATTTGGTTAACTCCCTTTGGTTTGGACCAATGGACTTCTTGAAGTGCCTTCTACCTAAGTTAAGGCTTCTAGGTGGAGGAGAGGGATGTAGGGAGCTTTGTTGGGTAGAGTTTGTATGAGCCAAAATGCTTGAGAGGTGTGTGGAATTGGTTATAAGTGGTCTCCTTTTATAAGGGAGAGGAGGGGCTCTTTAAGAAAGTGTGAAAACATTAATTTATTATAAACATATCTTCGGTTTAAAAATGTCCAAAAATCATTAAAGTAAAAAATAAGATGACTAATATTATAAATAAAATCATCAAATCAGAATTATACATTATTTTTATAATATTTTAATCATTATAATCTTATTTATTTAAATCATTTATTATTGAGGTAAACTTTGAATCATTATTGTGTAATAAATTATTTAATTTAAATGATGTCTAAAAATTATAAAAAAAATACCATGATGTAGGAAATATTATTATATTTCCAATGAATATTTATAGTAGAAAATATAATTTATATAACACCATATAAAAATTAATTTACTAAAATATATATTTTTTTGTCATTTTCGCCTTTACATTAAATTAATTAATCTAATTTGTCATTTTCTTTCATAAGTGGCTCCATGGGGTCCCAAAATAGTTCCAAAGATGCCAATGGTTGGCCATTACTCATCAAATAATATTAGAACAAGTGTTATGGTAATTTGGAATTATTATAATATTCGTTTTACCTTGAATTTAGCTATTTACCTTTAACAGCGGTAAATAAAAGTCAAAAGTTACTATTCACCAAAAATTATTTTCATCTTATTGAACCACATTTTACTTCTTTGTAACAACCATGTTTTTCATATTTTCTAAATTCAATTCACATAAGCAGTAAAATTTTATTTAAATGAAAAAGTCAATTTTTTAACTACTACTAAGTGGTTTCACTATTCATCAAAAATTGAAGTTTTTCAGAAAAATACCAAAAATTCAGTCTAAGATATATTTGATATTCCAAATTCAAAAATGATGACTATTTTACAAAATTCTAAACTTTTAAGTGACATTAATTAATTTTAAAATTAATTTCTGTTATCAAAACAAATAGCGTGTTTTTCAGAAACAGTAACTATCAAAAGATTGATACTTGTTTGTGTCAAATTTCAAAGTGAAATTAATTACAATGAACAATACTAGATTGAATGGTAAAAGTATATTATAATTACACTTTAAAACCAAATAAATAATATAATCTAACTATATAAATAAATTATATTAAAATGTACTTTTGAATTAAAATACAATATTTATCCACTATTCATTAAAAATAAACTTTATCCGAAAAATACCAAAAAAATTCCAAAGTAAAATTTAATGTACTAAATCTAAAGTAGAATTTTATTTGTTCAAAAAACATATAAAAATTACCAAAACAAGATTTAAATAGGTTTCTACATTAAAAGGCGATAAATCGACTTTTTAATGTAAATTATGCTTAAAATTAGATTCATTCGCATTTTAAGCCTCTAAATTTTATTGGATAACTGTAAATATAGTTAACAAATATGTATAATCATATTGTAGTTAGTTTTGTTCATTCCTGCCAATACAACGGTTAGGAGTTACCTACCATTTAAAATAATATTATATTATTAGTGTGCAATATAAGATTTCAAAGAAACCCGTTGTTGCATATCTGGTACGCTATTGAACATAGCAACCCCATTAAAGTAAAATTAATATTTAATTCACAAATATTAATAAAAAAGAGAATTTATTGTTTCTTTATTTTCCCAGGATGTTAAACTATATCATTAAATAATTACAATTATATAATAAATACAATGTTACATAGTTATATAAATGTATACCTATGATTCTTATGTAGTAAAAGTAATCACATAGTGTTAATGAGTCAGTAGTCCACACATCCACAACCGATGTTGTTAATTTTTAGTGCATGAAAAGGATACTAAAGAACATGATATATTATATTTACAGAATGGTGATTATTTCATTAATATCATATATATATATATATATATATTTCATCTATTTTACATATTTTTATTTAAAGCCATAATATATATGTTCCATGTGTTGTCTAAACCAATCTAATATTTTTGAGGATGCGGTAGTCCACACTTCCACAAATGATTATAATGTATTTACAAAAAAAATGAATAGTATCTTGTTATTTCATAAAAAATAATTTAAAACTAATAAATCCCTAATAAATTTCATATATAGCATATATAAATTTATTTTTCACCATAATTATCACTATAATATTTGGAAAATGGAAAATAAAACAATCATTGCTTCATTAGTCAGTAGTCCAACGTACACACAAACTTTATGTTAGTTACCAAATATATGTATGTCGGTATATGTGATAGTAAAAAACATAACATGAAAGCATCCTAGTATATTTAGGATACAATTTAGGTTACATAATCATGGATGTTTAATATTTTTAGGGGGAGAATAGAAATAAAACTATGGAGCTTGACGAATGATGTTACGTATTCTTTGGTAAAATTCTAATGGTTTACACCGATGAGATTCATTTATAGATTCATGACAATGTTTAGGATTATAATATAAGGGTAGGGATTTTGAGGATCTATTTTGGGAGATCTTGGTCAAGCAAAAGTTTATTGAGAGGTATTAATAAGTGGGAGGAGTGGAGGCCTTTTATAGTGGAGAAGGAGTGAAACTCCGGTAAACACAAAAAGATATAAATTAATGGGAGGTATAATTTACCCAATGTAAAACCAAAATGAGAAAATAATTGTTTAAAGGTTATTAATGGTCTGTCAATACAACCAACCCACAAAAAATATGGGTGTTTTTATAATTTGGTTCCACTTCTATGTTGTCCCAATTTTATCATTTTGGGTTTTATTAAAGAAAATAATTCTCTATCGTAGGTAATTTAACCATTAAGACTAAATTAAATTGATATTTAAAAAAATTGAGATAAATAATTATAAATATGTTTTGTAATTTATTGACAGAAAATCACATTTTAGTTTAAATAAAATTTAAAACAAGCACATACAACATGGGAAAACACTATTTTAACCTGGATTATGCTAATAATGTATTTAAAAACTATGGGTCAATAGATTAATTTTAAAAGATAAATTAGTACATTAATAAATAAATTGTATTTATTATCAAATGAAAATCATTTTACATAATATAGAATTTTTATTAAATTTAAATCATTTAGTAAAATAAAATTTACTTTAAAATAAAAATAATGTGATTGTTTATAGTATTTATTTATTTTATTATAAAAATATTAAAAAATTATTTTAATGAAAATATATTAATTTACCATCTATGTAAAATTATATATTCATCTAAAAAATAATTATAAACAATACTTCAATCTAATTTTATAACTTTTAATATTTACAGAGTCATTTATTTTAGTGATTATTAACTAAATAATCCTTTCATTAACATTTCCTAAGGATTTTACGGAACAAATTCATCTCTAAAAGTTAATTAGAAATTATTATGATTAAAATAACGCATTTATATTTTAAAAAGTATATGTAAAACAGAAAATTATTATTATTTTAGATATATCAATATTTTATAAATTTTAATGGAATGGAATGTTCCTTTTTTACTTAAGATATCATAAAATGATCATTTATGAAATATTACCCCAATAAACAATGAAATTCGATCCAAGAGGGGATATAGTCAATCAATTTTCATTCAATATATTTTTCACAAGATTATAGGTTATTTTGTCCCTTAATATTATTTTTTACTCCCTTATTAAGCTTAATTTTACTATAATCATAGTAATGAAATAGTTTGAGGTGCAGAGACGTCTTTATAGAAAAAAAAAAAGAAGTGCAAGATATAGATGAACAAAACAAAACCACAAGGGACAACACTGATACAAAAAATGAGACACCTCCACCCACACAGGAGTGCATGTTCATAATGTGTTTTAAGAGGATAACACCCCAGTCATGAGGGAGATGGCCCCTCCTCCAAGTCTTTACCTTCGACTATGAGCTACCCTCATCGACCATGAGCTCCGCAAAAAGATTCTTTTTCCAGTTATTGACTGATTAGTGACACTACTTCTTGAAGCCACACATTTTGTGCTTTCATTAACATTGCTTTCTATATTTGAAAGAGGATTATCAAAAAATATTTCTTCTTTTACAAAAATATGCTAATGTCTAGGACTCACAAAGGTCACATGACAAGAAGGAGAGGGGACATGCATACCCTATGATGAACTAGAATGTAGAGTAGCCTCATATCCAGCAGGAGAAGTGGGATGTATTCCCTTCCCTTAACCAGAATGCGCATCACCATGTTCAGTAGGATAAGCATGAAAGAATCGAAGATTTTATCTGATTAGCAGGAATATGGAAAAAAATCTTTGGGAGCCAAGCATTCATCAGTTGAAGGTAGAAGATCCTCCCAGATAGCATTTTCAATCTCCATTGTACCGCTCAATCCAGACCACAAATCATGCCATCAAACCAGACTCAGCAACGAATGAAAATCTCTATGCATGTTTAGGCCCAACAATTAATAAAAGAAGAAAATCCATGCCCGAAAAAACCTGTAACTTTCCACCATCCCTAAAAAATAGCTTACATAAGTCTAAAAATAAGAGATTTCTCACAATCCCTTTTATAAAAATTATTAAGATCCTCAAGAGCCTGATCAAACCAAGAAAATTCAACTCCATTGATGCCCTTATTTTCAAGAACATCAGCAAAAAAATTGGCTTCCCTGTAAATGTGAGTGATGATATGATTCAGGGAGAAAATAGAATCCAATCAATTGCACCAATGACTAGTTAGCTTCCAAACCAAATGAAATAAACTCATCCTTATAGCAGATATGACCATGGTAGATTCACTCTCAAACCATAAATTATTCCAACCACGATCCTTGGCTTGCACCAACGCAACAATGATGCCATGCATTTCAGCCTCAAGGGAAGAACCAAGACCACAAGAACCATGAAAATAGACAAGAACACCAACTTTATGACTACTTAAAACAACACCATATCCTGAAGGCCCTGGATTACATCTAGATGCTCCATTAGAGTTGAATTTTATACATTTGAAAAATGGATCCTTCCATAAAACTTCAAAGGATCCATGAAGAGGCCGAAAGTTCCCCTTGACAGCGATCATATTCAAAATGGACCAATCATGCACCGAGTTGAATAAATAATTCTTATTTGGAGTTCTTCCCTCACACACAATAGAAAGAATGGAGGAAATAACACCACTGGTGGAAAAAGTAAAACTATCATGATTTTCCTTATTTCGAGATGACCAAATTATATGAATAAGCTACATAGCGGCCACCCAAAAGAGATCCAGCAGTTGAGTAGAAAGCGCAATTGAAAGCCAGCCTTCATGAAAATCCTAAATAGAAGACACACAAGGCATAACGATTTAAAAGATTTCAAAAAATCCTTTTACCTGGATGAAGCGGTAACCTAGCAAAGAAACAAATGATCAACATGTTCCCTATTCTGATGTCAAAGCACATATGAAGAACCAATGGAGATACCACAATGTTGAAGGAATCAATCTATAATAATCTTCTTATGATACAGTCTCTAGGAAAAAACAGACTGTGAAGGCCTTATAAAGTTCATGTGTAACTTACTCATCCACTTAAAATCAATGTTGTATGATAAGGAATGTCTGTATAATTTTTGAGAAGATAGATAACCATTGAATGCAGGATTCTAGACCTAGAAATCTGCTCTGTTAGAAAAATAATAATCATGAACAGTATTAAAAAATGAATAGGGAGATTCCCCATACAGTCTAGTTGATCTTTAATCATGACATCCAAATCCACATTTAGATCATCACTCATCAGCTCCTCTAGAAGGGTAAAACCAGTCCAGTTTTCCTTCCAAAAGAATAAAGCTGAATTCTTTGAAAGAAGCCACCAGGCATGAGCGTCAATAGAAGAAAAAATGGATTTAAATGCAGGCCAAACATATGAATCCATGTGATTAAAAGCACCTTTTCTGAGTCCAACCTTGAATTTATATCTATGGAATCCAAGATACTTAGAATCACTATTGAACAACCTCCAAATAAAAGATTCCTTCAATGAATCATTGGTTATAACGAGGTTTTTGATACCGAGATCCCCTACATCACAAGGTTTACAACACTTGCTTCGTGAAACCGTGTCTAATATCTTCTCTAGAATGTTACCACTCAAAATGAAGTTTTTGATAGAAACGTTAATTCTCTTGATGAGATATGCTGACAACTTCTATATCGTGAATGAATAAACAAACATAGAAATAGTCACAACATTGACCATGTAAACACGACCCGCCAAGGGGAGAGATTTTCCCTTCCAAGTTGCAAGCTGCCTACTGATTTTACTAAGAATATCATAAAAATAACATGATTGTTCCTCCCCCAAAACATATGAATACCCAAATATGTAAAGGGAAGGGTGCCTGATGAATTCCCAATTCCCTAACAATGTCCATCTTCCTAGAGTTGGAGAAATTCCTATTAAAGTAGATGAAAGATTTATTCCAACTGATTTCATGTCCTAAAACATTTTCATAATATAAAAGGTCCCATTTATTGTTCTTATTATTTTTCTTGTCCCCTCGAGTGAGAATAATAATATAATATGCATACAACAAATGAGTAGGAGCGACCAAACCTCTACCAGCACAGATGGATTTAAGATTCCCATTTCCAACCATAATTGAAATTTATCTACTAAGATAGTCCTCTGCAATAGAAAAAATGATAGCAGAAAGAGGGTCCCCTTGCTTGAACCCTCTAGAACAAGCAAACAAACCCTCCGGAGAACCATTAATAAGAGTAGAAATTCGAGTTGACTCAAAAATGATTTTGACCTAATTAATGAAAACATTATTAAAACCTAAATAATGAAGAACCATAAAAATGAAATTCCAGTTCATAGTATGAGAAGATTTCCTGACATAAATTTTGAGAGCTATATTACCAACCCTTGTGTATTTCTTGAGAATATTGACACACTTCAAAGTAGTAATGAGGCAATCCTGAATAGATTTCCCTTTTATGAAGCCAAACTGATTAGGATAAAGTGGGGGTTTAAGGTAAAATTGACCATATTGTTCAATATGTTTTCACATACAATATCAAAATAAATGTGATTCTGATGACCTAAATTAGATTAATATATTTATAGTTTATCTAGTTTTAGTTTAATAACCAATTTTAAATGCATATTAAAATTAATAATTATTTAAACAAAATGTATTTTTTTCTAAAATTCAACATTATTCACTATTCTTCAAAAAATTAATCTTCATAAAATAATATAAAAAATCACCATAATCTAATTTGAAAATCCTAAATAAAAAAGGAATTTTATTTTGATACATTAAAGTTAAAATATTAATAAATTTCGTTTTAATATAATTTCACTAATAAAATGTAGTAAACACAGACTTGTATGTAAACCAAGCTAACTCAATGTTGTGTCTAGTGTAAGCATAAATTATTGTTATGTAAAAATAAATATAGAAAACAAATTAGTTTTATTATAAAATATAAATTTAGTAATTTATTGGGTTGTAACATTATTAAATCATAGCCCTTGAAAATGAAACTTGAAATTTGTAATCAAGAGATTAATATTTTATAATACTACTGTTAAAAAACTCACATCATAAATTAGGTTAATAAAAAAAATTATAAATAATAAGTAAAGTAAATTGCGAAGATCATAGCCAAACTCGGATACTAATCAAGAGATAATTAATGAAAACCTTATCATGGATGATAAATTTGACCATCATGTTTTGATGAAGAGTGATAGAGAACATGATAAGATACATGTTTTATACCCCAAAACCATAATCCAGATGTGTGAATAAAGGTCAGGGATATCACAAAAAATGATGATAATGGAAAACATTTATATTTAAAGAACATATATCTAGATTTGATATATTTATTATCTCTCAATGTATATATGTAAATATGAATTTCTATAAAAAACAATCTTATCCTTTTATTGTGACTTGAACTATTTATACTTAATCACATATAATTGGTTGCATCATATGGTGAAATAATACATTAACATCTATAAAAACATAAAATTTTCAAAATAAACCATTTCTTAAATGGTTAACCTTGATATAATATCATGATCAAACACTTTTTAATCATTTCCATTATTGTTAGTTATAATAAATTTATTTTAACCTTAATAATAATCTCTTTATCCAAAAATATTCGTCTGAACTTCGTGAAAAAATCACGGTTTATCATTCCATCGACCTTGTTTTTTTTAAAATGAATAAATTTTTAAAAAATCAATTTCATTTGTACTGGTAAAAATATAATATCAAATCATTAATGAAAAATTGTGGCATAACATTCAAAAAATATTTCATAAGAAATATTATTAGTACATCATAAAACAAATACTCAAGAAAAATATATCTTAGATCCAGATACATTAGAATGTTAATCACTGCACATTAGTTGTTCCAATTACATGTGCTTGGCCTTATTTCCTTATCTTATACTAAGGAATATTCTCTTTGTTCTTGGTGCATTAATATTCATAGTGAACTATATCCTTATAGTGGAATCATTTCATGTTATAAAATTAATTATTTCCCTCTAAATCCTAAGCATGGTGGACTTTTTTACCAAACTTAATGAAAAATCCATTCTCGTTTAATCATGTCCATGGTTTTTCCTTCGACAATTATCACATCTTAGAAAATCTTTCCTTACCCTAATACCATTATCATCATTTTCCACCATTTATTTTTTATTATCTTACTTCCCATGGATTCCATAATACTTGGTGAATTTTTTCTATGTTTTGATAATAAATACAATTATTTCATCTTATAAATACAGTTTTTGGGACACAGGATACCGTTGGATACATGGATCCTTCAAATAAATGATCAATATTCATTTTTTGATTCTTAATAAAGAGGAATCATACGATGATAACCTAGTAAGGCTAGTTTCATACTCTACAACATATTCTTCCTCTACTTTATTTTAACTATGGAAATTTATCTTCATTTTATTTTTTTATCATATGGGAGTTATTTTTATATGAATGTGTCCTTGAAATCATTCAATTATATGAGTTATATTTCCTATTCCTCTAGAGTATTCTAGATCAAAAACCACCATTGATCTTCATCTCTATTGAGATAATAAACTAGAATTGTAACCTTTTCAATTTCACCAAATTCAAATTCCATGAATGTCTTCTCCAAATATGTAATACATTTCTAAGACGTCATTGATTCAGTAAACCAATTAAATGTTTGGTGTCTCTATCCCATAAAGTGATCCAAAATATAACAATATCATTGGGTAATTTGTGTATTCATCCATGCAAGGTTATGTTTCCTAACATAATTAATCTTCCCCAAAATTTATATAAAAAGATCAGTTCCAATACCAGCTACATTGTGTTTCTAAGAAGGGAATCCTCTATATTTACAACAAGTGTTGGTAAACTTATTCCATCTAAGAGGTATTTCTAGAAAATTCAATAAACTATATTATCTCATATAATTATGAGCATTTGAAAATTATAAATATGGTGTATCCCATAAAATAAGTTGAAAAACGTATTCATAGCTAATATCATTATTATAAGCGTGGTTTCTTTGTGGATTTTATAACATTAAAATCATTAATAATTCCTTGTATAGAAAACACCAAATATTATAATTGTATCCCTAATGAGTGTCAGGTACGGTCCATAGTAAGTTCCTCTTTCTACTAATAAGTTATGCTAAGTTAGGCCTGACACACCTTGTCGAAGTTGTTATTCTTTGGTACATATATTCCTAATCAACATCCAATTTTAGAATCCACACATATATGTACCTCTAGGAATAACCATATAATGTCTATCATACAAAAATTCTAGGATTATCTATTATACATATCCTCAATGTTAAAGAAATGTTTGTTCTCCGTAGTCTATGTTTTCTTAAATCTAGTTACCATGGTTTCTATTAAACATATTTTTAAAATATATATTTTCCCAGACCCCATAATCCTAGAAAAAGTGCATAATATTATTACATTAAATTATTACAACAAATCAAATTCAAAATTACCGACTTATTTAGTAGTATTGGATAGTCTTATTAGATAAATGATACTCATAATACATTGGGAAATAGAAAATTAAAACATGATA
The DNA here is from genome assembly GCA_963277665.1 of Viscum album. Lineage (NCBI taxonomy): Eukaryota > Viridiplantae > Streptophyta > Magnoliopsida > Santalales > Viscaceae > Viscum > Viscum album. Next base: position 1,664,660,392 of record OY728126.1, on the reverse strand, counting down.
CAAAATAAAATTAATAAACAAAATAATTGAATCTCATTCAAAATATTTATCTTCATAACCTTAGGAAAGGACCCATACTAAGGATGAGCTCAAACACTATGTAAGGTTATGTAAAGCAGAAGCAACAACTAAACATTGGGAATAAATATTTGAAAGTTATATCAGTGAAACACATTCTATTTAATCAACAATTTTACTATGAAACTTAACCATGAATTTTTTAACTAATTGAATTGTACCATGTAATATCACTAACTTATTACGTAATTATGGAAATTATAATGATGTATATCGAAAAAAAAATCTACAAGGATAAATTCCAATAATATAATAAATTATGGCTTCATGCCAAGAATCTAATAATATCAAGGATTCATGCTGATAATCTTTTACTATTACGGTTTCACTATTATAATATATTAAATGGGTAAGGACATGGTAAAAACCATATCTAGTTTGTCTCACAGAACCTACTGATGCATCAAGGTGTTAAAGCGGGCCTTTCTTGTCAAAACTGATATCAAATGCATTCTTGACTTGTAGAATAATCGATTTAACATATAAAAAGTGTTATATACCATAAAATATAAAAATTTGATTAATAATGTTTTTTTTAATAATTACTTTGTGTATGATAATTTACAAAAATTATTATTGATGTTCAGTATTGGAAATACCACTTCAATTTCATTAAATTATTTTTGAGGAAAACCATAATTGTGTATTCTAATGTGTCCCGTATCACATTGAAAATTTTAAATCATATTCTTCATGAAGGAATAATATCAAATTAAACCTATAATATAATGAAAATATGGATATTCATGATATAAAATTTTAATGGGTATTATATACACAACATAAAAATAAATTGGTGCATTACAACCATTTAGCATCAGTGGAATGTAAATTGAGATGAAATCTTGTAACAATTGTTTTAAAATACGAATCTGAAACCATGGAAATAATAGTGATAAAAATGAAAATTTAAATTTCCCAAAGATAATTGAATTTGTGATATAATATATTAAAAGGTTCAGTAGATACATCACATAAAATAAGTAATTGGTGAATATGATATATATCTAGCATATGTTAAAAGTGAGACGAAAGTCCCTTACATTTTTTAAGATGTTGGGGTCAAAGCCTCATTTATTATTAAAGAAAGGAAAATACCTCTTTAACTAGGTAGAGGGAGACCCATTACATAGCTCAAAGGCCTAGTGAGAATTTAGCCCATTATATGGCCTGTAGGCACATTTATTTGGCCCAAAGCCCATTCTGTGAATAGTAGTTCTACAGTACGTGCATTGCAACAGTAATACATAGTACCCACCACTGCTACAGTACTCTTATGTCATTACAGTTACCGGTCGCCGCTATGGTGCCCATCGTTGCTATAGTGACATCGATGATAAAGTGCTCTATAGTACTACTACAGTACCTACACTCAATGGGTTTTGAACCTCCATTTTTCATTTATAATTAAGGGGTTCTTACCACTAAGACAAATCCAAACTACAAGTCCCTTACATTATGACTGAATTGTCTTGATTATAGTTATATGCCCTCACAATAATGTAATGTTAATTATTTAATTACATTATAGAATTTTTCAATCTTATTAGAACTTTTTAGTTAATTTTTTACAATATTCTAAACAAATACTGAAACAACTATGATTACATCTTGTGTTTGGACTATATTCAGTTTCTATGTTAAAAATGAATTTGTTAGATCAAATATATTTAAAGTGTTGATTATATAAAAATATAAAGAAAAATATTCATGACATAACTATAATATTTATACATCAATTATTCTTTTAAAATTAATCATGAATAATGGTAATGAAAAATGAACCATCATTACAATGATGAATACTATAGGTCATACGTACACATGACTAACATTCCCTCTATTTAATTGATAGTTATAGAAAAAAGGAAAGTAAAAATATATCTTCTATAATGATAATTATTTCATAAATACAACTTTATTTGATCATATATACTTATATATATGATTGTTGTGATATAAAAGGAATCACATAGTGTCAAGGGGTAGTCGTCCACACGTCCACGACCAACGTTATCACTTTTTAGTGTGTAGAAAGGGTAATAAAGATAATGATATATTATATTTACCGTGAAATAATTATTTTATGAATATAATATATATCTAATTTATGTTACATATGAATAAATAGATACATTCGGTATACATTTCGGGTATTGTGTGAATGGATCATATCACTTTGAGGAGGCGGTAGTCTACATTTCAACGAACAATGTTATCGTATTTACATAAAATAAAAAAGATTGATGGTGTGAATTAAAAAATAATAAAATAAACATAAATAAATAATTAAGATCATGTATAACATATTTAAACATATTTCGCATTATAATTACCACCATGAGATACGGTAAATAAAAATTGAATAATAATCATTTTGTGAGGCGGTTGTTCTCCATACACATAAACTGTATGTTTTTGGAACATTATATGGATGTGTACATATGTTCATGTTAAAACACTAACATAAAAACTTCCTATTATATTTAAGATACAGATTTTATTTTTTAATAATGTAATAAGATAATTTTATGGGGTGTATAATTGAAATAAATCTATAGAGTTTGGGGAAAGATGTTACAAATTCATTGGGTAACACTGTTTGGTTTGCACGAAATGGATTCCTTATATGTATTCCTAGATAATTTGAGGTTTAAATGTTGAGGGTAACTATTCTTATGATATATTTGAGTAGATATTTCTTAACCCTATGCGGTGTGAGAGTTGTGTGGAAGTGGGATAAAATGGGGCCTTTTATAGTGGCGGAAGTGTGCTCTCTTATAAATACCAAAAGGTTTACATTAATGACATGTCTACATTAACTAATGTGCCTAAAAATGAACAATTAATGTTAAAAAGGATAATAATGGTCGATAAAAACTTTCTAAACACATAACTATGTTCAATTTTAAAATTTCATTCATTATCTTATAAGTTTTCTCAATTTTACCATTTTTGTTTTCATTAAAGAAACTACTTTTATAACCTATGTAATACCACCATTATATCTAAATTTAAAGTAATTTTTTTTTTGAAAATATATACCCAATTAATTATAATAATGATATCATATTTCAAAAATATAAAACACATGTGTGATGAAAATTAATTTTAAAACAAATGCATTTAAAACATAAAAACACTCTTTTATCGCATACCTTGCTAACAATGCTTTCACAAACTATGGGTCAATATGCTAATTATAACAGATAAATTTCTATATTAATAAAAAAATTAATATTTATTTTAAATTAAAATTATATTGATATAAAATATGAGTTTTAATAATTAGAATCATTTAATAAAATATAATTTATTATAAAATTATATTAGTGTCACTTTTCACATTGTTTATTTAATTTTTTTTTAAAAATATCCAAATAAAATTGGAATAAAAATTTATTATGTTCAATGCTAGGAAGCATTACATATTCATCTAAAACATAATTAATTACATTATTTCAGTCAATTCTTCTATACTTTTTGTATTTATTGTCTCCTTTATTTTAGATTATTATTAACTAAATTATCACTTTGTTGGGGTTTGATAAAATTTTTATGTAAATAATTCATTTCAAAAAATTTATTACTATGATAAAATTAATCCATTAATCTTTCAAAATGATTTATATAACCAAACATCTGATTTATTTTACACATCACAATATTTTAAATATGTTAATAGTAAGTAAGGGTTCCTTTTTGTATTTTTTCATACTTAACTTATCATATAGATAACATTCATGAAATAATATACAACTAAACCATAAAATTAGAACCACGGTGTGATATTGTCCATCTATTGGTATCCGAAGAATTTTGGATTGGTTTCAAGGTCATTTTAGCCCTTCATATTGTTGTTTAGTCCCTTGTTGAGATTAATTTTACATTAAACACCGTAATTAATCTTAATAACTTTTATTGATATTTTAGTACACATATTAAGATGGTATTATTAGGATAAAAATATAATAATCATTAAAAAAATATATGTCCATTATATGAAATTCACATCATAGAGGTGGGAAAATTATGATTAATGTTATTCCTACCAACATGTCGCGAAAGAGAGTTTTTAAAGTAAAAAAGTTCAAAAAGTTCAACATGTCAATATATCAAATTTCAATATAAAAATGATTCCATTGAAAATTATTGGATTAATATATGTATAATTTATCTATTTTATCATTAATTATTAAATTAAAATATAAATTAGCAATAAAAATTATTTAAATTAAAATGTTATTTTTAATTGAGATGCATTATATTTAAATATTCATCAAAATATTAGTCTTCTTAGACATATATGAAAATTTAACCCAAAGAAAATTTTGAAATTACAAATTCATAAATGAAGTTTATTTTTAAAAGGTAAATTTAAAAAATTTATTTTTAAAATATGTGTGAATTTTAAAGGTATTACAACTTTTTTTTATGTATAACTAAAGAAAACTCAAAGTTGTGTGTAGCATAAACTTAAATAGATGTTCTGTATAAAGTGTGATATAAACAAAATTAATTTTATCCTACCATAAAAATTTAGTAATTTTTTGGGGTGTGACACTAACATCCTTTTTCATTTATAAGTTTAATGTTAAAATAAACACACATAAAACATTTCATATCCCACCAAGAACTATTACTCACCCGGGATAAAAATCATCCATTAAGAATTAATAAATCATTAGGTAAAAATATATATATAATAATAATATCATCACCACTATGAAATACATTCAACCACATTCATATTTGAGGATCACCAAATGGAAAAAACACTAATTCAATAGAATATCTCGATTACTGGAGAAATAATTACGAAACATATATAATAAGAACAATGTCTTGAGATGTAATTGTGGAATAAAACTATAATTTAATTAGTCAATATATAGAAAATTTGAAGTCATTTTAAATATTTTTATTTTACATATGATCATTGAATGTATTTTTGTCATCCCTACTTACAATAGTTATAATGATGTCATGTATCGTCAACGGGAAACTTTAAGACTCATAATAACATAAAAGGTGATATATCTTGATATATTTTATGAAAAATAAATAATGATTATAATATTAAAATATGAAATTATTTATTTCTAAAATTAATCAAATATTTCATTTCAATGAAGTAGTAAATTTATATTTTAAATTTTAAATACTAAATCTTAATGTTTTTTGGAAAAATTAATTTTTTATAAACATAATTTTTTTTCAAAGATCCATTTTGTTTTATATTGTATATTTTGTACTAAAAAATTAAAATTAATAATTTTAAAATATTATTGTAAATTAACTAAAAAATTTACATGTTATAAATTAAAAATTTATATGAAATAATAATAAGAAAATACTGTTTAAAATTGTCATTTTTTCAGTAAATGTTTTTTTGCAATATTTTTTATTTTAAATTTAAAAATAAATTAATTTATTATAAATTAACTTTATAAAAAACTAAATTAATTTTTTTTAATATCAAAATAATATAAGTATTATTTTTGAGTTTTTTTAAGGAATTTGTTTGGTCAAAATATTGTAGTATTTACATAAATTCATATTTTATAACTATATTTTTTTAAAGACCAAAACACAAACTTTATTATAAAATAAAGAACAAGAAATGATTACATGAGTCTAATGTCAAGAATTTTTTTAACATCGCTGACATAAAGAAGAAGTAACTCAGGAAGAAGTTCATCCCCCCAAAAGTCCTTGTGATTTTCTCCCATGTTGGCAAGTCCATCAGTGAGCTTGTTTGCTTCCTGGTAGGTATGGGTGACAATAAAGTTGAGTTCTTATATAGAGTGCCAATAGTCCATCCAGCAGGGAGTGAGAGTCCAAGAAAGGTGAGCGACGCCATTCCAAATGGCTTGGACTATAGTAGTTGATTCACTCTTGATCCAAATGTTGTTCTAGTTATGCAGATTAGAAAAAGATGTATCGTGAAGCATACTCATCATATCACCTTCATGGGAAGAAGCAAAGCCGCAGGATCCATAGAAGCATCCAAGTAACTGGTCCATATGGTTTTTGTAGATAACCCCACATCCCACGGGGCTTGGGTAGCTATTAGAAGCACCGTCAATGTTTATTTTAATCCAACTTAGAGGTAGAGCTTTCCAAAATACTTCCATGGTGTATTTAGGTCGAGGGTACCTCCCATCAACACTAATATGCCTGAGAGTCCCAAGGTCTCTAACCCAGTTGTTGCAATGATCCTTCTGAAGTAGAGCAGCCTCCTGTATAGAAATGAGAATTCTCATTTTACCTGCATTATCCTTAAATGATTTATTGGAATAAATATAGTCATTTATGACTTACCAGATCACATTTAGCAGCTTTGATGTAGCTGAAAGAAGATTCCTGATTTGTTGGGAGTCAGATAAATCCACACATCACTGAAGCTGAGATATTATAGAGCTATAAAGAAACCATCTGCACTCAAAAATATAAAAAATATAGTGCCAAAGGGCAGTTTCCGTATCAAGAGACAGTAATAGGTGATTAATATTCTCATGATGTTGATTACACAATAGACATTCATAACAGAGATTAATCTTGAATGATTAGAAACAAATATTTTTGGGAAGCCTACCATGATTAATACACCAAATTATAGTGAGTCTCAAGGGCTTTAACCAGGCTTTATTAAAAAAAATTAACCAGCTTAAATTATTATCAGCATTGTTGAATAACTGGTTATAGTAGTTTTTTGAATAAAGCATACCATTGTGAGAAGGTTCCCAAATTTAAAGATCATAGGTAATAGTGAAGGTATATTGGTCCACAACAAGCCTTATATAGTCGGGTATGAAAGGATTTTGCATTTGTAAAATCTCCTTGATGGTATCATTAGTATGTTCAAGAAGTTGAGTGTTAGAAGCCAAAGAGATGAGGGGTGTACAAGTCTAGTTATCAATCCAAACATTTAAATTGGAGCCTTTTCTAACAATACATATATAGTTAGTCATAATAGAAGTGAATTTATTCCTGATTGAGGGCCAGATAGAGGAGGTTTGACAATTGAAATTTTTATTTCTTAATTTATCAAGAAACTGAGACCTAATAAAATATGTGGATGGGGAATTTTTGTGAATGGGGATCCATGTGATCATAACTTTAAGGGATTCATTAAAATTATTGAGGGTTTCTATTACAATTCCCCCATTATCAACTGTTTTGCAACAAAAGGACCAAGGAACAGCAACCAGTATTCTCTCACGAGTGCTCCCTATCCAGACAATTTTATTAATGGCAATATTGATGTGATTCATGATACCATCCAACCATTTATAGATCAACATTAAATAAACTAGTTTCGACACAATAGTAGTTTTGACAAGGAAAATTCTTCCTACCATGGAGAGGTTTGTAACTTACCAAGTGGAGAGAAGTCTAAGGGTTGGTTCAATGATGGGAGATAAATAGGTAGCTTTAGTCATGCACCAAAATATAGGGACACCTAGATAAGTGAAGGGTAGAGAACCCTCTTTGATCCACAAAACACTGATAATGTTGCTTTTTCTACGAGGGGGATATCCTTTTCTAAAGTAAATAAAAGATTTATTCCAACTGACATACTGACTAGAAACCACTTCATAGTGATTGATAATGCTTTAAATAATATTAATATGTCTTTTTTCCCTCGTAGAAACAAAATAATGTAATCAGTATAGAGAATATGCGAAGGGCCATTCAAGTTTCTGGAGGAATTGATCGGTTTGATCTTTACTTCTTCCACAGACTGATTGAGTAATCTACTTAAATAGTCTTCAGCAATAGAGAGGAGAATAACAGAGAGAGGGTCTTCTTTCCTGACCCCCTTAGAACATTTGAATTATCCTCTAGGGGAACCATTTATTAAAATGGAAATATGAGATAAGTTAGAATGAATTTTTATTCTGTTGATAAAGGTGTCATTAAAACCGAAGTTCATAAGGACCTTAAGAATAAAGTTCAAATCTATAGTGTCAAAAGCCCTTATAATTTCAATTTAATGGAAACATTCCCACCTCAAAATTTTTTTAAATGTTGGTGGATTCAAGGGTAAGGAAAATGCATTCCTGTATTGATCTTCCTTTTATAAAACTGAATTGATTCCACGAGACAATTCAATTGATGACGGAAGAGATTCTATTAGCATGTAATTTACTTATACTTTTGAAAAGGGAATTTATTAGAGAAATAGATCTGGAGAGATTTATTTCATCATCATTCTCCATTTTAGGAATAAGGTTAAAGAATTGGGAGTTTAAAACATGTGGGAGAATTTCTTTATAAAAGATAGTTCTAACCCCACTACAGATTTCGTCATGAATAATATCCCAATGCTTTTGGTAGACCCATTATTGAAACCATCAGGTCCATGAGCATTGTCACAGTTGAGGCTAAAGATAATGTCTTTGATTTCCTGATCCAAAGGGATGCTATTAAGTAAAGAGTTGTCATCTCAAGACACCATAGTTGGAATGAAATCAGGGAGAATATCCTTATCAATGCTAGGACCATTGAAGATATCACAGAATTAGGAGACCACAAAATTGGCAATACCTTCATTAGGGTTATTAAGATTCCCCTCATCTCTAAGATAGGCTAGTGGACTAAATGGATTTCTAACTCTGTGAAGAGAGTTTTAGAATATAGTGGTCCTATATCCATCATTGATCTATTTGGTTTCAAAAATTTGTTTTTTGAGATCAACTTTAAAGTTCAGTAATGTCACCAGTTAAGAAGAAACATTGATTTCATGCTGGGAATTGTTGGTGAAGTTTAAGGATGTATTTATATATTGAATTTGTGTGAGCTCATTCTCCAGAAGGGTAATATCATTGCATATTTATTTAGATTTATTTTTTTACCAATTCTTTATGACTTTCTTGTGATTTTTTAACTTCAATAGACAAACAAATGAGTCTCTATGCTCAAACATATTATCCCAAGCATTTTTTATAAGGTTCACACAGTCAGGATCAGAGGACTAGGCATTGTTACATCTGAAAGGAATCCTAGATTTGATGTGAATATGAGAAAAATTAACCAAAATAGAGTGGAGATCAGAGGCAACATTCGGAAGGGTGATGCATGAAATGTTATCCCATTTATCTAGGGATTGATCATTAGTGAAAGACTGGCCAAGAATACTAGACACTACCCAGTTTTTGTGTTTTCTATAATAGTTAAATTAGGAAATGGTTAAATTTACCTCAATAAGATTATTAGTTTCAATGAATATTTTAAATTCTCATGAGGAAATAGCGGTGTGAGAAAGGCCAGATTTCTCACTAGGGGATAAAATGGCATTGAACTGCCCAGCTATTAACCAAGGATTTTAAATTGTGTTACTAAGATGAGTGAGATCATTCCAGAGTGTCCTCATCTCTTGAAATCTATTATTATCATAGTTGAAAGTAGTAAAAATATGAGAATGCTCAAATATGAAATCACAAGTAAAGATTTGATTCTTAATAGTCTGGATGTTCACATTTTTCATGGAAGAATAAGAAAAAATCGAGAGGGTTTTAACAGTATTACAATTATTATATGATCCTAGAAAGGAATAAACAAAAGGAATATATGTAGGAATTTAGAAGCATAATTAATATTACGTTCAGCAATGGAAAAAAAATTATGATGATGAGAGCAAAGAAATATTTTTAAGACATTAAAGGTGTCAGTGTTTTCAATGCCTTGACAATTCCAGAAAAACAAATTCATTTGGAACTATTTTTAGGGTGTTTTCCCCTTTCATTTTTCACTAAGATTCCTTTGATATAGTTGTAATTAAATAAGGTTTGGCTTGATTAGTACTGTCTTGCTTCACTTTTCCAGCCAAAGGGGAAATCAAAGAGTTGTTACTAGCACCTGGCCTAATAATTAGATGATATTAAATATCACCTAGAGGGCCTAGAGTCGAGACTAGCTGCTTTTCAATATTTGAATAAGGATCAGTTTGGATAGGTACTTTTGAGACCTTCTTAATATCAGAGTTTCTTTCTAGAACTGTAGGACAGTCGAGAGAAAATAGGTGGATAGCAGTACCATCTATCCTCCTAGGTTGCAAGTAACCCTCTGGAAGGACAGTAGGGTTTTCCTTTTGATTTCCCATGCTTTCTAAGAGGAAAGGGTTGGATCTAGGATCAACATGAGTAGTATAAATCTTCTGATCAGATGGGGAGAGTATCTTAGGCCTAGTGCTGGAAATCGTAGAATCAGGTGAAATGATTTTTGAGGCAGTAGGGATGAGATTGTGATTAGTGTAAGGTTGACCCACTTTCATTGAAGGGGAAGAGTGATCATTCATCCCTTAAAAGAGCATCAAATGGGGAGGGATCAGTTCCTTAGAGAGGTTCAAAATAGGAGCAGAGTACTCTAGAGTATTACAGGAGGGGCCAGAATAAGAATGGGAATGATTAAGGATTCCCTAAGATTTATCTTTCAATGTATTTCATAATAACATGTTCAATAGATTAATTATCCTATACCTCAACAAGGTTTGTCCATGTTTTAACATTTTCAGCTTCCAACTGACCTGAGACTTTTAGTTTAACAAACCATTTCTCATCTTTCCTCTTGGATGTTTTAGGTTTTTCAAATACAGGTTTTTTATCATTCTTGTTTTATTTCTATCTGTTCAAAATAACTAGGTTTAGGGGATTGTTTGTGCACAATCCTACAATTGAGGACTGAGTGCCCAACTATTTTTCAATATTCACAGAATGGGGGAATCCTTCCATACTCAATTTTCACCACATTACTATACTCATTATCATTGAAAACTATAGATAGTGGTAACATACATTCAATATTTACTTCAATCATAACCTAAGAAAAGATACCTATGTCCCTATTTAATGTTATTTGATCAATTTTCATGGGAGTACAAATATAGGATGATAGATCATTGAGAATTTGAGGGTTCTATAAAAACCAATTAAGGTTGTGCAGCCTAACCCATACTTGAGACATGGTGTTCCTATGATTTCTAGGATTAAAATAAAAATCCCATTCAGAAATATGAAGGAAACCAAGTTTCAGTTGAAGGATGTCTAATTTACAAACTCTATCAAGATCATTTTTCATAGAAATGAGAATATGGAAGTTCCCCTTACCGAGCGAGACCAGTTTCCAGTTTGAGAAACCCCAACATAAAGCAATATGATGCTTCAAATCAGAATAGGACCTGTGTTTCTCACCATTGAAATAAGAAACTTGACCCATAATTGAAAACATACAGAGTTGTGTACACTGATATAAAGAATCTGGGTCAGCCTCAATAGAAAAACTTCCATCTTCAATTTTCATTATCTTTGATTGCTTCATCACTGGAGGTTTGGAGTGATCTGAGCCCATCAAAGCTTCGAGGTAGGAAATCCCTTTGATCCTCATATTCATTGTGTCACACATTTGTAATGTGATATTAGTTATGGGATTTACATTAAACCCTTATAAGTTTTTTATTTATAAGAATTAGATTTGGGTGATTAAAATATTTAATAATGATAATTTTTTTGTATAAATAGTTTTAATGTTGTTTTTTTTCAAAAAACAATTTTTACATGGTTCGAATTATTTCCTTTTAAATTTACATTTCATGTGTTTAGAAATTTAATTTGATAAAATTATTTTAAAATTTCAAATAAAATGGTATTATTTATGTAGAATTTCCAATTTCATGATTTTTTATTATAATTCATTTAATTGGTTAAAAATTATTTAATTTGGACAAATTATGTCAGGAAAATTTTTGATAGTAAAAATAAAAAGACTAAAAGCACCATTGGTTATCCTAAAATGAGTGGATGGGGAAGAACTCAATCCACCCACACACACTTCCCCAAAACGTTTTTCCATTTCAAATCCATTTACACATAAATATAAAAATTACCTTATTTAACTTGTAATGGTTACTTACAAAATAACCCTTCCATTAGATTATAAAAGCGAAACACATCCACTACTTCATGTCTCAACTCCCTTCAAATTTTCAGTTGAAAATTACCACCAACATCCACATATAACCCTTTAATGTGTCTATATGATTATTTTAACATTTTTAATTATGATGGAATTTATTTATAAGGATATTTTTCTTATAAAATTTTTGATTCCAATGGGTTTATATCACAATCTACAAATCCAAAAAAAAACATGTATTTGATTTTCATTTAACATTCCGCTCTTTCATAATTTTTTTAATATGAAGATACTAATTTATTGTATGTTTTGTAGGTGATGCCCAATTGATATTTTATATCTTGAAATACAATTTATTCATGGCAATTGAAGTTTATTATAATGCACACTCTCCCCCTTTCAATAGTTTTTGAGATAAATACTCCAAAAATTTCATGGTATTTTTATGACTCTAGTTCATTAAATGGTATATAGTTACATCTATTTTCTTAAAACCATTCATTTTTTATATTATCTAACATATTTTGATTTTATGATGTATATCTTTCTTCATTTTTAGGTAATTCATGTTTCACAAAAACGTTTTCTTCCTTGGTGAATTTAACATTTTATAAAAATGTATTTTAATTCATATTAATTCATAATTATTTTAATGGTTTTTTTCTCAACATACATGTTTTTACATCCCACAAAAATCATCTATTTAATATAATAAGCTTAAATTGTTTTAATCCCCATGAATCCTTTATTCTTTGTTATACCATTTAAAATAAAAGTTTCATTAACAATTAAATGTTATGGGTTTTTAATTAGGATTTTATGTACATATTATAACTTTTTCTGAACATACTCTTTTATAATTCACTTATACTTATGATATTGACTTCTATTTTATCAATTTCACAATATTTCAATTTTCTCTATATATGATTTATAATTTTTTTTTGTAATTTTTTTTTTCAAATGTGACTTGAAAATAACATATTTTTAAAATAATATTATGAAAATATTTTTATGGAAAAATATTTTTTGATTTCACTTCAATTTCCAAATGATAAGCCTCTAATAGAGTAATGGTTTTAAAATCACCCTATGTGTACTAATTTAAAATAAATTGTTTGATTGTTTATATATTTTAATGTGATTGCATTGGAAAATATATCAATCATACTTTCACTCAATTGGATATTTATAATAACTTGAGTTATTTTATATTATCTGGGACTCATTTGTTTGGTTAATGATAGGTGGGGTATTATACAACCATCGAATGCAACGAGTTAAGGACTTATATCTCACTATATACAGATGTAAAATTAAAATTTTCTTTTTTAAACATGATTTGTGGAATTTTTATTTTTCCATAATATTATATGTGATAATTTTTCTTTCAATAAAATAAATGTGAGTATTTTTTATCTGGAAATTATGCTTGGAGAATATTGTTTTTCAATAAATAAAGTGTGGTATTTTTTCTTTTCACAACATGAATCTTGGGATATTTTTTAATTAAAATGGATCATGAGAATTTCTTTTTTTTCACAATATAATGGAAAAAACTATGTATTTTTAACAAAAAAAAAATTGAATATTTTTGTTCAAAACATTAAGTATATACATTTTTTCACAATAAGGAGAATAGACATTTTTTTAACAAAATTAAGCATGGGATTTTTTTGGTTCAAAAATGATGTGTGGAATTTTATATTCATAGAATGAATTTTACTAAGTTTTCAGGACCACAACATGAATCTTGGTTATTTTTTACTTTACAATAAAAATCACAATGATTTTATTTTTTTTCATAAAATGTAGTTTGTGGTTTTATTAGTTCCCAACATGATGATTTGGGAATTTATTAATCACAACATGATGTGTGTACTTTTTTTCTATTTACAACATTAATCCTAGTAATTTTTCCAATTAAAAACATAAAGCATTGGAAATTTCATTATTCATGGCCTGATGCATTGGAATATTTTTATAAACATGAATTGAGAAATTTTTGTCCACAATTTCTAAATTTACTAATTCTTATATTATCACACAATTTAGTTTTCAAAAGGGTTTATTAATAGTATTACATTTCCAAGAATTATTCAAATGATTATTCTAAATGGATAATGTTTATTATCTTTTGATTGGACACTCTTTCAGTATATTGTATATTGTTTATTGAGATTCCTTGTTACTCTATCCTGACATGGGATTTTTTTTCAATGTTGTTTTCTTAGTAAATTACACCCATGCTCTTTCTTTCTCATTTTCTTAAGATCCAAAAATATATAATATATTGATATATCTACTATTACTATGATTTTTATCTCACGACTTTTTTTATCTTAATTCCCTAGGATATAAATATGATTATAACCTAGGATATGGATTGATGTGTATATAGTGTAGTTTTAATATATCATTCATATGAAACTAGTCTTTGTTGATAATAAACCATCAGTTATATAGATTATAACATTATTTTTTGAGATATAGTTGTTTTATTATGGAATTAATATTAAATAAATATTTATTTATCTTTTTTATTTATATTTCATATAATATAATGTTTAATTAATTATAATGATTAGTTTATTTTTTTTAGAATAATATTATAAGAAAATATTATTGAAACCCCTAGGGATAAGTATAAGGTATAATTATTAGTGTAGGTTAGCATTTTTATATTTTTTGATGTAGAGATTATATAGCTCTCTAAAAAAATATATCAATTTTTGATAGTATATGTGGATGTAAGATCTATCAAAAATTCCCCATGGGTAATAAACTTGAAATGGGCTTGTTGGATTTGAAATATAAGTATAATCGGATGCATGATAATTTTTTCTGAATAGACACCATGATTTTCACTCATATGGGATATTAGTTGGTTAATAAAAATAGTTTAACAAAGTATTGTGAAACATTTATTTACTAAAGTAATTATGTTATGGAATGTGAAAGAACCCAACCTAATGAAGACAATATTCAACCATTTGTGATTTTAGATAAACTAAAAGATAATATGAGGGTTTCAAAGTGTTAAAAATATCAATGCTCCATTTTTTTACTATTTTATGACATAAATATTGATAAATCATGAAAAATATTATTAGTTTTATTAATGTTTGGATTAAGGATATAATAAGTTAATAATGGTTGTGATGGATAATAATATAATTTTGATAATAAAAAACCAAGTGGGATATAAACGAGAATCTAAAGCCATTTGTATATGATCAGAAGAAAAATTAATGGTTGGAAAAAACATGAGTCTTTCTAAAAATATGAATTAACCATATAAGATAAGAGTGGTTTTTCAAAGATTATCAGATGATGATGATTGAAAATAAAAAAAAATAATGGAACTCCTACAAGTCAATTAGTTGAGAAGAAGTACCCAATGTAATGTTTTATTAAAAAAGAATATGGTCCACATGTAAAAGGATTTTCCATATATCTCATGATTATAGAGATGATGAAAAGAATCTTATTAATGAAATAAATGTGAATAATGTCCATTTTTTTAATTTTTTAGAAAATATGAATTTTGAAAAATGATTTTGTTTCCTGAAACCCAATGAGGATAATAAGTATCAGAAGCCTCCTAAACCATGGAAATAAGGTAAATCCTATGTTATCACTACTGTTGAATGTTGGTTATGAAAAATTGATAAAAGTAACACACACCCTCCACTACGTGTTTGTATATTTCTAACTCGAATCCAGTTCTAGTCGTCGTTGTATGTCTAGGAGGTTTTTTTAAGAATATTAAATCAAAACCATAATGATTTTATTTTACAAGAAACATATTATTATGTTTAAATTCTTATTTGATTCAATATATTATTCGTTGTGGAATTATTATTATCATTCCATTAGATATATTTAACATCATTTTAGTAATGGATTGGTTAATTATACTTAGATTAAACAATTTCTTCGGTATAGAAAACACATTTCATATAAACCTATGATATTATATCAATGAAAAATTGTTAATCATCATCCTATAGAAATAAATTATATAATTTATTTCTTAATGATGACTAATGTAATATTTTTGGACCATATAGTTGGATAAAAACTCTAAATTAGTAATAATCTTATTCTAATACATGAGAAATATTCCAAATGTTTTAATGGTTAATATCTATCTTGTAATCAAATTAAAACATTTCTCTAAAACTAATTTTCCATTTTCTATATCAGTTTATATGTCAATATAAAAATGGTTGGAAAAATTATTTACTTTTGGGAGGTGGGATGTTGAACAATAGGTTTTTAGGTGGAATACTATAAGGAACCAATATTAAAACATTACATAATATTGAATTTTTTATAGATTACTATTTTAATTCACATTGAAGATATTTTCAGGTTTTGATCTATAGATAATCATTCCATTACCCACACATAACAACCCACAGTTATAAAAAATGTGAACTGCTAAAATAGTATCCATTTCATTCGTAAACTAAAAAATTTAAAAGTAATCATGATTTAATTTTCACGGTAAAAATATTCCTAATTAAATTTTCATGATAAAAATATTCCTAACTTTAATATATAATTCCTAATTTCTATTATCCAAACCTATACCCTATTAAAAAACAAATTGAAACTTGTGATGAACACAAAAATATCAGTAAGGTACAAAATAAATAATTCGTTAGTCAAGTGAAAACATGTAAACCGTTAAAAAACAATTTCTCAAAAATTTATTTTCAGTCATAGAAAAATTATTCATGTAAATAGGGACTTCATTACCTTATCAATATTAAATTATTCATTATAAAATTAATAACAAATGATTGAATTCCATCTCTATAGTATCCAATGTATTGTAGTGGTATAATGGGGATCACCCATCATATCATGAGTTATAATAGGATCGACCTGACATATCATAAGCTATAATTGGGACTAACTCCTCATATCATGACGTATGATGGGATTAACATATAAATAAAAATTTTCAGTGAACATATCAAGAATAAATACCTTAAAACACATTCAAACCACTAAAAACACTTTCAATTTCAAAATAACTATTATATGTCAAAACTTTCTTTTAGAACTGTGCACATAACTTAGAAACCATATTATTCAAAATAAGAAAATAAAAAATTTAATTAAAAAACATAAGTAATAATGTATCATTATTGAGATATAGAACACTAATGTCATATAATTTAGAAAACATTCCTTTTTTCTTTTATAAAAAATGGATAATAAACACTAAAAATAGTGTTTCCATTGAAATTCCCTAACCCTAAGTTTGACTAGTCATGTACAATTATTGTATTCCTAAATTATAAAATTAGTATAATTATTTACATTATATAGATCCTTTTAAATTTTTATTAATCCTTTTATATCACTTATTATCATATTTTTATAATTGTATAATTATTTAAGTTCATATAAGATGTTTTGAAGACATTCAGTACATGATACCAAAATTACCTTATTATTTAAAATACCATCAAAGAGATCATTATTTGATTATATCAAGATTTATATTAATAATATAGTAATAATAATTATAATTCAATCAATATTTTATATATATTCATTAAATATGGATATGAAAAATGAAATGTGTTACAATCATGGAGATTATTAGACTTACGTATACTTGAGTAATAATTTTAATCTTATAAGATCTTTATAGAACGAAGGTAAGTATTATTATATCATTACATAACGATTATAATATCTTTAATATAATATTATTAATTTTAATATATTCAAATATATCATCCAAATGACCTGGTGATGAAAAATGAATCACATCGCTTTGTGTAGGTGATAGTTCACACATACGCGCGAATGAAATTATTATTTTCACATGCATGTAAAGTAATAATTTAATTGAAACATTATTTATCTAAAATTATAAATATGTCATGAATATAATATATAATCATTAATTCCATTATTATAACTATGATGGTGGTGGAACAATATTACTTCTGTTCACAATGTGGTAGTCCACCATACACACAAATGAATACTTCCTTTACAATTTGATAAAAATGGAGATGGAATACGTAATGATAATAAAATATCAGTATGTATTAAATATGGTACTTATTATCTAATCATAGATAATGAATATTTGAAAGAGGGGAGAAATTGATAAAATAGAAACACTAAATTAAATGTTATACATATTCTCCAGATGACCTCCTTTGATTAAGACCTTAACATATCTATGGTGAGTTTTAATAATAAACAAGGCCTTGAGATTGTGGGAAGGAATTATAGAAAGAAATTTTTTAGATATTTTCTGAATAAAAATGTGTTTTATATTTATTAAATGTCAAAAATGTATTCCGTTTTATAGGATATGAGAGGGGTGCTGTAGGAATTCCTCAAAGTATTAAATTAATATAAATTAATTTTCAGTTATAAAATGTTGCCAAAGTGATTTATTTAGAATATATAAAGACTATTAGGTATAATCAAATCATTAAAAAAATCAGTCATGTTTTTATTACTTTTTAATCCTTTTCATTTTGTTTTAACCCTTATTCAACCATTTTAATTCTTACCCTATTGTCCTGTAATTTACTTTTTGATGGTTAATATAATTAAAATTGAATTCAAAATGAAAAATTAATGAATATTTGATGAAATTTTAAGAAATATTACACTAATTTGGTCACAATTTATTTTTATTGAATAAAATATTATTTATTTTAAAATATCAATAGTATCAATTTTGACAATATTAATTAGATGACATTTTAAAATATCATAACAGAAAGATAAGTTCAAAAAAACACATTTAAATCATGAATAAAATGCAAATGACATACCAACAATTAGTCGATGACATAAATTATCTTAATAAAATATATTTTAGTAATATTTATATTATTTATTTGATTATTTCACTAATAAGGTAATTATTGCTGCAACATTTTGTCGCCATTTAATTTAATAATTTATTTTCTAAAATTTATTAATAAATTTTTGTGGTGTAAGAAATAATTTTAAAATTCTAAATATTATTTATTTTTTAATATATCCCATGTATCACCCCATAATGAAATACATTTACATGTTAAAAAAAGGATGTAACAAAAGTTTTCTTCTCTTTGAATATAATATTATAAATGCCTTACTAACACCCATGTTTACTATGAAGGATATAATTTCAACTCATAGAATATTTCAGTTGATAAAAACTACTAAAAAGAAATTATTTGAAGTTTTATGGTGAATTTATATTAGTTATAATATTATTCTTACTTTTAATTACATGATTTACCATTAACTGTGGAAATAAAAATGTTACTAAAGTTTATAGACATAATTACTAGAAATAAAAGTCTCATATTTACATAATTAGTAACATATGATACAAATAATGAACACATTTTTCTAAATTAAAAACACAGAATTGTCTGAAATTAATTGAGAATTAATCATGTTGATGGAATGGAAAAATGATTTTTTAAAGTTAAAATGTTCAAAATTTCACCATGCTTTTTATCCAATATAAATGTTATTTTGATTACAATGAAATAAATTTTATTAAATTATATAAATGATCTAATTAAAATTTATATCCATTCAAAAACTTTATTTATCATTATGAATAAATATAATTCAAATATATTTTTTAGTCAAAAATTCAATATTTTTTCAAAGTGTATGAAAAAAAGAATCTTTTTAGAAAAATACCAAAAAGTTAACCAAAGTAAATTTTAATGTCTTGTTTTTAATTTAGATGTTTATTTTGAAATTTTTAATTTATTAATGTTTTAAAATACAGATTTAAAATAAGTTCCTCATAAAAAATGCATCAAATCTACCTTTTTAGAGAAATACACATTTTACCCATAATATTAGACTTGATATTATATCATGTCTAGAAAACATATAAGTTAAATTTTAAACATTATATTTAATTTTTATCTCATTAATATAATCCGAAAATAGTTATTTGATTATTTTATGAAGGCAATTGTTCACATTAGATAGTTTTTCATAAAAATACATCAATTATAATCAATTATTTTTTCCATTTCTAAATAATTTAGTACCCAATAAATTATTATATAAACATGTGTAAACCCAATTTTCATTATATACTTAATATTATTCATTCCCTCTATTATAACATATAGTTTTTAATAGTGACATTTAAATAAAATTATTTAGTTGTTCTCTTATGCTATGTGTGGAGTATAATGTTTTCTATCGTGTTTCCTTTTAAAAAAACTTAGGATGTTAAATTATACTCCAATTTATAAAATATTATCATCATAAGTTGATATTTGGATCGAAAATTAAGGGATTTAAATTTAAATTTTTCTTTTTTTATTAAATCTCACATAGGAACAATGGTCATCCCAAATTACACATTAATCGAATGAATGGGAAGAATGATGGTCATATGAGATAAATCCTTCAAGGGTTCCATGTATGAAATCATTTATTTGGAAGGAAAAAAACAAACATTCAATTTCTGAATGAGTATGATCAAAAACATGATCAGGAGAAACATAATGATCACAAAACCATTAGTATATGATGGGTTAAAAGTAAACAGATAATGTTTTTTTATGATCATTTTCATAGACATGAGGAATTATTTTACTACATGGGATGAGAACATAAGTAAATATACTTACATGAGAAGTGTATTTTAATATTTTAATCAATTTCCAAATAAAAATAATCTTCTTATCCAAGTGACGATTATTCAAGATGAATTTTCACACCTCATTTACTCGAATCAACTTATAGAGAATGGATTAATCCAAAAAATTGCATTATATTTATCATATCCTCTAAAATTGACCCAAATCAATATGGTTATGATAATATTAATAAATTTTCTTAAAGGAATAAACAGTTATATGAGAAACTAAATAAACATCAAAATTCAACAGTAATACCCAAAGTTCAGCATAGACCATTAAAAAATTACTGTCATTAAAATTAATAAAATATTTTATAACTAGTATTGAAACCCCAAAATTAGAAGGATTTAACCACATAGTCTTCAAAGTCAAATGTTAACATTTATCTGTAAATAATATCAATCACTCATAATGTATCATACCAAAAACTAATTTTCCATAAATAACCAAATCACTACAATTCAACAATAAATAATAGATTCTTCTGAAATGTAATCTGACCTTTACATCTTAAGAAAAATCTAATAGTATTCTCATTAACTTGATCATATTATATTCCAAAAATAGTGAACATGTACTGAAATTATATTAATCACTTAATCATTAGGTCATATTCCGTTATCATGAATATTTATTTAATAAAACATTTTATACCCAAATCATCTTATTATTATTGCATAATCAGATTTAACTTAAAATAAAAAATATATACTAACAAGGTACTTCTTGTAGACCAGTTGGTGTCTATTCAACCTTGTCACCATTTGGTTGTGGGTTCGATACTTGTGGTGTTTCCTAACATGACGGGTTGTCACCCATCTCATGGTATTTCAATTTTTTAAAACTATATAATTTTTATAACATTAACATTATATGTTAAAATACCCAAATAACCATAAAATATTTTAACTATAATTATTATCTTATATTTATTGGTTTTGAAAAAATATTATAACCCACAATTACCTCAAAATGATTGAACATATAAGCCCTAAAGCCTATCCATCAAATTATAGTTATGTCCTCAAAATAAATGAGAATTGGGGTATATATAATACTATCTCAAAAATGCCATCAAATTTTATCCAATAAATAAAATAGTATTAATACTTTTAAACATTTCATTATCCTATAATATAATATAACTCTTGAATCACTTATAAGTAGTCATCTGAATCATTCATCATTATCCATGGTCCTTTAACCATATGTTTTAATTTATTCCTTAATTAATAATTTCAACAAAAAAAACATGAATAATGTCCTAATATATAATATTGTCAAAACATGATCCAAAAAATAACCCATATATATCTTATGCAATTTTCATTTTCCTCATAATAAATTTTATAACAATTATATATTCTTAAACATATATTTTTTCAGTCCTCCAAATCCCGTTAGTAAACCTTCAATGTTGAGCATCTATTTTTATAGTGACTATACTTCCCACATATATAACGTTAAATTCATAACTCAGGATGTACATCATTCCCATTCGTGGATTCAACTATACACTTCCTTTTTCCATTGATGATTTTTGATTTGTCGCCTATATTACAACATCTAAAACAACTTCCTGCCTATTTAAGACATTTTGTTTGTGTTTTATTCTACATACTAGAAAGATGTTTCATTGAATATATTTTATGTTATGGTAATTATTACATATCATAAAATGTTATTGATATCTCTCATATATGATACATTAAAAAATTACCTAGGTGGAAGTGGTTAATCAAGACTCTTGATATATGGTTTATAATATCTAATAGAGTTCTCATTATATCTTTTATTTCATTTCATTTCATATTTGATAACCAATGCATTTTTTCACATCCATAATTACGTTGGGGCCTGCTTGATCAAGCCATTTTCTAAAACCAAAAAGGATAATATGACTATAGCAATAAAATATTCATATAAAATATTTTTTAAAATATAAAAAATAATTTATCTGTATTTATGTTGTCTCAAACTACTTATTGTTCTCTAAAATAACAATGAATCATTATGGCATGCTAACTACTGTAGTTATAAACATCTTGTCACATGTGATTAAATATCACCCTGACATCAAATGTTATCTAAAGAGACATTTGATACCAACTATAAAGAACATAACATAATAAATTACATAATCTTGAGTTAAATCAAGAATTTTACTTTTATCCACATTGAGTGTCATTTTAGGTATAGAGCTTTAGAGAATCAGAAAAAACTCATTCATAACCACCCACATTTATAAGTATTGGAAACTATTAAAACAATATCTATTTTATTCATAATCTAAAACATTTAATCAGGAACATGGTTTATTTTTCATAATAAAAAACTACATAAAATTAATCACAACTTCTCCCTTACTTTTATACATCCTTATACTATTTGAAAAATATTTTAAAATTTGGGATGTCCACAAAAGGAATAGTAAGGTACAAAAGAATGAATTTATTAGTCTTGTGAAAACAAGTAAACCATTTAAAACCCTTTTCTAAACAACTCATAAGCATGCATAGAAAAATCATGAATGTTATATTAGACATCATTACAATACCACTCTTAAATTCACCCATATAAAAGTAATATCCATATGGTCGAAATTCATCACCAGAATACCCAATTATTTTAAGAGCTATAATGGGGTTCACCCATCATATCTAGAGATATATTGGGACCAACCCAACATTTCTTGAGATATAATGGACCTCAACATATTATATTTTGATCTATAATTGTTATATCATATAAATAATAATGTACAAGAAATATATCATGAAGAAAACTCTTGAAAAACATTTAAATCACTGAGAAGAGCACTATCAAATCTAAATATATGATTTATTTGTAAAAACACCCTATAAAGCCATGCACATAATATGGAAACAATTTTCATAAAAAAATGAAAAACTATAAAGAAACATTAATGTAATAAATATTCATTAAAGAGATAGAAACAGGTCATGATGTATAAGTTGATGAAAACATTTCGTTTGAGTTTTACAAAAAAATTAAAAAATCAACACTAAATGGGAGTTTTAAATGAAATCCACTTACCCTAAGTCTAACTCATCACATACAATAATTTTATTCCCGAATAATAAATATAAGTTAATTATTAACTTTCTTGAATACCTTTTTAAAGTTTCTTATTCGCTTTATATAACCTATTTTCATGTTATAAAAATTTCATAATTAAGTATGTTCACGTCGGATGTTTTGACAATATTCAGTACATGAGTCCAAAATGACTTCGGTAAGTCATATATGGTAAAAAGGGTCAATGGCCTATCATGAACAGAATAATATTCATGAAATTATAATTGTTATTATAAATCATTTATTCTTTTAAATCAATTATTTAAATATTTATATGAATAATATACAATGTTACAATCACGAAGACCATAAGTCGTACATATGCATGAGTAACCTTTTCATTTTTCAACAATCAGAATGAGTAGAAGGTAAATATTATTTTATCATTCCATAATTATTATATTATCATTTATATCATATAAATGATTTAAATATACTTGTATATATATCATCTGTGTTATTGGTTATGAAAAATGAATAATATCACTTCGTGGAGTTGATTATTCACACATCTACATGGACGACGTTATCATATTCATGTGAATAGAATGTAAGAATGTAATAGGTGTATTAATCTATTATAATGAAAAAATATTAATTTATATCATATATAAACCTTTATTTAATCATTATTACTATCCTTGAGTTACGGTGATGGAAAAAAGAATAAATTTGGTTCCCAAGGTGGTAGTCTTCCATACACACGAATGAATAAGTCATTTCCCAAATGGTGAAATTAGAGATGGATTTAGGTGATGATAATAACATATCAGTATATAGAGGATACTATATTAATTTATTAATAATGAATTATTATTATACTATGTTGTGGAGGAATAAATAAAATAAAAACACTTATTTAAAAGCAATACATCTTCTCCGGATGACCTCCTTCAATTAACAACTTAACATAGCTTAGGTAAGATTTCTACCTAAAATATGTCCTATATGATTGTGGGAAGTGATTATAAAAAGGTATTTAGGTATATTTTTTCCAAAACAAAATGGTTTATAATTTTATTGAAATGATATAAATGAGTTCCCTTTTATTGGATAGGAGAGTGGCACTCAAGGAATTCCACAAAGTATTAAATTACTATAAACTAATTTAATATTCTTAAATTGAACCAAACCAAAATATTTAGAATATAGTTTAAGGATGGGTAAAAATAATTTCATCAATTAACTATTACAAATGTTTTTATTATTTTATAGTCCTTATATTTTTGTTTTATCCCTAATTTTAGCCGTTTAACTTTTTCCATGATATCATGTAATTTACTCATTTACGGTTAATATAATTATTATGAAATTCCAAAAAACTAATAAATTAGAAATTTAGGAAATTTTAGGATTTATTCCAATCATTTGGTATAATTTTTTATGTTATTAAATTTTATATCATTTAATAAAATATTATTTATTTTAAATTATCAATAGTGTCTATTTTGACACTATTCATTTGTTGACTTCTTAAAAATAACAAAACAACATTATAAGTTCAAGAAACCCCTTTAAATTGTCACTAACAAGTAAAATTCATCCAAAAAACAATTTTATTGCATAATTTATCAAAAAATATATTTATTATTGTATTATTCAATTAACATATTTGATTCTTCTGGTAATAATGTAATAAATGCATCATCATTGTGTCACCATTTTATATAATTATTTATTTTATAAAAACAATAGATAATTACCACGATGTAGGTAAAAATTATATATTTCTTGATAATATTTATATTTTAAGTTATCCCAAAAATTACCTCGTATTAAAAATACATAACATGTTAAAAATAGGATTGTGATAAAATTTGTCTTCAAGTTGAATATAATATAATAAATTTCTTACTCATATACAAATGGTTTCAAAAATGTGTTACTATGACAACATTATTATTCCAAACTCAAAAGACTCCTCCAATGAAATAAAGGAAAGTTTTTGGATGTTTTTTATTAGTTATTTTATTATTTTATCCATTAATTACATGATTTACACATAACCATGGTAATAAAAATATTACTAAAGATACTATTCCTAATTACTAAAAGTAAAACAGGACATATTTAATTATTTGGACCTTATTATTAGAAATATGGAATGAAAGTTTCCAAATTAAAAAATATAATTGGATGAAATTAATTTAAAATGAATCTCATTTATGGAATGTTAAAATTATTTTTTAATGTAAAAACGTTCAACAAATCACCATGTTTATACATCCAATATCATTGTGAATTTGATTAAAATTAATAAACTGGATTAGATGATAAGGGAAATATCAAGTTATAGATTAATTCAATTCAAAAATATTGTATAACACTATAAATAAATATAATGATATAGCAGTTTTCAATTGAAAATGCATTATTTTTCACAGTTAATCAGAAAATAAATACTATCACAAAAATACCAAAAAGTAATCCAAAGTAAATTTTTATTTCAATATTAAATTTAATAATATTATATTCTAAAATATAATTTATAAATGTTTCAGAATTTATATTACAAATAAGTGCACCAACAAAAGAGAGAAAACTACCTTTTTATAATAAAAAAACTTTATCCATAAAATTAAATTTCTTCTAATTTCATGTTAAGAAAACATATAAGATGAATTTAAAAAATAATATTGAATTTTTATTTCTTTAATATATTCCAAAAAAAGTTATTTGGTTATTTTATATACTCAATTATTCACAATTAAATTGTTTTTAATAAAAATACAGCATTTATATCCAATTGTATTTTATTTTCATTTCCAATTAATTTGGTAACAAATGAATCATTATATAGTCATGGGTAATAACTATTTTATTTATTTATTTAATAATGTTACTTGTCTCTATTATAATAGAAAACTTATAATGATAATTTTTAAATAAAAATATATAGGATTTTTTATGTTCGATGTCACTTGTGATGATCACTATAGTGTTTCCTTTTTTAAAAACACGAGATGTTAATAGTATTTTTATAATAAAGAAAATTCTTCAAATTATAATAAATTTTTCAATTTTAAAAAGGATTAAAAACTTACTAGGAAATAATTTATACAATATTTTAATTAAAACTGAAATCACATTTTTATTACTATGTGGAATGTAAAATAGAAAACATATTATTAACTATTCCACACAATGAATTATTAATTTCTTGGGATAAAATACATCAATTAAAAGTTCATAAATAAATACTAGATGATAAATAGAAAAGAATAAATTCATCAATTCAAGGAAATTTCTATGTTCACCTTCAACCTAGAGGATTATAAATAACAAAACAAAATCATTTTTTTTATTATTATAATGTAATGTGAAAGAATTATGGATAATCTAATACAAGAAATTTTCTTTACAAAGTGAGTGATGAATAAATGAATGATTTATTATTTCTGTATATATATAAATGATATATAGTCATTTTAAATATTTTTTCATATATTGTTAATATTGTTATTTTTTTCTCATTTATCTAATAGGTATAATAAATTTGTGTGTTTTAAATAATATATTTTAAACTCATAATGAAATAAAATTACAATTTATATGCACATATATATATATATTAATTATAAATGAGTAGTACTGATAATATTATTATAATATGATATAATTCATGTATAATATTAAAATAAATATATTAATATTAATGGAGTTCTAAAATTAAATTTTGGAATACAAATAATTTTCTTATATTGGTATATGATAAATCATATTTATTATAAAAGTATTCATTTAAAAGAATAATTATGTTAAATATTTTATATTTTTAACTTATATATTAGATGGAATAATTTTATAATGTTATTATATATCTACTAATATATAAAAATATTTTAAAATATAAATTTATAAGAAAAAATATTATGAAAAATTAATGTATATAAATGACATTTGACTCAACAAAAATAGTTTTTCTTAATAATTTTTATATTAATTAAACTAATAATTTATAAATTTTAGAATATGAATTAGATAATATGAATTTAATTATAGAATTGTATGAATTATTTTACTTAGTATGAATTTTGGGGAATTTTTTGAAAGGGTTTATTCTTAGTTGAAAATTGGTATTTTTTTCACAACTTATTATTTTGATGAATATATCATTATGAAATAGAAGATTAAAAAACGTTTTGTGAAAAAATATTACTTTTTTTAATAACATTATAAATTTCAAAATTTAATTTGAACTTAAATAAGTGATACATATTATTTTAGGACTAAATTAAAATGTTACTTTAATAAAACATTTGATTTTTTTTATCTCAATTGTTTTTAGGTTGATATTATGTTTCAAATTTACCTGAACGCATTGTAAAATTTATCTGACTGATAATAAATAAATTTGTTTCATTAAAATTGATAATTATTGATATTTTATCTTATATGAAAATTTATTATGGAAATCAATTTTTCTATAAAAAAATATTTTAATGGTATTAAGTATGTTCATATAAATAATAATTTCTCACAAATTTTGATGTATTATTTGAGAAAATTATTTTCAAAATTTAAATAGACAGCTTCAAATTACTTAATAAATTATTTTTCATTAATCAATAAATTTCATAACTTAATAATCACTAATAATTTTTATTTTTCTTTTAATAAATTTATCATTTTATTAATGTTAATTAGTATTTCAGAGATTATAAAAAAAATATGTATTAGGTCAAAATTAAATCATTTATAGAGATACTGTGTTTGATGAATAAAATTATCTATGTGATATAGAAACTGTAAGGAATCTATGGACCACATAATGATAATTTATTAACCATATAAAAATATTTGGAGATGCTAAATTTCATAGAGTACTTATGCATCCAAACAACAAATTCATTTTCTACATAACCATTTAGTCGAACAAAATGAAATTACCACAATGTACTTAATCCAAAAAAACAACAATCAGAGTGAAAATATGACTAATGAGAGAGATGACACTTATACATTTGAATAATTGAAATGGTGAATCAAAATTTTTGCTAAGGGTTGATGTGACAACATTAACATATCAATAGAATACTTTCTTATTTGATTGACTATGGTTGATTTTTTATAAACACCCTAATTGAACATAATTCCATGAAAAGAGACTTCATGGTATATCCCTTATACCATAAAATTGAAGAGTATTGGACTGAACTAATGATTCATTCAATTGAATATATGATTAAGTAAAGGAGCTTTATGAAAATTTTGGTATTATGAAAAACTACTACAGATTCACAATGAAATTAATATACTATACATCTTAGTGAAGAAAAAAACTGGGAATATTGAAAAGAGTACTACTATATGATCAACTGTAATATCAATGAAATAGATCACATGACTTATTAATGGAATACAACCATAATTAAAAGTGTTGATTTAAGCATAGAGAATCATACATGACACCCTTTAAGTGACCACGACTAAAGTTGGATTATATTTTAATATAATATATTCTAAACACTTTTTGTGATTAATTAAATTCTACTTTAGAGGAATTTAATAAATACATATTTCATGATGAGTGTGCTGATTCATAATGTTGTTTTTTAATAGATCAAATTCAAAGAAGATTCTTTTATGATTAATGTTGTGATATAAAAAGAAAATAATTTTTGAATGTAAAAAATTCAAACAGTTTCTATGTTTAAAAAAATATGATACTTTATTTTCTTTTAATATTTATCGCTAGATCTAAGAATGGTTTTCTATAATTGATCACATCTCTTAACAGATGGAAGATACCATGAAGATAAGTTACCTTTCCATAAAATGTTGCCATTATACTTTTTAAATCATTCACTTCTCTCTCTCACTCTCATATTTTGTTACAATTTTATTATGTTTGAAATTTTTGTAAAACTATTAGTGAAATATACTAATAAATATAATATAATAGTACATGGATACTCATAGATTGGTTGATTTACATTTTTACTCGTATGTAAATTGTGGAAGAGGATGGGTATTATCATGAATAGTCCTATGTGTTATTATAACCTATACCATATCAAAGATTTATAAAATTTGTTTATTTAAAAAAAATGATTATTAGTGAATGAATTTCAATTGTAGAGGATTAAATATCCTCTGGATATTGAAAAATAATTATTTTTATAATTTCACTATATTATTTAATGTTTTCCTTACACAACATTTAAACTATTTTTAGAAAATGATTTTCTAAAAAGCATTGGATAGGTATCTAGATTTAACATTTTATATTTATACTAATTAATGTAAGAAGTGTAACATAAAAATATTATTATGAACATAAGATTATTATACCGTTTATTTTATCAAACTTATGGGGATTTATTTCAACAAATTTAAATACCAAGGAATATTTTATTAGGTAATTGTGATGTTTTATTAATCTTTAATATTTTGTTTTATAAATTTTTTTATAACATAATTTTAATAGGATTCTCAATTAACACCTATGATTACTCAATTCTGACAAATATTATGTAACAATGAATTTTATTTATTTTTTTAATATATTTTTAACAGTGGTAAAATTTTTAACCAAAAGATATTGATTTTTATTTATACCGAATTTCTCCATTTTAAATAATTGACTTAATGTTACCATGATAAATAAACATCTTTATTTTAATGGTATAAAATATTATTAAATATAAATATAAATGAAAATATATCTCAAAATTATGGTTTTTTATATTTAGACTATAATTGATGATCAATATACATAACAAAAATCAACTATAGTTGAAATGAGTGATTCTATAAAAGATTCATATGATATTAATTGTAAAGAATTTATTTCATTATTAAGTGCACTAAGATAAGATGAATTTAATTGAATATATTCACATCCTACAATAATTCAAATTCGAGATACCTTTTTTGTGTGTAATGAAGGAAAAAATAATATCAGATAAATCCATTTAAAAAATATACTATTATGTATGATTTTTTTAGTATGATTCTTGTTGATTCAATTTCAAAAATTCATCACAAGTTTATTGATATTTTTAATATATTTCATTAATTTTTAGATACTATTTATAACATATCATAAGTTTTTAATATTCAAATACACTTACCTAAAAGTGGGAGAGGCACTGTAAGATTTATTTTAGAATTATGTGATGTATGAAAGAAACAAATAATTGATATATTACTAAAAATAATGATGTATGTCAAAAAACATATATTAAATTTTGTGGATTCCTAACTATAGAAATAAATTTCATTCAAATAATATTAGCCACGTGATGAAGAAGTAACCAAAAAATAGAGCACTAGTGTAATTTT
Source organism: Viscum album (assembly GCA_963277665.1). Classification (NCBI taxonomy): domain Eukaryota; kingdom Viridiplantae; phylum Streptophyta; class Magnoliopsida; order Santalales; family Viscaceae; genus Viscum; species Viscum album. The sequence continues at coordinate 1,664,629,352 of OY728126.1, read as the reverse complement.
TGGTGACTCTGGATATTATGAAGAGATGTCCTTCTAGGAATTAATATTTTATAAATATTATATATATGAAATGTTCTTCTTGATATATAAATTCAACGAAATGATTGAAAAGAATATTGATTGGATGATGTATGATAAATTTGACATTAACTATTTTGAGTATGTAGGTAAATGACCCTTCAAAAATGATTGTCTAAAGATAAAATATAAAAAATAATGAGAAATGGTGTAATAAATACAAGGAAACAATAAAATAAACATAATATGATTTGGGATATTAGTGATTTGACTCATACTCTAGCATTAAATATGAAAAATAAAATGTAAATATATGCTTTATAGATATTAATCCAGAGTAAAAACATATTTCTTCGACACATATTTATTATATATCAATAAATAAAAGTCATTATTTAAGTTATAAATACAATGAAGATATATTTATATATTTTTACTTTTTTGGAAGTGAAATTTAATTATCATGAAATAAAATTTAACTATATAATGAAATAATATTCTTTATCAACTATTAATAAGTATGATAGCTTTTTTGGAATTTAAAAGAACAAAATAAATATCTAATTAAATAATGACATAAAATTTTGGATGAACAACTTAATCCCAGAGGATTTCATGGTTCATTGAATTATAGATATCATCAATATCTGTTGTGATAATATTATACCAGTCACTCTATTAAGAGATAAAATGTCACATTAGTGGACGATGTACATAAATTATAATAATAATATTTTGATTTATTTTTTTCAAATACGTTATGTTAATGTGAGTTTTATTTTCACCCAAGACAATATAGAAGACCCCATGACAAGATCCTTGGCTGAATAGAAACATGATTATCAAGGGACATCTAACAGTCTGAAAATCAATGGTTGTTGTCTCAATTTCAATTTTCAGTATGTAATAGTTACTATCATAGGAACGATTATTTGTACACTGACTAAATGTATTTTCAACATTTTTAATATTTTTAATATATATTGTTATATATTATTTTCTTTATTTTTCATTAATTTAATATAATAGAATCCTAGAGAATCTTTTCCCTTGATAAAGTCATAGTAATTCCCAATGATGATAAGATCCATATAAATCATTGATGACATTATTAAATATAGTTTTATTCTCAGATAACACTCTCATATGGGACACATAGAAAGTGACTATAATTTGTGAGTTCCTATAAGGGGGTAATGATTCATCTCATGGTGTTTTCACATGGAAATCTTCAAGATGAGAAATATTGACTATAGACCCTACTTTTGGAAATTCTGCATGTTTTGGTGTCATCATATATTCTTATCAGTGAACTTTTTTTATCATCCATGGGAATTAAAATTATTATTATTAATATATTTTACAACTCACCAAGATAGATGTATTTTATAAACAATGATGATACATTTCATGGTGAGGATAGATATATTTGGATTTTCTTGAGTGATGTGTTATTAATGAATAAGAAGAGGATGGATTTTTACTGTAATATTAATAAAATTTTATATCTCATCCCATTAATAAAAACAATATAATATCATTAAATTTAATTGGCAGAGTGTAATTATGTGTTTATATCAAACAGTAAAAGAATGAAGTATCATGAATATAGTTTGATGAAATGGATCTGCACACTTGTTAGTGATATATTGATAAAAATGGATTATTTTACACAATGATTGTTTATATTTGGTTTTTAGGATGGAAAATGAGGTTCTTTTTCAAGGGTACATCAATTGTTACTGAACATTAATCTTGGACATTAAGAAAAACCAATTTATACTAATCATAATGAATCCTAGAGGTTCAAACACTATGAATTTCCATTAATTTGATTAGGATGTATTTTAATTATTTAATGAATGTAATATTATTGTCCAGCATGGGGAATAATTTTATTCATGTTTTTTAGATCATTAATATTTTCAAGGGAATAAATAGCTTTTAATTTCATAATGAATAATTTATTTTATTACAATATTTTTAAATAATATATATCCAATGAATTTTGAGTAATATAATTATTTTTTTGATGAATAAAATGAATAATTAAATATTTATGTTTTTATTCAATAAATTTTTAAGTATTGGAGATGACCAGGATTTTGACCGAATAAATGTATTTGTTTGGAAGAAGTTAGATAATATTTATCTTTGATTAATTTACTTCACTATATAAAAAAATAATAATGATTTTATTATATTTCATGGGGATTAATAAATATTATAATACTATTAAATAGACGGTATAAATTAAATAATATTTTTTGATAAACCTTGGATCTATAAAAATATTTTCATGTCCATTGTGTAGGACTAATTAAGATTAAATAATCTTTATACATAACATAATTCACTCTCCATTAATCAACCTCTCTTCCAATTAATAATGAGATACACTCGAGATATTTCTCCAATAGTGAAGGATGTTGATACATTCAATAAGAACAATGAAAGAGAATAAATTTTTCAAGCTAGAAACCAAAAATAAATTGGTATTACATGGAGATAATAGGATTGTATGTGGATCGCCACTAGATGGGTTATATACAAAGATCCCCCATATGAAATTAAGGTCATCCAAATAAGGTTCTTCAAGATTATCAACATCTAAATCTTGAAATATACTAAGAGGACACAATTATAAATATAAAACTAACAAATTCTATTATATTTTTAATTTTTAGAGATTAGCTATAATGTTTGAGGATTATATGTGTTATTATTAAGTGGATATATTTCAGTGGAAATGGATTTCATGACAAACACAATATTGGAAATTATCCACCAAATAGTGATAAAATTCTTGGATAATCACAAACACATGTACATCACTACACATGGAACTCTCTATCCAAAAAAATAAAAATTGGTTATAGGTTGTAGTCTAATATGTGAAAACAAAATGGTACTACTCTCACATCATCGAGATGTCCATCGAGTTTCAAATATCGAAGAATAAAGAAAACTAATTACTAAGAAATCATAGAAAAGAATATATATATTTTATAGACATAGGGAAATTACTCAAATGGTCTACGAAAAATTTATTCCATTACATAACAAGACTACAATATAAACGTATTATTGTATTATAGGTCTCATTATCCTGATATTTTTTAAAACAAATCATCTATTATTTTAGTATCATCTTTATGAGGAAGAAATTTATATACAACACAAAAATTAAACATGGTACGTAACAAACCATGATATCTATGGAAACATATCATCCTAGAGATCATATTAGATTATGTGGAGGTCAATATATTGATTCAAATCTTCTTCATTGAGAATTAAAAAAAACTCAATCATATCAATCAAAAAAAGAAATATAAATTATCTGAATTCTATATGATTCATGTTCCCTAAATCTCAATCCTTGTTCAAATATTAATTTCTCAATCTTGATTTGTTTTTAAGAGTCATTATAGAGAATATATCAGTCACCTTCAAACATCATAATATTTATTATTTTTCATATATATAATAAATTACATTATAAAATATGACTCAAACTGTTCTAAAAAATATCCAATTATACTCGACTCCAAATTACATCCAAATTTTGTAATAAAAATCAATCATATATCAACATAATGGTACGTAAACTCCCAATTATAGCCTCTACAAAACACGATTATAGTGACCCATGGTTAGCTGTAAACATAAAATTATTGGATTCGTTATCTATAAATATAAAATTCCACTTGAAATCATGTGAAAACCTATACCATAGCATTAATGATTAAAAACCATGAAGTATTATAGCGACTCTACCTTTTCTTACATTACTATTACAAAATTTTAAAGGTAAACAACATAATATTATTACACATAGAGGATCCAATGGTTTAGTGTCTTGGGAAAACTAGGACCATACGTAACAATAACAACATCAAGAATAAACATTTATTTAATTTCTTCTTCTCTAGATTCTTATTGGAACTTTCCCTCTCCTTAGTACATGTCTCCAGGTGAGTATATACATCTAATGGGGTGAGCAAAAATCCCAGTAAGAGGATAGATAAGAATAATATATCATGGGGTGACCATAATCATGACATAGGAAAAAGATCATGAACATGAGAGGAGCATAAATAAAAGACATGACATGTGGCAATGCATAAAAATGAAACATCATGTCTTAGTGGTTAACTTCCACACATACTTGTGAACCAAGATAGAATATTGTTTCACATCATTTCACATTTACTCATGAGATTCATCACTTTACCCAATGCATTGAAGCACTGTATAATTCAAGTCACATCCATCACATTCAAACATTCATATTGTGCTATATAATTCCGGACGCACCCATCACATCATAACATTATCATTATCATGCTTTCCACATGGAAAATATATCAAAATTGAACATAAATATACCATGGAAAGGAATGGGTTACATATAATAAGAACACATTCATAAACTTTTGGTTCCCAAAAGAAATTGGTAATAAGATACATGTTACAAGAACCGTCCACTTTGGAAGAGAACTAAAAGGTGTGTTCTTAAAAAAATAGTTCTTTTGGAAAACATTTTTTTGACATAAAAACAAGTGAAAAAAATAAATATCCTATAAAAGGAAAGAATATGATGAAAAAATATCTTTATGGAGTAACCATATCAAAAATGTAGTGAAAGAGGGACAACCTGAAGGATGAAAGTTGGGTTCGAGAATTTCCCCTGACCTTGTATCTGAATGCTTCCTTCTCTTTAATGTCCTATATAATGAAATTATATTAATTAATTAGAAAATACATAACCTTTTATACATTAATAGGGTTCATTTTAGTATCATTATGTAATTTTAGGGTCCTTTTTATTAGTTATAGGGTTTAAAAACTTTGTTCGGGAATGTTTGTTTTTATGGTCTTCTTGAGTGGTTAACTCGTATTCTTAAATGAAAGTTCGGGTAGAACATGTGTAAACATATAGAACTGATATTAAATGTTATTAATTATATTACAAGAGTTTTAATTATCTTGTGAGAAATTATATTATATCCATGTGTATGAATCATTAGATAAGAATTAAATTATTATTGTATGGGTTAATTTGAGTGGTTTTTCGATCACAACGAACTTGTTTTAATTTATCACTTAGTAATATGTACATTAGTTAGTTCCAAAACCTTAAATAGGAGATAATACATATAACTTATTCTGTTTTAACCATAAAAATGGTTTAATTACCAGATCTGAAGGTAGAAATGTAAGAAGAAAACATGTCATTCTTGAAGGTGATAAATTAACACCTCACGAACAACATTCTCTTTAATAAAATAAAAGGAAGAGGGAAAGGGGGTTGTATGATATAATATCCAATTAGCATCATAACATTCTATTACATGTATAATAATGTAGTTACAATACCATTTGGATGAATATAGGTGGGGAGAGATCAAAAAATGAACATGAAGTTGAAATGAAATTAAAGGATAAGAGGGAGAGAAATTACCTCTTAAATCCTCCTCTTGAGATCCTCCTTAAGGAAGCTAGGCTTGGTCTTTTGATGAGACCAGAAGCTCTTGAACGTGGGAGAGGGTCTATGGAAGATGTTTGGGCAGAGTTTAGAGAAGGCTTGGAGCTTGAGATGTGTGAGGAAATGAGGGTGTGGAGGGTGGTTTTTATAGTGAAGGGGAGAGGGGTTTTATTGATATAAAATTCATTAGATTATTAATTTCCACTAAGACAAGGAATAGTGAGTCATAAACGACCAATAATAGTAAATGGGGCATGTGATTTTGATATTTGGGTTCTTGCATCACTTGGGATGTCATTAATAGTGAGTTTTAATTATAATGTATTTATACGGTAAATTAATATATTTTACTATTCACCAAAAATTCACGTATTTTAATCCAAAAAATTTACCCCAAGAATTTTTCAAAGTCTAGAATCCAAAAAACGAAGTCCATTTTTCAAAAATAATTTTCTAAATTTGATTAATTTAATATTTAATTAAGATCATGGTTTATTACTAAAAACGGTTTTAAAACATTCATATACTTATTCTAAAATATAGGTACATCATACTTTCACTTGAAGATTATTTGAATACTATCATAGGTAATACTACTATTTATTAGGGTATATCACTATTCATAAGGGTATGTTACTAATCAAAACGGTATGTTACTATTCACCAAAAATTATTTCTATTTTATCGACTCCAAAAAACATCTTGAACACAACCGTGTACATCAGATTTTCAAAATTCCAAACACAAAAGTGAAAAAATTTTGTTTAATGGTCAATTAGCACTTTGTATTTCATTATGTTGTGTTTTTGTGTTATTTTATGACATAATTATAAGAAGGTAATTTCCATTGAAAAACATTGGGTCGTTACATTCTTCCCCCCTTAAGAAATTTCACCCCCGAAATTTTACTTTACACAAATAGATGAGGGTAGTTCGCCTTCATTGCCTCTTCCAGTTACCAAGTTACTTCCTCAAACTTATGGTTCCTCTGCAACACTTTAACAAGATGAGTTGTCCTGTTGCGTAGAACCATATCTCTCCAATCTATAATCTCTATTGGTTGTTCCTCATAAGAGAGACCATCTTGTAGTTGTACCACCTCTATGTTTAGTACATGTGAGGGGTCCGGTATGTACTTCCTCAGGGGTGATACATGAAACACATTATGAAGATGATCCATATTCAGTGGAAGTAAAAGTCGATAGGCCACGGCTCCTATGTGGTCAAGGATCTCAAAGGGGCCAATATACCTTGGCTCAGCTTCCCTTTCTTCCCAAATCACATGACTCTCTTCCAATGAGATATTCAAAGGAGGACTTTATCTCCAACATCTAACTCCAAGTCCCTTTGACCGTTGTCAGCATATCTCTTTTTCCAACTCTGAGAAGATTTGATGTGTTTCTAGATGACTTGAACCTTCTCTGTCATCTCCTGCACAAGATCGAGTCCACGTAGCTTTCTTTATCTGACATCGTCCCAACAGGTTGGAGTTCTACATCTCTTTCCATACAGAGCATCATATGGAGCCATCTCAATACGCGAGTGGAAGATATTATTGTATTAGAACTCAACCAATGAGAGATTCTAATCCCGTCTACCTTTGAATTCTATAGATCAGGCTCTTGGCATATCTTCAAGCATCTAAATAGTCCTTTCATACTGGCCATCACTTTGGGGGTGATAGGCTGTGTTGAAATATAATTCATTACTCAAATCATGTTGAAGGCACCTCCCGAATTTAGATGTGAACCTTGGATCATGGTGAGAGACAATCGAGAGTGGAACTCCATGCAGTCTCACCACTTCTTTCACATATATCTTTGCTAGTTGTTCAAGTGATAGATCTTACCAAATAGAGATAAAATGGGTAGTCTTGGTGAGTCGGTCAACCACAACCCATATCACATTATTTACCTTCGATGTCTTTGGGAGACCCATGACAAATTCCATAGTAACATTTTCTCATTTTTTCATGGGTATAGGCAATGGTTGCATCATACCTTTGGACTTTTTTTTCTCAGCTTTAACTTTCTGACATACCAAGCACCTTGATATATATTCTGCAATCTCCTTCTTCATGTTATCCCACAAGAAGTGTTCTCGGAGATCACGATAGATTTTGGTACTCCCTGGATGGATAGAGAATGTTGAGCTTTGTGCATTGTCCAATAGCTTCTTCTTTATCCCGGGTGATGAAGGCACAAAAAGCTGCATTCCAAACAGAATCACACCATCATCTTCGATATGGAACTCCTACAACTTACCTTCCTTTACTTCATTCACCCAGTTTTTTATATCTACATCATCCCTTTGTGCTTCCTTAATCTTCTCTTGTTTGGATGGTTGCGCAATCATTTGGGAAAAGTTTATGATTTCCAAATTCATCCTTTGCATATCTAAGAATATAGGGTCTTTCTCAATCAATAACATGGATAGAGTAGTGGGTTCTTTTCTTCATAGAGCATCGGCTACCTTGTTCTCCTTTCCATGATGGTAGTGAATAGATCAATCGTAATCCTTGATTAGATCTAACCATCTCCTTTGACACATATTGAGCTCCTTTTGTGTGAATATATACTTTAGGCACTTGTGGTCGGTGTATATGTCACACTTCTCACATTAAGGTAGTGGATCCAAAATTTCAAGTCAAAAATCATAGCTGCCAGCTCTAGATCTTGCGTCGCGTAGTTCTGCTCATAGATCTTCAACTGCCATGAGGCGTAGGCTTTCAAATTTTCATTTTTCATGAGTACACAACCCAAACCTTTATTTGAAGCAACAAATATTTATCACAAAACTTTATCAAATTTTTGGTAGTGTGAGTGCAGGTGCGATGATCATCCTTCTCTTTAGCTCCATGAAGCTTCCCTCACATTCTTCCGTCTAGAAATAATTTACCCCTTTCCTTATTAACTTAGTTAGCGGTCTTGACAATCATGAGAAGTTTCTTACAAAAATTTCGGTAGTACCCAGCTAATCCAAGAAAACTAAAAATTTATGTGACACTAGAGAGCCTGGGCCATTCCTCAATCACCTTTCTTTGAAGGATCCATAGAAATTCCCTCACTTGTGATCACATCTTCAAAGAACGTGACATGCTTCATCCAAAAGTCACACTTGCTGAACATGGCGTACAACTTCTCCTTTCTTAATTTCAGCAACATAGGTCTTATATTTTCTTCATGTTCCTCCTTTCTCTTGGATTAGATGAGAATATCATCAATAAACACTACCATAAATTTGTCGAGGTAATGTCTAAAGACTCTATTCATAGAATCCATTATGATTGTTGGGGCATTAGTAAGTCTAAATGGAATCACAAAAAACTCATAGTTCTCATACCTTGTATGAAAGGTAGTCTTATGAATATCATACTTTTTCACCTTTACCTGATTATATCTAGAACGAAGATCCACCTTTGAGAAGTATTGAGATCCTCTTAACTGGTCAAAAAAGTCATCAATCCTTGGGAGATGATACTTATTATTTATGGTGATCTTGTTGAGTTCCCGATAATCGATACACAGCCGCATTGTTCCATCCTTCTTCTTCACAAAGAGCACTGGTTCACTACAAGGTGATGCACTAGTGCATATGAACCCTTTGTCCAGATGCTCTTGCAGCTACTTCGTTAAATCCTCAAGTTCGATAGCATCCATCCTATATGGACACTTCGAGATAAGAGTAGCTTCGGGTATGAGTTCAATTGAGAACTCTACCTCACGATCTGGTGAAATTCCAGTTAACTCTTCAGGAAATACATCACTGTATTTTCTCACGATGGGAATTTCCTCATGGTTGGCACTTTCCTTCAACTCAACCATTTGGACAAGGTATGCTTATTTATAGGGAATCAACACCCACACCATTGAAGGATTTTTCAAAGGAGATTAATGATCTTACATGCATTTGTAGAAGAGCATGGGATGGTACTGAATATGAAAAGATTTTTCCTTTTCCTGATAGTTGATATGTTCTCTATATAACGAGAGCCAATTCATTCCCATTATAGAATCAAATTCCACCAAAGGAAGAATTACAAGATTCACTGGAATAATCTTCCCACATATTCCAATAGGAGAGGAGTCAAACACTTGGGTTTCAATGATTGCACCACTTTGATTTTTTATAGATATCTCTACTTCAAAGATTCAGGGGATCAATTCTATAGTTCTTGCAAACATGCATGATATAAAGGAATGCGTAGAACCAAAATTAAATAAGAATTTTTCCATTCTTGAGTCAATAGGAAGTGTACCTTATACAACATCATTATCCTGATCTGCCTCTGCAGTAGTAATGGAATAAGCCTTCCCTTTTTCCTTTGGATTTTGTGGTTGCTGACGTTGAATACCCTTTAGAACTCAAGGTTTAGTGCACTAACTTTCATAGTGCCCTAGCTCCCTACAGTTGTAGCATTGAAACATGAGTGGTTCTCTCTTGTATTTTTCCACATTCTCCTTAATTTTCATGTCTTTTAGACACTCTTGAGCATTATGTCCTTCTTTCCCACACTTGAATCATTTCCCCTTCCCTTTGAGGAAGTTCTCATGGTGCAACTTTCCACATTTTTGGCATGTAGATCATTGAGTTATCTTCCCACCTTTATCATTAGATCCACTAGCTTGAAACTCTATCTTTATTTTTTTATCACCATAACCATGGGACCATTCTCCAAACTCCATATCCACATTGAGAGCACATCGAACAACTTCTTCATAACTCCCAAAGTCTCAAATTTCAAGATCATTTTGAAGGTGTGGTTTTAATCCACTAATAAATATATCAACTTTTCTATCATTGTTGATAACAAAACCTGAAGCGTACCTTTCAAGCCTTCTGAAATTCTCTTCATAGGTTGTGAAAGATTATCCTTCTTTTTGATTGAGCTCTATGAATTCTCACTCCATATTCATGTGAAGATTTATTGAGAAATACTTGTTAATAAACATTATCTTAAAGTCTCCCATTCCATCTCGTCAATTTCCTCCCTTGGCTGGGTGTTCTTAATAAAACCCCACCATTGATCGGCTTATGCATATAGATGATAAACAGCTAGGGTATCCTTCTCAGTCTCAGAATAGTGAAGAACAGAAAAGATATTCTCCATGGAGTTGACCCACAGTTCCACAACTAGTGGATCAGAGGATCCATTAAACGCCGGTGGTCGTTGCTGCATAAAACATTCGATAGCGAGTTGCTCCATCTTTGGTGAAGGAGGAGATTCCCCATTATTATGGTTATTGTTCATAACCTGAGATAATTCTGTAAGAATCTCCATGAAGTTTAGAACTCCACATCCCAAATCATTGGAGATGTCAATCAGGTAATCGTTACATTGTCCCTCGCACGAGTTGTTGGCCTGATTTCTCCTCGTTCCCACCATTTTCTAAAATAGAAAAGGTTAGAACAACACATAGGTAATCAAGTCATGAGTAAATTATCCATTTAAACAATTTATAAAAAAAAACATAACATATGGTATCCCTATTTAAATATTATTGTGTGCTTATTTTTACTTAGACCCATGCTAGATGTTTTCTCTAGGGTTCACTAATCCTAATTCCCAAATTAACTAAACCTTTCCTTTGATACCAACTATAGAGACCTTGTATTTTCTTACATTAATATTACATCATTTTAATGTTAAAAACATAATATTATTACACATAGAGGATCCAAGGTTTTAGTGTCTTGGGTAAACTAGGACCATACATAATAATTACAACATCACGCATAAACATTTCTTTAATTTCTTATTCTCCAGCTTCTTATTGGAACTTTCCTCTCTTTAGTACATGTATCCACTTGAGGATATACATAAAAAAGGGTGAGATAAAATCCTAGTAAGAAGATAGATAAGAATAATATATCATGGGGTGAGCATAATCATGACATATGAAAAAGATCATGAACATGAGAGGAGCATAAATAAAAGACTTGAAAAGTGGAAATGCTTATAAATGAAACATCATGTCTTAGTGGTTAACTACCACACATACTTGTGAACCAAGCTATAATATTTTTCACAAATAATTTCACATTTACTAATGAGATTCATCACTTTACCCAATTCATTGGAGCACTGTATAATTTTGGCCACACCTGCCACATTCAAACATCCATATTGCACTATATAATTCTGGGCGCACCCGTCACATCATAACAATATCATTATCATGGTTGCCACAAGAAACATATATCAAAATTGAACATAACTAACCCCTTTAAAGGAATGGGTTACATATCATAAGAACACATTCCTAAACATTGGGTTCCCAAAAGAAAGAGGGAATAACATTCATGTTACAAGAACCGTCCACTTTGAGAGAGAAGTAAAAGGTGTGTTCTTAAAAAAGAGTTCTTTTGGAAAACATTTTTATTGACATATAATCCAGTGAAAAACATATATATCATAGAAAATTAAATAAAATGATGAAAAAATGATCTTTAAGGAGTAACCTTATCAAAAATGGAGTGAAAGAGGGAGAACCCGAAGGATGAAAGTTGGGTTTGAGAATTTCCCATTACCTTGTATCTAAACACTTCCTTCACTTTAATGTCCTATATAATGACATTATATTAATCAATTATAAATTACAACACCTTTTTACTGGAATAGGGTTTATTTTGGTTTTATTATTCCATTTTATGGTCCTTTTTATTAGTTATAGGGTTTAAAAACTTTTTTCGGGAATGTTTGTTTTTATGGTCTTCATGAGTGGTTAACTCGAATTCTTAAATGAATGTTCGGGTAGAACATGGGTAAACATCCAGAACTGATATTACATGTTATTAATAATATTATAGAATATTGAATGATCTTATAATGAATTATATTAGATCCATGTGGATGAATCATTAGATAATAATTAAATGAGGATTGTTTGGGTAAATTTGAGCGGTTTTTCGATCACAATGAAATTGTTTTAATTTATCACTCAGTAATATGTACATAAGTTAGTTCAAGAACTTTAAATAGGAGATAATAAATATAAAATATTCTGGTTCAACCATAAAAATGGTTTCATGACTATATCTGAAGGTATAAATAGATGAATAAAAAATGACATTTTTTGAAGGTGATAAATTAACACCTCATGAACAACGTTATCTTTAATAAAATAAAATGAAGTGTAAAATGGTTTTTGATGATATAATATCACATTAGCATCATAAAATTCCAATACATGTATAATAAGGGAGTTAAAATACCATTTGGATGAAGATAGGTGGGGAGAGATCAAGAAATGAACTTGAACTTGAAAGGAAATTAAAGGAGAACAGGGAGAGAAATTACCTCTTAAATCCTCCTCTTGAGATCCCCCTTAATGATACTAGGCTTGGTCTTTTGATGAGACCAGAAGATCTAGAACGTAGTAGAGGGTATAGGGAAGATGATTGGGTATATTTTAGAGAAGTTTTGGAGCTTGAGAGGTGTGAGAAAATGAGGGTGTGAAGGGTTGTTTTTATAGAGGGGAGAGGGGTTTTCTTAATATAAAAATCAATAGTTTATTAATTTCCCCTAAGACAAGGAATAGTGAGTCCTAAATTACCAAGAATAGTAAATATGGCATGTGAGTTCTATATTTGGGTTCTTATATCACTTGTGACATCAGTAATAGTGAGTTTAAATTATAATGTATTTATAAGTTAAATTAATGTATTTTACGATTCACCAAAAATTCAAGTATTTTATAAAAATCCAAAAAATTTACCCCAACCATTTTTCGACCCGTAGAGTCCAAAAAAGAATTCCATTTTTCAAAAATAATTTATTAAATATGATTAATTTAATTTATAATTAAAATCATTGTTTATTTCTAAAAAATAGTTTTAAAACATTCAATTACTTATTCTAAAATATAGGTACATCATACTTTAACTTGAATATTATTTTTATACTATCATAGGTAAAGTTACGATTCATTAGTCAATATAACTATTAATAAGGGTATGTTACTAATCAAAAGGGTAGGTTACTATTCACCAAAAATTATTTTTGTTTTATTATACTCCAAAAAACATCTTGAACACAACCTTGTATGTCATATTTTTAAAATTCCAAACACAAAAGTGACAAAATTATGTTTAAAGGTCACTTAGCACTTAGTAGTTCATTGTTTTCTGTTTTCATGTGATTTTATTACATAATAATAAGAAGGTAATTTCCATTGAAAAACTTTCGGTCATTACATGTATAACATTAATTTATATATTGATGTCTCTGTGAGAATATTTTTTATAGAAAAATAATTCACTATATAATAATAACTCATCCAATATATATTCCAGATAAAACATGAACGATTCCTGGGTGATCATTGAACTATGAAATCCATGATATCAACTATAATATTTACTACAAATCACCATCAACATAAATAATACATTGTCTTTATATATTAATCAAAATGTTATCATAATGAATAGTGTATAACATTACACATAGTGGTGAATAATTATACATTTATTTCTGTGTCATTTATTAGGATAAGTAGTAGATAAGTGTGTAAAACCAAGCCTCATAGTGGAATCCTCTTCCCCTTTAGCGGTAGCTAGGGTTTCGTCCGGCTTTGCTTCCTCCTTCCCCCTTCGGCTTGGGTCGATCGTGCAGATTTTGGTATCGGCATGGTGGGGCGCGTCTGGTTCTGGTGTGGCACGACAGGGAGTTGGGGCCTCCATGTCTTCGGTGGATACGCGGCTTAGTGGTCGGCGTTCATCTTGGCGTGGCGCGGCTAGGATATCAGGTGAAGATGTGTTTCTTCCCGACAATGACCTGATCTCGTTTCGACGACCTGGCCGCGGTTCCTCTCGGTGGTGATTCGGTGCTCGACTCGGCTTGGCCAGGCCTCTAGGTGGCATTGTAGTTTCTTCATGACAACGACCTGGCTTGGCTCAGTTCCGACGTTTTTGGTGTGACTTGGTCCATCCGGTGGTGTTGATTCAGGTTCAGTTTCCATGTTTGTCAGACATGGCCATGTGAGGTATCCGTCAAGTTTCCGGTGTGGATCCGCTTCTGATTGCAGTGGATTAGAGGGGGGGAGTATTCATATTTGGGCGTGGCTATGAGTTTTTTCTGATTTTTGGTTTGGTTGCTGTGGATTTGTTCATCTGGCTGGGTTTTGTTGGCTTGTTGGTTGTTCGTTGACACGGGTTCACCTCGGCCCCTTCCTGTTGTTTTCTTGCCACCATGACCAGCTTGCTTCGGAACTCCGTGAGGGTGTATCTGTTGTTCGGATTGGAGTAGATCAATGCCCAGAGTGGTGTTTCTATTGCAGGATGTCTAGGATCCCCTTATCGGTGACATTCCCTTGGTGCGGGTTTGGTCCATTTAGTCCTAGGTGACAGTGGTTTGGACTCATGTCCATTGGATTGTCTTTCGGGCTTCTACGACTATGGTGGTGGGGACCCTCATAGAGTGCAGTGGGGTATGTCCGAAAAGGATGGTGTTGCTTGGTCATGCACATGTTTGGAGCTTTTCATATGAATGATGGATTGGTTTTTTCGACTTAGGATATGAGGTCTCAGTCAGACTCGACCTCAAGGAACATGCCTCACAAGAGGCTTCAGAGCCGGCGGTTTCACCTTTGCAGGCTTTGCGGAATTGGATGTTTGAGAGGGTATGGCGTCATCCATCGGATCGGGCATGTGCTTTGACAAAGGACACTTTCTAGCCGTCTAGTCTTGAATCGGTGAAATGCTTTTTCATGTTTTAAATGATGGGGAGAGGCAACTCCAAGTTGAAAGTCTGAGTTGTTTTCCTGATCCTTGAGTCATGTAATGTTTTATGTCCATGAAGTCTGTTGGGTTCCCCTTCTTCCCTTAAAAGGTTGTTTCACAAAATAATAAAAATCTAAGGCCTTCGGTCCATTGGAGGTATTAGGATAACTTTAAGAATAACTATGGTCTATGTAAATCTAAGAGAAATAATATGTAGAAAAAATAATTCACAAATCTTCGTCATCATCCAAACCATATTAATAATGGAGAGTAATTAAAATACCCCTTTATCACCTTCATAATGTTCTCAAAATATCAATAAATAAATGAGTATATGTATAGTTATAATAATTATTAGAAATATATAATGTCCAACATTAACTATATTGTAATGTCTTGGAATTTCTGTATAGTTTTTTTAATTATATGGAATTATTTCACGATCTCCAAATCTGATGGCGCGTGATTCCGAGGCTTGGAGTGCCCGGAATGATTCCTAGAGGTTTTGTTAAGCATTAATTAGCACGCATAAGAAATTTTCCTGGAAAAGTGGAATAACTCTTAAACGGTAGCCTAGATCAGAATTCTGTGGAAACCATTGCATTCAAGACTATGGGTTTATCCTAGGCGCAACATTAGTTTACTCGGAGCAGGCCTCCTTTGAGAAACCCAAAAAATTAAATAACAGTAAATAAACTAATAAAATAAAGTTATTTTATTTTTCAAATGCTTATAACTCAAGAAAGGTGAACAAGATTAAAAATATGAGACCACCATTGAGCTTGTGAGGGTAGGTTCTCTTTAGGAAGATACTAACATTGGTCGGTGTGGGCCACCCATTAAGGTTAGTTTTTGGCCGTAAATTAAATCATTAAGTGAAAATTATTTTATTGTAAAATCCAAAACATCTAAATGGTATTTCAAATGGAAAATCTGAGAGTATTGTTTGTCTCGTGAGGGTGTGTTCTCCTTTTTCGGAGCCTAACCTCGACATGAATGAGTCGAGGGTGACTATTAATAATTTTCTAAAAAAAATTGGGTAAGTTCAGTAAATGCGTGAGCGGTGTTTCCTAACATTTGAACCGATGATCGGATTAAAAATATTAGGGCACCGTTGAGTCCGAAACACCGAGATTCGCTATGGGATACTTTATTTTGACCACAGTAGGTTTGGGTAAAATGTTCTGTTTTGTGACTTTTTAAATGAAATAAAATAAAATTAATTTATAATTTTATTTTCATTCTTATCCTCCAAAATACAAGAGGAGTGTGGGGCCAACGATGTGTCAATCCATTAATTGGTGTGACCCTTCAATATATGTAACAACAAATTTGGGGAATTAAGAAGATTCCTAATTAATGAGCCACCATTAATTCCCAATTGCGTTACTTACCCTCCCCCTCTTCTATTTATATGGAGTTTGGGAAGGGGTATCGGCATTGCTTCCCCAAACAATGAAATTTTGACCAAGTGCCGAGACGCCAAACCCTTGGAAGATGGTGTCGGTTCCGACGGGCGGTGGCGAGCGACACCGAACCATGAACTGTAGATCGATGTATGAGCGACACCATTGGAAGCTAGTTGCAAAGGACATAGAACACCGACCACCTTCCACAAATACAGGCTCACCATCATTCATGAGGTAGGGGATTTGATTCTAATTTATTTTAACTGAATTTATTGAACCCCACTATCCTACCTCTTATTTACGAGCTAACATGGAGGGGCTGGTTAACGAACACAACCTAGACCCTCTACAATATTCGATACACCATTGTGTTCTCCATGGAATACCACCAGTGTAGTGACACCGACTTGCTATGGAGAGAGTGTGCACCGACACATTCCTCAAGAGGAGGCCGCGACACAAATCTGCGGCAGTCCTCGGAATGGTCGGCACCATCCGACTATAGAGGAGGTGAATCGTGACATCGCACACTACCGGTGAGAAGAGGGCCACAACTCGTCCTCCATAGTGATCAGAGGAGGCAATCAACACTTCAGTAGGTTGCAAAATGAGAGGTGGCATGACCAATGCGCCACTGGTGAGCAGAAGGCGGCATAACCAATGCGCCGCTGGCGGACAACAAGGAGCGGACGGAGCCGCGGTAGAGGATGAACTCGCGCCTCCAGTGGGATCCGCAGCGATAGGAAGGCACCCACGTGGCACCATCGCTCTGCAAAACAAATGGCCTCTAGGCCGTTTGGGAGTTCATGAGGCTGGGTGGTCACACCCCCGTGCCGGCTAGGGCGGACCCCACAGTGGGCCTCGATCCACCAAGGTTGTGCAGCTGCCCTAGACAGGTCGGGCTGATCCCCTTGCGGGCAAGGACAGACCTCGGCTTGGCGACCCAGATTTCAGTATAGCGGGCCGAACCCGTCGCGGCCCAGCCCAGACCAGGTTGGGCCAGGTCGGAACGGACCCGGGCACACAGAGCCAGAAACACTAAAAGGGACATATCATGAGAACCAGGCGTCCATTTGAAGAACAGTCTCAGGCGTTGGGATCCTTGGATCGAATTAGTAATTTTTTTATACTTCTCTTGAGTTTTGGAGACCGTTGGAATATAGTCGGGTCAGATCGAACCCAAATCCAACTAGGCCCCCTGAACAAAAATGCTTATAAATCATAGACCGAGGGTCATATTGACATGTCGTTCATCATGTTGGAACCCTTATGACATTGAGGTCCTTTGGAATCTTTGTTTTTGTAGATTCATGTTGGTTGAGGTACAATATATGGATTGAAGAGCAGTTCTCCCAGAATCAAGCACACTATGAGTAGGAAACCAGTGGTTGGAAGTTAGGCGGAGGTTGGAGACAGATCATATGGAGGTTAGTACTGAGTGATCCTGTGTGGTTTAGTACTGATCCTATGTGGGTCAGGTCCTATGTGGGTCAGTACTTAGAGATCCTATGTTAGTCAGGGCATACCGATTCTATGTGGGTCAGATCCTATGTGGGACAGCGCTCAGTGATCCTGTGTGGATTAGCACATACCGATCATGTATGGGTCAGATGCTATGTTTTTCATTGCATGTATTAGTACCTATCGAATCTGGGTGGGTCGGATCCTTTGTGGATCATTTTAGGGGTTAGTACTCATTGATCTTGTGTGCGTCAGACCCCATATGGTCAAAAGTAGTGCCTCTTGATAGAATAAGATGATCTAGCTTTGTGACTAATCGTCTATTCTTTTATACTTCACTAAATACCTGGTTTGAGATGAGGCTCTATTTGAACTAATACATTTACCTTCTTGGTACTATCTTCATGGTGATCCATGTGTGGTACTTTTACCTTTGTCAAACTATCTTCGTGGTGATACCTATGTGGTTCTTTTACCAATGTGGTGTAACCTTCGTAGTATTGCATGTGTTGTACTTTTACCTTCATGGTATTACCTTCATGGTGTTACCTTTGTGGTATTTTCCCTTCATGTAAGAGACGTGTTTATCTTGATAACATAGGTGTACGTGAGGGAATACATTTAATTATAGTTTAGTTTTTTCTTTGTGGTTTTCATTTTTGGCACTTTAGGAGAACTATGGGGTCTCGGGGTCCCTACTGAGTATTGTTATACTCACCCCTAAATGGGCTTCTCCTGTACCTTGTTGTGTCTTGTGCAGACTACATACTACATTGATCGAGGCTGAGGGAGCCATGAATAGACGGTACTGGGAGGGGGAAGATTTAGTGTGACATGATGTAGGGACTACTGATCATGAGTTGTACCTACCCTTAAGGTAGGATCCGTGGTGGATGATCCAGGAGTTTCCTTTCCCTTTTGATTTGTATTTGTACTTTTGAGTTGTACTCATACTTTCAGTTGGGCTTGTATTTTGGCCCCTTTACTTTCATCACCCTTTTTACTACAACAGTTTACTTAGTGGTCTTTTCGTTTTTCGTTCTACATTGTGTGTTTGTACAGGTTTAAAGGAAATGCCTTCTCGTTTTAGGGATATGCCTTTTTGGTGATAGTCACCAGCCCATGGCCTATGGAAGGCTAGATTTTTGTAGTCATGGAATGGGCCCCATGAATCAGGTTGTGAAAATGTGGTATATGTGGAGTTCGGTTCTATTGAATAACTAGGACTCTAATCTTTTCTTTGTGGAAATAGTGTTAAGTGTTATGAGTGTGGTTTTTAGTTTTGGGAATCCAGTTTTGGTGCGTGAGCAGACATATCCATACACCAGGACCCTGAATTCTGATTTCCGACTCCGCACATGAAAACACTGATTGCGTGTTTTTTTAAAAGTATTTTTTTATGATTTCTTTTATTCATACAACCAAGTATAACTTCTTGATCATGCCGCATCTGTTCCTTATCAGGATGTCGCCACATAGACAGCCAGCTAGGATTCTTAATAGAGTACACAATGATGGTCCACCATGCAATGAGGCTCTAGTGCAGGGACCTCTTATAGTGTTGGCCCCTTCGGGTGGTGTACCAGCAGAACCACCACCCATTTGGTAGTAGTTACCACCAGCCACAATGGCGAATAGTTCATTCCGACTGAGAGTGTTTCACGAGTTCCAGTGGTAGAGGCCTTCGAGGTTCCAAGGTGAGCCCGACTCATAGGTAGCTAAGGACTGGCTTGAGGAGGTGTCCGAGTTTCCATCTTTCCAGAGCACCATTCGATCAGATGGCGGACCTAGTAGAGAGCCTTCTATATGGCTCAATATAACATCAACATGGTTTGGATTACTTTGATCTTGTAATGAGGTGACTTTTCATTGGAACAAAATAAGAACCTTAGAGTATGGGGTATCATTCCATAAAAATATATGGGGTGATTTTTCCCTAGAGCTTCTACAGCTTCGGTAGGACGACATATCGGTAGCTGAAAATTCATCGAGATGTACCAACCATTCTAGGTAATCTATGAATACAGTACAGATAGTGCTTCAGGGATTGGACCTCTGAGCTATGTGTTCTTAAGGACATCTGAGCCTTCACTTTTCCTCTAATAATTCATACTTATGTTTGGGTGCAAGAGATAACCATTATGGTTGAATATTCATTGGCTGAGCAGAAGCAGCCAGTGAATGTTAATAGTGGGAAAGCATCAAACTGACACGAGTCTCAGCAAATTGGTTGTGTAAAATGATTTGGGAAGAGTAAGTGATAGGGACATATGTATCTAATGGGTAGAAGTCATGGAAGTGTAGCTGGGAGAGCAGCATGAGGTGGTATATATTTTGACATGTTTCAACCACTATCCCAATGAGGTCCCCACCATGCTCAGGGAGCTAGAGGACAGGGGAAGGGAGTAGATTCATGTAGTAAAGGAGTGTAACAAAAGGGCTCTTGGAATGATTAGAGGCACGGTCTGTGTCTATTACTAGTTTCTATATTAATAGACAAATTAACTAAACATTCCTTATTTCCATTAATATTGTTCTTGAACTATTGTTTTTGGTTGAACCATTTCCTTGACCCTTACGTATGGAGATACCTTTAGGGGGATACTTGATAATCACATTTGTGATTATGGTGTGATCTGACCCTTGAGGTGAGAGTTTCAGTTGGAACCTCTTGGTGGCAGCGTCGAGGCCTTATGACGTTAGTTTGGGTATGGAATGGACATCCACAGTTCATACTTAGATAGAATATATTAGGAAAAAAGTTTATGGTTTATCTACATAATTGGAAAGGTATTTTCCTTGGTCTGTGAACAAGGAAACCTAGGAAGCAAAGGATAATCTCATGCAAAAGAGGGTGCAATCGATAACTCTTCAGTCTGCCTGCCTTGCCCTCGTGGCAGTAGGAGTTTTGTTTTTTCAGTTCCCAACAGGAGTGGCAGAGAGTGGGGAAATCTTTTCAAAAGATGTTTCTAGGATTAATTCCCTGAAAGGAGAGTGAATTATTCTCTGTCTGGGTACTACCAGAGTTTTGAACCATAATTCCCTATGGTAGCGGCACCATTTTCAGCATTGACGAAATAGGGTGATTATTTCCTGTGGACGAAGAAGGGTGAGAAGAGATTTCAGAAGTTGAGATAGTGACAATGGATAGATTTCCTCCATGACTATTACTTTGAGATTTTTTGTACTCCTAGGAAGGGGAATGTGGTAGCAGATGCACTCAGTAAGAGATCTAGTCTACAATTGATGAGTGAGGCATTAGAGAAGCTAGTCGCACTATAGATATCCTTCATGGATAAAGATAGAGTGACTTACCTCAAGTCTATTACTATCACTCCCCAAATTCATCAACAAATTTGGGGGGCCATAGCTTGAGTCATTGAGTGTGAGTCCCGACGTGCTCAGATTTCCTCAACACGGTCTCTTGAATGATTTTCTGATGGTGGGGAGCACATCATCCTCTTCAGAGGACAAAAAATGGTATCTTTGATGCTTTGGGATATTCTTTTGAGGGAGATCCATACATCCCCTTAGTGGTACATCTTATAGTGGTGAAGGTGTACTAGGACTTCAGACATCAATATAGGTGGTCAGGGATGAAGGAATTAGTGGCAGAGTTTATATCATGATGTATCACTTGTCAGCAAGTGAAAACTACATAAAGCCGACAGATTTCATATGCCGATAAGAGGTGGGAGACCATGTCTTTCTACGGGTCTCACCTCGATGAGGTTTTCATAGGTTCATCTAGGGAGGAAATTTATCTTCAAGGTTCATCGGACCTTTCTAAAAATTCTCTGCAGAGTGGGCAAGGTGGTGTACCATCTATCTCTTTTTCCATAGATGTACCGGGTGCGTAATGTTTTCCATGTTTCACAACTGAGGAGATGTGTGAATTATCCAACGCACATTGTCCTCTTGGGTGAGTTAAACTTTGAAGATGGAGTGACTTTTATGGAGTTCCTAATAGAGATAGAGGATCAACATGAGGGAATCCTTCGTGGATGGTCGATCCATCTAGTGTGAGTTTGCGGGCATCACGGGGACCTCCATGAGATCACATGGGAGTGGGAGGCCCAGATTCATACTCAGTAACCTCAAATGTTTGATTTTCCATTTTTTGGCATTCGGGGATGTATATCCCTAAGGTGGGGAGAATGTAATGTCCCAGAATTTCCATATAATTTTTTTAATTATATGGAATTATTTTGAGACTGCGAAATCTGACAGAACATGATTCTGAGGCCCGTAGTTCCCGGAATGATCCGTCGAAGTTTTGTTATGCTTTAATTAGCAAGCATAAGAAGTTTTCCTGAAAAAGTGTATTAACTCTTAAACCGTTGCTCGGATAAAAATTATGATGGCACCATTGTGTTAATGAAGGTGGGTTTACCCTAAGTGAAACTTATGTTTAGTCGGTGCATGCCTCCTGTGAGAAAACCCAAAAATGACAAAACTGTAAATAAGATAATTAAATAAAGATATTTTATTTTATAAATTCTTATAACTCACGGATGGTGGCTCAGATTAAAAATATGAGACCACTGGTGAGCTCGTGATGGTATTATCTATTTAGGAAGATACTAACATTGGTTTGTGTGGGTTACTAGTGAAAGTTAGTTTTTGGCTGTAAGTAATATAATTAAGTGAAAATTATTTTATTGTAAAATCTATAACATCTAAAAGGTAACTCGGATTGAAAATCTAAGAGTACCATTGAGGTCGTTAGGGCATTTTTTCCTTAGGAATATCTTAACCATGCCTAGCACAATTTGGGGGTGATGGTTAATAATTTTCTGAACATTTTTTCAGGTATGTTTAGTAAACGCATGAGCAGCATTTCCTAACATTTGAATCAGTGCTTGAATTAAAAATTTGAGAGAACCATTGAATCTGCAGTGCTGAGATTCACTTAAGGGGGACTTTACTTTGACCACAATAGGATTGGAGAAAATTTTATGTTTTGTGACTTTTTAAATGAAATAAAATGAAATTATTTTATTATTTTATTTTCATTATTATCCTCTAATGGACAAGAGGAGTGTGGGGCCAATGAAGTGTCAATCTATTAAATGTCTTGACCCTTCAATATAAGTGACCAAAATGTTGGGGAATTAGGAAGATTCCTAATTAATGAGAAAGCATTAATTTCTAACGTTGTTACTTACCCTCTCCCTCTCCAATTTTATAGAGCTTGGGAGAGGTATCAACACTGCTTCACCAATCAATGAAGTGTTGACCAAGTGCAGAGATGCCAAACCCTTAGAGGATAGATCCAGTTCTAGCAGGAAGTGATGAGCGACACCGAACAATGAACCTAAGAACGACATATGAGCGATGTTGTTGGAAGCTAGTTGTGGAGGATGGTGAACACTTCCCCGCTTCAATAAATGTGCACTCACCATCGTTCTTGAGGTAGGGGTTTGGATTCACATTTATTTCAAGTGAATTTATTGAACCCCACTATCCTCCCTATTGTTTATGAGCTAACACAGAGGGGTTACCCTAACGAACACGACTCAGAACCTCTGTAATCATTGATACACTTTTTCATTCTCCCTGGATTACCGCCAGTGCACTGACACCGACCAACAACGAAGAAGGTTTGTGTCGGTGCATGCCGCAAGAGGAGGTCACGGTACAAAGATACGTCGGTCATCGGAATGGCCAGCACCAGCCGGCCATGGAGGAGCTGAGGTGCACCATCGCGCGCTACTGGTGATCAAAGGGTCGTGGATCATTAGCCATGGTGATCAGAGGAGGCGTCAGGCACTTCGGCTGGTCGTGGAAGGAGAGGCGGTGCGACCAACATGTCGCCGGCGAGCGGAAGGCAGTGTGACCAGCCCACCACCGGTAGAAATGAAGCCATTTTCAAATCCGTAGTGGAGGTTAAAACAATTCCTTTTGTGTGTTCCACGATAGTAGGATGGTGCCCACACGGCATCGCCACTACACAAACCAAATGGCCTCCAGGCTGTTCGAGAGTTCGGGAGGCCAAGGGTCACACCCCCTCGCGCCGGCTAGGGCGGACCCCACAGCGGGTTGTAATCTACCATGGCCAGGCTGTAGCCATATCGAGCTACCCATTGCAGGTCACTCCCCTTGCATGTCAGGCCAGACCATGGCCCAACCTAGACCAAGTCGGGCCGGATCAGTCCGACCGGGTCGGACTGAACACAGGCCCAGAAACACTTAAAAGGCCATATCTAGGGAACAAGATGTCTGTTTGACAAACCTTCTACAGCGTTGGGATACTTTTATAGATAATTTTCTTTCGGTATAATCCTCTTGAGTTTCGGATATAGTTGGAGTATGGCTGGGTTGGATCGATCCCAAATCCAACTGGGCCACCGGAACTAAAACACGTATAAATCACAGACTGGACGTCAAATCGATACACCATCTATTATTTTGGAACCCTTACAACATGGAGGTCATTCTGAATACTTATTTATGGAGCTTCATGGTGATTGAGTTTCGACCGATGGCTTGATCAGTGGTTCTCCCAAAATCAAGCACACTATGAATGGGAATCCAGCGGCTGGCAGTGAGGCTGATATTGGAGATAGATCATTCAAAGGTTAGTACCGAGCGATCCTATGTGGGACAACAATGATCCTATGTGGGTAAGATCCTTTGTGGGTCAGCACTCATCAATCCTGTGTGGGTCAGGGTATACAAATCTTGTGTGGGTCATATCCTGTGTGGGTCACTGCTCAGAGATCCTTTGTGGGTCATCGCATACCGATCCTGTGTGGGTCAGATTCTATGTGGGTCATTGTCAGGGTTAGTACCTATCGACTCTTGGCAGGTCAGATCCTGTATGGATCATTGAGGGGGTTAGTACCTCTCGATCCTATGTGTGTCAGAATCCGTATGGTTATAAGCAGAGCCTCTTAATAGAAGAAGATGATCTAGCTTCGCGACTAATCATTTGTACTTCTATACTTCACTTAAAACCTGGTTTGAGTTGAGACTCTATATAAACTATGAATTTTACATTCGTGGTACTATCTTAATGGCGATACATGTGTTGTACTTTTACCATCATTTTACTATCTTCATGGTGTTACTTATGTGGTACTTTTACCTTTGTGGTGTAACCATCGTACGGTTACATGTGTGGTACTTTAACCTTCATGGTGTTACCTTCATGGTGTTACCTTCATGGTGTTACCTTTTTGGTATTCTACCCTCATGTATGATATGAGTATGTCTTGATAACTTAGGTGGATGTAGTGGAACATACATAAGTAGAGTTGATGTCTTACTTTGTTGTTTTCCTTTATGGAACTTTAGGAGACCTACGAGGTCTCGGGATCCCTACTGAGAATCATTATTCTCACACCTCCATGGGCTTCACCTGCACCTTGTTGTGTCTTGTGTATATGACGTACAACATTGATCGAGGCTGAGAGAGCTAGGATTGGACAACACTCGAAGGTGGACCATTTGGTGTTACGTGGTACAGGGACTACGAATCATAAGTTGTACCTACCCTTCAGGTAGGATCCACGGAGGATGATCCAGTAGCTTCTTTCCATATTTTAGTTGTCTTTTACTTTTTAGTTGTACTCGTACTTTCAGTTGGGCTTGTATTCCATCCCCTTTACATTAAACACAATTTTTACAATAGCAGTTCACTTAGTGGTTGCTTCTTATTGTTTTATACACTGTGTGATTGTATAGGTTTAAAGACAATTCCTTCCTATTTTAGGGATATGACTTTTTGGTGCATGTCACCAGCCCCTGGCCTATGGAAGGAGGGCTTAGGGTGATCACAGAATGAGCCCCAGGGGACGGGTCGTGACATATATTCTTATAGAATGTGACTAGAACCAATGTTGTATTTTCTATACAAATCATCTGAGAGAATATAATAGATTATACACTAATCATGTATTTCCATTATTACCTAGATTAACAAACTCATCAACCAAACATAGAGATGATTTTTCCAAAATAATCAAAAAATAATAAAATAATCACCATTTATAAAATTACAACATAGTTTTCCTATATTCTTATCCATCATATATTATCAAATTAAGATGCTAGAAGAACTATATATCACAATTTATCATTGAAATGATTTTGGAAATTCATTTCACCAAAAATGTATATATATATATATATATATAGATACGATGATACCATATGAATTAGAATTTTAGAGGGACAATGCTAAATATATTGATTATTGATGAAATACACATATCTAGTTCTATAAATGTAAATATGAATAACCAATTACTATCGTTTTGTCTAGGTGTAGGGATAATATGTTGTAAAATATCACCCAATTTGATCCCAATGATATGGGGGAGAATTAATTTAAACACTCATTGGAATTAGTTTTTACCTCATTCCCATATAGGGGATTTTGGATGAATTAATCATCTCTAATAATACATTAATGAAGATCTTAGAGGAATGCAACATCTACCCTAGTCTTCCAGTTTATATCTAGTCAATATAAACCCAGACTTTTGTGTGATTAAGTGAATATAAATATATTAATAATCACAAATATACAACCAGATCAATTTCTGATACATATATAAATCACGATGATATCACTATAATCCTTAGGATTGGCTCATTATATAGTAGTCCATTGTGGTATCTCCTAAAAGTCAGTATTCATTTTTCTCCAAGATAAAACAGATTTAATGTTATATATGAATACACTAAAATCACATCATTCAAATCTATGATACTCTAACCTATCAAACAAGAATTTTCATATAGTACTCTCAAGAAGGTATATCATTCTTGATAGATTAACACATCTATAGTTAATTTTACTATAAATGTAATTATTAAATAATCAATAAATAATAAATTTTATATTACCCTACAAGACACATCAAATATCAGTAGATAACACTACTAGTATAATTATGTATGCCTTATTAAAATAAATATACCTAATATTCTACCCCTATTTTTTTAAAACATTCATACAATTTCTTAAAAAATATTAATCATATTTTACAAAACGAATTTTTTTAATATTTTAATTTTATCTTTTAAAAAATTTCATAAATTAAAATAAAAAGACAAATTTGAGATTAAAAAAAGATAAATACAATCAAAAAATGGAATGAAACATAAAAATAAAGTGAAAATTAAATAGGTGGAGCACATAACCATGAATGTTACATATCACACTTCACACATAAAAACAAACAACATAGTTTTCATGTACGATTTGATCTGATCATCCATTCCAGATATGGTAATTGGTTGGACCAACACCTAAAACTCTTCCATTTCATATATTAGGACAATATTTTATCAAATGGAGACATATTTTTCAGTCTCTATTATTTCCTTTAATTATAAGATGATGAACTAGATTTGTTTTCAAAAAATCAAGACAACATCTTTATGTCCCATTCACTTTTTGAGTTCTTTATGAATTATTCCTCCCTCAACTAAAAACACGATAAAACATACCAATTGAATATTTTCCATGACTCTATAGTTATTGTTTCTAGAAAATTATATCCAGAATAGTATATATAGTTTTTAATTGTTTTTTTGAATCGATAAGGAAAGTAATCTATTAAATTTAGTTATGCTCATAATGGATTTTATTCAAACTAATATCATTAAAATATACATAAAAAACTATGATTACTAAAATTATTTCTAAATAGGTCCTTTAGTCTAGTTCATTGAGTACATGTTCCATAACATGAACACTATGTATTCTAAAATGATAGCTTTATTGTGTGAATCCATCCATATAAAAATTGGATTTGAATTTTTTAGAACCTTAATTACCATATTTGGTACCCAATTATATGTGAAATATATTTTTCTAAAATTCAAATAATTTTACATTTATGATTCTAAAATATTAATGGAATTAAAATAACTCTTTTTGTTCTATTTATGTAGATGGTATAAGGATCATTGGAATCTCGATTCCTAAAATTCTCTAAAACATTGGTAGAGAAATTTATTTTTCCACACATATTTCTATGAAATTTTTAAATTCTTCTAGAAGGAAAAAAACATGGACCTTTAGGTGGAACTCTATAGTAATGATAAAACATATCATCTCCCAATAAATAATCTTATAATACTTCTTAATGTTTTTTTTCATATTCTTCAAGCATGACAAAAACATTGTTCAGAACCCTAATGAATTTATGATCGTCATGCTTTATTACAATTAGATAATATATATTAATAAATTTATTCCTTGTAATAGTTGGTAACCTTTGAACATATTACCTGATTAACATTACAATATTAGGCTCCTCATCTATCTCATCATCATGAAATTTTCAATATTGTTCCTACTGATCAATCGTTATATGGTGTTGTTTCTAAAAATTTTCAGCTTTTCATGTTCATCGTGTACTTGATCAAATCAAATTTTTGAATCAGTATTATATTTTTAATTTAGATGTCCAGTATTTTCAAACTTATGGATCCTTAAAGTCTTCATATTTCTAATACTATCATCTTATTGAGTGATCTAATGACCATTCTACCCCAATAAAATTCATTCAATATTTATTTAATCAATATAATTTCATACTATCAAAATTTTCAATTTTTAAATGGTTTTTTATGCTTCTTAGATGTTTAATTTGTTCGTTATTATCCTTCAAAATTAATGAATTTATATCCATTCAATTTTAATGAGATTCTCAAGTACAGTGCCTTTTAATTTATCGATTGTTTCATTCATTTCATTAATAAATGGTAATTGAACCACATAATGATTATAAAGGAAAACTATACATCTACATGGTCATATAACATCTAACATTGTACATAAAAGAGTCAATGTATCATGTCTGTTCATCTAGAATGAAATTATATTTTCATTTACTGTTTTCTATATTAATTTTATAATATGGATACTCATTAATCCAGCACACGAATCGTTCCTCAGTAAACATTGTAAATATTATTATCAAGTAATTTTTTATATATGAACCATATATTCAGATGGAAAATGGTTTTACCACGAAAATAACATTAGCATTATTTCCTTTAAGGACAGATATCAAGTGTCATTCATGAAAATAGTGATTCATTTTTATCCAAAAATAACAAAAACTCTATTATATACTAATAAATTCTTATTGGTTCAAACTTATTTAACATAAACATAGGCATGTTGATTCTAAAACATCTATTTCTAGGATTTTTTGAGATTCTATACAATATGGATAATCCACTTTTGAGAATTTATGAAATGTCTGCTTTAGAATCTATATTACATCATAATATTAATTTTTCAATTCTAGGGTACCTTACTAGACAACATTCACTATATCGGTGCTGATATTTGTTTCTAAATATCAAATATATGCTCTAGTATATCATAATATTTAATAAATAAAATATATCTAAATATGGTCTTTATGTTCATGAAGTAATTTCTCTAGAGGTTCTAGATTAATTGTTTGAATCATCTATATATATCATTGTACATGAAATCCAATGAATTAAATCCTTAGTTGCATCCAAATGATCATTCTTTTTTAGAGTAGCATCCCTCAATTTTTGAACACTTCATCTACCTATTATATATTGTCTATATTCTCTTCTATATTTTTACTATATATTTTAGATCCTCATACATATAATCTTCAATGTACTGTGATAATCTATGGAAGTCCTTTTTCCATTCTCCTGTAAAATATTCCAAGGTCATTATTGAGGCCAAATGTTGTAACTATCAATTGAAACAAGCCATGTTGTTTTTTAAATGTTGTAAATTGTATAGCCTATTCTTTGATCATGACCACCCAATATCATGACGTGAGATAAGATTTCAAATATTCCATTTCCCATTAATACCAATACTTTTTATAAAGGCCTCCATATTTGGATGATTTTTTATATCATCCATTGAGGAAAAATTAAAATAATGGTAATCAATAACCATCTTATATATTCCATTCTTATCCATAGCCTTATTCATTTCCTTGAATTGCACACTGTCGTATGAATAATCACAATTAGTATTTAACAAAATAATAAGTATTTCTAAAATATTTTTCTCAAATATAATGAAAAATTCCTTAGGAAAGAAAATACCCTTACTAACGATCACCATGTTGGAAACTTTAGTTGTGATTGTAGCACCTGGAATACCATTTTCCCATAATTTTAACATTTGTTCAGTTAAATTTTCTAATAAATAATTTTTTATCTTGGAAAATGAAACTATATTACTTATCCTCGTATATTTTAATACTACCAGTTTTTTCTGCTTCTAAATCATTATTTGTTATAATTTATCCTCATATGAATAGGTATCCACTTACATATAATATAATTTCTTTTATGGAATCATTTTGATGTTTGAAAAAGTAGTTTGAATTGCTTAATTAGTGAGGGTAATTCTTTATAAAAATATAACTATTCGATGATATCATATAAGTAATAGATATACAAATAAGAATTCATATGGAAATTTATGAATAAAGAAAATAATATTCACCTTAAACATTAATCCATTGAGATAAATGTTAACATCGTTTGCAACATCATGAATGAAAACTATTTTATTGTTAACAACTATAAATTGTAACTAAATGAATTCATAGGCTACTCTTGAAAATAGGACTCTTGTGTAAGTGAATTTACATCCTTTATAATTTAGGAGTGTATATGCAGTTCAACCAATGTTATCATTAAAAATGTATCGCAATCCCCAATCATTTCCATATGTAATGAGGACATGATATATCCTATATTAGAATTATCATACTCGTAGATATGTAGTAAAACAATGATTTTTTACAATATTTCCCTAAACTGATATTATAGTTTCATTTAATTAATTATAATCGTCATTTCAATTTGATATCCTTTGATTCTTTCAAGGGATCTCAAGTATATTTTTCGTAAGATATCATTTTTTGAAATCCAATCATCTATTCCATGACCCACCATCATTAAGATAAATGAATTGAAAAAAAGTGTCACACCCTTCGTTCTACAAGATCAAAGAGAGATAATGACCATTGAGTCCCACCTTCAATAGGCCCCAGAGTGGCAACTAGAACCAAGGTTATAGAATCTCACCCAAAATGGATGGAATTACCCTTTTAATTAAAGCTGTTTTGGGATATAAGATTTTAAAAGTCACAAAAAAATATTTATTTAGAGGGATCCAAAACTCTACCCATTAATGATTGAAATGTAAACTTCCACAAAAGTAAAACTAAAGTACTAAAGTAAGGTACCAAAAGAAAAGACTAAGTAGAAAAAATATATTATCCTGATGCCTGGCCTATTAATGTCATGCACGGTCCTTGAAGTCCTCATAGAAACCTAATAATAGTTTCATAAATGTATGGTGGGTATACAAGTATACCTAGTAGGAAAAATAATGCCACCCATGAATAAGTGGGAGAAGTATACTAATTCCCTTTGAAAGTGAAAAAAACTAAAAACATCATACATGGAAAGATAACCAGCCCAGCATCACTAAGGCACACTCCCCAAATATCCCATGTCATGTTAGATAACAATATAAGAACATTGATTACTTGGGTACCAAGAACCACTTTCCCATTGGTTATCTTCTCCTACCAAACACCTAACATCATGATGTACCACTATTCCCAAATGAAGTCCCACTACCACAACCGCCTTTACACACCTAGGTCACAATCTACACATATCCTACCCCGAGACACCTAGGTCACAACAACCACACCTCCCACCTGAAATCACATGGGCCTCATCCTGAAGACACATGGGAATCAAAATTGTCTTGAAAACACCTAGGCCTCCTACCCACACCACAACCTGCCTGAGGTATCTTTGGATATACTAAACCTTAATCAATTACATCATACATATATACGCTCGAGCAATATGAACTGGAAGAGGGTGTGAGGAAGAATGTTAGTAACCAGTCATCCATTCTCCTATTGGGATGTTGGGAATGACTCCATCCCCCGTGAAATGGGTGTTTTTTTCTTGTATTCCTCATCATGGTTGAGGTTTGTATTGAAAATCACAAGAAATTGCATGTTTAAACATATAGGTAATGAAACAATCAATTCAACCTATGGGTTTCTAAATAATAATCTGTCCAACAAAAACCACCTTTTCTGCTACCCCACATGCATGTATCACCCCAAATGAGGGTCTCTTAGGTAAGTTAATGTATACCCCATGGAAATCCATTAAACAAATTGTCAACCAATATTTATCAAGTATTAACTTTTTCATTCCATCCCTAGTCAAGAAACTAACAAGAAAAACATATGCAATCCCTTTCAGAAGAATAATGGAAAATAAAATCCTCCATGGAAAAAGATGAAGTAGCGACCAAGGTAAGGAAATCCATTTTAACACCTGCTCATAAAAAATATAGAGAACAACACATCTGTAGTCCCACTACACAACCCCTTTTTCCTAGACAACCATTCAAACACTGAGAAATGTAATTATTCAAAGTCATAAAACTCATTCATCCTCTGTCAACTAGAACTGATATCCCTATTGCACAACATCACGACACACATCACACCCATAAACATGATGTCATGAAACAACCATGTCCTACAGCACTGCTACCCAAACACTGCATAGAAGCAGTACCACTACATAAAAAATTCTTCCATTCCACAATTAATAAATAAATATCTCAACAAGAGATTACTTCGAACCTTGTGTACCACCCCATACACAAATTTCTCATCAAAACACTTACAAACAGAAGCCCAATTGCAAATATATACAACACCATTCTCACAAAACCAACTCCTATGTTTCCACCCTTGTATTCGTAACATGTCTTCCAACAACGACATCACAAAACCCCCACGGAGTACAAAACCCAACTAAGCACATCACTCCACCACAACATTAGTCCATACATATTCATATTTAGCAAGAGGGGTTTATTAATTCAACATTAAATAACATGGGTGATAATGAAATTGGTTTGATTAGGGGGAGTCCATTTATTTAAGAAATTATACTTGATTAAAAAGATACCATGTTACAACTGTTTATCATATCATCACAAAAAAAATATTGAACACCACTAGTGTGTAATAAAGACCAGTAACAACCATGTTTTTCCGAAGGCCATATATCCCACAATATTCAAAACAAGGTTCATGGATAACTATTATAACATCATACATAACATCATCCCTTCCCTTCCTTTATTTCATTGACCCCAATTATATTTTGATCATCATATTAACTTCCACTCATTTATTTCTCATTTAAGTAAAGTATTCATCCATTATTCACAAATATTCATTTTCAAACCCACCTCGCATGATACACAAATAAAGAGAGGCATATTTATATCTACTTGAAACAATAGGCAACTGAAACTCCACTTTTTATCAAAAAAAGGGACCTTGTGAGCTATAGAAAACTCCATGAGAACTAAGCAAGAGAGGGATCTAACAAAAATGAGAGACTTGTCTAGAGATGAAGGCTTTAGGCTCACCAAGGGGGGAAATGGAAGAATATAATAAGAGATATCAGTTTAAGAAAAGGAACATTCCTAAAAAAACTAGAGAGAGGATTTCAAAGTGCTTAATAATGGGATGGTGGTTTAACTCTATGTTTTTGTATTTTTATGGTTTTCTTCATGTTAGGAATTAATTTTTGTATAATAATTCTCTTGAAAATGGTGTATAAGGCGTTAAAAACAACAATGAGTGGATAAGATCCTTATTCAATGAAACAAACATGTAACATGGGTGGGGCTGGAAGAAAATCGAGAAACTGGAAAATTTGGAAAGGGATAGACACTCTTATGGTGCCATCATTTCAGTGTTCCCTCATTTTGGTGCCACCAGATCTTTTCCACCTCTTTGGTGAAACTATTTGGTGAAACTGTATTTTTGGAAAACTCTTGATAGAAGCCAGTACAACCCTCCAAGAACACTAATAGAAATAGATTTTTCTGAATGAAATGGCTCCATAAAATCTGGTTCATTACATCAAATACCTATCAAACTATTCACATCCCAGAGAATTTAAAACATTATATAGAAAAATATGCATCATAACAACCACCCCATAAGATACCTCTTAGGGAAAAACCACCCTACATTGCTTGAAAACCTGAGAAAAATCCTCAACATCCAAGAAAGTCTCACCAACCTCTATAGGACCAAACAACCTCATAAACACAAAAGATCACACTTTCCAAACACATTGATTAGGGATCCCCTTCATCATATCAAGATACTATCCACTTTGGGCATAACCGACTCTCCCGCACTAGTTCAATCGCATTTTCACTAGTGCTTCTTGATTATGTATTAGGTCCTTCCCTCCCCATAGTCTGGACTTTTCACACACATTTAGGGAACAATGAAAAAAAATCAACTCACAAAAATCTTGGTCAAGCATTGCATCATAAGAAAAACAAAAAAAGAGAAAAAACAAAAAAAATAGTGTACTAGGCATGAATCTATGCCTCTCACTCCCATGTACTCTCATAAAGGACAACATCCATCCATAACACTAGAACCAACATAATGGTCTGTCCATTAAGAACATTCTCCTCATGATACAAGAGTCTAACTGGTCTCTCCATGAACTTCATTTTTTCCTCAATATCCATCACTCTCCAGTCAGTGATGTGGGAGTCATCGTGTAGATACTGATAGAGTTGAGAGACATGGAAGAATTCATTGATCATGTCCTACCACGGTTGAAAGGCCAATTGATTTTACACCTGGCCAACTAGATCCTACACCTCTAAAGGTCTGACGAACCTGGTAGAAAGCATGCTCCCTATAGATGACCTCCACTGCCCACATTGAGGGGAAACATTCATGAATACATGGTCCCAAACCTCAAAATCCAAATGCCTCCTCCTATTATTATAATATGATGTTTTCAATCTTATTCTCTATTCACCCTCTCACAGACAAGTTTCACCATCTCTTTCATACTATGCACAACATCAAAAATAAGATTAGATACCTACCCAACTTCCATCCAACACACAGGTGAACAACGTGACCTACCATATAGATCTTTGAACGGATCCATACCAATGGAAGAGTGATAGATATTATTGTAAGAAAACTCTAACAAAGAAAATTTTCACACCCAAGACCGACTAATGTCGAGAAAACATGCACATAAGATATGCTCCAACTTCTGGATGCTCCTCTTTGTCTTTCTATCTGTCAGAGTGTGGAATGTAGTGCAGATGAGTAACTGAGTTCCAATTATCACAAAGTGAGATAATCTATATTGGAACTCCATGAATTCGTGCCACCTCATACACATACATCTATGCTTATGCATCTAATGCACTCAACTCCATGATCTCTAAGATGTGAGAAGATTTCATCCAGTGATCCAATACTACCCAATTATCATTGTAGCCTCCCTAAGAATTGGATAATCCTATGATGAAATCCATCAATATTTCATCCCACTTCCATTGGGAATCAGTCAAGGGCTACAATAGAAATCCATAATCCTGGTGCTCAGCCTTCACCTATTGACACACAAGGCACATTGCCACTGAATCCATCACATCCCACTTTGCCCGGATCCACAAAAACTATTATATCAAGCCTCAATACATTTTAAAATATCCTGGTTCCACCTCCATTGGTGAGCTATGGAACTCATGGAAAACTTCCTTATGCATTTTCACTAGGAAAAATAGATTCCCATGGAATAACATATGATTATGAAAATCCTCAAACCATCCCTCCAAAGCATCACCCTTGACAGTGTGATAACACATTACTTCTGTATCTGAGTGTACCCACTAAGAATCCTCTATCTAATACATCAAAAAATATTGTACTATCATCTGAAATAAATATCCTCTGCTTCCATCCACACTCACATCCAAACATGATGTTTATAATTCCTCCCTTCCATTCCAATAATTTGTAGATTCTCGAACAACCTCCTTCTAGAAATTCCTACTTAAGTAATATTCCATGACGTTCCCCATTCCAGATGTGTAATAGAAATCAAAGTAGTACTATTTGAGAAACTCCATCCACCTTCATTTTCACAAGTTCATGTCCCACAGGGCGAAGATATACCTCAATCTCATATGAATTATAATGAACAGAATGTCCTCCCCAATGAGGTAATGTCCCGAAAAATTAAGCGCAAATACGACCGCTACAAGATCTAGATCATGGGTGGAATATTTATGTTTTTGTAGATTTAACTACATATACCCAAAAGATATCAATACTCGTTGTTCCATTAGTACACGTGCCATGCTTAGACCTGAAGAGTAAGAGAAGACCACAAATGTCACCCCTTTTTTGGGAAAAGTAAGCACTATAGTAATGACCATATTCCCCTTTAGGTAACTTAAATCTAGATAGAACTTCTCACTCCACACAAAGGCCTTGTATTTTATACTAAAAGCTATCAACAGAGCTGTAACTCGAGAAATTTTGGGTATGAACCTCTGGTAATAGCCTGCTGGACACTAGAAGCTTTGAACCTCTTCCATATTCATTGGTGCTTCCCAAGAAACAAACGGCTTAACATTTTATGGGTCCACTTCTATCCATTGTCGAGACATTTCATTTATAAGGAACTTCACCTCTCACATCATGAATGTTCACTTGGAAAAATTCCCATAGAACTAGTGGTTCCAAAGGACCTCCAAGTCTTTAATCAGGTTCCCATTGTTCTCCTCCACTAACATTGAGTAAATCAGAATATCATCGATTAACATGATGAAGAACTGGTCCAAGAACTTTCAGAAGATAGATTTCCTTATCCCCATGAAAAAGGATGGTGCATTTTTAACATTAAAGGGCATGACCACATTATCAAAGTGTCCATACATGCACCTAAAAGCAGTATTTATGATGTCAACCTCCTTCAACCTAATCTAGTGATATCCACACTGCATATCAATCATGGAGAACCAACCTACTCCCCATAACTGGTAAAAATAGGCCTTCTAATCATGATAGAGGGTAATAGATCCTGACTGTAAAATAATTTAGTCTCTGGTAGTCTATTCACAGCCTCATGCCACCATCTACCTTAATTATGAACAAGATAGGATCACCCCATAGTGACACACATGGCTAGATAAAACCATTTTTTCATCAGGTCATCAACTTGAGTCTGCAACTCCCACAAGCCATAAGGTTCTATCTGATATGGATCCATTGAAATCGGATAAGCACCAGGTTGCTAGTCTATTCCGAACACAACATCATGTCGAGGGGGTAAAGTCGCAACATGTTCGAGGAAAACATCTAGGTACTCCACGACAACACTCG
This sequence comes from Viscum album, assembly GCA_963277665.1. NCBI lineage: Eukaryota > Viridiplantae > Streptophyta > Magnoliopsida > Santalales > Viscaceae > Viscum > Viscum album. The sequence goes on along the minus strand of OY728126.1, from coordinate 1,664,591,991 downwards.
GAACCTCCACCAACTCTGCACACATCAACTCCTCTGATAATATGGAAAACACATAATGAAGAGTCTAAACAGGCCAACTACCCTCTGGATGACTGTGTTCTCCATGAAAAGCTACACGATGGCCCTGAAAATTTCAAATAAAACAACACTCCTCAGTAAGAAGTTTATAACAGAATGCATATAGAAATACTCATTGATGCCAAGGATGACATTTTATGGCTATATATTTATTACAAGAAGATCCCCACCGGTCTGATGTGGCCCCAATATTAGTATACATCCCTTGAAAACATCAAACTGACTTGTCTGACCTCTAACTGGCATGCTCAACACTAGGGGCATAGATATTCTCCCTATGTTTATTCCCAAGAAACGAGATAGACTATGTGCAACAATGGAGTGTGAAGCTCTTGAATCAAACAAAGAACACACAAGAGTAATAAAAAGAATAGTCTTACCTCGAACAACCTCTAGCCACACTAGAACTATTGACTTAGTGGAATGTAACTACCCACACCCACCTTCTCTACCCCTATAATGTTAAATGCCTCCAAAATAATAATGAGATTGAACGGGGAACTGAATCCAATGATTTCCATGTCCAACACATACAAAGAACCTCGGTCTCATGCCCATGCGGAAAGGATGAGGACCAGAAGGTCAGATCATGAATTCTTGAGGCCAACTTTCCGCTGGTCAAAACATGGAAGGCCTTGATACCAGATACCATTTGCTGATTGCCTTCCCCTAAGAAGAACTCAGTTGGTTCCCCTCTCATGGTAATCCTCACTATGATTGCATCATATCCAATACATTGACCTTATTCTTAAATTTCCATACATCAAGTACGATAAAGAGAGTGACGACATACTAAATAAAAGGTTAGAGGGCCTCCTCAAAGCATCTAACCCCTAAATCCTCATCCAGAAATAGATCCAGAGAAAAGAATAGGATATCCTGGAATATGATCCCCAATTCCCTCACCGACATACTCTCTTACTGGAGGTAGATTATCTCTTGCATCTTCTCAATCTCCATCAATGAGAAATGGAAATCTACCCAAAAATATTTCACAAATTAATCCCATGATACATCGGTCTCTTTACCCTCCCTAATTTAAATCATCCACCATTGATGTCATTCTCCTCGCATTTGGATCAATGAAATAGGAACCCCAAACTCCCTTTGAGCACGGATCTAGGTAAAGGTGATTATCTAGTCCTCAATCTAGTGACCAGTCTACAAATCTGTAACACTGCCTTCAAACATCCCCAGGGTCTTCTTTTGGAAAGCACAAAGGGTATCTTGCCAGTAGTCATATTCCTCCTCTTGATCGTCCCTCCCCTAATCAACTATGTAAGTCTGTTGGGACCCAACTACTCATACCCCACATGGGTGATGTTTGGGTTCCATAACTGAAAAGGTAAACAAGAAACTCCTATGCCCAGGTAGTATGAAATTTTCTTTTCATATTTAATTTAACTATTTGTTTAAATTATATTCAAAAAAATTTCACGACATGTCGGAACACACATCATTATGATGCAGGTACATTTCAATGGGTCTCTACCCAACAATCAGCGTACCCTCACTTGGTCATTTGGTAAGAACAGATTCCTAGCATCAAATCATGGGGGGTCTAAAATTTTGTGGCCTAGAATATATTTTGTGGCCTATTTCACACAACAAGTTTTCCTAATACCGTTTCCCGACTATCCCTTTCGTTCCTCAATTTTCCTATCTCCGGAATCCAACCTATCTCTCAACCATCACCTCAAATACCATTCTATCCAGAACCACCTTCTTCAATATGTGGGAAGGGAAACCAAACTTCCACACCCTTTATTCTTCAAGATGAATGATAGACTATGATCACAGAGTCCCGCATTTAATTGGCCCTAGAGCGGTGACTATCACCAATTTTATAGAATCTAAAAAATATATAAGGAATTACACATTTTATTTAAAATAGGATCAGGAGATAAAATGGTAAAAGGTCCAAATAAAACCAAATATTTATATAGAGGGAACCAAAATCCAAACCTTTTATGATTTAAATGTAAACTGTGAGAAAACTACAACAAAAGTGCTGAAGAAAGTTACCCAAATAAATAAGTGATTAGAAAAAAAACAACTATCCCAACACCCTAGCTGCTAATGTTCAGAAAGGTCCTTAAAGTCCTCCTGGAAACATGAAAAAAGTTCCAAAAACATAGGGTGTGTATACATGTATACCCATTTGGAAAACTAATGCCACATTTTTACAAGTGGGAGAGGCATATTAATACCCCCATGAAAACAGAAGAATCCAATTGCACCTAATAAAGAAAGATAACCATCCCAGACTCACCAAGTCACGCTCTCCAAATAATTCAAGTCATGTATGATAATAATATATGAAAATAGACGATTTGGGTACCCTAAACTACTTTCCCACTAGTTATCCTCTCCTCCATAATGGTCAGCATCTTTACGACATCACTCTTACCAAATGCAGTCCAACTACCACAACTGCCTGCCCAAACATGGGAAACAAACCCATCATATCCCGCCTGCAAAAACCTAGGTCACAACCATGAGACCTCTCACCCAAAAACACATGGGCATTATCCCAAAGACACCTGTGAAAAAAACCTTGTCTAAAAACACCCTAACCTCTCACCCACACAACAACCTACCCAAATGATCATGGGCTATAGTAATCATCATGTCATTACAACCATCCCAGATATACACGACATGTATAAACTGGAAGAGGGTGTGAGGAAGAAAGTCAGTAACTAGCCATCCATCCTCCCACTGATATTTTCAGAAAGACACCCTCCCCTATTAAATAGGGGTTTTCTATATACAGTGCTCATCATGGATGGGGTTTATATTGAAAATAAAAAGGCACTACATGTTTATACATATTGGTAAACAAACACTAAGCCCATTCTATGGGCTTCAAAACAACCAACCTTCCTACAAAAAAACCTTTATTACTACCCCTACATGCATGTATCACCACGAACGACAACCACTTCCATAAGGGGAAGTAACCCCCCTCCATTTCATTAAACCAATTTTCATCCTCCTTTAACCAAGCATTCATTTATTTATTCCTTCCCTAATAGGGAAACTAAAAAGCACAACATCTGCAACCATTTTTAGAAGGATTAAGGGCACTAAACCCTACCAAGGAAAATTTGGAAGTAGGGATGAAGGTATAAAAATCCATTTTAACACCAATTCATAAAAAAATAGAGAACATCTGACTTGTAGTCCAACTGCACACCACTTTTTTCAGAGATTCTCATTCAACCATTGTCACCTGTCATTCTTCAATGTTATCCTACTCAATCATCATCTCACAACTAGAACCGGATGCCCTGCTTCAGAACAACACCACACCCAGCACCCCTATAAAAATGAAATCACAACACAACCGAGTCTACAACCCTACTACCCAACCACTACTCAGAAGCATTCCCACTACACAAAAAGTCTATCCATTCCACAATCAATCAATTTATCAATGTAGGATTCGGTCACACCTCTTATACCCCTATAAAAATATCTATAGTAAAATACTACCAAACTATAGCCCCAATACACGAACATACCACACTCTTCTCATAGAACCAACTGATCTATGTCCACCCCAATACCCATACAAATGTTACCAACAACCACTTGAAACATCCCTCATGGATTACAAACTGAAACCAAACACAATAGAAAACCAAAAAATTAAGAAAATAATATTCAGATTTAGAAAGAGGGGTTCTTAAATTCAAATTTAAATAACATGGGTAATCACAAAACATGTTTTATCAAGGGTTACCAATTTATTTAATAATGTATAAATCATTAAGTATATTTCATGTTACATCCATTTATCAATGAATCACAAAAAAAATACATAACACCGCCAATGATCAAATAAATATCAGCAATAGAAATGATATTTAGATTGCCTTATAGACCATTAAGGTCAAAAAAGGGTTCATAGATCATAATTAAAACACCATACATAACAACATCAATTCCATGCCATTATGTCATTGACCGCTCTTATCTTAAGACCATCATATTCCCTTCCCTTCATTTATTTCTCATTTAAAAAAATTCCACACTTTCTCCACAAAGAATCATTATTATACCCATCATGTATGATACAAAAATAATGGGAGGGAGAATAATCCCAACTTGATACAAAATTTTATGACAACTCCTCTTTATGCTAGAAAAAGTGGATCACCCGAGTAGTAGGAAACTCCAAGAAAACTGAGAAAGATAGGGCTCTAGCATAGGTGAATGAGTCATCTATTGGGGAATAATTTAGGTGCACCAAGGGGAGAATATAGGAAGAATATAATAAGAGATATATGTTATGAAAATGGGAGATATAAAAAAATAGAGAGATGATTTCAATGTTAATGAAAATCGAACCTTGGTTTGACCATAAGGTTTTCTATTTTTAAGGTTCTCCGCATGTTAGAAATTTATTTAGATTTTATAATTCATGTGAAAATAATGTATAAGGAGTTAAAAATGGAAACTATTTTATGGGTTCCATATTTAACAAAGAAAACGCGTAATAGTGGAAAGACTAGAAAAAACATGGCTAACTGGAAAATAATAAAAGGGGGATACACCATTTTCTATGACACAATTTCAATGTGCCACTATTTTCTCTATATATGATTTGATGTGACAGCATTTTGGTTGTCCACCATCTCATTGTTCCACCATTACAGTGCCATTATTTTGGTGAAACTGTTTGGTGAAACATATTTTTTAGAAAACTCTTATAATAAACCACTACGACCCCTAAGAACACAACATGCACTAGATTTTTCCAAAAGTAATGGCCCAAGGAAATATGGAAAATTAAAATCCATATCTCTATACTTTTGATCTAATATCCTCATTTTATTCTCTTATGTTAGGGGAGAAAATTTTGATTCTAACATGTTTTACAACATATAGAATAAGTATCTTCTTCCTTCGATGTTATTCTAAATTTATTGAATTGAATTATCAAAGAAATTTTACACTACCAGGTTAAATACTTGTGGTGGAATTAATCTAACTAATGTTCTTTTATCATGTAAAATATTATTAAATCATTTCACTCCCTTCCTTGAGACTAGTTTTAGATTAATTTATAACATTACATAAAGGTAATTAATTTATTTAACACGTCTTCCATCAGGTGGGCATCCCAATGTTTTATTATAGTTCTTCATGATGATCATTAATTCCAAATTCATAATAATACATATATCCATATTTATTTCATTAAAATATATGATCACATGTAACCAATTATCCCGTACATGCATTTTTTTCATTCTACTACTAATAATCCATTAGAGAAATTGTATTAGCTTCCTTATACCACAAGATTTAGAACTGGAAGTTCATACCATGTTATGACAGGGAGATCTACTTTGTTATTTATTATTCCAATATTATTATAGTAAGAATTTTTCTGGATATCCATACTAATATTTTGTATTTTTAGTAGATGAATTGTATATAATAATCTATATGTTTTATAGAGATCACATATCAATTAATACTTGAAGATCACAGTAATTTATTGATATGATACCCCATGAATATTGGTATACCTAAAACCAATAATCATTAGGTATCTTACATTATTTTCAAAGTCTTCTTCCAGAATATATTTCCATTTATGTAAAATTCACTATATCACTATACATTATCTATTACTTTAAAAGCATTAGAGAGTCTTATAATGTACTATAATCGACCATAATCATAGCAATTAAACTGGGTTCAATATTATTTTTGGATTATTTCAATCATCATAAATTGGGATAAATTCTTTAAAAATTAATTATTCATTAAAAATATTATTATAAAAACTTATCATATGACTCTATATCTTCAATACAGATAGGCTCAAGCAAAATTTTTGTTGAATATTCCATCCTTATTTCATTTAAAATATCTCTTCTCCTCTGAACATTTGTGCATGTGTTATGTATTTTGACAATTCATCCTACAAAACCAACAAAAAACACAACTGTATTGAAATTTTCCTTTTAGTTAGTCTAGGACACTTCTTATATTTTTACTCAAAATAATTTCCAACATCCTTCTTGATTATATTTGTTATAAGATACCTCTTATATTTTTTAGCATTATTCTTATAAATTTACTTGGTGTATACATTTTATGATAACTATTCAAGAATTTATTTTCTGATCACATTCTATAACACTGACATTATTGAAATTTTGTTTTGAACAATACTTATTGGATTTCATTCCACCCCATCCATTGTTATACGAAAACCATATCTTCTAAAAAACACCCATTAAATTTGGGTAACATGAAAGACTCATATATGGAATAATTCATACATCCTATAGAACATTTATCTACATACAATAGAGAATTATCACATACCATATTTTTTATTCTTTTACCCATAGAGTAACATTCAAATATGTATATTGGGAGAGAAAATTTTTAAATCTTCCTAGAAAATTTTAGGTCAACTTCATCAACTTTTTGGATTATACATCAAGGGAATAAACCTGATCTATTAGTCCAAAAAGTTAATACTAGTTCTGAAACTCAGAATGATATTCTTTACAATAATACATGTCAGACAATTGGATATTAATTAATGATGGTTAACTTTTTATAAAAAAATTACATCTTAATAGACTGGTGAATTTATTGAAAAACATTTTTGAGGATATTTGATACTACTAGTATAACCTCGATAGGGAATAAGACATATTTTTTGATAGTCATTCACTCTTTTTTGTTCTATAACATATTTTCCCAAAATTTCACTAAATTACCTCTCAAGGAAGATCCTAAAAAATTGAGTGCACTATTTATGGTTCGTGAATTGAAAAAAATGGATATCATATAACATTAATGTTCTAGATCCCATTACACTATGGAATCTTCAAGACCATTTTCGTTGTCTAGATTTATGGGTGTTCTATATTTTGGAACACAATATGGATGTGTATTCTACGGACTATATTCTTAATGGATATATACATATATATGATATGAGGTATTTATATCCCTATTAATATTTTCCAAATAATCCTTTAAATAAATTTTATTTTGTTCCCCAGGTATTGGTTTCTGAGATATTACTTGATACACTGGAAAGGATTCCCAAGTATTCCCACCAAGACCTTCAGTGGGGGATGAATTGGTATCTATATTTATCCTATTCTATTTGAGTCTTTATGATATGCTTTTATTTACAAGATATTTTAATATAAGTATTTATATATATGTTATATATCTCTATGATATATATTATCTAGAGTATTCATAAAAAGATATATTTAAGGATTTCATGGATACTGTGAGGAATACTCGAGACTTCTTCGTTATATTTTTTATCTTCTCCAGGTAATGGCTAGGCATAATCTTCCATAGTATATCATCACAATATACATTATATATCATATTCAGTGTTTGGGTTCATATTAAAAAATGGGAATAATGGAGGGCAGAAAATCCAAACACAAAGAAATCCCTTAAATCTTCTAACAAAAATCATGAATATTTCGTCAATCACCAGATTCTCATCCTACCATATTTTTATGTTCGAAGAATTTTTTTTTCATTCTTGATGTCCTAATGTTATTAATTTGTTTCTTTCCAACCACCTAGCTTGTTTATGTTGAGTTTTAGTATTCCATATTTACTTCTTCAATTCATGGATCTTGTCATGGGTTTTTTGGTATTTAAATATTAACTATATTACATTGGTGTTATTTTCATTGACTAATATTGTATTTGTATTTTGACGATACATTCAATGGAAAATATAACTAAATTTTTCTAAAAATACCATAACCATTATTTTAAATTCTCTAGATTATAATTATTACCATTATCCTTGAAATCATCAAGATTCATACTAGAAACAATGTTGTCATAGTTCTCTAGGAGGATCCCCACATGCTTTGATATTACTATTGGCGAGTATCCAAAGAGTTATCCTAGTATATTACATTTTGGGATTCCTAAAAGGTTGATAAAATTTTTGAAATAATTGAATAAAACAATATCCATGCAAAGGATAATGGGATTACATGTCATTAAATCAAATGAATTTTATTGAAATCACAATGCATGAATAACATAAAGTAATTTGAGAGAACAAATAGGGATATTGTATAGAATCATTATTGTTTATATTAAAAACAATATTTTTTATCAAATGGACTAGAGGCCCTATTATATTAGCCTCTAGGATTACCATGAACAACAAGATGAAGCAATTATTACATATAATGATAAATTTCAACAATGGAACTGTACAAGAAAAGAAATAATAAACAAAAAATGCAAAATTAAAAGGAATAATATAGAGTGTAAAATGGATAAAAATTCACCACAAAATTCACACATGAAGACAAACAACATAATTCACATGTCTCATTTGATCCATTTTTTCATGTTAGATATGGAATATGCGTAGATCATTTCCTAGAATGATTCCAAATCATATTGAATATCGATCATTTTACTGATCGAGACTACTTTTTATTACTATTTAATTTTAATTTATTCTTTTATGGGATGTCAGATTTATTCTCAAACAATGCTAACATATTCATCAAGTACATGTCACATAATGAATTATTTAATAATCATGTATACCTCTAAAGAAAACTCTATTAGACATTCTATATTCACAATCAGTTTTCCTTTTTAGTTTATAAAGTGTAATAAATTATCTCTATGAAGGATTATAATTACATTACTTGTTGAATTTTACTCAATTTGATAATCAATCCATATAATTTGGGAATGTCCAAAATGTATTTTATTCAAATTGAACTGCATCCAATATTAGTCAGTAAAATATGATTCCTTGAATGATTTCTAGATATAATGTTAATCTAGTTCTATCAATACAGGTTCCAAAACACGATTATTCTATATACAAATCTTATAGGACTGATGGTGTTAAAATCAATATAAAAAATTTGTATATGAATTATTTAGAACATTCTTTTCCATCTATGTCTCCCAATTGCATCTACAATAAATTTTCATTAATCCCATGTATTTAACTACCACCATTCTGAATGATTTATGAAATTTTATGAAATCATATAGTTCTAATGAAATGTTTAGTGTATGGGGATTTTGAATAACTATTCACAACATTCTCCATAACCTGTTATAGAATTTCATATTTTTTCATACATGTTTGAGTGATATTTTAAAATTTTACTAGATGAACATAAATAAGGCACTTCAGCCAAATATCTTCAGTGATAATCATAGTGGTCATATCCAAATCATTCATCTCATAATCCTATATAAGGTATGTTGATTATTGGATCATATCAAATTTATGATTCAGACCCCTCTTGAGAATAAGACCATACTTATTTTTATGGATAGCATGATAAACAGTTGTGGATTTATCCATAGAAATATTTGCAGTCCTTTCAAAATATTTTAAACTTTCATTTACCATAGTGGGATCTTAATATTTATTACTATATATACAACCTCAATCATGTTCCAACTAAAAAAAATTTCCATGAAATTCTCTCTAAAACATAATTCAACATATCTCGTACTTCTACTATCAGATAATCCTAGCTTTTAGAAATAGTATTCTCTATTCAAATTGAGTTACCATCTATTTGTATTTTTGTCTCTTTTAAATAATTCTTGTTTCTCATGTTTTCTATACATTTTGTGCTCTATTCGAATTTATGACCACATAAAAACATTTAATATAGATTTTATCCTTGTAATTTTTAAAGTGATATTTTCTGAATAATTTTTTTTTATGCCTACATTGCCAAGAAACCTGTTCTTTGTTGTCCTTCAACATTAATATAAGAATATAATATGCATAAACAAGATATTATATTCTAAAGTTCCTTTCTAGATTTTGAATCATTTATTCCTTTCTTTGATGATTTGGAATTCTAGTACAAAATTTCTATTAACAAAAACTGGACATCTCAATTATATTATGCATTCTTCTATTACACAGACAAGAGTAAATGTATCATTTTAGTGCATATAGAATATAATATTAATTTTAAATAATTTATTCATTTTAATTCTAGTATATTTAAATTAATCCATATAAAATAATAATAATTTTTAGGTAAATATTTTTTATTTAATTCTAAAGAAATTCATTATAAAAGAACAATAATCTATTATATAATATTTTTCCCCAAGAAAAATCAAATTATCCCTAATTCCGTTAATTAATGAAAGAAAATATCATTCATGTATAGGATAATTAATTTCCCTCGCATTTAAGTACCCTCTCTATTATATAATAATACTATAGTAATGAATTTTACATATTATTTTGAAACAACCCCATATTAAGTCTTATTCATTTGTTTCTATGATATGTTGATCACTACTTAAATATAGACACTCCAATAATGTAAAGGTAATAAAATTATATTCAATAATTATTATTAATTATGAATACTAGTGTCTCCCATTCTAGGTATCATATTGGAAAACTTTCCTTATATTGGATTATTCATTTTTACTAAATCTCATATATATATTCTAGCACAAATTAATAAATAATGAAATTCCTATATTCTCTTATGATATGTATGTTCATTGGGTAATGTTTCTATATTATGTACAATATGAAATTGAATCTTATATCTACATCATTGGATATGAACTCCTAATAGTTTTATCATGGGTTCTATCTAAATGGAATTTGTTTCAAAAAGTATCATTCATTCATTTTTGAACAATTCATTTCCCTATTTTAAATGGACTATAGGCACTTCATTTTTTTACTAAATATTAGAACCGCATCCATATATACTACCATGAACTATAAAAATATACTAAATTCCACATCCATTATCATCTATTATATTAATAGGAAATCCATTATCTAAAATAGAATGCCTATACGTTACAAAAATCTTGTTGGTTTAATAAATGATGTCAATGTTATATCCCCTTATATGATCTTAATTTTCCAATATCACGACTTGAGATTAAACATGGAATATACCATTTTTCTTTACTTCAAAATATTTTTAAATCCACTTGATTATGAATAATATGTCCATAATTAACTATAGAACAACTAAAATCTTGTTAATTAAAAAATATATTGGATTTAAAATTCCTATAATTAGAAAGATTCATTTCCATGAGTGCTATACTCTTATAAGTAATTTCACATTTCTAAGTTACACAAAGATTACAAACTTCCAGAATCAATTTCTAAAATTCCATGACCATTCCACAAAGATTGTACACTTACATTCAATATGATTTGCAATCATTGATATTATATTACATGATTTATCATATAATAAATATATATATTTATAGTATGAGTTTGAACTAATGGTATAAAATTTTCCATTCATAAACACTTTTAGTGTGATGTCATTTGAAGAATTTGTTTTCAAAAATGATTCATATCCATGTCAATAACATTTTATGTTTCATCTTTTACCCATGGAATATATTCTTTTAAAACAACATGGACCTGATCCCTATTCAACTCCAATTTTTCCTTAAAAAGAATATTCATTTTATATAAATATTTATTATATTTTCTATTTTAGAGTATTATATATTAAGGTCATAACTATTACAATACAAAACAAAATATTACAATGTGTAGTATTCAACACAATATCAATTTTTATAAATATCAATAATTTAAAAATGGATAATTTCTTATTTTCATGAAAAATATTCAGAATTTACAACATGAAATCATTGTTTTTTCAAGAAATCCATTAACCATGTGAAAAAACATTTGAAAGAATGATATGATAATAGATTAGTATGGGTAATTAAAAAATAAATATATAAACTCTTTTTTCCAATTAAAAATCTTGATACCATTATATTTTTTTGTGAAGATAATAAAATTGTTCTCCAATAATAATTTACATATACATGAAAAAAAATTTATTACATTATTTTTTCATAAAATAATTAATAAGAAAACCTAAAGTTAAATAGAATCCTAGAGGTTTTCTTATAAAACATGAAAAAAATGGAAAACATTATCAAAACAGGAATAAATTTGTTCCCATATAAGGATTAATCCTTCCATAAGTGGCATGAAATTCACAAATCAATTCTTCATCTATAATCTCAGGAAAAACTACCTGATTCTTGAAATATATTATTTCATCCTCATATATGATCTGATAGGAATGTGATTTCCCACCTTCACGGATTTCACGCAAATCAAAACACTCTGGATCCTCGTACTTCCTTTCTATGATCCAGCTCAAAAGTGGAGACTCCACTGAAATAGATATGAGATTAATCTTCTCCCAGATATCATGAATCAAGACATGTATCTCAACTATCAAAGTTATCATATTTCACTCAACACTAGACTCTTAAACTTCATGATTTCGAGTTTTCCTACTTAGAGAGATAGAAACACTATTTCACTTCTTAGTCTTATATGCTAGATCAAATTAAAATGATTTATATACTAAAAAAACCTCTAGTGTTGTAAAGGCCTAATTTTTTTAATGATAATTGATTCTAGAAAATGTGTGTTGTATTATACTCAACCAAATTACATCTCTTTAATAATTATGTGAGAATAAATTGAAATGAAACCATGAGGTTTAGACTGTTAAATGATTATTAGACAATATGAAGTATGAAGAACATTTTTCAGATATTGGTAGGGAGCTACCCTAATTGGGATTCACTCTTGACCAATCAGAAGCCAAGCATCAACATGTTGCGCTTGAATGAAATCTCCTATGAGAGAAGTTCATAGTGGAAATTACCACTTGAGTAATGTTATTTGAGCAGCCCCAAGAATCAATCACCATAAAAAACCTTACCCTTAGGTTTTATCTGGGTGCTGTAAGGGGTTATTTTTCAAGTCCTTATTTATTTAAAGTGTAATCCCTTTGTGTAAATAAAATTTTTATTTCATTTTAAGGATAGTTTTTCTTAATAAAATTGAGTTGGAATTTGATAGATTGATTTTCCAAATAGAAATTGTACATTTAAAAAAATATATAAATATTATAATTAAAAAGATATTATGAATAATAATTATTTTAATTAAATTTTATTGTTAAAACACTCCTATTTAAATATAAATGATAAAATAATTTTATTTTTTCAAGTGTTAGAAATGTCACTATGCATTTTTAATCAGCTATTAATTTTAATAAATAAGGATTTTTGTAATTAAAAGTTAAAATTATCATGCTTAGATAATTATAATGATAAAATAAATATAATTTTTAAATAAGAATATCAAAATTAGGTTAGGTGTAATTTATAATAATTTTCTAAAATATTTGGTTTTTTAGTGAATAGTAAAAATACAGTTTCAGTTTTTGGTATGTCAAATTACATAATATTGATCAAATAAGTATCATAATATTATTTTAGGCTCTTATTTATTAAAATATCTTAATAGGTGCCCCAATTTTCCAATACCATGGGAATATACCATGGGAATGCTCCTGGTTTTTCATTTACCACAACATAGGTGTCCAAGGAAATAAATAAACAAATCCCCCACATTTTCTATAAATACCCCCCCATTTCTCAATTTACATTTACTAGTAATTTATAATCCATGAATCCATAATATTTTTACCTCCAAAAGAGTCCAACCAAGGTTACCCCAATCCCTAAGGTCATAATCCCCGTGTTTTAGGAACACTCCTCAATGTAAGGGAAATCTCAAATTCTCTTTTGTTTTCAAGATTCCTTTTATGTAGTATGTATTTAAAATTTCCACAATATGTTATTATATCCCTTTATTTAATAATATTATTTTATGAATTGGAGACCCTTTTACCCCCTCTTTTTAATGTTTTCAAAAAACCATGTTTCATACACGTTATGCTCCAAGATCTTCTTCTCATATTTTTTCCCTTTTTCTCAAGAAATTTTCTTATTTTATTTTGTGAATACCCAAACCTAATTATTTTCCAGGTGTATTCACATATATGTAAAAATTATCTATTTTATTCTAGGGCTAACATACACAAAATCCGCCACCCTTTTTGTAGGTTAGTAATGAAATAATGATCTTGTCTTTAAGATATTCTATTAAAACATCGTGATTTTGATATGAAACTCGTTTCTTTTATTTTCCATGGGTTGTTTCTAAAATGTTTTATTATAATCTATGTGAATGAACTTAATTACTATATATGATGGTTTTGCCCTGATAGTGCTCCAATTCATTATTTAAAGAATTTAATCTCTATATATGATATGTTTTATAATACCATGGTGAATAACCTTAGTAATTTTTATGAAACATTAGTGATAAACCTTGGTGATATGATTATTAATGACTCAATTAAATGTTGAAGCCACGTTTCAATTTTATTATTCATGTTACTTTTACTATGATATGTATCTTTCTCTTTTTCTCATTCCTTTATGATATTCTTTAACTTGTTATCAATAATTATCATGATCACCTGTAAATTGATTCCCTTACTTTCCCTTATTGGCCCTTATGCTCACCCTTTCCTTTAATGTGTGTCCCTAAGTTATGAGATGCCGAAAATGTACCTAGGATGAACCAATGATGAGGTATTTCACATTGTTTAGAAAAATTATTTTTGTTTTTGTGTATTATGTACCTTGTATCCACGAAACTAAACATTAAAAGATCCATTGTTTTTTACAACGTACTAAACATATTTATTTAAATAAAAGGTAGGATAGAATAGTTGGTATTAAAGAAAATTTTAGTTATTTGTGTAAATTTTGATTTTAAAACCTTAGTAGGAACCTTATAGAAAAGTTTGGATAAAGGAAAATGTCCTAGTGTTTTGATAAAGTATTAATTTATTTATTTCTGAGAAAATAAATCTTTTTCTGGATATGAACAAGTGGACGTGGTTCTAGAACAGATGTACTTAGGGAAATAACTCCTACAATGTATGTCAGGCCAAACATAGTGTAACCTGGTATATGATAATGGACTTTACTATGCACCTGTTTTGACACTCCTGGGGGATATGTTTAATTATTCAAAAGATTTTTATGCACCATTCTAAATGATTTATAGAAAATATATTAATTTTAAAGAATAACATATTTAACCATGATGTTTTAAGTCATAAAATTCCATTAGAATTATAAGATTCTTAAAATAAACACATTTTTCAATAAGGTTTTCTTATTTTATAAAATAGAATAAAATAGGAGAAACTTATTAAATGGTAAGTGTAGTGGACCAGGAACAGATATCCCTCTTATGGACGCTAGAATGTAAAACTTCATGAGAATGGTGAATCAACTTACTTGAGTTTTGAACAAAAACATGAATCAAGAAGATAGACTGGATTCACTGCAAAGGGAACAACATTCCATTGAGTCATTTATGAATCAACGACCACCTTCTATTAGAGTATTTACTGACCCATTTATTTCTGAATAATGGATAAGAACTATAGAAAATATATTCATTTAATCTATTTTTTAAAACAAGAGAAAGTCACCCTGGCTATGTACCACTTAGAGGGAGAAGCTGATCAGTGGTTGAAACTAGTTAAAAACACTAATTCAAGAGGTTAGATTGGTGTAATGAAGTAAGAAGAGTTTAGGGGAACCTTTTTCAAAAAATATTTCCCCTTTTTAATGAAAAATAAAATAGAGAAGGAATTCCTAAAGCTGAAGTAGAAGGAAAATGAATATGTGGCCGCCTACTTTCCATTAGCGTCAGTTTATTCTAAGCTCTGGTATTGTGAACATTAGTGGCGGTTTTATTAGAAGGGGTTAAAACCCCCTCTAATATGGAAAAATTAAATATTGAAAACATTGGGGCGGTTAAAAGCGCCTCTAATAGAAAAAAAATGAGGCACATTAGAGGTGGTTTTAACCCCCTCTAATTGAGAAAAAATATAAGAGAGGGTTATAACCCCCTCTAATGTAAAAAAAATTTACAATTTCCAGAAAACTTAGTGGCGGTTTTAACCCCTTCTACTCTAAACATCGATTTTTTCAAAGATGTTAGAGGCGGTTAAACCCGCCGCTAATATAAAATCATGTAAAAATATTAGTGGAGGTTTAACCACCTCTAATGTAATAAAAAAATTAAAAAAATTTATATATATTCGATTTCAAGTCCAGTACACAAGCAGGATCAGGGTTCTGCAGTTGCTGAAGAAATATAACTCCTAAAACCAAGCTACTGTGGTGTCTGTTTGGGGGTTCAATGGATATTTCAAGAGGCTGGGTCTTGGAGGCATGAAATACCATTCCAGGCATGCGGTGGTGCTCAACGTTTTAGAATGAGAACCTCCATGACATTGTCTACGGTGGTTCTCACACACAGTTTCTAATAGAATCTGGACGTGTTTATGCCACCGAACTCAGAGTTTATGCATATTTCAGTCAAGTGTGTTCAGTTGGCCAGCTACAAACCAGTATATCCTCGACAAATCAACAGTAAGAATGAAAAAAATGATGATTCAAGTATATACAATGCCTATCCAGTCACTACTGTTTTGGATCCCATAGCAAATAAGAAAATTAAAGAGAACATTGATGAGAAATCATCCAACAAAAATATAATGAAATCTAAGTTTTATTTATAGGGATAGCACAAATTTATCCTATAAACTATGAGAACCATCAAATAGAAGGTAAAATACAAGTGATTTTTCCAAAATACAGGTCATCTAAAAACATTGAAGCCAACCCCTCACCATCGATTGAAAAGAAACACACCCCTCGCTACCAGATGAAAAGAAGCCCCCTCATCACCAAAAATAGACGAACACCAGGCAACCAAATCTATAGTATTCACTGGGAAAACAAACCAACAAGAAAACATAAAACAAAGCTACCAAAAGCAAATATAGAATGTGCCAAGAGAAAAAAAGACAAAAGTAGAACAAAAAAAAATTAACAGCACAAACAAACATTTCCCTATAACAAAAGCAATTTATCATGAGGCTTATAGCATGAAATTTCTCATGCTAAACATCTATAGTATGGTACGGTGATGGTTTATTTCATGGCATCTCTGACTCGTAGACTTGGGAGTGCAATATGTGATTTATCAAAGTGTTCTTTATCTTAAATTATTGGATCCAAGACCAGTTGGATCATGGAATAATCGATTTGGGTGATGTCCCAACATAGGTGATGCATGTATTTACCGATCTCAATAGTGACAACAAGGACACTAGTGAATAACATCAATTCCCCAGCCATGGTATTCATAAGTACAATGATTGTATTTCCTGTAAGATATCTACTTATTCCCATAGCATTATCCATGATCATTTGAGTAAATCAATACCTCCTATAGCTGCTATGACTCTTCATGCCATCTCATTTTCATCACAGCCTTCCAAATATCATAAGAATAGGTACCGATAGTGCTTGGGATATCAGATTCCCCAACAAATTCCAAATATATCATTCAATCTTGGTGAGATTCCTATATTTTGGCCAGCTAGAACTCATACCATTCAAACATGCATTAGGCAGCTGGTAGTAGTGTCGATGATGCAGGTGAGAGTTGGTGTACCATTTTCAAGAAGAATATTCTATTAGAAATAAATAAGTGGGATTAAAAATACACATGATAGGGAGGGAAAGTCAAGGGATATTGAGGTTAATCAATAACCATAGGGGAGATATGGGAAAAAAATAAACCAGAGGGAACGCACCATGTAACTATGGAGGGGGTTGCAGAATAATTTTTTTATTATTTTGAATCCCTTGTGAGGGTTTTATTAGTGTTTACTATTTTCTTTTGATAATATGTTTCTAAAAAACTATTTAAATATATTTAATAACTTTGTTGTGATGATTGGCTAAATTCAACATGGGGAAGGAGGTTGAGATGATACGCATGTTTACCTCAATCAGGTGTTAGGAATTATAGGAGTCCACCCTTTTCTCACTGGTCGAGTAATTTATAACCTTCAATTATCTGAACTCAGGGAGAGATATTTGGGTTTTTGTTTTTATTAATAAATTTTAATCTATAATTCTATCTGGGAAGAGGGTAGACCACATAAGTTTGGGTCACCATGTTGCCTTAATGAGTGGGTAAAGAGGTATTTAGTTGAGAAGATAAAGGCTACCTTCACCCAAAGACTGGAAACTCAGGAGAGTTGGCCAGCCACTTTTCTAGGTCATATAATAACTGGCCTTGAGTGAGATAAAATAAATTAAAAAGAAACACCAATAAAGATAAGTTATCTAGCCAACCAAATTTCCCAATTCTATACCTTAAAGTTCACTATTTTCTAAATTCTCTTTTCATTCCCTCTATTGTTGACCCTTTTTTGTTTGTTGAACCTCAGCCTCCTTCCCATTATCTTCTTCACTTCCTTTTCTCCCACCTTTCCTTCTTTTATTGATTTTTCTATTCTTTATTTGCTTTTACTTGTTTTCACTCAACACACCTACAGAATTCCTTCCCTACTGATCAACCCCTACTCACAACTACACTAGTATTAAATAGGGTTCATAAATTATTAATTTGTACTAGGCCAAGTGACATCCTAGTCCTCACAGCCAATATAGCATTTTTATCACTAAAATGATGGATGTCGAATGATGGAATGACAATGTCAACAATTTTGAGAACACGCGATTAACCTCAAAGGCTGGAGGTTGAAGATGATCAAATGAAATGATCAGATAATAGAGATAAAATATATCATGGGGTTATTTTTTTATCCATATGTTTTAATGATAGAGATATAGTTTCACAGTGCCATTGTCCCACATTAAAGTTCAGTGTGGTTGAACACTTAATAAATCCATCTGTGACGCTTCACCCTCGAGTCGGCACCGGGTTTCGACACCCAAAACACTCACACACACTTCCCTCACACTATCGGACTTCCCCTCATGATGGCTATGGAACCTCTATGTGCACACCTATGCATAATTATGGAATTTCAGTTCACTTTATATCCCCCTTATTGACAAGAAATGAACATCATCGCAACCTGAATGATTCACAAGCTGGGGCTCACAGAAGTAGATCTAACCACCTCTAACCTGACTATCTTGTGTTATGAAAAGAGTGAGTAGAATCCATGTGAAAAAATTCAGTTGAAGAAAAAATGCAGTGTCTTGGTATCTTGAACTGAGTTCATGGTTGCATCATAGGATAGTGTTTACAACACTCTATTGGGAAGGACCTAGATCCATTTTCATACGATGATCCCTTATTCATACAATCAGTTCCTTGAAAACTCCATCAGTGTTCTAGTAATGGTACTCTAGGGTGATATTTATTTCTTCAACTCTTGTGAAACCCACTATCTAGATGTTGGGTACTAAAGACGAGAGGTAAAATTTATCTATACTGATGGGGAAGAGCATATCAATTCCTCTAATGATCTGGAATCTTCTTTAATAGATCCTTGAGTGAATTTGAAAGATGGATTCATTATACCAATCCACTAGTTAAATCCTATAACCCTACATTAGGGAATATGTTTCATAGTTTCCAATAAAATATAGTGCTCACAAATCACCTCATACTCCTACATGGGAAGGCTCGACCAATGTTAGAAAATCATACTCCTATGGAATACCGAGAGATTCACCCCATGTCCACCAATCCATGGAATCATTGCATGTCCCATAAATAATATATTAGTCAAGAAAGGCCTACTTGCTATCATTTATTTGATATAAAAGATGGATCTCATAGTCAGAAACCGCATAGGATTTTCTCATCATCTTCTTTCACCATGGTCTCTATAGGGTATTACTCCCTTGTGAAGGATTACATCCCTGCCAAAATAAATGATAGTCCTGCACCTAGGTCCTAAGTTCTAGGGGAGTCACCCCTCCCTCGAACCCCATGTTCCATATAATAATGATTATTTAGATGAATACCCTATATCCTTTGAAGAGAGTATCCCCAACACAATAGATGATTTACACAAAAGTCATTCACAAAGCAGAAATCAAGTGAAGTAGAAGGAAGGTAATAGAGTATTGGATCAAATACATAAACAAAAGGAGAATGTGCACCTTTCTAATTAATATCATTTCCTCCATATGGTCTTGAATGATGCGGTGAAGGTCGATCTCCAGTTGGTCTCTCATCTTCTTCATTAATGGCATCCTAAATAAGACTTAAAACATAAATGTTTTAATATGTACAAATAATAAGTCATCAATCATTTATGAAAAGTATGGGTTTGGAGTTAACAATACAAATCACAACACTATATAAATAGATAACTACTTGATACTTGAATTTCTTAATACTCTTCAATCTCAACATTACACAACATTAAAACAAGACACTTGTGTTCATAAGCAAAAAAACACCATAAATGATTAATCAACTGCCTACAATCAATATAAAAAGGCTTCCTAGAAAGACTTCTACATTTGTGCTGGAAAACAAGATCTCTGAGAGTAGTTCCAAATCAACCTCAGGTTAATCCAACAATGATGTTATTGATAGGTATAAAAATAAGCCTAACAAAAAACCCTACGAACCCTATGATGACAAACCTAATGGTGGTTCGAAACTCGGCCTTGGAAAATTATTTACGACACAACCTTGGAAAGATAAACATACACTACATAAGGATAATGAAAAAGATACATGTCCAGCATTGGTGGTTATGTTGACATCCATTAAAGGACTAGTGTCCCCCATTCCTTTAAGAACATAAATGATTATACGCATTTGTGCTTTTGTATGGGCTAACTCATCTTCATTCCTTTGTAATTTTAATTCAGCTTGAATCAACTTTGATTTCAAATCATCAACCTCTTTTTGAGATGTAGGACAGAAATTAGATGTAGTGTCATCAATGCCTCCAAATCATTGAGAGGATGAGCTGAATACACTTGACGGGCATGACCCCAACCCAAGACATCGTACACGACCCAGATTCTCTTTCCCAAATACTTTTCCGAAAGCATCATCTTGAGAAAGTATTGAATGTTGTGATGGTTTTTCTTGACTTAAAGACACCCTTAATTTTTCCTACATGATGATGATATCAATTTGGTTACGTCAAAATGTAACACAACTTTAATATGAATTCTTACTCCAATTGTTTTTGCATCATCATTCACGTATGATCCGTCACTTTTTTGATGAACTGCATCCCATAGATTGGCTCTACCAATCGGATGTCCAGAGTTCTTCTCCTATAATAAAAAATCCTGTAAAAATAAATAATATGCAATTGATTTCTAAAAATTTAAATGATATATTACCATCTCATCTTTCTTGCAGGAAAATGTTTTAGTTCTGGATGTATGTGGAATTGTTTGATTGCTGCGATTTAGTGCATTTTTCTTACACATGTCCTTCACATATAAAGAAGATCATTTTAATAACATTTAATAAATATAAAAAAATTAAATGATTAAATATGATAGCAATAAAAAAATATTAAAGTACCTTATGTTTTTTCTTATCACAAATGAGGATATAACTTTTCCATTGCTCCTTTGTTATACCTTTAGGACAATTCTTCTCAACATTTTTTTCTTTTGTTAAGATAGAATGATAATGTTTAGGTAACAAAATCCCTTTATTATCTCTCCATATTTTTTTATTGCAAGCTTAGCAAACCACTTTGCCATCTTATCATGCGGAAACTGAAAATAGGGCTTCAACAACAAAATAAAAACATTAGTTCTAAAATTCTAAAATAAAACTTCAAGTCATTAAATCAATAAAAAAATAAATACAGTAACCAATCTGCATAACACATCTTCTTTTAGAGAATTTTTCATGCTTGGCCAAGATTCATAGTCAATAGGAAATTTCGTTCTAGCTATATGTCCCATTGCACATAAAAATAAACCTCCTTCTTCCCCAATCGGACGACCCTGATCATCGAAGTTCACAACAACATTTTCATTCACTAATGACCAAATTTGCTCCATTCGCAACTTTTTAACATTTTTCACACCCTCCAAATCTAATCAAATAAAGAAATAAATTTAAAAATCGATTAATTAAAATAAATAATGTGTGAATAAAAAATTAATGTACCTATAACCTTGCATATCCAACCCCTTCATTGTTTTTCATTCCTTAAACCAATTGATGTCGGAGCAACATTCACATCCATCTCAACTTCAACATCGAAACCACCTTCAGGACTAGATAGTTTAGGATTGTCATCTACATTGGACTCTGATAATGTGAACTGTGTTGATTGACTATAATATGAACGTGTTTTCTGGGGGCAAACATCTTGGGTGATTTGCACTCGTGTTGATCTTGATGAAACATCATCAGTTTAAGGATTCCATGTTTGTGGTGTATGTTAATTTATATTCCAAACCCTAGAGTGCTTTGATTTAGGCATATCTATACAATGATTCCAATAATAAAAAGTTTTTGAGAAACAATTATAATGTGGTTAAAATAAAAAATAACAAAAAAATATGGCAACATAATTTTACTAACAGGCCCAATAAAAAATTTCAAAGGGAAGGGCCTTGTTTGGGAGCAAAGTGCTGCCTCTAAGAAGGATGAGCAGAGGTTGTCCAAGGAATGTTTGGATCCACCTACAGATACAAGATAGTAGATGGACAAGAACACAATTTCTATATAGATATTTAACACTATCAGTGAATAAAAAAATCCACTTAGAGTTCAAAAGCATATATCGTTCCATGATATATATAGAAAAAACAAAACAAGTAGCAGAATTAATTGCAAAACAAATGTTTTGTTAAAAAATAACTTTTTCTCTTCTAACTATTTTAAGCAAAAAAGACAACACATTGGTTTTACATGACATACAAAAAACAATTAATAACCACAACATAAATGTGATTCAAACTAAAATGAACACATGATAAATATGTTTTCTCTATTAAAATTCAAAACAATTCCAACAATTCAAAAAAAAGCATGTATTTATTCCCAATTGTTTTAATCTTCCTCCATATCTGCAAATAAATCATCATCGTATTCCTCTTCTCTTGCAAGTTGAAAATTTTCACTTTCATTGTCGAAATATTTACTAAACTCTTGTTCTTCAAACAATGTGTGGTCACATCTATCCTCATCATCTTCACCCATTTCATACAAATCTCTAGGCTTAAGATGCACCGCAACACTCCATTCAGGAGACTCCTCAATATAATAATCCATTTGAGCTTGAGATGCGTAAATGAAAGGTTCATGTTCTTCACATTCTCCGGTGTAAATCAAATTACTAAAATTGAAAACATTAAAACCTCAATCATACTTTCTAAAACCTCTCTTTGTTATTGTATTAGCCCATATACAATTAAAAAGTTTTACAAATTTTCCATAGTAATTAAGCTCAATAATATCTTTCAACTTCCCATAATATAAAAGATCAGCATAGATTCCATTTGCATCATGGAGAATTGAAACACATCTGGTTCTAGAAGCCATGAACACACCAGAATTTTGTGTTTTTAATCCTTTTTCACGATCCATTGTACGAAACTTGAATCCATTAATATTGAATACAGAAAACCTTTTAGCATTATAAAGAGGGCCTTATGCTAGATGTTTCAAATCATCAGATATATTCTCAACCACATCTTCCAAAAATACCTAAAAAAACAATAATCATTATGAAAATAATTATCAGTTCATATTGAATTATCAATCATTCCTTTGACTTTCCCGTCTAGAACACCAATCAGCAAAGTCTTTACTCACAATATTATGCACTACCAAAGATGAGTGTGTCTGACCCCTCATTTTTTTCTTCACATGTAATGTGAATTCCCTATAAGTAATGATTGTTAACATAATAAATAAAATATTTAATTACTAAATACAGAAACATAAATTGATATATACTCTATGAATGGATCCACCTCTTCGTAATTGAATAAAACATGTCGGTGTGCCTGTTTCTTCTGAAGGGAAGTTAAGACAAAATCAGTACCACTCCCAACTGGTCTTCTGGTCTTTGAAAAGATATTATAGACTTAATCATTGTCAACATCCTTTACTTCATCATTAATACGACTTGAAATATTGAATTTGGTCTCAATCCCTTCTAAATATCTTGAACAAAATGTCTAACATTCTTCTGATATGTAACTCTCAGCAATAGAACCTTCTGGTTGAGCCTTATTACGAATATACGACTTTAAATGCCCCCAAATATCTATATAAAATTTACAAATAATATGGAAAAAACAAAATATTATGGTTTGAAATAATATATGTACAAAATTTTAAATTACCTTTCAATAAGATACATCCATCGATATTGTACCTGTCTACCCAATCATAGTTAATCGACTAGATGCACACACAAGTGAATCATGACAGTGAAAAATGATGGGGGGAAAACATCTCTAGATGACAAAGTGTGAGAAAAATTCGATGTTGTACATTCTCAAGATCAATAGGATTGACAACCTTACCACATATTCGTCGAAATAATGCATATAAATCTTTCAATATTGCAGACACATTGTTCAAAAACAGATTACGTATTTTAATGAGAAGTAATTGCTCCATAATGACATGACAATCATGACTTTTTAAGCCAGATATTTTACGATCATTCAGATTGATACATTTAGAAAGGTTTCTTGAATAACCATCTAGAAACTTCATATTCACTAGACATTTCAAAAAGGCGTCTTTCATTCGATTTTTCATTGTAAAAAGACATGGTTGATATTTCCCCTTATCATTAGGCCACAAATCCCTTCTTATACCCATTGTTTGAAGATCTTTTCAGGCCTTAATATGATCTTTTGTACTTCCACTTTCATTCAACAAAGTATAAATGAAATTATCACATACATTTTTCCCAATATGCATGACATCAAAATTGTGACGCAACATATTAGTCACCCAGTATGGCCATTCAAAAAATATAGACTTTTTTCCATTGTTCAGATCCGCCCTCATTGTTATTACCTTGAGCTCACTTTCCTCTACCATCCTATGTTATTGTCTTACCAAATGAGATATTTGTGTTTTCTAACTGTTTGAAAATCTCCATGCCAGACAGTGCACTTGGAGGTTTTCAAAAATCTTTATTTCCATCAAAACGTAATCTCATCAATCGAAATTTATGACTATCACCACGAAATTGACGATGCCCCCAAGAAACACCACTTTCTACTATGAGGAAAATGTAATGGACTTGTGTCAAAATTACCAATCGGACAAGCTAATCTAGTATAAGTATTACATCCATATAAATTACTGAGTCCGGGAAAGTCATTGATTGTCCACAGTAATGCTGCTCGTATTTTAAACTTTTCAGACACAGAGACATCATAGGTGTCAACTCCATCCACCCAAAACTCTTTCAACTCCTTCAAAAGATGTCTCAAATAGACTTCTATGTCATTTCCCAGCATTTGTTTCCTGGGAATGATCGTTGAAAGAATCATATATGTTTGTTTCATACACATCCATGGTGGTAGATTATATGGTATCAATACTATAGGCCAAATACTATAACTTGAACTCATGCTACCAAAGGGATTAAAACCATCAGCTGCAAGACGCAAACGAACATTTAGAGGATCTAAAGAAAATTGAGGATGTGTGAAATTAAATTTCTTCCATGCTTCAGAATCTCTAGGATGTCTTGCCAATTCATCATTAAATTTTTCACTTTCATGCCAACGCATATTCCTGGTAGTTTTACTAGACATGAACTATCATTGCAGCCTTTGTTTGAGTGGGAAATAACGAAGAACTTTTGCTGGTTTCTTTTTTTTCCAACAACTTTTTCCTTCCACCTAGATGTTTCACATTTATTACATATTTCTTTGTCTTAATCATCCCCCCAATACAACATGCAATCGTTAGGACAAGCATGTATTTTAATATATTTAAGCCCAATTTTATTGATGATTTTCTTAGCCTCATAAAAAGAGTCAGGAATTTTGGCATGTTCAAAAGCATCTCTTAGAAAATCCAAAATCATTTTCATTTCCTTATCAGTCATTCCACATAAACACTTGATGTGATATAGTTTTATTATAAAAGACAATTTGGAGTATTTTTTATAGCCTTCATATAATTCTTGATTCCCATCATTCAATTACTCAGAAAATTATGTAGAAGTTTCAACCATGTTTACACTAAGAGATGAGTCTGCTTCATTTTCACCAAGAATATTACCAAGCCCAAATGCATCATTGACCATTTCCTCTATAGGATCTAGAGGACCGATATTATGGGGAGAAGTCTCATTCTCTGGTGCTCTACTAGACGGTAGTTCAACTTCATTAAATTCTCCATGCCATACCCATTTGGTGTATTCAACCGAAAATTATTTTTGACTCAAATGGGAATATTCTTCAACTCTGGTAAACCATTTCTTAAATTTTTAATTACGACACGGACATATTATTCTTCCCTCGATAGAGTGATGCTCAAATGAAAAATCAAGAAATTTATTTAATCTTTTCTTATACTCATCAGTTTTTCTTGACTAGCAAATCCATGATTTATCCATATCTACTGCATTAATTGAAATAGAATAAATCAATTAAATATATTCAAATAAGCATATTAAAAATAATAAAAATCTAAATAAATTTTATACAATAAAAAAATCTAAATAAATTTTCTTCATAAAATGCTTTCATTAAAAAATATAAAAATTTAAATCTCTTTTCTATTTAAGAAAACTAAAAACTAATTTTTTAAGTATCGTTTTCCCGTTAAAAAACATAAATAAAAAATGGTTTCTTCCTTTATAACAATTCTAGAAAAACATGGGAATTGTGTTCTACAAAAGAACTCATACTTTGGAATTGTTTGGAATTACTTATTGAAAATAGCTCATAGCCTTTATCAGTTATGGAAAATGGTCAAAAAATTAATTAATGTTTGCTCAATTTATAAAACAACAATGCACTTGAATTTGAAAATAAAAACGCTAAAATAATTGACACATATTATAACTAATATGTATTCTAGACAGTTAACAATAACAGAATCCAAATACCATATAATTCAAATACAAATAAAATGAATGGTGAAAATTATATGTGTATCAGAGTGAACAGACATATTTTTATAAATAAGCAGTGATTCCAAAGATTACAATCAATAGAATAATATCAATTCTGAAATTCTCGGAAACAAAATTTAGCATTAATTTTCTAAATCAATCCAAAGAAACCCAAGAACAAACAAGCCACTCGGAATTCAAAATGGAAAAAATCTCAATGAGCATCCAAAATATAATAAGACAAGTTTAAATAATCCATTACATTACATAATAATGGAATTAACACACTAATTTGGATCATGGATCAACAAGGGACAACACATGTCTATCTTAGTGTCATAGGATAAAAGGAAATCTAGCATGGGACCTAGCCTTAGGAACAATAGCCCATGATGAACCTAACAAGATAACTTATACCACTACAAAACTTAGTCTAACTAGAAATAATCTACTTATCCTATTTACCAAATAACTTACCAAATTATTCCCTTGTTCATTTCATAAAAATCAAAATCAGACAGCATATAAACAACACATATCATAACAAAATAACTAGGAATGAAAAAAATCAATGAAACTAACACTTGAATGGGAGAAACCAAGGAAGAACTCAAGGAATATGTCAAAAGGAATCAACTTAAGGATTTAATTTAGATTAATAATCATAACCTATGAATCTTTAAAAAAACCATCCCCCAAATCCACAATACATCAAAAAACCACACTCCTGAAAAACTACAAATATCTTGAAATACTAACCCATTAAAACTAATAAAAGGTCAGAACACATACCTCTCTCAATGAAACGAGCTTCTAGAAAGTCACTAGATACTTGAACAAGTGAAAGGGGGTTCTTTTGCGACCGGAGGTAGGGAAACTGTCGGCAACAGAATGTAGAGGAGCGTCGTCGTGACGGGAGGTGGGGGGAGTCGTCAGCCGCGGAAGGGAGTGGAGTGTTGTTGCGATGGGAAGCAGGGAATCTGTTGGCCATGGAAGGGAGGGGAGAGCTATTAGACAGGTGAAGCCGCAACCGGAGTAGGGGGAGGAGCGATAGAAGATGATGAGGGAGAGGGAGCGCTGGGAGGGGTGACTGCGAGGGGAATAGGGTTATCGGCGGGGTAGGGTGGGGTGAGCGTAGAGGAGCGCTACGAGGGTAATAAGGTTATCGGGGGGTTGGGTGGGGCGAGCGTCGTGGAGCGCTGTGAGGGGAATAGAGTTAGTAGGGGGGTGGGGTTGGGTGGGGCGAGCGTAGAGGAGTGCTGTAGGGAAGGGTAGGTGTTCGGCGGTGCGAGCGTAGAGAAGGGGAGCACTATGGGGGTGGGAACCTCTTATCAGGGGTGGGTAGTAATTAGGGGCGGTTGTGCATAAAAACCGCCTCTAATTAGAAGGGGTTATTATTAAACCCTTCTAAATTTTATTTAGAGGAGGTTTAGAATAACCCCTTATAAATTTCTGCCACTAAATACCATGTTTTTTGTAGTGAAGAATTAGCCAAATGAAACTATGGAAACTATGAGGAGATTGAGAGGAGTGCTATGAATGTTGAACCGGAGTTCAGAGAAACACAATGTCCCCATAGATCGAATGAAAAAAAAAAAGATATCTTCGGATCCAAACATGGAGAGGATCATTGATCACATAAGAGGAAGAAAGAAATTGAATCTTTCCATCTATAACAAATGTGGGAAGAAAAATTTGGGTAACTACCTACTCTAGAGTGGTAAATGTCACAAGTGTGGAAGAGATGTTCATATTGCTCGGAATGGTTTTAGTGAGGTGAAGCCTTATCTTCTCAACACAAATGACCAAAGGAAGATGGTGCATGCCTAGCATGAAGTCGAATGCTATGTGTGTGGATAGTTTGGGAACTTTTCCAATCATTGTCCAGATCCAAAGGCAGTGGATGTGAATCACCACCAACATCTGCATAGGTCAAGGGAGCTTGGTTGTGATTTTTTATAACAGTGGATGAAGTTGAAGGTCCAAATGATGTGGTGGAAGTTACTCTCGTTTTTCTCTGAAATATATCAGGTACTTTTATTAATTCTATTTCTACACATTTCTTTATTTCCTCCATGTTTTCAGAGAATATATAATCAATCCCTAAATCGTTAGAGGTTGAACTATCAGTCAAGACTCCTCGAAGGATTATCCATTATCAATAGTATATAGAAACTCTATAATTTACTTTTGTAACATCCCCAAATGATACAAGGTTAAATGACTAAATGATATGACTCATGTCAACAAGGTGCACCTTCCTTTTCGAGAGCCTACCTGATTAGAACCCCATAGTTAAGCGTGCATGGCCTGCAATAGTGATCAGGATGGGTGACCTTCTAGGAAGCTTCCCAGGGTGTGTGTGAGTGAGGAAAAAGCACACAAGAAAGGACATGTGTTGGCATGTGGGGACAGTCATTAGTCAGATGAACCATTCGGGCATGTGAGTGGGCCCCAGGGTGGGGACCACGTGTCTGCGGGGAAACTGGTGGTACCTGGTGGGCCCGGACCCAACCGCCATGTTAAGGTAGGGTGTTTGTGTTGTCACTGGGACCCAGTTGTCAAATTTGGTATTAGAGGTGGTACCCATCCTTAAGTGTGGTGCACTTCCTGGGTTGAGATGTAAGACCCACAACGAGGGCGTTGTGCTCTAAAGGGGGGTGATTGTAGCATCCCCAAATGATTCAGGGTTGAATGACTAAGTGATATGACTCTTTTCAACAAGGTGCACCTTCCTTTTCATGAGCCTACCTGATTAGAACTTCATAGTTAAGCGAGCTTAGCCTGGATTAGTGATCATGATGGGTGACCTTCTGGGAAGTTTCTCAGAGTGTGTGTGAGTGAGGACAATGCACACTGGAAATGACATGTGTTGGCCTCTGGGACATTCATTAGTCAAATGACTTGTTCGGGCATGTGGGTGGGCTCCAGGGTGGGGACGACGTGTCTGTGGGGCATCTTGTGGTACCTAGCGGGCCAGGACCTGATGAGCATGTTAAAGAGGGGGGGGATTTGCTTTCGTCGGGACCCAGTTGTCACTTTAGCAGATCAGGGTCGACCCGGTTTGGTTCATGAAAAAATGGTATCAGAGATTCCCCTTGTTATTTTGGGTGTTTGGAAGAAGGAGATTAGGATTTTTGGGGCTCAGGAGGTAGGTTACAGGTCTGTGCCTGATCACCACTACTCGTGACGAGACCTGATTACCCAAGGTTAGTCCAGGATTTGAGTCTCTTTTCTTTGGTCTTTCTGTATGAGGCATGACAATGGAGGCAAATCAGTTCACTTTGCGGCATCACATAGGGTGGTTATCTATGTGGAGTCCAAGTGCCTGGTTTAAGGTCCTCTTAGTATTATGTCTTACTTAGGGCATGGCTCGCCACTATGTCGTTGGGTTAGGCAAATACACTAGTTCCTCATTCCGATAGTTTATAGTGTGTGTGTTTCATTTTGAACTCGGTTGATGTGAGTGTGTGTTCAAAATGGAAGTGTTTTCAAGATGAAAAAAAGGAGTTTCTTCCAAATTGTTTTTGAAATTAGTAAAGTGGGTTTTTAAAGAGAAAGTGTATTGATTTGGAAAAAACATGGTATGTGTTTGGATTTGGTAAGGAAAGGAAGTGTTTTAACCTTGAAACTCCTTATAGAGGGTCACACATGCGTGGGTATGTACAGAGAGTGTGTGGTGGAACTTTTTCAGATATGATGTGATAGATATTTAATGAATGCACATGTGATGGTTCATAAGGTGTCATAGGTGAGTTTTAAATTTTTTAAAGAAATAACGGTTTTGGAAAATTGATTTTTTTTGTGTTTGTATATGTTTGTCTTATGGGCCTGTTTTCATTGGCTTGTGTTGTTTCATTGATTGAGTTTTGGCTTGATGACCAGTTTTGATAGTATTTTTCATGTTTTTAGGAGTATGCCGCCCAGAAAGCCTCCAAAAGTTGTTAATGGGTTATGCCCAGTCTCTAGTTCCTTTGTGAGTAGCCTGCTTGTCGAGGTAATTGAAGTCTGTTAGTGGTAGTTGTATTGTTCTGAAAAAAAGTGTGTCTTCAGGTTGTTGGGAACTCCCAATGTAGTTAAGGTTCGTACCGTCCCAGAGTTATTTTAAGGTTCAGTTCTTGACTAGTAAAGGTGGGATGTCTCATCGTCATTAGAGTCAGGGGTGTAGTTGGTGGGGGTCGACTCTTGTGAAGGTTCCCCATCTGGCAAGGATCTTTGTCTGTACTGACAACCAGTTTATGGGACCGTTCTCTCGCATGCCACCAGTGTGGTCGGTTCAGGAATTCTAAGCCTCTTTGTCACAATCCTCTAAAGTCTTCCTACCGTATGACTATTTGGGCTGCTGGTGAGAGTTATGAAAGAAGCGTCATTTGGGAGGAAGGAGTTAGGGACCATAGGACACAAATGCTTGACTGTGAGGCAGGAGATGCTTCAACCATCAGGGCCCCAGCCACAGGTCTCGAGGTGAAGCTCGCGTGAAGTCCAGAGTTTCCAAGGATGTATGGATCCTTGGTCCGGATAATGTTTTCAGATTTGGGAGGGAAACATCCAAAAATTTCCTTGTTCTACTCTCATTATTGTCGTAAGATCACCATTTTTATGGTAGTGTAATGAGCTCATCCTACCACAATCGAAGCGGCCTTATCTGCTCTTAATCTTGTTTCTAAATTTTTCGGTTTGTTTGAAGAGTGTGGGGCCCGTGAACAAATGGTCTCGTTCTGATTTGGAGTTGGTCTCAACTGTACTGGTTTGAGGGATGTTTGGTTTCGTGAAATTGATGGAAGTGTTGAGTTCATTTCTCATCCTCTGGTCATTGGGTGTTTGGTTCGTAGCAAGCTTTTCATCGAAGTCTCGGGTGTGTTGTTCGGTACATGTGGGGAAAATGAGGGAGTTTGGTTAGAGAGTTTCCCGCATTGCCCCACCCCCCTGGGGGTGGTTTGTTCGGATTTCAAGGGTTTCCTGTATTATTGAATTCTTGTGGTGGGGAGAATGCTCTCATGTTATCCCCTAAATATTGGGAAGTGGATTTCTTTAATTTGGTCGGGTGTGATGTTTGTGGGGAATGGTCACCCCGAGGCTCTCGGTTCAATATGATTTTGTCTGGCCATGAACTCAAGATGTGTCAACTGTTGGGTTGGTGACTTTTTGAGGGTAGAAAGTGTTTTTGGTGGGGAGAATTGTCACAGCCCAACCACGGACGCTTATCGTCTTATTCTTATCATGGTCCTAGGCCTTTGGGAAAAGTTGGCTTTGGGTCTGGGTTTGAATTTTTGAAGCTATTCTATTTTCTTTGGGTCATGGTTCAGTGCGTAGTCACTGCACTACTAGGAGTCACCATGCATTCGGTCCGGGAGGGTGAGCGGTCACTACACCACTAGTAGAGATCGTGCGTTCGGACCTGGTGAGTACGCAGTTGCCAAACCATTTAGATAAAAGATAAAATTAGAAGAATAAATTAAATTTGAAAAAAAATAATAAATAAATAAAGCAAAGTAGGTTAATTAAATTAAAAAGAATTTTATAAAATTTTTAATAATAATAATAATAATTTATAATGTTGTTATTATTATTATTATTATTATTATTATTATTATTATTATTCCTTATATATTATTATTTACTTCACCTTACATTTTTTATTTTATCCTTTTTCTTTTTTTCTTTTCTTCTCTTTTCTTCTTTCTTATTTTCTTTTTTTTTATACCCCCCCGGCCTTTTCCCCTCTGCCTCACCCGCATATCGGCCTCCGCACCCCATCGCCCAACACCTCTCCCTCCCTGTCCTGTAGCCCGCCTCCACCTCTTTCACGCGCCCCGGGTTCGCTAGCCACCCTGTCGCCCAGCGCTTACCCTCGAGCCCCTACACCTACCGCCCTCCAGGAAACCCGTCACCCAGTGCTCTCCCTCGTTTCCTCCCTATCTAGCTAGCCTCCCGCCGCTCCGCTTCATCCGGTACAGCCTCCACCTGGTACGGTCTCCCCCTCCTAGTCCAACCCTCGCCTCCCGCCGCTCGGCTTCATCCGGCATGACCTCCGCCCAGCGCAGTCTCCCCCTCCTATCCCGGAAATCGCCTCCCACTACTCCGCTTTGTCCGGAACAACCTCCCCCCAGTGCGGTATCCCCCTCCTGGTCCGGACCTCGCCTCCTGCCGCTCCGCTTCATCCGGCGCCGCCTTTGTCCGGCGTGACCCCCTCCTGGTCCGGTGCGGCCTCCCCCATCCGGCACATCCTTCCCTGTCTGGTTTTCTTCCGATCACTGCCCTCCCCTTACTATCCCATGCTCCGGCCAGGTCCCTCCAGCCTCCTTCTCGTGCTCCGGCCACCCACAGACCACCTCTTTGGCCTACAACCACTCGCAGACCATAGCTTCGGCCCCTCTGCGCCTTCCGCCCTTGCTGGTGCGCACCCGCCAAAACTGCAACCTTCACTGCATCATTCGTTACCTCCTTCGTTGGTGCCCTCTCCATCGCGCGCGACCCTGCTGATGCCCTCCATGGCGCACAACTCAATTTTTTTGAAGGTGAATACCTCCTTGGGTCTTGCTCGGGCTTTTTCGATATCTGCCACCGAAAGCGAGGTGGTTTCGCTTGGCTTCGGTTCGTCGTCATTGTCTAAGGTTAGAGTTCTTTTTTCGCGTGCCCATTTATTTTAGTGTCTGAGATGTGTTTTGAAGTCGTGTTTCTTTTAACTATAGTGCAGATGATTATTTTGGATGCAACCTTGGCTTGTCATTCATTTTCAAGGTTGCACCACTGTGTGAGGTAATCTTCTTCATCTGTCATCTTATTCCACACTTTATTTTTTGGTCTCATTTATGTATGTGAGTCCTTGGAATTTTGTTAGATGTGGGAGGGTCTTCACCGCACTAGTTTTGGGTGTCGAATTTTGTTGTTGGGAGTCGAGATTGTTTCTGAGTGCACACACCCATTTTCCTATGTATGGATATATATATATATATATCTACCTTCTGAGTGTGTGTTTTTTCATGGAACATGGAACACTTGCATCAGTTTAAAGGTGTTTATATATATATATATATATATATATATATATATATATATGGAAGTGTGTGAGTGCATGTGAGAGGGATGTTTCTTGAGTTAGAAAGTTTTTTCCTGACTTCGTTGAGGTAGGTGTTTCCATCTTTTCTCTCTTTCTGAAGCTTTACATAGGCACTTGCATGATTTCATTTAATTCATTAATATTATTCGCACCTTTATAAGCATGATAGTTTATTAATTGAAGTGTTTTTATTCCTTTACAACTTCATTAGAACTAAATGTGTTTATTATCAAATGGTATTTTTGGGTGTCTTGAGTGGTGTTTTCTTATCGAAACATTTTGTGGAACATAGTGTTTTTGTAGAAATGTTTTCGTGTCTATTTGAATTGGTATTTTTCTCAAAAACCTAGGTTTTAGAAGCGGTTCTTGTTTACTAAATGATGTGGGACACTTTGTGCAACTCTTTAAATTGGGTTGAAAAGAAATCCATGTTTATGTGCCCGTTTGGCTTTTTAAATATAAAAGTAGTGTTTAGAGTTGTTTTAGAACATCTTGTGCAATGTTTTCATACTAGATTTTGATTATGTAAAACTAGAAGCCTGATTTACAACTCCAAGTGTTTAATAAAGTGGTTTTGATGACCGAATGATGTGACGGCCCGGTTGGCACTTTGTGTTTGTGAACATGTATGCATATATGTATAAGTATGTGGGGTGATCTTATCTAGGGTAACCCTTTATGGGTGAACATATATGAAGTGTTTGTGTTTGGGGTAGGCAAGTGTGGTGAGATGAGTCATGTGTACGAGGACCTTCCTACTTACACAGTGTCATTATCACCACCATGGGTTCCTGGGCATCTTTTAGATGATCGAGTGATTGTTGTTGATCAACCCTGATTAGACGGGTTGGTACCCCCTAGATTTTGCTAGGCCAGGCTGGCTTTGCCACTGGATTAGTCAGTTAGGGAGGCCATTTGGTTATAGACATACAAGCTTCACCATACACCAACAGGTGGTTCCTAAACCAAGTATGTCCAGAGGTCTTCGAGGGATGTTTAGGATCACCCATTGATACTGGATTACTTACATTGCTTGTTTACTTTTCAGTGCACTAGTTTATTTTCAGTTGCACTTTTACTTGTTTTACTATAGCCCAGCTTTGGCCTTTTTGGTTTTGGATTTCATTTATAAAATGGGAAATGATTTTGGAAATGGTGTGTAGCGTGTGTTGGTTTTTTAAATGAGAACAACATGTTGCATATTTCAAAATGTGAAAACCCTAATTTCATAGCTATATTTCAAACTTGGGTCAGTGGACTGTTTTGGAAAAGAGAATTGTTGGATTAAATGGTTTATTCTTGGCATCCCAACTGAGCATCTCGGTGCTCAAGTCTGTTATATCTTTTCAGTTGTAGGTTCAGTTTCTCATATAGGTTCCTGGTTAAGCTACTCAATGTTGGAGCGGCATGGTTTTGAGTTGGGTGGTGACCAAGGAGGTCACAATGAGGTATGTTTAGCTTTATTTTCTTTTCGCTGTCAGTTCTTACCTTTATCATCAGTTTGTTTGCCTTTTTATCTTTTTTTTATTGGTCAAAATCATTCCCAACAGTTAAATTTCGATGCCTGGCACTGGTTTCTAGCCCGTGGGGATTGGGAACACCCTTCGGGTCACGTCGCAGACCGGCTCGGGTGACCAGCTCAGGGTCGACCCGGGATTGGTTCGTGACAACTTTTGTGATCATAATTTCATTTCAAATATAGTAGTCATTTCCATGATGGAATTCAACATTATACTATGGATTTACTAGATTTCAAAGTATAATTCTAAGATCAAATATAGAAGCAAGGAAATATCAACAGTCTTGATTGGAGAACATACATTTGTTTTCAAATGAGATATATCTCGACCTGAGATTTCTTTATAAGCACCTTCAATATCCTTCTTTATAGAAACGATCGATGAAGTGGAATAATAAAATGAATGTATAAGAATAGAAATGTCCCTATCATTCAGGAATACATTGATGTATTTTCTAGGGAGTTACTTGGACCTCCCCCAGAAAGAGATGTAGAGTTCTCCATTGATCTCATGCCTGGTTTCAAGACGATTTCAAAGACCCCTTATAAAATCGAAAATGTGTAAATATTGGAATTACAGAAGAAAGTCCAAGATCTTTTGGAGAAGGGGTTTATCTAGACAAGGGTTTCTCCTTGGGGATCACATGTTATATTTATGAAAAAGAATTATGGATCAATGTGGCTATGCATTGATTATTGAGAACTTAATGGGACACAGTGAAGAAAAAGAACCTTCTTATAAGGATTAATGATTTATTTAACGAACTTCATGGGGCTCAATTATTCACTAACATTGAACTTTGATTTTTTTAACATCAATTGAGGGGGAATAAAGAAGACATTCTAAATACTTACTTTCGATCAAGATATGGTCATTATGGGTTTCTTTAATCCCTTTTTCTTGACTAATGATCCTATTATATTTATGTATTTAATGAATAGAGTCTTTAAGGACTACCTTGATAACATTTTGGTAGTTTTTATTGAGGATATTATGATATATTCAAAAATTATCAAGGAGAATGAGGAGTATCTAAGGGTTATATTGAAAACTATGAGGAATGAGACGTTTTTTTGTAAAGTTTAGTAAATTTGAATTTTGGATACACAAATTTTATTTCTTGGGGAACATTATATCCTATGAAGAAATATCACTTGACCCATACAAGGAAAATATTGTACAGTAGTGGCCACATACTACAATAGTAACTGAAATTAATAGTTTCCTTGGATTAGTGGAATATTATAGGAGGTTTGTGAAAAACTTTTCATGAATTTCTAATCAACTAACCAAGTTAACTCAAAAAGGTGTTTAGTTCATGTGGATAAATGAGTGTGAGTAAATTTTCTAAGAGCAAAAGAAGATATTGGTTACTGCACCCATGTAAACTCTACCATCTTTAAGATTACAATTAATTAATTTTAGGAAAACATCTCTGAAGGAGCTTATGTGCATCCTAATGTAAAATGACAAGGTGATTGCTAATGCATCTTGATAGTAGAAGCCTCATGAGAAAAAACTATCCTAATCATGATCTGTAGGTGGTTGTGGTTTTTTTCTATTAATATATGGTGGAACTATCATTACGAGGATAAATGAGATATAGACATAGAAAATCAAAGTTGGAAGTATATTTTCACGCTAAAGGAATTGAACACGAGACATAAGACAAGGTTGGAACTTCTTAAAGACTATGATTATTCAATTCATTATCATCATGGAAGATAAAACAAAGTCATTCATTCATTAAGTTTGAAAGAACACATTATATTGGAAATTAAGATAATTCAAGGAGATTATTTGATCAAACACCCAGTAAAAATGGACACGGGAATCATAAGAGAAGGGTCATCATCAACCCTATCCCAAATTATTTCTCAGCCATCATTACTAGAGAAGTTTAATAAATTTCAAAGAAACTATCCTTTATTACATAATAAGTTAGAGGCTATAAAGAATGGTAATTTTCTTAAGTTAAATATTTATCAAGAAGGTGTACTAAAATTTCATACAAGACTATGTCTTCCAATAATTCCAAAAATAAAGAAGGATTTTATGGATGAAACTCAAATATCTACTTACTCTATACATCTTGGAAGTAAGAAAATATATATCAACCTTCATGATCATTATTGGTGGGATAACATGAAAAGAGAGATTATTGACTGCACTACAAGGTTCCTAGTGTGTCAATAAGTGAAGCAATAGAGACAACTTCCAAAATGGGTTTTAAAACAACTGCACATACCAACATGGAAGTGGAACAATATCACTATAGGCTATGTGAGTGGTCTCTTAAGAACATCCAAAGGAAACAATGTCATAGGGGTTATAGTGGACTGTCTCCCCATGAATCTACATTTTATATATATTTGGGAATATATCAATCTTGACCAACTTTCCATGATTTACATAAAGGAGGTGGTGAGGTTTTATGGAGTGACACTTACTATCATTTTTTATCATGATCCATGGTTCAAATCAACATTCTGGAGAAGTCTTCCACAAGATCTAACTACTAAATGGAATTTTAGTACGACCCATCACCCCCAAACTAATGGAAAATATGAAATAATGATTTAGACACTCGAGGAAATACTGAGAACATGCTCAATGTAATTTAAATGTGGATGGGATGAACTTCTCCCATTATTTGAGTTCTCATACAATAATTGATTCCATTTGATTATTCAAATTGAACCCTATGAAGCTCTCTATGGGAAGTGATATAGAACTCTTACTTTTTGGGACTTGTAGTTTTATGTTAGTGACAAAGTATTCCTCCAAATTTCACTATCAAAGAGAGTCATGTAGTTTTTGAAGAAATGGAATACTTTCCCCACGTACATTGGCCCCTACGAAATCCTTGATCACAAAAAATAAGTGGCATATCGTCTATCACTTCCACAAAATCTAGCTCATATTCATGATGTATTCTATATATCTCTCTTGTTAAAGCTCATACATGATCCTTCATAAGTACTATATCCTAAGGTTGTAAAACTATAAGATTACCTCTCTTATAAGGAGCAGTTGGTGTAGATCATGGAACAATGATAAAATGTTCTGCACAATAAGACTACCCACCTCATTAAAGTGTTTTGGAGGAACCATAATTACGAATAATTCATGTGGGAACCAAAGGAAACAATGAGTCAAAAGTACCCAAAACTTTTCTTAACCAAGGGAAAGAGATAAAATTCCAGCAATGAAATTTCATAAGGGGAGAAGAATGTAATGGTCCAATATTTTTGAATGATAATTGATTCCTGAAAATGGGTGTTATATTATACATTAAAAAAATATATCTATTTAATAATGATGTGATAATAAATTGAAATGTGACCATCAGGTTTCGACTGTTATATGACCTTTGGTTAATATGACATTTGGAACAATACTTTTAATAAAAATATTTATGTTATAATTAGTGTTATAAATAGAAATAATAGTGTTTAATTAATGAAAAAAGAAAAACGATGGCCTTAACCAGTATATTAGTGTCAGATAAATCTCATTTCTCAGATCTTGAAAGGGAGGTAGTATCATTGGGATTTTTTCTTGACCAAACCTAGACTCAGCTTCAACAAGTTAAGATTGAATGAAATCACCAGTGAGAGAAGTTCAAGTTAGTGGAAATTACCACTCAAGAAATGTTATCCGAGTCGCTCCAAGAATCTATCACTATCACACACCTTACACTTAGGTAATATACAGGTGTTATAAAGGGTTATGTTTCAAGTACCAAGTTACTTAAATTTTAATACCTTTATATAAATAAAATTGTTATTTGATTTTAAGAATAGTTTTTCATAATAAAATTGATTTGGAATTTGATAAATTAAATTTCATGATAGAAATTATACTTTTAAGATAAGATATAAATATTATAATAAACTAATATATTTTGAATAATACTTATTTTAATGAAATTTTATGGCTATAACAATCTTATTTAAACCAAAATTATAAAATAATTTCATTTTTTCAAGTGTCATAAATTTCACTCTACAATTTTACTGTGCATTTTTTATCCATTTTTATTTATAATATATAAGGATTTTTATATTTACAAGTTAAAATTATAATATATAGATATTTTTTATAATAAAATAAATATTATTTTTGAAATCAGAACATTTAAATTAGGTAATGGTGAATTTATTATAATTTTCTAAAATATTTTGTTTTTTCGGGGAATAGTAAAAATACAGTTTGATTTTTTTGGTAAGTTTAATGACATCATAATGATGTAATAAATAATATAAAATTATTATATACACTTGTGGATTAAAATATCCTAATATTTATTCCATGTTTCCAATACCATGGGAAATCCCATGGCTTTTCAGTTACCACAACCTAGGTGTTCAAGGAAATAAATAAACAAATCCCACTCTTTTACAATAAAATACCCACCTATTTTTCAATTTACTTTCACTTAAAATTAATATTGCATGAATATATGATATTTTATCCTCCCATTGAGTCCTACCAAGGTGTCCTCAATCCCCCAGTGACCCGATCCTAAATTTTTAGGAACACTCTTCAAGGTCAGATAAATCTCAACTTCTCTTTTCCTTTCAAGTTTCCTTTTATGTGGTATGTCTTTAATATTTCAATAGTATGTTCTTTTTTCATTTTATTATATCCATTTATTGTATGAATTTTATTTCATAAAAGGGATACCATTTTCCCCTTTATTTTTAATGTTTTCCAAAACCATGTTTCATACTTGTTATGCTTCCAGATTTTCTTCTCAAAATTACTCCTTTTTTATCAAGAAATTATCTTATTTCCTTTTGTGAATACACAAAAGCCATTATTTTATAGGGGTATTCACCAAGATTTAAAAGTAATATATTTTATTAATGTATTAAAATATATGGAATATGCCTTCCCTTTTCATGGGTTAATAATTAAATAATGATCTTGTCTTTAATATTTTTTTAAAGTCATGATTTTGATATGAAGCACATTTCATTTATTATACATAGGATATTTGTAAAATGTTTTATTATGATATATATGACTCACATTAATTAATAAATATTAATGGTGTTACCTGATATATCTCCAATGAATTGGGTAAATAATGTAATCCCTATATATGACATGTTTTGTGATACCTTGGTGAATAACCCTTATAATTTTTATAACACCTCAGTGATAAACCTTGGTGATATGCTTATGACTGAAAAGAATAAATGTTATAGACACATTTAAATGTTATGATTCATTTTATTTTTACTATTATATGTTTCTTTTTCCTATTTTCACACCTTTATGTTATTATTCAAGTTCTCGTTATTAATTCTCATGATCACTTGTAAACTGTTTCCCTTACATTCCCTTACTGGGCCTTATGCTCACCCTTTCCTTTGATGATTGACCCTAGTTTATGATATGAAATAAAAGTACTTAGGATGAACCAATTAAGATTACTTTATTGTTATTTATAATTTTTTTTTGTTTTTATGTATTATATACCTTGTTTCCAAGAAACTATCCTTTAAAATATCTACTCTTTTGTACAATGTAATGAAAAGTTTATTTAATAAAAATGCGGGATTCTATAGCTATAAATGATTAAAATATCACTATGAAAAGATATAGTTTAAGTTCTTGTGATCATTATACATAGTTAACGTTTTACCCAACATATAATTTATCAACACTTCAAATAATAACCCACTACTTCTAACTCATGGTCATGCATAGGGTGGTTCTCTTCATGTGCCCTTAACTACCAAGACCCATACACCATAACTAGATCTACTTACAACCAAAATAATCAAATATTATTCCTATAAGCTTCAAAAAACACCATATAATCCTCACCTAACATAGGTAAGTTCAATATATGTGTCATTATAAAGTTCTTCTTCGACTCTTGGAAGGCATTTTCACATGATCCAAACCATTTAAACTTTACTCCCTTCTTGTTAAATCCTGAAATAGGTGCTTCCAATCAGTAAAATTCCTAAATAAACCTCCAATAATAGCCTATTACCCTAGAAATATATGAATATAAAAACAATTCATGGTATGCTTCTAAAATAAAACATCTTGAACATTCTTTAGGTCTACTAAAACACCTTTCTATTAGATTATGTGACCCAAAAAGTATACCTGATCAATCCAAAATTGTCACTTCAATAGATTGGAGTATAGATGATGCCATATTGGTGTACTCAAAATAATATTTTCAAGATGTTGGTAATGGTCTTTATGAGTCTTGTAGTTCACCAAGATGTCATCTACAGATACAACAATAAACTGATCTAGGTACCGATGGAATATTCAACTAATCAAGGCCACAAAACTGTTGGTGCAATCATTAACCCAAACGGCATCACAACAAACTCATAAAGTCCATACCTTCTTATTAATGTAGTATATATTATGTTAAAAGGTGGTACTCTTAATTGATGATACCCCTATCTCAAGTCAATCTTATAAAAGAACAAGCTCCCCTTAACTAGTCAAATATATTTTCAATACACTGAAGAGGATACTGGTTCTTTATAGTCACCTAGTTTAACTTCTAGTAATCAACACCTATGTGTAGGGTACCATCCGCCTTCTTATCAAAAAAAATGAAGAACCCTAAGGACAAGTACTCAGATGGATAAACCCCTTATCCATCAACTCATCTAGATTATTCTTGATCTCTTGATGCTCTATTTTTTCTACTCTGTATGGTGGAATTGAAACTAGATCAGTCCCCAGCATGGGCTCCATTATAAAGCCCCCATTTATCTCAGGTGGAAACACTGAGAAGTATTCATAAAACACTTCCTAAAACCTATTAACTGTAGGTGGAAATACACACTACATTATTCTACTATTGCCCATCAATAGACTAGAAACCTAGGAGGTAAGCTCCCCCAGTTGCTGACAGAGAGGTCTGGTATGGCCTACCGAGATATCCCACTCTTCATGATGAATATAATTATCACCCTCAAGAGATGTAAAATTTACTCTCCTATGGTTACAATCTATGTGGTCTTGGTATGCTACTATCCAATTCATACCCATAATGAGGCCAAACACTGAAAAATCTAGAATGTAGATATCCCAAAGAAAATGATACTCCCCCAACCTTGAGAGAACACCCATTTCACAAGAAGATGTCTCTAAATTGCACTCCCAATAGTGTATCAATCTTCACCACCCAACTTAAAAACTACACCATCAGTTTCAAACCATTAACAAGTTGTGAAGATATAAAAGAATGAAAGGAAAATGAATCAAATAAGGCACTAGTTAGTTTAGAAGCTACAAGAATAATACCTCTAATATTGATGGTCAAGTCTCACTATCTACTAGTGTAGGGTGAACAACATGAAACATTCCATATACTCTTCCTAGTTAGGAAATATGAGTCCCCTAAGCTCTACCACTATATTTATGTCGGTGATATTTACCGGAATCACCATATCCACTATCTTTACAACCACAAAAAATATAACTACAGCTTCTAGACTGATACTATGTATAATATCCCTTTCCACACTCAGATTCTACCTAGTTGTTCCATCATTAACCATCTATCATGGGTTCTTATAGAACCTCTATAGATTTCGTATCTTTTTGAAAGACCAACACTCTACCAGCAGTCTAGGATAGTGACTACAAATGTGGCAAGACCAACAACACCGGTTCCAGAGCACTTGGGTAAGATCATGAGTAGCTGATTCTTCCCCCTGACCACCATCATTTCCAAATATTTATAGGGATTCACATAAATCCATAAAAAAACATTCCCCCAAACCCCACCACATTGTCAAAACTAAGGTGATAATGTTTCCCTTACCCATCCTACATCTATTTCATGGTTAGAAATGGTAAAACCATCTCATTAACAATTTCTCATCAATTTAACTATCACTACATCCCATCTATTAATTCACAAATAAATTAATCTAATTCCACCCAATGAAAAATCAAAACAATTCTCATTAATTAATTCACAAA
Source organism: Viscum album (assembly GCA_963277665.1). Taxonomy (NCBI): domain Eukaryota; kingdom Viridiplantae; phylum Streptophyta; class Magnoliopsida; order Santalales; family Viscaceae; genus Viscum; species Viscum album. The sequence continues at coordinate 1,664,548,480 of OY728126.1, read as the reverse complement.
TTAATTATTCTAATTCAACCAGTTGTATAAACATAATAATTCCCATTAATTAATTCATTAATTGATTATTCCAGTTTAACCAATTCGAATTGTCCTAAATTTATGCCAATTCATCATCAAATGAAAATTAAACTAAATTAATTCCATGATTCCATAAATTATTTAATAAATTGATTTATTAAATTGAAGATTCAATTGACAATAATTTTAATTAAACTTTAAAAAAAAATACAAAAATTTTGAATTCAAGACTGTGGAAATTGAATTTAGAACAACTAGCTTAATATTGATGACGAATGCTCACCAACAAAAACCCCTAATTGAAGCAGAACAACCCAGATCACAATGAATAATGAGATCTAGATTTAAAACCTAGTTCCAATATCAAATGGATTATATATATCTAAACCTAGATTTATATAAATTATCATAGAGAATAAAAATCCCTCCAAACTATAATAGGAAAATGGTAAATAGGGAGGAAACTAGACGGTATGAGATTCCCTTACCAGGAGAGGTGATGATCTTCAATTCGGGCTTCAAATCATTAAGAATAGAGGTCAGAATGCCTTTCATTCCATTCTGTCATATCCAAAAATGAGAGACAAAATTTTTGGGTTGGGTTAGTGGTATTATGGATATAATATGGAGTTTTTTGTAACTCCCTGAGATTTTAATGATATGGGTTTTTATGTCATGTTTTGTAAGCTACACCAAGATAATCTTGCTCAATACACAACACTAGATTAGCTTGTGGTATACACCACGCTATGCATGGATTTTTATAAAAAAAAATTAAAGTTATTTTGGTATAATTAAGTTCACACAAGAACATGTCTAAGTTAACAACTAAATATTATTATGTTACCAAAAACCTTAATCATTATAATGGTGGGTATGAAGAGTATTAACTTTCTTCTAAAAAACTATTTACAAGCAAATAAGTGAGTTTATAAAAAAATAAAATCACCCATGATGGATTTTATTAATGAAATATATGTTTGAAATATAAAATATAATGTTTAAAATCAATCTTTTATGTTTTCTAGACATGATATAACAAAAAATTTAATTTTTTAGATAAAAGAAGTAATTTTCAAAAAAAAATTGCAGTTTCACCAGCTTTTGATGGTGCACCCATTTTAAATTGAGTTTATGACACTATTATATATTCTATTTAAAAAAATAAAATTCTTCTTCATAAAATTGATATAAAAAATTACTTTGTTTGAATTTTTAATATTTTTCTGATGAGTTTCATTTTTTTAATGAATAGTAAAATTATAATAAATTTAAATTGAAAACAATTTTTTCATTAAAATAATTTATATAATTATATTATATTATTGAGTGGTTTTAAATTATAAATATAATATATTTTTATCATTAAATATAATTTTTTCATTATAATTAATCTTACATTGAATTCAGATGTAAAAACATTTCAATCTTTTACAGGGTTTTAACTTTTAAAAAACTCTTTCTCTCTTTCCAAAAATGGGAATAATTTTAAATTAATCTCTATGAAATTCTTATTTTTAATTTTCAAAATTTTATTACATATTTGGAATCAGTAGTCCCAAATTATGTAAATATTTTTATTATATTTTTTGGCATTATGAATAGTGATTTCGGTAATTTTTTTAATAAGGTAAAAGGGTAAAATGGGTAATTATGGGAAAGAATACTATTATTAAAATAACAATTGTCTTAATATCCTTTTACATGTTTTATTTGAAATAAATAATCCTTGGGTATAAATGGTATCCTTTGGAAGCCACTTGGATGAGATTGTGACATTTATTTTATTTTATTTCAAGAAAAGTTAAATATATTTCATTCAAATTTTAATAACTAAACATTTTTTCATATAAGGTTATACATAATATAAATTAGATTATAAATACTTATTTGAAATATAATTTTTTTTATTTATTATTTTAATTTATTTTTAATTTTTAGGAAATATATAATTTACTTAATGACTTATACTTGGATGGTGTGTAAATTAATTAATGAGATATCAAGAAAATAATTATCATTTAAAATCTAATAACCATCAAAATACCCAAAACATGACCAATTTGTATTTTTAGGGTATATATTGACCATAATCATTCAATAGAAGTGTTATTTACCATTTAGATCCATATGGAAGAGATTGTGACACTTATATTATTTTATTTAAAGTGATGTTAAAGTAGTCACATTTATATTTTAATAAGTATATCATTTTTATGTCACATTTTACAGACAATAAATTCATATAAAATAGTTATTATGAAATCTAGTATATTTATATGAATCATATTATTTTATTTTTAAATTTTACCCCAAAAAATAAGAACATTAAATAATTACAAAAAACTGATGTAATAATTATTTTATTAATTGAAATATCAAATTAATGTTATTAAAAATTTTAAAATAAATTTAATTTGAGCTAATTACAATGTAAAATTATTTTTATAGATGAAATATAATATATAGGGATATAATAATATAATTTTTTAGATGATAACATCTTATCTTTATATTTTTAAAAATCCATGAATTTAATAGTTTCAAAATCGACACTACAGTTGTTTTCTTAGAAAAATGTTGTATTAAATTATTTAAAAATCATAAAAAATATAAAAAATATATAATAATTATGATATAGTCTAAAATTATCTATTTTACTTATTTATGGTATAATTTACATAAAAAATAAATATTTCAACCTTTTCTTATTGAAATATTTTTTACCTTAATTAAAGTTAAATGGAATAACTAAGTGTTAATTAAAATGATAATGTTAAAATTGACTTAAAATGTTATGTAAAAATTATTTATTGATGATATTACAACCCTAAATCATAAAATAATCTAAATTGGGAAATTATAAATGTTTTTTAGCAGTTTTTTATTTTATTATAAATAAATATTTTTGAGGTTTCCAAAAGTGCCCCTCACCTCAATTATAAAAGGGAACCTCCTCCCTCTCAATATCAATTCACTTTGTCCCTTAAATATTGACCATACCAAGAAAATTTCCCTTATTAACTTCCCTAGTTAAATTCTATAGGTTATATTCATCATCAAATATTAACTTTAGTGCTCTATGAATAGATTTAGAGGAAGCACGTCGAGGAAGAGGTAATCTCTTCTACCGATTGTTTCAAACTTATTTCTTCTTCGACTTCCTCTTCTTTAGTTGTTTAATTATAAAGTAATAACATAAGTATCACTAATATAATTATATTTTATTATAATTATGATAAATCCATATTCCACCTTCTATCCATACTACAAATAACTAAATCACCACATGTGCGTACATACGGATTACCTTCTTAATTAAAGGAATGATATCATCACTCGTGAAAATGTACGGATTTTTGTCTCCACGTTGTGATTCATTATACATGATATACATTAAAGAATTATTATATAAATGAATAGAATTAATAAATTATATATTTATTATTTTAATATCATCTTAGAATGATATAAATATGACCTAATATAGAGAACTGGTACTTATTTGAAAAAACATGCATAAAAAATGAAGTAGTTTATAACTAACTTACATGTAATAATGAAATATTATTACCAAAAAGATGCTTATATGATCATATATGATATTATAAAAAAGAATATGATTCTGTAATAATTCATTGACATAATTTCAATCATTATACAGTAGTTTCAGACACATAGAAAGGATAACGTGCCTATGGTATGGGATAATTTTGCAATCTCATTATTATTCGTGATTGTTTATACGTAAGTATTTACTGGGGTATATTTATCATCCACATACATTTTTCATAAATATATAATATTATTTCTATTCTTACACTATTTTTAAAATTCAATTTTACCCATTGGTGAATTTTCATTTAACAGTATGGAAGGAATCTTTCATTCTTTTTCAATATGAGGGACTTTTTAACTTTTCCAGCAAGAGTAAAAGTAGAATGTTTTTTCACTTATACTACATGAATGTATTTTCACATCTTTATAATGCCTTATTTCCATTAATCTTCCTCTAAACATTTTCAATTTTATTTTCAACAAAAAAAAATTCTTTTCAAATTGCACGGCATTTTGAGAAATGAACACATTTTGGAAGAAGAATGGATATTTTCTTCAATAATTAAGTTCAAGTGTTTTATAAAAATTATTCTCCATCTAAAATGACACTCTTTAAATAGGGTTATGTTTCTATCCCAATTATTACTATTATTTGATTATGTTAATTATGGAATGATGTTTTATATGGATTATGTTATAATGGAATGATATTTAAGAAACCCATTTTATTTCTAGGGTTATGGTATGATGAATGATTAATGTTTTTGTGGAAAATGTAAGAATGATTTCATTATGATATGGGTGGGACCAATGCCTCCATCCAATTCATTGGGTAAATATTTATATATCATGATATATACATGGATTAAATGTAAAGTAAATATGTTTTAATAATATAAGGATGAAATGAATTGTAAATCTGGTTTAGTAATACTGGGCTAGAATGAGGAGGGAACTTGGTTCAGTAATAGACTTTGTCCACAATGATGGTCTTGGCTGTGATCCTTGGATAATATAGAAATGATTTTCTATCTATATTTTTTTTCATAAATTTCATGTTTTAAATCATTTCTATGTTAATATTCGTTTATTATTTATTCCTTATATATTACCATGTTTTATTTTATAAATTGAGATTTTGATATTTAAAATATAGGTTCCTATTTTTATATTCTTATGTTTATATTTTTTTATGTTATTCATGTTTACCCTTACTAAGCATTTGAGCTCACCCATTTTTTGTTTTCTTTCCCCTAGGATATAAAGAATGTTTTTAGGAAAAAAAAACTAAAGGGGAAGATATTTATGGGATATGTTGAATATCATTCACTAGGATAGAAGAATATGTTCCAAGTTTCCAAAGACACTAAACTAAAATGGTCTTTGGGAGTCTATTTGTGTGATGTATTAAGTATTCCACAAAATAAATGTAATGTACATGTACATCATGTTTGGGTCATTAGGGTGGGTATCAGAGCAATGTTTTTTTCAACCTTTGGAAAGTAGGATGCAAAAACTTTAGTGAGATCACAACAGATATTTATAGGGATACGTCTTGGGCTATACAATGGATAATCCTAAGTAAGGGTTGCAATCCTATGGTTTTTATGATAATCATGACAAACAAAGGGTTAAACCGAAGATATCATATATTATAAGTAATTTACTTTAATTATGTGTTCTTATTCTCTAATATTTATTTCTCACACTTGGATTTCGGTTCTTAGTAAATATCCAGAACTACATAGAACATAATTTAACATTGAATTATTCATATGTACATGAATTATGAAGATTTATTTATTAAGTGGAAATATCATGAATGTAATCATGATGATGGTATGAGTGTTGGTCATACTATTGAGGATAAAGATATTGTAAATGAAATGTGAAAGGTATGTAATGTTCTTATAGTATTATTTACATTAAACCTAATAGTATTGAGGTTAACAAAACTTAAGGCATTATTCATGTTTTTGAAAATAATAAGATTATGTATCTTGGTTAATGTTTTAAGTATAAAGTTTGATGATTTAGGTGTATATGTTTCGGAATTCAAAGATTATGTTATATGAATCAGGAAATATTTGAGTTTTTTTAGAATAAGTTTTTCATTAATGATTGGAAATCATATGTTGAATGGTTCTAAGGAGAGAAAAAAAGTGATTTAAGGGTAAGGTTATATAATTGGTGAACATATGATTAAGGGAAATATAACCCTTAATATGTTCATTATGTTAAGATAATGATGTTTGGATAAAGATATGTTGGATGTGAATAAGAAAATTAGATGATTCTAGTATATTGAGAACTAATTATGGATTTTTTGACAAGAGAGTTATGTTATCATGGATGAAGTATACATCTTTTTTGGACTTAAGGAATATATTCAATATGTTTTGGAACATGGAAACATACATGTTTCGAATAAGAATATCTAATAATTCAGGTTGTTACCGTGACTCAAGAGTATATATGATGAAGGTGTTCTCATTTTTTGAATGTGACCAAACAGATATACCTTATGATATATGGGGGATAAATGTTAAGACAATTTAGAGAACATTTTTTTATATTTTAGGATTTTAATCTTTCAAAAGGGTTGTAATGTTATCAAATTAATTTGAAATTTTATGTTAAAAATTGAATAATGTTTGTTAGAATAAAGTATTATCTCTCTATAGGTGGACTTATGCATAGTTGATAACCTGTGCTTACCATTTTGTTCAAAATAGATGGAATGACCTATCATTCAATTTATAGATCGCATGATCTACTAACAATTCAGGAATGAAAAATTCAACTTCATTTCTTTGAATAAGAGATAAAGTGGAAATTGTTCAAGGTATGACCAATGATGATGTTGTACTGAAATCAAGTAAATATTTCTTCTCATGTTCATAAAATTTTGGAAAAGGATCTTGAAACCCAAAAATGTTATCCCAGTACATTATTATCCAATGAATCAGATGGTCCCTTAAATCATCATAGATTTAGGGTTTTCTGATTGTTAACTTTCTCCTAACATTGTTCTCTATCAGTATCCAGTAGAACTTGATGGTTATATTTTTCATCCATAAACATGTTTTCACTTCCCACCTATGTTCACCTATATGGAAATCTAGGGATGATTTACTTTGGGTAACTGTTCTATTTCTAACTTTCCTTTTTAAATGATTTTTTGGTATTAATTTTTAGGATGTGGGTTTCTATGAAAGATACTTATAAGTAGTAAACCTTTTATAACCCCAAAAAATATAGAGGGTGAAATTCATTTTAAAAGGGGTAGAATATAACACCTTGAGATTTTTATGAGATAATTTTTTTATGTCTTGTGTTGTGCCCTACACCAAGATAATCATGTGCAATACGAATCAGCGACTTTACTTGAGATATATGGAATACTATGCTTGTATTTTGACATACAAAATTTTAAGTTATTTTGGTATAATTCATTTCACGCAAAACAAATTATAAATGAAAAATTAAATATTACTATGTTACCTTAAACCCTAGTCATTATAATGGCAGGTATGAACAATATTAACTTTCTTCTAAAAAATATTTACATTAAAATAAGTGAGTTTTTAAAATAATAAAATCTCTCTTGATGGATTTTATTCATTAAATATATGTTTAATAAATTAAATATAATGTTTCATATTAATTAGATATGTTTTCTTTACATTACATAAGAACAAATCCAATTTTTCAGATAAAAGAATTAATTTTACAAAAAATGCAGTTTTCCACCTTTTAATGGAAAATCAATTTTAAATATAGTTTTTTAAACATTTATATATTATATTTAACAAAAAAACTATTATTTGTAAAAAATATACAAAAAAAAATTTTGGTTTATTTTTTCATATTTTTCTGAGAAGTTTCATTTTTTGATGAATAATAAAATTATACTAAATTTTAATTGAAAACAACTTTATTCATCGAAATAATTTATGTAATTAAATTATATTATTTGATGATTTTAAAGTAAAAATATATTATATTTTTATAATTCAATATATTTTAAGACATTATCATTAATTTTACAATGAATACAGATGTAAAAATATTTCAATATTTTGTAAATTTTTAACATTTAAAAAACATGTTCTCTCTTTTCAACAATGGGAATAGTTTTAAATTAATTTCTAAAACTTCTGTGTTTTTAATTTTAAAAAAGTGATTCCATATTTGGAATCAGTGGGCCTAAATTATTTAAATATCAATATATTATTTTTGGGCATTGTTAATAGTAACTTCGGTAATTTTAATTAATAGGGTAAAGAAGCAAAATGAATAATTATGGGTAAGAATACTATTATTACCCTAAAAAATGTCTTAATATAATTATATGAGTGCGTTTCAATCTAAATAATAATTTGGTCTAAATTTTTTCCTTTATAAGGCACTTGGATGAGATTAGGACATTTAATTTATTTTATTTAAAGAAAAGTTAAATACGTATCACTCAAATTAAAAAAAAACATTTTTTATATAAGGTTATACAAAAGATAAATTTGATTATAAATAATTTTTTGAAATAATTTTTTTTTTATTTTTTTTTGGAAATTTATTTTTAATTTTTAGGAAATATATAATTACCTTAACGACTTATATTTGATGGTGTACAAATTAATAAATCAGAAATCAATAAAACAATTATTATTAAAATTTTAATAACCCTCAAAAGATCCAAAAACTTTCAAAATTATTATTGGTAGAGTATATTTCTAACATAATCATCCAAGGGTTGAGTTATTTACCATTTGGATCCATACATAAGATATTGTGACAATTATATTTTTTTATTAAGTGACGTTAAAGTTGTCACATTCATTATTAAATATGTATATCATTTTTAATGTGTATTTTTATAGAAGATAAATTCAACTAAAAGTATTATTATGAAATATATTATATTTTTCTTCATGATATTTTTTATTTTTTATTTTTACCCAAAAATAATTTTATTAAATAATTACACAAAACTAATGTAGTAATTATTTTATTAAAGGAAAAATAAAATTAATGTTATTGGAAATATTAAAATGAATATAATTTGAACTAATTTAGATGTAAAATTAATTTTATAGATGACCTAGAACCCATATGGATATAATAAAATAATTTTTTTGATGATAACATCTAATCTTGATACTTTTTTAAATCCATGATTTGAATAGTTTTAAAATTGAAACTATTGTTGTTTTGAAAAAACAAGGTTTTATTAAATTATTTAAAAATAATAAAACATTTTTAAAAAATATATAATAATTATTATATAGTCTAAAATAATTTAATATACTTATTTATGGTCTAATTTACATAAAATAAATAAATATTACGTGCTTTTAATATTGAAATATTTATTATCTTAATTAACATTATATTGAATTACTAATTGTTAATTAAAAGGATATTGTTTAAATTGACATAAAAACATATCTAAAAATTATTTTTTGATGATATTAAAACGCCATACCATCTAATATTATAAATTTGTTCATTTTGGAGGTTTCTGATTGGGGTTTTATTTTACTGTAATTTAATATTTTTGAGGTCTCTAAAAGTTCCCCTCACCTCAATTTATAATATGGAACCTCCAACCTCACAATTCCAATTCACTTTGTGCCTTCAATATAGACCATACCCATACCATTTACCTTATAAACTTCCATAGTTACATTATATAGGTTTTTTTATTCTTCAAAGAACAACTCTAGTGCTCTAAGAAGAGATTTAGAGGAAGCACGTCGAGGAAGAGGTAATCTCTTCTACCAATTCTTTCAAACTTTTTTCTTCTTCCACTTAATCTTCTTTAGTTATTTCATTATAAATTAATATCATAAGTGTCACTAATATACTTATATGTTATTATAATAATGAAACAACCATATTTCATCTTATATCCATCCTATGAAAAATGAAATCACCACGCGTGCATACATACGGCTTACCGCCTCCACACCGTGGGGTAATCTGTTTTTCACAACCACTTGACTTGGATGTGTATAATGATGAAAATAATAATTATATATGATTTTTTAAAAATTAATTTATTCTGTAAAAATATATATACCATACATTTTAATACAATTTCATAATTAAAGGAATGATAATATCGCTCATGTTTATGTATGGCTTACCTACTCCATGATGTGATTCAGTATACATGATATCCATTAACTAATGTTCATAGAAATGTATGGAAAAGATAAATATGATATTTATTATGTTAGTATAATTTTTAAATGATATAAATATGACCTAATATGGAGAACCGAAACTTATTCACCAAAACATGCATAATAAAATAAAGCATTTTATATCTAAATAACGAGTGATAATGAAATATTATTACGAAATAGGTGATTATATGATCATATATGATATTATAAAAAATAACATTTTTCCAGAATAATTCAATGGAATCATTTAAATCATTATATAGGAGGTTCGGATACATACAAAGGATAGTGGACCTAAGGTAAGGTAAAAAATTTAATATCATTATTATCTGCGATTTTTTATACGTAATTATTTAATGGGGTATATTTATCATCCATGTCCATGCTTACTAAATATATAATATTATTTCTATTATTCTAATATTTTTTAAATTAAAATTTACCCATTGGTGAATTTTTTTAAATGGTATGGAAGGAATATTTCTTTCGTTTTCCATTTGAGGTACTTTTTGACTTTTCTGGCAAGAGTACGAGAAGAATGTTTTTTTAAATTATATGAAATGAAAGGATTTTTAAACATTAAAATTACCATATTTCCATGAAGCTTGATCTACATGGTTTTAAGTTTTTTTTCACCTTAATTCTTTTCTTTTAAAATTGTGTTGCAATTTTATAAAATAAAATCTTTTTGAAGAAGAAAGGATATTTTCGTCTAGAATTAAGTTCAAGTGTTTTATAAAAATTATTTTCCATATAATATTATGCTCTTAAAATAGGTTTATGTTTACATACCTATTATTAAAATTATTTTATTATGTCAATAATAGATGGATATTTTATATGGATTTTGTTATGATGGAATTATGTTTAAGAAAGCCATTTTATTTCTTGAGTTATGCTATGATGAATAATTTATGTTTTGTGGCACGTGTGAGAATGATTTAATTATGAGTTGGGTGGGACTTATATATCCCTATAATAAATTGGGTAAAGATTTATATCTCATGATATAGAAATTGCTGAAATGGAAAGTAAATCTGGTTCAGTGATATAGGGATGAAACAACAAGTAATCTGGTTCGGTAATACAGGGCTCGAATGAGGAGTGGACCTGGTTCAGTAATGGAATTTTTCCACTATGATGGTCTTGGATATTATCCTTGGATAATATGGAAATTATTTTTATGCCTATGTTTTTTACCCAAGTTCATGTTTAATTTCAATTCTTTGTTTAATGTTCTTCTATTATTTATACCTTACGTTCTAACCAGTTTTATTTTATGACACAATGTTTTTATACTCAAAATATATGTTCTTGTTCTTACATTATTATATTTATGTTTTGTTTTATATTCTCCATGTATACCCTTACTGAGAATTTGATCTCACCCTTTTTATGGTTTCCTTACCAGAGGATATAAAGAAAGTGTTTAGGTATGTAAACTAAAGGGGAAGATCTTCATGAGAGATGTTGAAGATATTTTTCCAAGCTAGAATAATGTCTTTCGAGTTTCCAAATACACTAAACTAATATTGTATTTGGAAATCTTTTTGTGTAATGTGTTAAGTATTCCATAAAAGCAATGTAATTCCCATTTATGTCAATCTTGTATTGTTAGAGATCAGATATTTTTAATTATTTTTATTGGGATTAAAATCTTGTGTGTGTGCTTTCCTACACGGGGTGCACAATTTCCCCTAAAGTGTGCCTCCTCCCAGTGAGTCACAAAGTTACTTCTAAGAGAGAGAACCGTTTGAAAACCCATACACCAACTATGGAATTTCCCTCTTCCTATGGTTGGACTAATTTTTTGGCTAGGGTTTATGGTTTGGGATAGTTTTGTTCCAACCGTGCACATCCCAAAACCCTTCCAACATTTTTCAATTTCACCCAAAAACTCCCCAAGGAAAAACCCAAACAAAAATTATCCAAAACAAGGAAAAATAGTACATGAAAAAAAATCTCAATACATCCATTAAAAAGATCAGGATCTTACACATTATCAATCATAGGGTGTTGTATGAATCAAATAATTTAATTAATTATTCTCAGATATTTTCAATATTTTAAACTATGATTTTCCAAGACACATATTCTATGTGATACCCACATATCGTACCAAATGATATATCCATGTACACATCTAATTTGAAAGGATTTAGGTCATGTCTTATTCAATTTCGCATAGTAACTAAATAAATAAACACTTTGTGTCATTTCACTTTATATTTTATCACATATACTAACTTGTAAAACCTTATTCAAAACTAATTTTTTATATTTCCAAAAACACTTTTAGAGAGCTATCATATATTCACCATGTATCATTGTTGGAGTAGTTTCCCTATGACCAAATACTTTTTACTTTTGAGTATATGTATATGCATGGACTTCAATATTTATAAATATATGATCACATGATGACTATTATTATAAATAAAATTAATTATATAATGTACTTAGAGAATCTATTTCATTAAAAGGTTATAAAAATTTCTCAATATGAAGAAAACATTAAGGTTCTATGATGATATTATTAAATATATGTTTTATGTCTGGATGAAATCTATATAATAAGAAAATATGATACTATAAATCGTATGTTAAAGGCTAATACGACATTGATACTTTGTCTCATGAAGCTCATACTTGGTAATCTCAAAGAGAGGAGGTTATCAGAACAAACTATCTTGTAGGAATTCTACATGTTATCTATTTCAATGGATATTCCTTATTGTAAACTTGTGTATCAGCCCTTATACTTGATATTGTTATTAATTTATATTATACATAACACAATTAGATGTGTTGATGAAAACCATGATGACATATACCCATGGTGAGGTAAGGTACGTTGTATGAATCATGAGTTATATTATATTAAAGAATAATTTATGAATTTTTTTTCCTTTTATAGTTAATGTAAGTAAATATATCAAGAACGTTGATTCACAATGAACTATTTGATTAAGTATATAAACTTTTAATCCTTATTGAAAATCTCTTTTCAAGAAATTCAATGAATAATATTTCTAGCATATAAGAAGATGATAGTTGTAATGCAACCTTCTTGATGAGATATTTCAACAAAGGGATTATACTATGTAGTGATTGTTCATAAGATTTTATTATCATTGTGATATTAATGTATTTATATATGGTTGACATTACATGTAACTAGACACTATTCATAGAATTTATACAAGATTGTCTAATCCTTCTAAGAAATATTCCAAGAGGGTTACACACTAAGTGTATTTAAACCACAATTAATTTTTATATAAATTTAACATTAGAAAAAAATATTATTCCCAAGTTATATTAAATAATAATTATTTAGTTTATATTAATCACATAAATATTATTGAATAAATAAAAATGATATTTATTTATTTAAATAAATATTTATTAATCAAAGTTTGAGTATTTTTGGGGATTGATAGTCAGAGTTAAAGGTTTGGGTCAAATGATATTTTTTTTTCTGTGAGTTTAGCACATATCAGAGAAATATTGTTGTTTTTATTAATACTATTATTATTATTATAGTTGTTATTATTCAACATGAGTTTTGTTAAGGATTAAGGGAAGAGCCTATGTGTAACAACCAATTCTCAAACTTAGATATATAATCTTGGTTGTATCATTTTGAGGGTATGGTGAATGTTATGAAAAATATTATATAGAGAATACTCTCAAGTCCTATAGATAAATTTATTAAGAACTATCATTTGAGTTTATAGATTTTATCCTCATTCTCCCACTCAATACATGAGTAATCCAGATATATTTCTTCTATTCTAGAAGGAATTATAGTTCCAATAAATGGAAAAATGAAAGGGGATCAATATTCAGTGATTGAAATCAAAGATCTATCTATAATGTTTTGTGGTTCACAGTACACATGAGGGTTACCTCTAGAGGTATTATATACATGAACCCTTAAACATAAAGATGGTACAAAAAGAGTGGTCATTTGGTTTCATGATGATGAAAAAATTCCAAGGAAAGAGGTGATGATTATTTATAAATTAAATATAAATTATACGTGATATACCATAACTCATAGAATTTGGGGTTTATATTAAACCTGTTCTAATTATAAATAAAAAAGAAACTGATGATAACCATTTTTGAGAATGTTCCAAAAAACTTTCACTATATCTCGAAACCTTCAAGCTATATCAAATGGGTGACATATTAATTAATAATTATTTATTATTCATTAATCAATTTACACATTTGATTACTATTTTTCATTTCAGGTTTATTCATTATTAATATAAAAATTCAAGATAAGTGTTTTTCACTTTCATATGACCATAAATGGTATAATAATATATGAATAATGAAAAAAGGTCTCAGCTAATGTTATAAAAAAATTTTCTGAATAGAACAAATACACGACATGAAACCAAAAAGTACAAGCCTTGTACCCTTTCTCACCACACTAGGATGATTTGTGGGAATCATGTAATGTTATGTTAGAGAATAGTACATGATGTACTTACATGTATTATACTGAAAAAAGAAATTTAATGTGGTTTTAAGGGTTACAAGATGTTTATTTTTCATACACATCATATAACCTAACATGGTTTGTCCCCACATGGTTTGGCCCCATATGAAATGTGAAATCCATGTGGTCAAAGTATGTAGTGTGTATTTATTAAAAGTCATGTAGTGACTTAAAACTGAGAAACATAGGAATTTTATAACTAAATGGTGTGTAGCTAGTGTATAAATCATGTAACACATAAATTATTTTGAAAAATACATGGAAAGTCTATAGGCGTGTAATGAAAAAAACCATTGAAATGGATACATAGTATGTAGAAAGTTTTATAGGTCATGTAACCCTTAATCATTTAAGTGAAGTACACACGAATCTAATATATACACAATGAAAATTACTTATTTTGTATAAAAATTAATTTCAACATTAATCCAAACTACATAGCATGAATATGGTGTACACATCGTTTGATAGTGTTTTTTAGAGTATTGAATACATAATTATTTTCCTTGTTAATTTTATAACTACACACTGTTTTTGGTCATCATACTCATCAAATACTTCACAGGCACTAAAATAGGTACGTAGCATGTAAATTAACATGTGTCATGTATCATAAATTTCAATATGAATACTCAAATTGACTCATAGAACTACACATCATGTATTATCGCAACACGTTATGTGTGTTACATATCATGCAAGTGTACATTATATAACCAGAACCATATAGAGGTGTTTTGTAGTAAAAAACGGCTCATTCTATATTACCTATAGTCCTTATTGTGCACTTATTGAATTTTATGTTAAATTAATTAATTTAATTTATTTCAAATTATAGTGGATGTGAATCATAAGGGCTCTTTGAATGTAAAATTATAATAATTAATTAATTAATTTATAAGAATTTTTTTTATTAATTTATAAAATCTATGTAAATAATTAATATACTTAATTTAAATCTTGATAGTTTATTTTAATATTTATTCATTTAATTTGTGTGGTATCATGATCCTGACCAACCAATATATGTGTTGGATTTCATTTAAGTAAATTATCATTTTATTTTTTTGTCATAATTATTATTAAATTAAATGATGATCTATGTATCATATGCACTTTTTATGTATGAGCCTATATCTTCATGGTTTATTTTATGTTACCCCATAACCTAGTTCTCTTCACCTATGTTGGAGTAAGAATATGTAAAGGATATAGCTCCAAATCGACTAGAGACAATTCAAGATGGAGTTGTGGTGAAACCCACCAAAGAGATACCTAGGTGAACAGGTGGAATGCTATAAGTGAAACCAAGATTATTTATTAGATTTATTCCCCTAGGGTCACCTATTATTTTATTTTTTTGCTTTATTAACTAATGAATAATAATACTCATGATCATACAACTTATTTATTTTATTTATGTCTCATGTGTGGTTAATTATTTTTTTATGATGTTCATGTTGATTATAAATCATATAAATTAAATGAGATAACAATCATTAAATATATAATACTATAGGTCTATTATTAAAAATTATTTTATTGAGAGATACGTAATCACTCAGGTAAAATCCACATAATATTAACAGGCATGTGAAAATGATAAAATAGATAAAATTTACACATAAGATAAAAATACTTCATATAAAATATTTATCCAGTAAAACCATACAATACATGAGTTAAAGTTAAAAAATGGTCTAAAATATTTTCCTATAATTTTCTATGTTCTTTAAATTATAAGTGAATTTTAATAAAAAAATGTTTGACATAACATTTTCCACATAAAAGGTTGATCTTATCTGTTAGATTGGTTCCACTATGAGTCTTGTATTAATGAAGTCCAAGCTAAGGATTTATTTAAAATCATTAGATTTTAGAAAATATTTTCCTTTACATAATTTTTTTTCTTTGATAGATTTTATTACACACATCATTTGGTTTTAATGAACTGGGATATACTATTAAAATATTATTATTTAAAGTTACAATTATCACCTAGCCATTAGATAAGCGGGTATGAATATGATTAACAGAATTTTGAAATATTTTTATAAAGTTACTAATAAATATAAATGTATTTATTTAAGTATCAAAATAGGCACCCAATTATAGCGATCCTCACTTTTTATACATTAACATTACATCACTTCTATGTAATACTTAAGTCATTAAACAATAAGACACCCAAAGACCATATTAGTCTATAGCCTTTGGAAACATGGAAACATAAACATTGGTACATAATAGAGCTACATTATCTCCCACAATGTTCTTCACAACTAAACCCTTCTTAGACAAATCATACTTAACACATATATTCATAACTTGGGGAAGGAAACATAAAAATGATTGAGCTCAGATGCTCAGTAAAGGTAAACAAGGGAGAAATGTAAACATAAACATGATCATAGGGGTATAAGAATGTGATCTTAACATTATAATATCATGCCCTTCATATCAAACATCATAAACATGAATAATGGAATAAATCATGGTAGTTCATAAGAAATGAATCCTATAGAAATAAAGAATATAATCCATGAAATATTATCATAGGAATAAGACATGGAATTGTGAAATATATATACATGTGATATCATTCTCTATAAGTTAAAAATAATCACTAAAACCAATCAAGGAACTTCATGGTAACTGCACCTACAGTGTGGGACACACCACCATCCCCAATCATAGTCCTCTCTCTATATGGGATAGGGTTTTACAATCTTCCAACTTCATGGTGACTATACATACTAGGTGGGACACACCACCACCCCCAGTTGATACCATTTCCTTATAAGGGATTAAGTTTCCCCATCTTCCCATAGTAGAACAAGACCATCAACTTGATTCACATCATTATATCATGATATATAAATCTTTACTCAATGTATTAAAGGGACATAAAGGTCCCACTCATCTCATAATAAAATAATTCATACATGTTCCATAAGATAAAACAAAATCATCATATCATGACTTATAAAAAAATAAGGGTTTTATAAACAACCTTTCATAATTTGATGAAATGAAATGGAAATCATAAACATGTAATTATATATTAACCTGGGGAAAATATAGGTTTCATAATCCTTTCATAAAATCCTAACTCATGAAAATAAGTGGGTTCCACAACCATAAAACTCATGGAAGTGGAACGAGTTTCATAAACATCATACCAATAAAACATAAATTATTTAAAGAAAGAATATGAACGAAACCTTTGATTCATTTCCTATAATGGAATGAGTAACATAAATATATTTTATCTTATATGGAAAATAAATTTCATGTATCTTTTAAAAACATTTCTTGAGGAAAGTATCATTTCATCATTAAAAAGGTTCTTTAAAAAATAAACCCCTTTGAAAACCATTTCCCTAAAAATAAAAATGAAAAATTATAAATAAATCTTGGAAAACGCTTTGGAAACATTTTTCTTTGAATAAATATAAAGATATAAAATTTCTTCAAACACATTTCCCTTGAAAATTTCTAAAAGAAGCTTGAAAAAGTTTTGAAACCCATTTATTTAAAAATACTTTGAAAACTTATAAATAAAACCTAAAAAAGTTTTGAAACACTTTTTACTAGAAAACTAATGAAAGTAGCTTGAAAATTATTTGATAATAATTTTCCTTGAAATTTTATTAAAGAATCTTGAAAATGTTTTGAATACCATTTTTTCATTGAAAATATAAAATAATATTGAAACCTTTTTAAAGCTTTTTTCCCTTGAAAAGTAATAAAATAATCTTGAAAACATTTAAAAAAATTCTTGAAAAACTCTTTAAAACAATGAATTTATCGAATATTAAAAATAAAATTTAAAAAAAAATAACTTTATAATCTTGTAAATGGTGCTTAAATAGAATGATGGTCATGATAGTGGGGAAATATGTATATACTGAACATTCCTTTTTCACTATGAAAAAGTTTAGAAAAGTTACTCAAGAGGAAAAAGAAAATAATATAAATTTTTTAAAAAAAATTCTTTAAAAGGTAAAAAATTGGTAAAAATTCCTTTTAAAGGTAATAGGATATTATTAGAATATTTTTGGAAGCCTTTTATAAAACATTGTTTTGAAGGAACACAAATTTCCGGCCGAGGAGAGAGGTAAAGTCGGACTTTCATAAAAATATTATATTAGTTTTCCTAAATACCATAGAGTATAAAATGGTTATAATACATGAATATATCTTGAATAAAAATAGGGTACTAAATATAATTAATTTTTTTGAGATATGGATCATAATATTTCCTCAATTGAATCATAATTATAAACAATCCCAACAAACGATGGGATTGTTTCAATAAACTCTCACCACATGGTAACTTTGGAACATACACTCCATGTAAGAAAATTATATTACATGAAGCTTAAAATAGAATTAAAAAAATTATATTAATTATATTACATGTCCAATAATCCAAGAAAAAAAATACTTTAGGTGCATAATAAAACATATGTCTCAAAGAAGGAAAATTAAGACAAAACTATCTTACGAATTTGGTAACTTTTAAACTTATACATCATTAGATAAATATCATAAAATGGATATTTAAATGACCATAAATTTAATTATAATATAAATATAATACATTCATTGGTAGTAAATACACCACAAAAAGGAAGTGAGTGGTGAATAAGGCAAGTATATCATGGAAATAAAAAGTGAGATAAAATCCTCTTAACTTGTGTCTTGACTCTCTTCATAATCGTTCAAAACTTCAGTATAATAAATTTAAGTTTATGATAAATATTTTAAAGAAACCTATTCTTATATCTAATACCATATATGGTTTTATTATGACTTTATATTACCATCTTGTTAACAATTTCATGTTAAGGTTAAGCTTCGGGTATTATTCGCTTTGTTTTTCGCTTCTGTCTTAATTTGTTATATCTTTGGTCATTACATATATATCATTATTTAAATATTATAAAAAATAATTTAAATACAATTTATATTCATTATTTTTTTATTATAATACTCTACATAATATATAAGTATGAAATAGAATACAAAGTTGGTAGAAATTATAGATCGTATGTACGCATGAATGTTTTTTCTGTTTTATTTTCATATTAGAAGAAAGAAAGAAAATTTAATATATGTTTATATGTATATAATATCATTAAATAATAATTACTATGTCATATATGTCATATAATTTCACTAAACACGTACTTAATATATTCAATGTAGTCTGTGAACGAATCGCATCACATTGAGGGGTGGTAGTCCTCACTTACTCAAATTAAATTATCGTATTTACACAATATGGAAAGAATAAAGGTATGTTCTAAATACAAATTGAATAAGCATAAAGTCATTGTAAATATAATATATATAATATATAAATATAATTTCCATCATAATTTCCACCATTAGAGGTGGTAAAGGAAAAATGAACAATCATCGTTTTGTGAGGCGATAGTTCACCATACACGTAAACAGTATGTTCGTTGCCCATTAGATGGAAGTGTGTATAAGTGTAAGTAATCCCACTTATAATAAAAACATCATAGTATATTGATGATACTTGATTTTTTATAAAATAATTTAATCTGAACAGTTGAGGGTGTGGAGAATGGAAAATAAATGAAAGGAGCTTCAGGAGGGATGTTACCTCTTCTTTGGGTAACTCATTCTCATTTTCATCAAAGGGATTCATTAGATTGATTTATTCCCAAAATAAGGATTAATGAAGTAAGGTATGGATTTTGGGAAGTTTATTTCATATATATTTGATTACACAAATAGGTTTTATAGGTTGGAAGAAGAGGGGTGGTGTCCTTTCATAGGGAAGGGAGAGCACACACTTGGCATTTTTTAAAACAAGTTAGGTGTACGCTTGTTTTTACATTAAAAAAAGTCATCCCAAACCAAGAAAACACAATAATAGAATTTTTATGGCCAAAATAGTTCCATATAATTGTTTTTGGACAAGTTAATCAGTCATTTATTCTATAAAGTATGTTTAAGGTTTAGTATCTTGTTAAGCATAATTTTTCTTTAATCGATGTAATTAATTTTAATTATTTTCACTAACATTTTTGGTAAATAACTAATTTTACCTTATTAGACATTATCAATTATTCTGATTCCAAATATGGAATCCATTTTTTCAAATTCCAATAACATAATTTTCATAAATTAATTTATATTTAATAAAGAAAACGGGACGACAAAGCTGGTTTTTAAAGTAAAAACCTCTATAAAATTGCTATGCTTTTATCATCAATTTCAAAGTGAAATTGAGTAAAATTCCTTAAATAGGTTAATTTATTAAAATTTTAACTAATTAAACTTTAAAACCAATTTAAAATATAATTTATCCATATGAATAAATTAGATGGAATGATAGTTTTTAATTAAATTTCTTATTTTTTTACAATTCATTAAAAAATGAAACTTCACAGAAAAATACCAAAAATTTAACCTATACTAATTAATATGTTTTTATTTCAAATATTAACTTTATTTTGAAATATATAATCCATAAAATATCCAAAATAGGATTTAAAATAGGTTTTCCATTAAAATACGATAAATATGTCTTAGTTAAAATATAGTATTTTATGCATAAAATTGTGTTTGTTTTTATCTTAACAATATAAAATATATTGGATGGATATAAAAAATATTTAATTGAATATAATATACATATATATATTTATCACATTAATATCAATCACTAATTTTAATTAATTTCATTTATTAAGGAAAATAGATTTGTGGGCATAAAAATAAAAAAACTCATTTATATTCAATCGGCTTTCATATTAATTTCTAATTAATTTTAAACCGATGAATTACTTTTATATTTGTGTAAACCATCTCTTTTCATAAGTTATTTAACCCTTTTCATAACTACTATTTTGATATCAAGATTATAATATTTTACTAATATATCATTATCATTATTCGGTCTTGCGTGTTACACAAGCCATAAAGGAATGTCATTATTGGGTGTAACACAATCTAAACTCGGAGTTCCATGTAAAGAAAGATAAAATTTAAGTTGTTTTTAGTGAATGATTAACTTGACTTTGCATATAACGCAATCCAAACACAGTTCTTTAATATAAAATAATCTATTTTTAGTTTTGTTTTGAAATAAAAAATATCAAAAAGATTAAACTAATTCAAAAAACTTTATTTCACAAAATCTTAGGGTGTTACATTCTAACCCATTAAAATTAATTTCTCCCTCAAAATTTTCTTATGTTATCAAATGTTTCATACATTAATGTTTCATTTATAGAATCCCACATCATAAAAATGAATACTAAATCTTCCCTTAAAAAGAGAAATTTTGAACTATAACGATTACCCAAAGTAACATATAACTAGATTTCCATATAGGATAACATAGTTTGGTAGTAAAGATTGGACATGAAGTAAAAGCATAAATATTTGTTGTGAGTGATTGAGGTCATCAATCAGAAACCAGTGAATGATCAAAGAAAATTTTAGGACCTCAAATTCATAAAATGGTGATTATTTAAAAGGCTATCAATTCCACAAAAATTAAGGAATTAGGAAAACATGTTCTTTTTATAATTATCCTATATTTGAATAATTATTTTATTGATCAAGAATATAAGGAAATATACTTTATTGTATATTTTTATAAACAAAATTTCATTCTTTGGTTGTGATTTTATATATTTTTAATTTTTCCATTACTTAAATAAATGAATATATAGAAATTAACTTTGATGCTCGAAGCACTAAAATTCACTTTTAGAAGATATTAAGTCCTGTAAAAGAATTAAAAGTATAACTATTTGTCTCTAATTATCCTTCCAAATAAATATGGTTTATAAATTAATCTCAAAACATAAAAAGTAACACTAATTTTTAATCATTATTATATATTCATCAAAAAATATTTTACATTAACCACGTCATCGAATAGTCTAGTGGTAGACATGAAACCCTTATCGTTCTTCGGTCATGGGTTCAAAACTCATGTCATTCCAGACATGATTAGTTTTCACCCGATATACATGATGTAATTTTCTAAAATTGAACTAATATAATATCCAAAATAAATATTATGTAGATCCTTGAAATATATTTAATCAAAAAATAGCCTTTCAACTAAGGTTTTAAATACAATCTTAATACATAAATACTTCCTCTGAAGTTTAACTTAAAATTTTCATTAATGGTTATCCTTATAACCCTTATGAAAGATGAAAATCAAAAACTTTAGAAATAAAGTCATCAAATCACCTTAACATTGATTCCCAAAACATCTCAAAATAGCTCTAGGTTTTCACATTCCAAACATTTGAATACCTTCATCAAGTTTTCTCTTTGAATAGTGTAATGACAAGAATTTCCATAAATCCTTAATGAAAACATGAATTTTTCTGTATTCCAAATAATATTTCATCAATTCCTTAAATTCAAAAATGATGTAAACATCATCAATGATAGCACAAAACACTTATCAATAAGTCCTTAGTTAGTTCCAAGGTAATTAGTACCATCTAATTTACTAATTCATGTCCCATATATCTTTATCCAGACAACATTATCTTAACATAAGGAACATATTGATGGTTATGTTTCCATTAATCATGTATTTTCCTTGGACATCACCATTCCATTAAATCACTTTTTTATTCCATCAGATTGATTCAACGTGTTCTTGTGAATCTGTAGGGAAAAAACTAAAATGAAGAATCCTTATATATTTTACCATTCATTTAACATAATTATTAAATGGAAATACATAAAAATGTTAATAATTACACTTCATCCTTAACCCATTAACAATGATACATCATTCAATTAAATAATACCCCTTTCCTTTCACATTTCATCTATAATCTCTTCATCATTAGAAATGTAACCATTACTCTCACTACCTTGTTGATTCACCTCAAGAGAATTCCTATTAAGACATTGAGTTGGGTAATGATCATTTATTCAGAACTAAAAACACTTTACCTTAAATGATTTCATAGGGAGGCCAATATTCTCAACCATTCCATTAACCAACTCTTCATTTTCCCTATACAGTCACTTACATTGTGTCATTCTTTTCCATAGTCAAAACTCATTATTATTACTCTAATAGGTTAACTTTAGTTATTATTTCCACACTCTTGGAAAAAACCAGATATTCTTTCCCCCTTGGTCTTCATTATGGGAACACTCAACGAAATATTTCCTTCTCTTCTTTGGTGAGTCTGGGAGTTGGTTAAGGTACACATTGTTAATCAGGTTCTGTGAGAACTTATTAGTCATGATCACAACATTCCTTACACATGTGATCATACCATTTGATTCATAATTAGAAAATTACCTATCAATTTCAATATTAAACTAGTTCCTTGAGGTTATCACCATTGAATAAAACTAGAAAGTATAGTGTGATAAACACTTATCATAGTGGAAAACCACATAATATTGAAATATAATTTCTTATAGTATATATAAATCATGAAACAGACTTCACTAATTTATGAAACCTTAGGTTTATCCGAGGTTATTTATAGTAATCCTCTATTTAAATCATTTATGATGGTTCATAAAGAGTTTGTGAATTCCAAAATATATCCCCCTAGAGTGTCAAACCTGGTGTGAAACAAGGCATTTTGTCGTGTATTAGGTTACGCTGAGTCAAGCTCGTTGTACCTTATCAAAGGTGTTAGCCCTAGGTGTAACAACCCGAGATTTTATGAAAAATATTCTTTTTAATTTTATAAATGTCTTGTGTTGTACGCTACACCAAAAGTAGCTTGCACAACACACATCCTTGACTTGCCTTGCATTACATGCAATCACGACCTTCCTCGATAGCGTGTGTAGTACGCAATACCGAGTTTCACTAAACAACGATATGCTATTAAAATATTATTATAACTAGCCGTTATGAATAGTAATAACCACCTTTTAAAATTTTAGAAATTTTAGCTCTCAAAATGGACTTTATTTTTGGATTTGGAGTATCGAATTTAGCCTAAGGTGAAATTTTGGTACTTTTCGGATAACTTTCATATTCTAATGAATAATGAAAATTACTAAATTATAATTAAAAACAAATTTTTTAATCAAAATAATTAATAGTGATAAATTATTAATTTGAGTGGTTTTAAATTATATTTAGAATATATTTTTACAATTTAATAAAATGCTGGTCATTGGATGTAATTTCACATTTAAACCAGACATAAACAAGTGTCAATCTTTTGATAGATATTGTTTCTTAAAAACACGCTATTTGTTTTAATAGCGGGATTTAATTATAAAATTAATTAATGAAACTTCTATGTTATGAATTTGGTAAAATAGAATTCATTTTTGAATTCGGAATATGAAATATAGCTTAGGATGAAATTTTGGCATTGTTCTGAAAAACATCAATTTTTGATGAATAGTGAAACTACTAAGTGGTTGTTAAAAAACTGAATTTTTCATAAAACTTAATTTTACCGCTTCTGTGAATGGAATTTCAAAAATCCGAGAGACACGGTTGATGTCAGTAAGTAAAATGTGGTTCAATGAGATGAAAATAATTTTTGGTGAATAGTAACTTTTTACTTTTATTTACCACGGTTAAAAGTAAATAGGGTAATTAAGGGTAAAAAAGATATTAATATTACCCTAAAACATGTCCTAATCCTATTGGACAAGTGTATCTCGACCAAAAACAACCTTAAGTGTAAAATATTATCATTTAGGCCCACTTGGATTAGATTAGGACATTTATTATTATTTAATTCAAAGAAGAGTTAAAAAAGTTAAAATAAAAGTTTATTTACTAAAACATTTTTAATATGGGTTTATACATAAGATAAATTCGATTATAAATATTCATTAGAAAGATAAAAAGATTTTATACATAATAATATTTTATTTATAATTTTTCGACTTCAAATAAATTAATTTATTTATGACACAACGATGATGCAGTAATTACCCTTTTAAGGAAATGTTAACATAATTGATGTTATAAATGATCAAATAAATGTAATTTGAGACTTTTTATGAATTACACTAATTTTCTAGGTTAGTATGATATATTAGTGTTGATTTAATCAACTTGGTTCGAACATATAATTCTTTTATGACTTTCAAAAAAATCATATATCAAATAGTGTCAAAATTGACACAAAATAGTTTTTAAATCAAATATTATATTATTAATTGTTATTTTATTTCTAAAAATCTAAGGTTCGTCCAAATGACTTAGATAAGGATATATATATTAATAATAAACAATTTGGGGTTTGTTTTTCATGTTATAGTAAGTGTATTAACCATATAGTGTAAGAAAACAAAAAGACACGGTAAAAGTTAAATTATTTAACTTAGAGTTAAATCTAATTGATAAGGTTAAAATAATAACCTAAACCTGTCTAAATCCTATTGGTTGATAGGATTTAGACCCATACCCACTTTAGCTTCGAAATAAGACCCTTTTGAACCATTATAAACCGATTTTGACTTTAATATAAAATAATATTTTGAGATATTCCTAAGGTGCCCCTCTCCTCCCATATAAAAGGGAACCTCCTCCCCCTCCTCCTCACACCAATTTGAGCACTCAAGCTCGGCCAACCCCTGCCAAAATCCCTTCTCCACTTCCCTAGAATAATCCTAGAGGTCCTGGTATTCTTCAAAGACCAATCTTAGTTCCCTAAGTGGAGGATTCAAAGAGGCGTTTCAAAGAAGAGGTAATATCCATTACCGATCTTTTCAATTTCTTTCTTCTTCAAATTCTTCTTCTTTAGTTGTTTCATGATAAAGTAATAACATAAGTATTAATTACATACTGATATGTTATTATAAATATTAAACAACTCTAATTAACCTTCTATCCATCCTACGGAAAAAGGAAATCACCGCGTGTGCGTACGTACGGAATACCGTCTCCACGCCGTGGTGTAATCTATTTTCCGCCACCACCTTAATTGGATGGGTATAATGGTGTAATGGGTAACTATATATGATTATTATAAAGTTATATTGATACTGAAATATTATACAAACACTTCAACATAATTCCACGACCATGGGAACGATATCATCGCTCGTGCGTACGTACGGACTACCGTCTCCACGACGCGATGAGATTCATTCTCAATGATTAACCATTCATGAATGATTATAAAGTATATATAATAAGTATTAATTAAATATATGACATAATAATGATACTGGATTTATTTATATTTATATGTATGTCATCTACTTAATTCCATTCAATTCAATAAGGAAACGAAAACAGCGTTCATGCGTACGTACGGACTACCGTCTCCATGAACGGTGTATTTCTTTCCATTTACTGATTTATTATATATATGTATATTATGAATATATATATATATATATAAATCATGTTTTATATTTTGGAATTAAGTAATCATGATCTATGTAATCATATGAATAATTACAAGTCAAAACACGGACGACAAATGAAACAATTTTACCCAAAACGCTCTTTAACATGGAATTTACAAAAGAACAGGTAATATAATGTCATAAGTGAACCATATATTATATCATAACAATGAATATGATTCTGTAATAAGTCAATGGCATTATTTAAATTATTATACAGGAGGTTCGGACACTTACGAAGCAAATCGGACCTAAGGTAAGGGAAATATCACAATCTCATTTTTATCCGAGATTGTTTATACTTTGAAATTTACTGGGGTGTATTTTATCATCCATATCCATGTTTCCTCAATATGTAATATTTATATCCTTATACAATAGTTTATATTCAATTTTACCCTTCGGTGAGTTTTTAATAAAAGATATGAAAGGAATCTTTTGACGTTTTTCGTACGAGGTACTTTTTGACTTTTCCGACAAAAGTACAAAGAATGTTTTTTTAACTTATACGACATGAATGGATTTTTAAAACATTATTTCCAAGAAGATTCCTTTACAAGTTTTCAAGTTTATTTTTAATCAGCTTCTTTTATTTTAAAGTCGTATGACATGTTATGAAAGGAAAAATGTTTTTGAAGTAGAAAGGATATTTTCCTCGAGAATGGAGTTCAAGTATTTTATCAAAATTATTTTCCATCTAAGATAATAAAAGGGTTCTGTTTTTATCCATATTATTACATGAATTTGATTATGTTGTGATGGAAATATTTTTATGAATTCCTTTATCTTATATGAATTGTTTTATGATGTGATGTTGTTTAATAATTCCATTTTTATTACATGGGTTACGCTATGATGTATGGTTTATGATTATGTGGCACACATAAGAAAGGATTCATTATAAGATGGGTGTGACCTATATCTCCCTCCAATGCATTGGGTAAAGATTTTATATCTCATGAGATAGACATGGCTGGAACGGTAGGTTATACCGGTTCAGTGAAACAGGACTGAAACGAGGGTGACTCGGTTCAAAAAGGGACTTTGTCCACTAAGATAGTCATGGCAATGAGTCTTGACTAACAAGAAATGATTCTCTATGATTATGTGTACATGCCACAAAGTTTCAGGTTTTAAGTTATGATTATTGTGATTAGATTTCACTGCCATGATTTATCCCATGTTATGAAATTATGATCTCTTTTGCAGGTTAAGATTTCCAAAAGTTATGTGCTTATGTATACGATGTGATTGATATTTCTTTTTTTACCCTTACTGAGCGTTTGAGCTCACCCTATTATGTTTTCTTTTCCCCAGGATATAAAGAAAGGTTTTAGGTATAAAAAAAGGAAGATCTTTATGGGAGATGTTGAAGATCTTTCACCAGGATTAGAAGATTATATTCCGAGTTTCCAAAGACACTAAACTATTACGATCCTTGTGTGTGTGTTTTTGTTATGTACTAAGTATTCCGCAAATGTAATGTAATGTCCATGTAAGTCAGGCATCGGGTCTCTACAGTTGGTATCAGAGGAAAGGTTTAGTCAACCTTTGGAAACTAGGATGCGAAAACGTTAGTGAGATTCCTATAGATATTTCCAAGGTATGTCTAGGGATGTCCCTAAGGATAAGTATACGTATAGGATATAGTCCTAGAACTACGGTAACGATATTAGATTATACCAAAGATGTTAGATATTGAAGTTACTCCCCCTTTATTGTGATTTTTGCCTCTCACACTATTCTTTTTGGGTTTTAGAAAGTGGCTGGAAACAATATGATTCACGATAATGGAGGATATGATGGACAATTGAATGATATTCTTCATGAGAAACCAAATGAAATGGGATTTGGAAGTCCAAACATCATTATTATGCCGAATCAGCAGTCTCATAATATGATCAATAAAGTAAAATTTGGTAAGTTTCCTGACTCGTCTAATAAGAGAAAGATGGAGTTTCATGATGACCATAGAGGAAAGAAAGTTCAATTTACCCTATGTAAATCATGTGGGAAGAGGCATCAAGGAGAATGTTTCAAAGGAACTGGAAGATGATTTGGGTGTGGAAAAGAAGGGCACAAAGCCAGTAAGTGTAATGGAAAAGGTTCAGTTAACACCAGGGATGAGGATAATGGTATTCCTACGACATCAACAATAGTTAAATGTTTTAAATGTGGAATGTATGGGCATTATGAAAACCAATTCCCTAAGGGAAAGTCTCATGAAGATAATCAGTATGGTCGTATGGGTAGTATTTATGTGG
The DNA here is from genome assembly GCA_963277665.1 of Viscum album. NCBI lineage: Eukaryota > Viridiplantae > Streptophyta > Magnoliopsida > Santalales > Viscaceae > Viscum > Viscum album. Next base: position 1,664,519,555 of record OY728126.1, on the reverse strand, counting down.
ATGATGATGAAGAGACTACAAATGATATGTGAGATGAAAGAATTGTTGATGCTCGGTCAATGGTTTAAGAATGTAGTGGAATGATTACATGTTTATCATGTGTAATGTTGTATAAGTAATCTCATGCTACTATGGAATAAATAGATATCTATGGATTGTTACACTGTTGTCTTTCCTTGAGTTTTGAAAGTGTATGATTAATGTTACCAGTATCCATGAAAGGTTTTTCAGATATTTTGGGAATGTAGATGATATGCGCATAATGAAGGGATAAGGAGAAAATTAAATGTTTGATAGTATTCATGAGCTCATGACTGACATAAGGAGAAGGTTATATCATGGTTTGAGTATATAGAATTTTTGGATTTTGGTATGTGGAAAGAGTTAACTTTTGACAGCATTCATGTTTTCACTATGGTTCAATGGGTATTCAAGAGAATACATTATTAAGGCCTTTTAATGTTTGGAATGTGACCAAAAAGACATATATTATGATATATGGGGATCAACGATGGTATTAAATCTATGGTAATCGTTTTCACTATATTATGAGAGTGGACTGAAGTATTATGGATAAGCCTAAAGATTGTAATGGATTATGTTGGACATAAGTTAGGATAAAACGTTTTTCAATATTATTGATGGGATGTTATAGTAATGTAGTTTTAGAAAAAGGACAACCTGCAGGATGGGCGACAGCCCATCGCTTCGGAAAAGGCTGTGGGAATCGAACCCACAACCGAAGTGCGACTGGCCTTTATCGCCTACCACTGGCCTACAGGAAGTCCATGTTTAGTAGAAACTAGTTTTATTATATTAAGTAGTATGATATATGAAGTATAAGTCCATTTTAGGAACCATATATGATTAATCTCACTATAGATCGACTTATGTATATAATTTTTGCTAACCTTTTGTTTGAGACAGATGGAATGACCCATCATTCTATCACATGATCTGCTAACACTTCACGAATAACAAATTCAACTTCTTTTATTTAAGAGATGAAGTGGAAATTGTTCAAGGTACGAACAACAGTGAGATTGTACCAAAATAAAGTAAGTATTTATTCTAAGAAAATTTTCAACTTTAGGGAAATGATCTTGAAAACCAAAAATGTTGTCCTAGTGATCTTATACCTGATGAATCAGATGGTACCTTATATCATCACAAATCTATGTATTTGTGATTACTGGCTTTTCCAAAGCCATGTTCTCTACCACTCTCCATCAGAACATGATGGTTAGATTTCTCTTCCATATCCATATTTTCACCTATGTGGAAACCCAGTGATTAGTTTATTTGGGTAATCGTTACATTTCATACTTTAGTTTTTAAATCCAAGTTTTGGTATTTTTTTTACGATGTGGGTTTCTATTAAAGAAACTTTCTAATAGTAAACCATTTATAACCCCGACGAATTTAGAGGGCGAAATTCATTTTAAGGGGGGTAGAATGTAACAGCCCGAGATTTTATGAAAAATATTCTTTTTAATTTTATTAATGTCTTGTGTTGTACGCTACACCAAAAGAAGCTTGCACAACACACATCCTTGACTTGCCTTGCATTACACGCAATCGCGACCTTCCTTGATAGCGTGTGTAGTACGCAATACCGAGTTTTACTAAACAACGATATGCTATTAAAATATTATTATAACTAGCCGTTATGAATAGTAATAACCACCTTTTAAAATTTTAGAAATTTTAGCTCTCAAAATGGACTTCATTTTTGGATTCGAAGTATCGAATTTAGCCTAAGGTTAAATTTTGGTACTTTTCGGATAACTTTCATATTCTGATGAATAGTGAAAATTACTAAATTATAATTAAAAACAACTTTTTTAATCAAAATAATTAATAGTGATAAATTATTAATTTGAGTGGTTTTAAAGTATATTTAGAATATATTTTTACAATTTAATACAATGTTGGTCATTGGATGTAATTTCACATTTAAACCAGACATAAACAAGTGTCAATCTTTTGATAGACATTGTTTCTTAAAAACACGCTATTTGTTTTAACAGCGGGATTTAATTATAAAGTTAATTAATGAAACTTCTATGTTATGAATTTGGTAAAATAGAATTCATTTTTGAATTCGGAATATGAAATATAGCTTAGGATGAAATTTTGGCATTGTTCTGAAAAACATCAATTTTTGATGAATAGTGAAACTACTAAGTGGTAGTTAAAAAACTGAATTTTTCATAAAACTAAATTTTACCGCTTATGTGAATGGAATTTCAAAAATCTGAGAGACACGGTTGATGTCAGTAAGTAAAATGTGGTTCAATGAGATGAAAATAATTTTTGGTGAATAGTAACTTTTTACTTTTATTTACCACAGTTAAAAGTAAATAGGGTAATTAAGGGTAAAAATGATATTAATATTACCCTAACACATGTCCTAATCCTATTGGACAAGTGTATCTCGACCAAAAACAACCTTAAGTGTAAAACATTATCATTTAGTCCCACTTGGATTAGATTAGGACATTTATTATTATTTAATTCAAAGAAGAGTTAAAAGAGTTAAAATCAAAGTTTATTTACTAAAACATTTTTAATATGGGTTTATACATAAGATAAATTCGATTATAAATATTCATTAGAAATATAAAACGATTTTATACATAATGATATTTTATTTATAATTTTTAGACTTCAAATAAATTAATTTATTTATGACACAACGATGATGCAGTAATTACCCTTTTAAGGAAATGTTAACATAATTGATGTTATAAATGCTCAAATAAATGTAATTTGAGACTTTTTATGAATTACACTAATTTTATAGGTTATTATTATATATTAGTATTGATTTAATCAACTTGGTTCGAACATATAATTCTTTTATGACTTTCACAAAAATCATATATCAAATAGTGTCAAAATTGACACAAAATAGTTTTTAAATCAAATATTATATTATTAATTGTTATTTTATTTCTAAAAATCTAAGGTTCGTACAAATGACTTATATAAGGATATATATATTAATAATAAACAATTTGGGGTTCGTTTGTCATGTTATAGTAAGTTTATTAACCATATAGTGTATGAAAACAAAAAGACACGGTAAAAGTTAAATTATTTAACTTAGAGTTAAATCTAATTGATAAGGTTAAAATAATAACCTAAGCCTGTCTAAATCCTATTGGTTGATAGGATTTCGACCCATACCCACTTTAGCTTCGAAATAAGACCCTTTGGAACCATTATAAACCGATTTTGACTTTAATATAAAATAATATTTTGAGATATTCCTAAGGTGCCCCTCTCCCCCCTTATAAAAGGGCACCTCCTCCCCCTCCTCCTCACACCAATTTGAGCACTCAAGATCGGACAACCCCTGCAAAAATCCCTTCTCCACTTCCCTAGAATAATCCTAGAGGTCCTGGTCTTCTTCAAAGTCCAATCTTAGTTCCCTAAGTGGAGGATTCAAAGAGGCGTTTCAAAGAAGAGGTAATATCCATTACCGATCTTTTCAATTTCTTTCTTCTTCAAATTCTTCTTATTTAGTTGTTTAATGATAATGTAATAACATCAGTATTAATTACATACTGATATGTTATTATAAATATGAAACAACTCTAATTAACCTTCTATCCATCCTACAAAAAAAGGAAATCACCGCGCGTGCGTACGTACGGAATACCGTCTCCACGCCGTGGTGTAATCTATTTTCCGCCACCACCTTAATTGGATGGTTATAATGGTTTAATGGGTAACTATATATGATTATTATAAAGTTATATTGATACTGAAATAGTATACAAACACTTCAACACAATTCCACGACCATGGGAACGATATCATCGCTCGTGCGTACGTACGGACTACCGTCTCCACGACGCGATGAGATTCATTCTCAATGATTAACCATTCATGAATGATTATAAAGTATATATAATAAGTATTAATGAAATATATGACATAATAATGATACTGGATTTATTTATATTTATATGTATGTCATCTACTTAATTCCATTCAATTCAATAAGGAAACGAAAACAGCGTTCATGCGTACGTACGGACTACCGTCTCCATGAATGGTGTATTTCTTTCCATTTACTGATTTATTATATATATGTATATTATGAATATATATATATATAAATCATGTTTTATATTCTGTAATTAAGTAATCATGATCTAAGTAATCATATGAATAATTACAAGTCAAAACACGGACGACAAATGAAACAATTTTACCCAAAACGCTCTTTAACATGGAATTTACAAAAGAACGGGTAATATAATGTCATAAGTGAACCATATATGATATCATAACAATGAATATGATTCTGTAATAAGTCAATGACATTATTTATATCATTATACAGGAGGTTCAGACACTTACGAAGCAAATCGGACCTAAGGTAAGGGAAATATCACAATCTCATTTTTATCCGAGATTGTTTATACTTTGAAATTTACTGGGGTGTATTTTATCATCCATATCCATGTTTCCTCAATATGTAATATTTATATCCTTATACAATAGTTTATATTCAATTTTACCCTTCGGTGAGTTTTTAGTAAAAGATATGAAAGGAATCTTTTGACGTTTTTCGTACGAGGTACTTTTTGACTTTTCCGACAAAAGTACAAAGAATGTTTTTTTAACTTATACGACATGAATGGATTTTTAAAACATTATTTCCAAGAAGATTCCTTTACAAGTTTTCAAGTTTATTTTTAATCAGCTTCTTTTATTTTAAAGTCGTATGACATGTTATGAAAGGAAAAATGTTTTTGAAGTAGAAAGGATATTTTCCTCGAGAATGGAGTTCAAGTATTTTATCAAAATTATTTTCCATATAAGATAATAAAAGGGTTCTGTTTTTATCCCTATTATTACATGGATTTGATTATGTTGTGATGGAAATATTTTTATGAATTCCTTTATCTTATATGAATTGTTTTATGATGTGATGTTGTTTAAGAATTCCATTTTTATTACATGGGTTACGCTATGATGTATGGTTTATGATTATGTGGCACACATAAGAAAGGATTAATTATAAGATGGGTGGGACCTATATCTCCCTCCAATTCATTGGGTAAATATTTTATATCTCATGATATAGACATGGATGAAACGGTAGGTTATACCGGTTCAGTGAAATAGGACTGAAACGAGGGTGACTCGGTTCAGAAAGGGACTTTGTCCACTAAGATAGTCATGGCAATGAGTCTTGACTAACAAGAAATGATTCTCTATGATTATGTGTATATGACACAAAGTTTCATGTTTTAAGTTATGATTATTGTGATTACATTTCACTGCCATGATTTATCCCATGTTATGAAATTATGATCTCTTTTGCAGGTTAAGATTTCCAAAAGTTATGTTCTTATGTATACGATGTGATTGATATTTCTTTTTTTTTACCCTTACTGAGCATTTGAGCTCACCCTATTATGTTTTATTTTCCCCAGGATATAAAGAAAGGTTTTAGGTATAAAAAAAGGAAGATCTTTATGGGAGATGTTGAAGATCTTTCACCATGATTAGAAGATTATATTCCGAGTTTCCAAAGACACTAAACTATTACGATCCTTGTGTGTGTGTTTTTGTTATGTACTAAGTATTCCGCAAATGTAATGTAATGTCCATGTAAGTCAGGCATCGGGTCTCTACACTAGGTACATATATGTCAGATCCACAAAAACTTTTAGTATCCAAATAGTGATGTATTTCTAGGAAACCACTGACTCTATCCTTTACCATAATTCCAGTACATTTTCCTATAAGTTAAATCATCTTTATAAATATCTTTAGAGACATCCCTAGAAATATACTTATAAATATACCTAGGGATATCACTGAAGTTTTATCATATTAGTTTCCAAAGGTTAACTAAACCTTTTTTCTGATACCAACTATAGAGACCCTTGATTTTCAAAGAATAATATTAAATCACTTTTAAGGAATACTTAAAACATTAAATAGATGCCCAAATACTGTATTAGTATAGTTCCTTTGGAAACATTGAAACATAAACACTGGTACATAAGAGAGCAACATTATCTCCTACTAGACTATTCATGTCGAACACCATTATTAAACACATCACACATAATACATATATTCCTAACCTAGGGAACGAATCATAAAAATGGGTGAGCTTAGATGCTCATTAAGGGTAAATAAGGTAGATGAGTAAGCATAAACATGAGCATAGAGATATCAGAACTTGATCATAACATTATAAGATCATACCCTGCATATCAAAGATCTTAAGACATGAATAATAAGAAAATAAATAACATAATACATAAAATCATATCGTAGGAATAAGACATGGAATTATGTCATACATAGACATGTGATATCTTTCCAAATAATCCAAGACTCATCACTAGAACTTATCAAATCACTTCATGGGAACTGCACCTACTGGGTGGGAGACACCACTGTCTCTAGTCATAGTCCTTTCCATATAAGGGATTTGGTTTCCCCATATTTCTATATTGAATTTTGTTTCTCCATCATCCATATTAATGGTGACTACACAAACTAGGAAAAACACACCACCATCCCTAGTTGTAGTCATTTCTTTGTAAGGGATCATGTTTCCCTATCTTCCCTTAGTGGATGAATCCCATCGACATGATTAAAATCATTATATAATGAGATATAAATATTTACCCAATGTATTTGAGGGAGATATAGTTCCCACCCATATCATAATAAAATCATTCATACATATGGCCACAAGATAATAAAAATTTCATCATATCAAGACCCATAAAAAGATATGAGTTTTATAAAAAACCAATCATAATACCATGAAATAAAATGGTTGTCATAAACATGTAATTATATCTTAACATGTGAAAAAATATCGGTTCCATATTCATTTCATAAAATCCTAACATGTGAAAAGAAGTGGATTGCACAAGAATAAAACCTGTTGAAGAGGAACAAGTTTCATAAACATCATGCCATCAAAACATAAACCATTTAGAGAAAGAATATGAATGGAAAATTTGAATCATTCCCTATAAGGGCATGACTAACATCAATGGATGTCATATTAAAAGGATAATAATTTTGAAATATCTTTTAAAAAAATTATTAAAGAAAAAATCTATTCTTACTGGAAAAGGGTTCTTTAAAACATAAAACACTTTGAAACTTGTTTCTTGAAAATAGACATGAAAACTTATAAATAAATATTTGAAAACATTTTCTAAACCTTTTTCTTTGAAAACATATAAAGAGATATTTAAAATTATTTTAAAACCATTTTCCTTAAAAAGTTATAAAATAATCTTGAAAATTCTTTGAAGACCATTTCTTTGAAAATACTTTGAAATATTTTATAAAATCTGGAAAACGTTTTGAAAAACTTTTTACTTGAAAACTTATGAAAGAAGATTTAAATTGTTCTGAAACCCATTTTCCATGAAAACTTATGAAAGAAGCCTGAAAATTATTTTAAAATCCTTTCTCCCTTGAAAACAGAAAATAATATTGAAAACCTTATGAAAAGCTTTTTCAGTTGAAAACTTAAAAAATATATTTAAAAACTATTTGCAAACTATTTTCTTTAAAACCACATTAAAAAATGAATTTCCAGAATATTCCGAAAATATCTTATTTTAAAAAATAACTTTTTAATTTTGTGAAGAAGATTCAACAGAATGATGGTCATGAAGGTGGGTAAATCCATAGAGGCTGGACATTCCTTTTTCACTAAAAATGTTTAGAAAAGTGCCTCAATCATAAAAAAGAAAAAATGATTAATTTTTTAAAACCCTTTTGATTAAAAGGTAAAACATGGGTGAAATATATTTTAAATGTCAGATGATATTACTGGAATGTTTTTGGAAACCTTTTAGAAAACATGGTCTTTAATGAACACATATTTCAAACTAAAGAGAGTGGTAAAGTTATACTTTCATAAAAACATTTTCTTAGTTATATTGAATAGAAAAGAGTGGGAAAATGGAAGTAATACTTGAATATATCTTGAATAAAAAGAGTAAAATAAATAACATGAAAGTTCTTGAGATATGTATCATAATATTTCATCAATGGAAGCGTAATCATAAAAAATCCTAATAAATGATGGCAATGTTTCAATAAACTATGACTACATAGTCACTTGGGATCATACTCTACATGAAAAAACTAAAATTACACTATGCTTAAAATATCAATAAAAAAATGAGATAATAGATATTTCATGTTAAATACACTTCAAAAAAATAATGTAGGTTCATAAAACACATATATCTCAAGGAAATAAAATTGAGACAAAACTATCTTATTGATTTAATGACTTTCGAAACAAAAAAAAAAGTTGAAAAAAATATAATAAAATTGACATGTAAATATACATAACTTTATGTATAATTTTCTTATAATACATTCATGGTAATTATATACACGAGACAAAAGAAGTGAGTGGTGCATAAAGCATGTATCTCATGAAAATAAAAAAGTGAGATGAAACACTACAAAAAAACATGGTATTTAGTGGAAAAAATTAAGAAGGGGTTATTCTAAACCTCCTCTAAATAAAATTTAGAAGGAGTTAATAATAACCCCTTATAATTAGAGGAATTTTCTATGCACAACCTCCCCTAATTACTACCCACCCCCGATAAGCGTTTCCCACCCCCATAGCGCTCCCCTCCTCTACGCTCGCCCCGTCGAACACCCACCCTTCCCCGCAGTGCTCCTCTACACTCGCCCTGCCCAACCCCACCCCCCCAATAACGCTATTCCCCTCGCAGCGCTCCGCGATGCTCGCCCCTCCCAACCCCCCGATAACCCTATTCCCCTCACAGTGTTCCTCTACGCTCGCCCCGCCCTACCATGTCGATAACCCTATTCCCCTCACGGTCACCCCTCCCAGCGCTCCCTCTCCCTCGTCATCTGTTATCGTTCCACCCCCTACTCTGGTTGCAGCTTCCCCAGCCTACCATTTCTCCCCTCCCTACTGTGGCCAACGAATTCTCTACTTCCCATCACGACAACTCTCCTCTCCCTTCCGCGGCCGACAACTTCCCCTACCTCTCGTCGCGACAACGCTCCTCTACATTCTGTTGCCGACAGTTTCCATACCTCCCGTCGCGACAACACCCCCCGTTCACTTGTTCAAGTCTCTAGTGACTTTCTAAAAGCTTGTTTCATTGAGAGAGGTATGTGTTCTGACCTTAGATTAGTTTTAAAGGGTTAGTATTTCAAAATATTAGTAGTTTTTTAGGAGTGGGGTTTTTTGATGTATTGTAGATTTGGGGGATGGTTTTTTTGAGATTAATATGTTAGGATTATTAAGCTAAATTAAATCCTTACGTTGATTCCTTTTGACATATTCCTTGAGTTCTTCATTGTTTTCTCCCATTCAAGTGTTAGTTTCATTGATTTTTTTCATTCCTGGTTATTTTGTTATGATATGTGTTGTTTATATGTTGTCTGATTTTTATTTTTATGAAATGAACAAGGGAATCATTTGGTAAGTTGTTTGGTAAATAGGATAAGTATATTATTTCTAGTTAGACTAAGTTTTGTAGTGGTATAAGTTATCTTGTTAGGTTCATCATGGGCTATTGTTCCTAAGTCTAGGTCACATATTAGCTTTCCTTTTATCATATGACACTAAGATAGACATGTGTTGTCCCTTGTTGATCCATGATCCAAATTAGTGTGTTAATTCCATTATTATGTAATGTAATGGATTATTTGAAATTTTCTTATTATATTTTGGATGTTCATTGATATATTTTTCCATTTTGAATTCCTAGGGGCTTGTTTGTTCTTGGGTTTCTTTGGATTGATTTAGAAAATTAAGGCTAAATTTTGTTTCCTAGAATTTCAGAATTGATATTATTTTGTTGATTGTTATCTTTGGAATCACTTCTTATTTATAAAAATATGTTTGTTCACTCTGATACACATATAATTTTCACCATTCATTTTATTTTTATTTTAATTATATGGTATTTGGATTCTGTTATTGTTAACTGCCTATAATACATATTTGTTATAATTTGTGTCGATTCTTTTAGCGGGCTTATTTTCAAATGCAAGTGCATTGTTGTTTTAGAAATTGAACAAACATTAATTACTTTTTTTACAGTTTTCCATAACTGATAAATGCTACGAGTTGTTTTCAATAAGTAATTCCAAACGATTCCAAAGTATGAGTTCTTTTGTTGGACACAATTCCCCTATTTTTTCGAGAATTGTTATAAAGGAAAAAACCATTTTTTGTTTATGTTTTTTAATTGGAAAAATATAATTAAAAAGGTAGTTTTTAGTTTTCTTAAATAGAAAATAGATTTACATTTTTATATTTTTTAATAAAAGCGTTTTATGATGAAAATTTCTTTAGATTTTTTTATTGTATAAAATTTATTTAGATCTTAATTATTTTTTCTATGTTTATTTGAATATATTTTATTGATTTATTCTATTTCAATTAATTTAGTAGATATGGATAAATCATGTATTTGCTGGTCAAGAAAAACTGATGAGTATAAGAAAGGATTAAATAAATTTCTTGATTTTGAATTTGAGCATCAATCTGTCGAGGGAAGAATAATATGTCTGTGTCATAATTGAAAATTTAAGAAATGGTTGACCAGATTTGAAGAATATTCCCATTTGAGTCAAAAACAATTTCTCGTTGAATACACCAAATGGGTATGGCATGGAGAATTTAATGAAGTTGAACTACCATCTAGTAGAGCACCATAGAATGAGACTTATCCCCATAATATTGGTCCTCTAGATCCTATAGAGGAAATGGTCAATGATGGATTTGGGCTTGGTAATATGCTTGGTGAAAATGAAGCAGACTCATCTCTTAGTGTAAACATGGTTGAAACTTCTACAGAATTTTCAGAGTTATTGAATGATGGGAATCAAGAATTATATGAAGGCTGTAAAAAATACTCCAAATTGTCTTTTATAATAAAACTATATCACATAAAGTGTTTATGTGGAATGACTGATAAGGAAATGAAAATGATTTTTGATTTTCTAGGAGATTCTTTTGAACATGCTAAAATCCCTGACTCTTTTTATGAGGCTAAGAAAATCATCAATAAACTTGGGCTTAATTATATTAAGATACATGCTTGTCCTAACGATTGCATGTTGTATTTGGGGGATGATGAAGACAAAGATATATGTAATAACTGTGAAACATCTAGGTGGAAGGAATTTTTTTTTGGAAAAAAAAAGAAACTAGCAAAAGTTCTTCGTTATTTCCCACTCAAACAAAGGCTGCAACGATTGTTCATGTCTAGTAAAACTGCCAAGAATATGTGTTGGCATGAAAGTGAAAAATGTAATGATGAATTGGAGAGAAATACTATAGATTCTGAAGCATGGAAGAAATTTAATGTCACACATCCTAAATTTTCTTTAGATCCTCGAAATGTTCATTTGGGTCCTGCAGCTGATGGTTTTAATCCTTTTGGTAGCATGAGTTCAAGTTATAGTATTTCTCCTATAGTATTGATACCATATAATCTGCCACCGTGGATGTGTATGAAACAAACATCTATGATTCTTTCAATGATCATTCCTGGGAAACGAATGCTGGTAAATGACATAGATGTATATTTGAGAACTCTTTTGAAGGAGTTGAAAGAGTTGTGGGTGGATGGAGTTGACACCTATGATGTCTCTGTGTCTGAAAAGTTTAAAATACAAGCAGAATTACTGTGGACAATTAGTGACTTTCCCAAACTCGGTACATTATCTGGATGGAATACTTATACTGTATTATCTTGTCCGAATTGTATTTTTGACACAAGTCAATTACATTTTCCTAATAGTAGAAAGTGGTGTTTTGGGGGGCATCATCGATTTCTTGGTGATAGTCATAAATTTCGATTGATGAGATTACGTTTTGATGGAAATAAAGATTTCTGAAAACCTCCAAGTGCGCTATCTGGCATAGAGATTTTCAAACAGGTAGAAAACATAAATATCTCGTTTGGAAAGACAATAACACAGGATGGTAGAGGAAATCGAGCTCGAGGTAATAACAATGAGGGCGGCTCCGAACAATGGAAAAAAGTCTATATTTTTTTGAATTTCCATACTAGGAGACTAATATGTTGCGTCACAATCTTGATTTCATGCATATTGAGAAAAATGTATGTGATAATGTCATTTCTACTTTGTTGAATAAAAGTTGAAGGACAAAAGATCATCTTAAGGCCCGAAAATATCTTCAAACAATGGGTATAAGAAGGGATTTGTGGCCTAATGATAAGGAGAAATATCGACCATGTCTTTTTACAATTAAAAATCAAATGAAAGATGCCTTTTTGAAATGTCTAGTGAATATGAAGTTGCCAGATGGTTATTCAAGAATCCTTTCTAGATGTATCAATCTGAAAGATCGTAAAATATCTGGCATAAAAAGTCATGATTGTCATGTCATTATGGAGCAATTACTTCCCATTGCAATACATAATATGTTGCCAAACAATCTATCTGAAATATTGATAGAGTTATGTGCATTCTTTCGATAAATATGTGGTAAGTTTGTCAATCCTGTTGATCTTGAGAATGTCCAACATCGAATTTTTCTCACACTTTTTCATCTGGAGATGTTTTTCCCCCCATCATTTTTCACTGTCATGATTCACTTGTGTGTGCATCTAATCGATGAACTACGATTGGGTGGACCGGTATAATATCGATGGATGTATCCTATTGAAATTTAATTTAAAATTTTGTGCATATATTATTTCAAACCATAATATTTTGTTTTTTTTCTTATTATTTGTGCATTTTATATAGATATTTGGGGCATTTAAAGTCGTATGTTCGTAATAAGGCTCAACCAGAAGGTTCTATTGCTAAGAGGTACATATCAAAAAAATGTTTGACATTTTGTTCATGATATTTAGAAGGGATTGAGACCAAATTCAATAGGTCAATTCATGTTAATGATGAAGTAAAGGATGTTGACAATGATGGATTCTATACTATCTTTTCAAATACCAGAAGACCAATTGGGAGTGGTACTGATTTTGTCTTAACTTCCCTTGAGATGAAACAGGCACACCAACATGTGTTATTCAATTACTAAGAGGTGGATCCATTCATAGAGTATGTATCAATTTATGTTTCCATATTTATTAATTAAATATTTGATTTATTATGTTAACAATCATTACTTATAGGGAATTCACATTACATGTGAAGAGAAAAATGAGGGGTCGGACACGCTCATCTTCAGTAGTTTATAATATTGTGAGTAAAGACTTTGCTGATTGGCTTTCTAGAGGGGTAAGTCAAAGGAATGATTTATAATTCAATATTAATTGATAATTATTTTCATAAATATTATTGTTTTTAGGTATTTTTGGAAGATGTGGTTGAGACGATATTTGATGATTTGAAACATCTAGCACAAGGCCCTCTTCCGAATGCTAAAAGGTTTTCTGCATTCAATATTAAAGGATTCAAGTTTCGTACAATGGATCATGAAAAAGGATTAAAAACACAAAATTCTGGTGTGTTCAGGACTTCTAGAACCATATGTGTTTCAAGTCTCCATGATGCAAATGGAATCGATGCTAATATTTTATACTATGGGAAGTTGAAAGATATTATTGAGTTTAATTACTATGAAAAATTTGTAACACTTTTTAATTGTATATGGGCTGATACAATAACATAGAGAGGTCTTAGAAAGGATGATTGGGGTTTTAATGTTGTCAATTTTAGTAAGTTGATTTACACCGGAGAATGTAAAGAACATGAACCTTTCATTTACGTATATCAAGCTCAAATGGATTATTATATTGAGGAGTCTTATGAATGGAGTGTTGTGGTGAATCTTAAGCCTAGAGATTTGTTTGAAACGGGTGAAGATGATGATGATAGATGTGACCACGCACCTTTTTAAGAACAAGAGTTGAGTAAATATTTCGACAATGATAGTGAAAATATTCAACTGGAAGAGAAGAGGAATACAATGATGATTTATTTGCGGATATGGAGGAAGATTAAAACAATTTGGAATAAATACATGATTTTGTTTTTTTTTGAATTTTTGGAATTGTTTTGACTTTAAATTGGGAAAACATATTTATCATGTGTTAATTTTAGTTTGAATCACATTTATGTTGTGGTTATTAATTGTTTTTTGTATTTCATGGAAAACCAATGTGTTGTCTTTTTTTTCTTAAAATAGTTAGATGTAAAAAAGATATTTTTTAACAAAACATTTGTTTTGCAATTAATTATGCTACTTGTTTTGTTTTTTCTATATATCAAGGAACGATATATGCTTTTGAACTCTAAATGGAATTTTTTTATTCACTGATTGTGTTAAATATCTATATAGAAATTTTTTTCTTGTCCATCTGTTATCTTTTATCTTTAGGTGGATATAAACATTCCATGGACAACCTATGCTCATCCTTCTTAGAAGTAGCACTTTGCTCCCAATCAAGGCCCTGTCCTTTGAAATTTTTTATTGGTCCTGTTAATAAAATTATGTCACCATATTTTTTTGTTATTTTTTATTTTAACCACATTATAATTGGTTCTTGAAAACTTTTTTATGCTTTGAATAATCATATAGATATGCCTAAATCAAAGCACCCTAGGGTTTGGATTATAAATGAACGTACAACACAAATAGGGAATCCTTTAACTGATGATGTTTCATCAAGATCAACACGAGTGAAAATCTCCCAAGATTTTTTCCCCCAGCAAACATGTTTATATTATAGTCAATCAACATAGTTCACATTATCAGAGTCCAATGCAGATGAAAATCCTAAACTATCTGGTCCTGAAGGTGGTTTTGACGTTGAGGTTGAGATGGATGAGAATGTTGCTCCGACATCAATTGGTTTAAGGAATGAAAAACAATTAACGGGTTGAATATGAAATGTTATAGGTACATTTATTTTTTATTCAGGCATTATTTATTTTAATTAATCCATTTTTAAATTTATTTCTTTATTTAATTAGATTTGGAGGGTGTGAAAAATGTTAAAAAGTTGCGAATGGAGAAAATTTGGTCATTATTGAATGAAAAGGTTGTTTTGAACTTCGATGATCAGGGTCGTCCGATTGGGGAAGAATGAGGTTTATTTTTATGTGTAATGGGACATATAGCTAGAACGAAATATCCTATTGACTATGAATCTTGGCCAAGCATGCCAAATTCTCTAAAAGAAGATGTGTTATGTAGATTGGTTATGGTATTTATTTTTTTATTGATTTAATGACTTGAAGTTTTATTTTAGAATTGCAGAACTAATGTTTTTATTTTGTTGTTGAAGCCCGATTTTCATTTTCTGCATGATAAGATGGCAAAGTGGTTTGCTAAGCTTGTAATAGGAAAAAGAGGGAGAGATAATAGAGGGATTTTGTTTCATAAACATAATGATTCTAGCTTAAAAAAAAACAAAATGTTGAGCATAATTGTCCTAAAGTTATAACAAAGGAGCAATGGAAAAGTTATATCCTCATTCGTGATAAGCAAAAACATAAGGTACATTAATTTTTTTTTATTGCTATCATATTTAAAATTTTAATTTTTTATATTCAATAAATGTTATGAAAATGATCATCTTTATATGTGCAGGACATGTGTAAGAAAAATGCACTAAATCGCACCAATCAAACCATTCCACATACATCCGGAACTAAAAGATTTTCCCACAAGAAAGATGAGATCGTAATATATCATTTAAATTTTTAGAAATTAATTGCATATTATTTATTTTTATAAGATTTTTTATTATAGGATAAGAACTCTGGACATCTTATTAGTAGAGCCAATCTATGGGATTCCGTTAATCGAAAAAGTGATGGATCAAACATGCATGATGATGCAAAAACAATTGGAGTAAGAATTCATATTAAAGTTGTGTTAGTTTTTGACGTAACCAAATTGATATCATCATCATGTAGGAAAAATTGAGGGTCGATTTAAGTCAAGATGAACTGTCACAACATTCAATACTTTCTCAAGATGATGCTTTTGAAAAAGTATTTGGGAAATATCATCAGGGTCATGTACGATGTCTTGGGTTGGGGGCATGCCCGAAAAGTGTATTCAGCTCATCCTCTCAACGATTTGAAGGCATTAGTGACACTACATATAATTTCCATCCTACATCTCAAAAAGAGGTTAATGATTTGAAATCAATGTTGAGTCAAGATGAATTGAAATTACAAAGGAATGAAGATGAGTTTAACCGAACAAAAGAACAAATGCGTACAATCATTGATGTTCTTAAATGAATGGGTGCCAATATTCATTTAATGGATGTCAACATAACCACCAATGTTGGACAGGTATCTTTTTTATTAGCCTTATGTAGTGTATGTTTAACTTTCCAAGGTTGTGTCGTGAATAATTTTCCAAGGCCGCGTTTCGAACCGCCACTAGGTTTGTCATCATAGGGTTTGTGGGGTTTTTTGCTCGGCTTATTTTTATCCCTATCAATAACATCATTATTGGATCAACATGAGGTTGATTTGGAAGTACTCTCAGAGATCTTGTTTTCTAGCATAAATGAAGAAGTCTGTCTAGGAATCATTTTTATATTGATTGTAGGCAGTCGATTGATCATTTATGGTGTTTTTTTTCTTATGAACACAAGTTTATTGTTTTAATGTTGTGGAATGTTGAGATTGCAGAGTATTAATAAATTCAAGTATCAAGTAGTTATTTATTTATATGGTGTTATGATTTTTATTGTTAACTCTAAACCCATCCTTTTCATAAATTTTTGATGACTTATTATTTGTACATATTAAAATATTTATGTTTTTATGTCTTATTTAGGATTCCATTAATGAAGAAGATGAGAGACTGACTGGAGATCAACCTTCACCGCATCATAAAAGACCATATGGAGGAAATGATGTTAATTAGAAAGGTGCATATGCTCTTTTTGTTTAGGTATTTGATCCAATACTCTCTTACCTTCCTTTTACTTCACTTGATTTATGCTTTGTGAATGAATTTTGTGTAAATCATCTATTGTGTTGGGGATACTCTATTCAAAGGATAGAGGGTATTCATCTAAATAATCATTATTATACGGAACATGGGGATTGAGGGAGGGGTGAATCCCCTAGAACTTAGGACCTAAGTGCAGGACAATAATTTAGTTTGGCAGGGATGTAATCCTTCACAAGGGAGTAATACCCTATAGAGACCATGGTGATAGAAGATGATGAGAAAATACTTTGCAGTTTCTGACTCTGAGATCCATCTTTTATATCAAATAAATGATAGAAAGTAGGCCTTTCTTGACTAATATATTATTTATTAGACATACAATGATTCCATGGATTGGTGGACATGGGGTGAATCTCTCTGTATTCCATAGGAGTATGATTTTCTAACATTGGTAGAGCCTTCCCATGTAAGAGTATGAGGTGATTTGTGAGCACTATATTTTATTGGAAACTATGAAACATATTCCCTAATATAGGGTTATAGGATTTAACTAGTGGATTGTTATAATGAATCCATCTTTCAAATTCACTCAAGGATCTATTGAAGTGGATTCCATATCATTAGGGGAATTGATATGCTCTTCCCCATCAGTATAGATAAATTTTACCTCTTGTTTTTAGTACCCAACATCTAGATAGTGGGTTTCACAAGAGTTGAAGAAATACATATCACCCTAGAGTACCCCTACTAGACCATTGATGGAGTTTTCAAGGAACTGATTGTATGAATAAGGGATCATCATATGAAAATGGATCTAGGTCCTTCCCAATAGAGTGCTGTAAACACTATCCTATGATGCAACCATGAACTCAGTTCTAGATACCAAGCCACTGAATTTTGTCTTCAACTGAATTTTTCCACATTGATTCTACTCACTATTTTCATAACCCAGGATAGTCAGGTTAGAGGGGGTTAGATCTACTTCTGTGAGCCCTAGCTTGTGAATCATTCAGGTTGTGATGATATTTATTTCTTTTCAATAAGGGGGATATAAAGTGAAATGAAATTCCATAAAGTATGCATAGGTGTGCACATAGAGGTTCCATATCCACCATGTGTGGAAGAACGATAGTGTGAGGGCGGTGTGTGTGAGTGTTTTGGGTGTCGAAACCCGGTGTCGACTCGAGGGTGAAGCATCACAGGTGGATTTATTAAGTGTTCAAGCACACTGAACTTCAATGTGGGACAATGGCACTGTGACACTATACCTATATCATTAAAACATATGGATAGAAAAATAACCACATGATATATTTTATCTCTATTATCTGATCATTTCATTTGATCATATTCAACCTCCATCCTTTGAGGTTTATCGCGTGTTCTCAAAATTGTTTACATTGTCATTCCATCATTCAACATCCATCCTTTCGGTGATCAAAACACTATATTGGCTGTGAGGACTAGGTTGTCACTAGGCCTAGTAAAAATTAATAATTTATGAACCCTATTTAATACTAGTGTAGTTGTGAGTAGGGGTTGATCAATAGGGAAGGACTTATGTAGGTGTGTTGAGTGAAAACAAGTAAAAGAAAATGAATAATAAAAAATTCAATAAAGGAAGGAAAGGTGGGAGAAAAGGTAGTGAAGAAGATAATGGGATGGAGGCTGAGGTTCAACAAACAAAAAAAGGGTTAACAATAGAGGGAATGAAAAGAGAACTTAGAAAATAGATATCTTTAAGGGATAAAATAGGGAAATTTGGTTGGATGGATAACTTATATTTATAGGTGTTTCTTTTTAATTTATTTTATCTCACTCAAGGCCAGTCATTGTAGGACCTGGAAAAGTGACTGGCCAACTCTCCTGAATTTCCAGTCTTTGGCTGAAGGGAGCCTTCAGCTTCTCAACTAAATACCTCTTTACCCACTCATTTAGGCAACATGGTGACCCAAGCATTATCCATGTTTACCCTCCATCCCCTGTGCCTTTTCCCTCCCATATCATGTTTATTTTTAATCCCACTTATTTATTTCTGATAGAATATTCTTCTTGAAAATGGTACACCAACACTCACCTGCCTCATTGACACTACTACCATATGCCTAATGCATGTTTGAATGGTATGAGTTCTAGCTGGCCAACATATAGGAATCTCACCAATAGTGCATGATATATTTGGAATTATTGGGGGAATCTGATTTCCCAAGCACTATCAGTACCTATTCTTATGATATTTGGAAGGCTGTGATGCAAATGAGATGGCATGAGGAGGCATAACGACTATAGGAGGTACTGATTTACTCAAATGATCATGGATAATGCTATGGGAATAAGTAGATATCTTACAAGCAATACAATCATTTTACTTATGCATACCATGGATGGGGAATTGATGCTATTCACTAGTGTCCTTGTTGTCACTATTGAGATCGGTAAATACATGCATCACCTATGTTGGGACATCACCCAAATCGATTATTCCATGATCCAACTGGTCTTGGATCCAATAATTTAAGATAAAGCACACTTTGATAAATCACATATTGCACTCCCATGTCTACGAGTCAGAGATTCCATGAAATAAACCATCACCATACCATACTATAGATGTTTTCATGAGAAATTACATGTTGTAAGCCTCATGAGAAATTACTTGTGTTATAGGGATATGTTTGTTTGGGCTGTTAATTTTTTTTGTTCTACTGTTGTCTTTTTTTGCTCTTAGCGCATTCTGGATTTGCTTTTGGTAGCTTTGTTTTATGTTTCCTTGTTGGTTTGTTTTCCCAGTGAATACTATAGATTTGGTTGCCTGTTGTTCGTGTGTTTTTGGCGATGAGGGGGATTCTTTTCATCTGGTAGCGAGGGGTGTGTTGCTTTTCATTCGATGGTGAGGGGCTGGATTCAATGTTTTTGGATGACCTATATTTTGGAAAAATCACTTTAATTTTACCTTCTATTTGATGCTTATCATAGTTTATAGGATACCTTTGTGTTGTCCCTATAAATAAAACTTAGATTTCATTATATTTTTGTTGGATGATTTCTCATCAATGTTCTCTTTAATTTGCTTATTTGTTATGGGAGCCAAAACAGTAGTGACCGGATAGGCATTGTATATACTTGAATCATCATTTTTTTCATTCTTTCTATTGATTTGTTGAGAATATAATGGTTTGTATCTGGCCAACTAAACACACTTGACTAAAATATGCATAAACTCTGAGGTCAGTGGAATAAACACATCCAGATTCTATTAGAAATTGTGTGTGAGCACCACTGTAGACAATGTCATGGAGGTTCTCATTCTCAAATTTGAGCACCACCTAATTCCTGGAATGGTATTTCACGCCTCCAAGACCTAGCCTCTTGAAATATCCATTGAACCCCCAAACAGATGCCACAGTAGCTTGGTTTTAGGAGTTAGATTTCTTCAGCAACTATAGAACCCTGATCCTGCTTGCGTACTGGACTTGAAATCGAATATATATATAATTTTTTTAATTTTTTTAATTACATTAGAGGCGGTTAACCCTCCACTAATATTTTTACATGATTTTAGATTAGAGGAAGTTTTAACTGCCTCTAACATCTTTGAAAAAATCGATGTTTAGAGTAGAAGGGGTTAAAACCGCAGCTAAGTTATCTGGAAATTGTGAATTTTTTTTACATTAGAGGGGGTTATAACCCCCTCTTATGTTTTTTCTCAATTATAAGGGGGTTAAAACCGCCTCTAATGTGCCTCGTTTTTTTTCTATTAGAGGCGCATTTAACTTCCCCCAATGTTTTCAATATTTAATTTTTCTATATTAGAGGGGGTTTTAACCCCTTCTAATAAAACCGCCACTAAAGTTCACAATACTAGCGCTTAGAATAAACCGCCGCTAATGGAAAGTAGGAGGCCACATTAGAGTAAGTTTAAATAACTACTGACAATGACTTTAGAAGGGGTTATAACCCCTTCTAATGTAAATAATAACCCCTTCTAATATCAGTATTTTTTATAGTGAAATCCCCTTACATTGTGTTTTGAGTCTCATCGTACTCATTCAAACCTCATTTATAATAAATGTAAGTTTATTATATATAATTTACAGAACCATATTATTGTATCTAATACCATATATGTTTTGGTTATGTCTTTATATTACCTTCTTGTTAATAGTTTCATGTTATGGTTAGGCTTTGGGTAATATTCGCTTTGTTTTTCTCTTGTATCTTGATTTTTTATATCTTTGGTCCTTTGAAATATATCATGATTTTCATATTTTAAACAGTGATATAAATATCATGTATTTTTATTGTATTTTTATTAATATAATCTATATAATATATAATTATTAAATGGAATACATCGTTTATGGAGATGGTAGGTCATACTTGCACTTGAACATTGTTTCTTTTTTGTTATCATATTGAGAGAAAGAAAGAAAATGAAATATATGTATATATTTATATAATATTATTAAATTAGAATTATTATGTCCTATATATCATATAATTTCCCTAAACACATCCTTAATTCATTTCATGCAGTGTGTGAATGAATCACAACACTTTTAGGGGGAAGTAGTCTACACATCCTCAAACGAAATTAACGTATTTACAGATGATGGAAATAATAAAGGTATGTTATAAATAAAAATTATATAATTATAAAGGGTTTTTAAATATAATATATTATATATATATATATAAATATACATTCCATCATAATTTCCACCATGATAGGTGTCAAATAAAAAATGAACAATCATCATTTCGTGAGGTGGTAGTTTGTCGTACATGTAATCATTATTGTCGTTACCCATTAGATAGAAGCATGTTTAAGTTTAGGTGAAACCCATAGCATAAAAAAAATACTTGTATATTTAGTATAATTTTTTTTATACATTCATGTAATAATAGTATTTTAGGGACTTAAGAATAGAAAATTAAATATAGGGGCTTGAAGAGGGATGTTTCCTCTTCTTTGGGTAACTCCTTTTGGTTTTCACCAAACAGATTCCTTGGATTTTGTTCTCCCCGAAGGTATGATTAAAGGAGTAAGGAAAGGATTTGGGGAATTATATTTGGAATATATTCTCCAAACCTTATAGGTTTTATATTTGAGAATAAGTGGGAGATATGGTGGCCTTTTATAGGGAAGGGAGGGGACACACTTGGCATTTTTTAAAACAAGTTCGGTGTTCCCAAGTTTTTAGCTAAAAAGGTAATACCAAACTAAAAAAACTCAATAATGGAAGGTTCATGGACAATATATTTACATACAATGGGTTTTGAACAAGTTTATAGGTCATTTAGTCTCTTAAGTTTAAGATTTAGTCCCTTGTTAATCTTAATTTTTCCTTAATCGTTGTAATTAATTTTAATTACTTTCACTAATATTTTTGGTAAAAAACTAATTTTACCATATTATAAATTATAAATTATTCTGATTAAAAATATTGAATCCATTTTTCTAAATTCAAATCACATAAGTTTTATAAATTAATTTAAATTTAATCTCGTAGAGGGGGCGATAAAGCAGGCTTTTAAAGTAAAAACCTCCAAAAGTTTTCCAGGTTTTTATAGTTGAATTCAATGTGAAATTGAGTCCAATGAACTGTATTGGATTGATTGATAAAAATATTATCTAATTAAAATTTAAAAAATTAAAACATAATTTATAGTTATAAAAAAATTAGATGAAAAGGCAGTTTTGTATTAAATTTCGGTATTTTTCACTATTCGTCAAAAAATGAAATTTCACAGAAAAATACCAAAAAATTACCCTAACCTAATTTTTATATTTTTTTTTCAAATGTAAAGTTTAAATTTAAGTATATAATCAATAAAAGTTCAAAAAATTGGATTTAAAATAGATTCTCCATTAAAATTCAATAACAACAACTTAATAAAAAACAGTATTTTATACATAAAATTGGGGTTTTTATCATAATCCAATCAAATATATTGTATGAATATCAAAAATATTTCATTGAATATAATATATATATATATCAAATTCATACCACCCACAAATTATAATTAATTTAATTTATTAGGGTAAACAGCTTTTTGGGTATAATAATAATAATAATTCCCTTTATATTCAATCAGTTTTCATCTTCAATTATAATTTGTTTTTAACCAATGAATTAATTTTATGTTTGTGTAAACCATAGATTTCATAAGATAGTTTACCCTTTTCATAAATACTAATTTAACGAATATGTTATAATATTTTAATAATATATCATTATCATTGTTCATTCTTGCGTCTTACACAAAACCTCAAGGAATATAATTTTTTCATGTAATGAAAGTTAGTTGTGGTGTTCTGTGTACAATAAGATAAAATATAGGTTGTGTACAGTGCACGATTAACTTTTATTTTTCATATAACAAAATCCAAACATAGAGATTTAATAAAAAATAAACTATTTTTAGTGTTGCATGAAATCAAAAATATCCAAAAGATTAAATTTATTAGAAAAAAATCTTTCACAATATCTTGGGGTGTTACGTCAATTTTCTAAAAAGTTATTTTATTCTCCCAAATTAGATTTTCCTCAATTTTTTTTTATTTTTTTCAAGAATTATTATAATTAACTTATCGAACTTTTTTAGAAAATATTTGATAAAATGAAATTCATTTTTTAAATCATAATATCAAAACAATATTATTTTGAATATTTTAGTTTTTTCTCGAAAAAATAATTTTTCAATGAATAGTAAAAATACTGATTTTTATTTAAAACCAAATTTTATTTTAGAGTAATTTTACAATAAAATTATATTTTGGGTTAATTTTAAATTTTAAATAGTTGTTTTTTATTTCAAATAATATAATTATGGTTTTTTAAATGAATTTTATAATCAAATTTAGTATAAAACTATTTTATACTCAAAATAGGAATTTCTATGAAAAGTAATATTTCATCACATTTTTTTGATTTAACATTAAATTAAAATTTTTCCCTTTTGTGATTTGAATATTAAAAATTTTATTCAAAATTTGGATTCATGGGTGTCAAATTTGGTAAATAGGTTCCTTTTATTTTTTACAATATGTATAGTAACTTTAGTGATTTTAAGTGCCACCATAAAGGGTAAATCAAGCAATTAATGTCTGAAATAAAAGGTTAAAGACTATAAAATAGAGCTAACACTTTCCTTGATTTTATTAAATGAGAATATTTCATCCATAATCATCTGATATTTAGTTATATGGCCTTTTTTCATTTTGATGTGATTGTGACCTTTACAATATATTAGGTAACAAAAAGTAAAAAATTGACACACTCTTGTTTTTAATAACTATAATATTTTTTAAAAGTGGATAAAAAGAAGATATCTTAATTTATAGGTATTAATTTTTAATATATATTATTTATATTTATAATAGTAATTTATTTTTAATTTTTAGTGAACAGATAATTTTCCTAACTACATACACAATGTTGTTGCATTAATTATTCAATTAATGGAAAAATATAAAAAAATGATATTAAAAATATTAACAGTGATATAATTTGAATTACATAAAGTAAAAAAATTAATTTTATAGATATATATGAATTTATAGTGATGTTTTAAAGCATTATATTTAAAATTTCTCTTTGTCTTGATGTATCTCAAGTCAAATTGTATGAATAGTGTTAAAAATTACATTAATGATATTTTATAATAAATACTATTTTATTAAATGATATAAAATTCATAAGAAATGTATATTCCAAAAACTGAATGTTATATGGTTTTAAACAAAAACCATTTTTCATTTATGGGTTTTGTCATTTTTAAGTAATAGTATTAACCCTTAAATGGTAGAAAACCTTAATATTATGGTAATTGTCAAATGGGTTGAAAAAGGGTTAAAAAATATATGTGTAAAAATATGATCCAAATGTTTCAAAATTTTATTGGAAGAGAGACTTTAAAATCATCCTCATATTATCTTTTAATATTATCAATTAGGATTCATTTGGATATCAAAATTAATTTATTTTAATTTAATATTTTAAGAAATTATAAAATTTCCCCTTCCCTCAATATAGGGCACACCTCGTTTCTCTTATTCACACCACATTGAGGATTATATCTCAAAAAAACTCTTTCGTGTTCTCTTTTAAACTCCCCTATCAATATTTTACAGTTTCTTGCCTTCCTAAAACACCATCCCTAGATCCCTTAAGAGCATATTTAAGGGACTCATTTTAAAGAAGATTTAATCACCTTAACTGATCACTTTATATTTAACTATTATTTTACCTCATCTAAATATATTATTATAGCATCCCCAACCCAAGTATCTACCCAAAAAGTGTTATTGGGTCAGGATCCACTGCCTTAAGCACGTCTGCCTGAATACCAAACGAAACTAACTAGTAGTAAGGGTGTGAAAGATGTATATTGGAGAGGTTATACCCTCTAGAAATGATATAATACTATTAAGAATAGATAAATATAATATGAAAATGAAAATAAAGAATTGGAATACTCAAACCTAGCCCACCAATGGCAAAAGCATGATCAAAAAAATAGCAGAAGAAAAACTGAATAAACAGTAGGAATAAAATGAACAATCCATCATACGACTTGTATAAACTAACAAAGTGGAGTATAAATATCAAAATAGGTCATAAATATCAATATCCTAGAATAGGGGTCGCCCAAATAGGGTTTACCATAGTAATATAGAAATAATATAAGTATGCTGAAATTGAAAGACGAACCGAAGTAGAAATGAAACAAAAGGGAAACTCTAACCAAAACAACTTTAAGGTCCTAGGCCAACATCCATGCCAAACACCTCCTAATTTAAATCCCATGAATCCTATCCTTTACTTAAACAAAAATACATAATGTCTACATGCATCCCAAAGGGCCCATGTAGGGTGTGAGAACATGTCTCTGTAGGATACCACCCTAGTGTGCATACTCAACATAAGTGTTTAAGTAGATGTGTAATATAAAGATAAATAGAATAAACAACTGAATAAATGGAAATAAAAACATAACTATAGCGGTGCTCAACATCCACCATGAAGATTTCAACTACTTCTGCCAATGTTGGAATTCTGAATAGGAGAAGGTCCTTGGCTCATGGCCCAAGGTATCCCTCTAACAAATAACAGCCTAGGTGAACCCTCAGGGTCCACCTTTAAACAATTAGCTCGACATCTCATGCCTCCTTATACATCATGTATCAAACAAATCCACTAACATACCGAAGTCATACCCAAGTAAAACGATCAGGTCCCTCAGACCCCTGCTAAAAAGCATATGTTGGCTTGAAGCTCGACATCTAGAGACACAATGATATCTATCCTCAAATAAATATCATTATCGACCCTTAGCCCAATTTCCCAAATAACAGTGATTCTCATCCTCCAAAATACATCTAGGAAAATTATCCTCAATCAAAATGATCCTAATCTCCCAACTGATGGACTCATATCTATCAACTAAAGGCGCCTCACCTACTACATGGATTTCTATGGTAGGCACCCCCAAACCATAAACACCTTACTCAAAACTACCAGGGGACTCTAACCACACAATTAATCAAAACCACCTCATCCAAGAGTCAACCTATGTTCACATGACTCAATTCAACACTTTTTAAATCATGTGTGAGTCAAAATCACCAAAGAAAATACCTGATCCACATCAAACCAGAACCTCATGCCACTTTGGCCATGTTGCTCAAATATGATGGCCTTTTCATCCAATGTCATGGTCCTTGTCCATCCCGATGGCCTCACCACCTCAATCTGATGTCCATGACATCCAACCAACGGTTAACACCACCAAATTAAATCTTTTCCAAGCCCAACCAAACGATCAATATTGCCTCAATATCGATGGCGATGTTATCCCAATTCATTCTGAGCCAATCCCATCACAACTCTTTGGGCCTCTCACATGAATCTCAATCATTTAATATAATTCATATAATAAAAAATTCAATTTAATACAATTGAATTGTACTATTTAAATCAATTCAAATTAAATAAGAAATTAAATTTAAAATGAATTAATTACACCAACTAAACAACAATAACAATTAAATATAGAGGTCTTGAATTCCTCATATCCTAATAAACAAAATAAAATAATTCAAAAAATAAAATTTAAATGAATTTAACACCCCCCATCCAAACCACCCAAGGAGTGAAAACCTCTAACCAACCCTTGTTCGAGCGAAAAATGCACGGTAATTACCAACAACATACCACGAGTCATATGGTCAATTTTATTTGAGTCAACAGAGTTCTGTCTCAAATACCAAAATGTGTGATGAAATCTCTACCACTAAAATGACCACAATGTTAATTAGAAAGGAATGAGCCACTTACTTTGGACTCATAGACATAGGAACATACGATATCGAGCTCACCCTCTAAGCAGATTGGAAGAAATATAAGCTTCCATCAAGCACCCTGAAAATAAGTTTAAACAATTCAAGAGTAATTAGTGCTCCATGAGGAAAAACAATGGAGGAATGAAGCAAGGGTGAGGGGAGAATAACCAACTTGGTTCTATAACATCTGACAGGTCGAATATCGGAGCACCGATATGAATATTGGAGCAAACCAAAGGAGGAGAAAAGAAGGGAGCTTCCTCCTGCTATGCGTGCAACCCATAGGTGAAGAAAGGGGAAAAGGGAAAGAAAAGGGAAAAAATAATATAAGGGAAATGTAATTTTTCCTCATTAAAGGGTATGGGTGGTTTACTCGCTTGGTTTTCCAAATCGTACGGAAACTTTGTGTTCTACAGTGTGATGGTACAACCTATATGGAACTACTTGTGTGGCTGGACACACTATTTACTCTAACTATGTGAAAACTATGTAGAATCCCTCAACAAATTTTCATCCAAATGCCACATGGTCATGTGTCCCACTTTCATTGTTTTTCCAAAATGTGTTCTGTTCTCCAATGGGTTATACAGTTACCTGGAAGTGGCCACACGAATTACCTCAAACAGTGTGCCCTAACCTACAAATCCAAAAAGAGGCCTTTGCACCTCCAATGCACTCGAAACCTTTCTGAAACACCCAAGGCACTCTCCAAGCTTTTATACCCAATAAAAAACATAATATAAATCTGATGGAACTCTCAGAATTGAGTTCTTATCAATGATATAAAAAAGGGAATATACATTAATCCAAATTTTGAAAAAGGGAGAGGATTTCAACCTGATTAAAAAACATGAGACATTAAAATCTCCCCACCTTACCATAGCTCTTCCATGAGATATAAAATGAAACACAGATATGGTACCAAACATACCCATCCCATTAAATTAAACTGAGGATACCCCAATCATAAAGGGTTTAGGTCAACAGCCTCAAGGAGGGTCCCCACTTTAGGAGTGAACTACCCCAATCTCATTCCGACCAAATATCAAAGCAAACAACGATCCATTGAACAATATAAGACTCATAGTTCCTCTTATGACACATCATCACTCTTTCACCTCATCAAGTGCTTGAGTTCCATTTCAAACATCCATTTACATCGTGTACCATATTGTTTCCTCCCTCGATTCCATATCACATATGGATATAATGTGGTACCCCATCACCCTAGATGCTTAAATAAGTCTCGGTATCTTTCACCTCAATCAAGTACCTCACCGCAACGGTGCCCAGATGTCTATCACCTCAATTAACCCACATCCATTGATTCCTCGGTGCCAATGCACAATGGAAACCCACATACAATGATGATCAATACATAAAACTTATTCCCTCTCACCTCTCATATATATAAATCATTAACCCAAGATAGTGCCAACCTACTAACTAGTATTTTTTAGAATATTTGTAGCTCGTTGACCTCATTCACTCAAAATAGGAATAACTAAATAGGATATTCAAAAAAACAAAAACAAATCACTCTCATGCCTATGGAATACCTCTAACCATCATCATCTCACTTACCTAATCAGACCCTGCAAGCTCCATGACATTAACTTGGACTCATGAATGACTATTTGAAGTCTAGACTTTATGCAATGCTTCACCATCCAACAGCTGCTGACCCCACTGACATGTCTCATTATATCTTCCATAACATCTACATACAACTGATTCTTGGATACCCTCACTGAGTATCAATCTTGAACTGATATTAGATGTCTAATTTTTCCCAATAACCTGACCGCTGACAGAATAAGAAGTCCTCTAGTAGAACCTCTTGAAATGACCGACCTTCACACATGATCATCACTCCTTTGGAGGTTGCTCACATTGACTATAGACATGACCTTGCTACCCACACTTGAATAAAACTGTAGAAGATATACTCCATATTGGTATAGATGATTCCTTAGCATTACCACCCTTTTGAAACTCATCGTAACCTCTATTCCTAACATTTTAAGAATCTCCACTGAAATTGCTTGAAGCAGATGCTCGGCTTGACTAAACCTATTTATTAGGTTTCCCTTGGCTATGAGCACCAGATTCACCATCTCTAAAAATGATTCCAACCTAAATATATTTACCTACACCCAATAACATTCTTTAAATCATCTTGGAAACCCATCACCCTCAAGGTTTCATTGCTCACTATATTGGGTTCAAAGCGAGAGAAATCAGTGAACATCACTGCATATTCCATACCAGACATGTCGCCCCACTGAAGGCTCATGAAATCTTGAGCCCTTTCCACCCTCATAATATTTGGGAAGAAATACTTGAATAACCTGGCCTCAAAGTCCTCCCAGTACAGTCCCTCATGTCTTCCAGCCTGAACTTTCACATCCCTCGAGCACTTAGTCGATCCTCTGAGCATATTGGTTTCCAAATTCACCCTCTTTATTAGAGGCATCTCCAGCTACTCAAAAATCATATGCATACTCTCAATCCAGTTCTCATATTCCTATGGACCACCCTCTCCCAAAAAAATGGAGATTTTTATGACCAGAACACCTAATTTAGATATTCTATCAAAGGATCCACTCCCTGATCTCCCCATTCGATACCCTGGATAACTCGTACCCAGATCACTCAGAGCTTCTGATCGGGCCACGACCCAAAAGAAGTCAGATCTAGATACTAACATGCCTACACTGAAATTTAAACCTAAACATATATTTATGTTTGTACCTTTGGATAACGATCTTTCTAATCCTTAGGGTCCTCAACCTAATTGTGCTCCATAGGCACCAATCCATCACCCGCATGATGCTCCATCTATTCATCAAGGAATAACCCACTGAATACCATCAAATCATTAGAAATCTTATATATATATATATATATAACATGGATAAGGAATGAAGTAACATGAATTTAATCCTCACTAACCTTACCCTTTCCCATCATAACCATGCCACATGGAATCCTAACCTCATGGCCACTTTACCCTCCCTCAACAGATCCAAGTATCAATATATACCACAGGCCACACCCATCCTAACAAACAATGTTTCCTTAAACCGATGACCACATCACCCCATCCATGTGATCAACAACACCCCATTTAATAATTCCTACTTGGTCCTATAATATCTAGGCCCCCTCCACATATCACATTTATCAATCATTTTCAAATCATGGAACAAGAATATTTAAAATTGAAGCATCCTAACATGTTATTAACAATTCATAAACATGAATTTCAATCACACCTTGCCACATCAGGACAAGGTCCCAAATTCTTAGTTACCTCTCCAAGTCATGTACCAAATATCAATAAAACAACCATCAAATTTAAAATAGGCCACTCTTTGTGGAAATCAAACAAATAGTAAAATGACAAAATTAGAATAGAAATTCCAACCTTTGGAAACTAAGTCCATTCCTCGTACATGGGGCTACAAGAATCCAAGAACAAGCTCTAAACACAATTTTGAAACCACCTAATCTCTAGTCTACCAAAACCCAAATAGTAATACAAATAAAAAGAAAAGGAAGTCTCAATCACATTTTTATCTAGTCTTATACAGCTACTAAATCCTACTCAAGAACTGCTCTGATACCACTTTTATCATCCTTGACCTGAGTAGCCACCTAAACAGTGTTATCGGGTCATGTTCCACTAGCCTTGTGTGTGCCTCCCCAAACACTGAGGGTCACCGACTATAAGTGAGGGTATGGGAGAGGTACAGTGGGGAGTCTATACCCTATGGGAATGATGTAATACTAGTACAAGTTGATAAATATAATGTGAAATGGAAAATAATGACCCAGAAAACTCAAACTAGACCTTCCAATGGTGGAAGAATAGTCAAAATTAGTAAATAGTGGAAGAATGACAGAATAATAAGGGGAAATAAAATGAACAATCAATCATACTACTTGTAGAAACTAATAAAGGAGAGCATGTATATCAAAATATGTCATATATATCAATATCTAGAAAGAAGTTTTTCCCATAAGGGCTGACGACAGTAATATATATATACATATAAGCATGCTGAAACTGAAAGAGAAACCAAACTAGAAATGAAACAAAAGAAAAAAAATCCAACTAGTGCGACCTAAAGGTCTCATGCCTACATCCATGCCAAACCACTACAAAGGTAGAACTCCTGAATTTGATCCTTTACTAGAACAAAAAGACTTAAAGTCTACATGCATCCCAAAAGGCCCATGTGGCGAATGAGTACATTTCCCAAAAGGATACCACTCAATTGTGCATATCGAACATAAGTGTTTAAGAAGATGCGTAATTTAAATCTAAATATAAGAAACATCTCAAGAAATGAAAATAAAAACATAACTCCATTAGTGATCAATAGTCACCATGGATATGTCACATGATTTGGAAAATGTTGGAACTATGAATAAGAGAATATCCTTGGCCCATGGACCAAGGTATCCCTATGAAAATTAATATCTCAGGTGAACCCATAGGTTCCACCTTCAAATAATCAACTCAGCACCTCATGTCTCAAAAAAAAACAACCAACATCATGAAGGAACACCCAAGTAAAATGATCAGGTCCCTCAAACCCCTACTCAAAAGAACTCTTCGGCTTGATGCATCACATCCGAAGTCACAACGATATATTTCTTCCAATAAATATATCTTTCATTTTTTAGCCTGACATCCTAAGGAACGGTGATTCCCACCTTCCAAAATAAGTCAACGCCCATCAGCCTCAATCACAGCAAGCCTCAACCCCCAACCGATAGTATCATTACTATCAACCTAAGGCTCCTCACCTTCTACATGGATTTATATAGTAAGAACCCCCAAACTATAAACACCTAAGATGCAACTACCGAGGGATTCTACCCCCATGAGTGGTTAAAACTACCTCACCATGGAGACAACCTATTTTCACATAACTCAATTCATTTCTTTGGACATCATGAGTGAGTGGAAATCACAAAATAAAATACCTAATCCACTTTAAACTCGCACCTCGTTACCATTTGACCATGTGTCTCAAATCGGATGGCCTTACCATTCGATGTCATGGGACCTGCTCAACCTGATGGTCTCACTACCTCAATCTAAAATCCTTGATGACCAACTGATTGACATCACCATCAATGTAAATCTGGGCCAATCCCAACGAGATGATCAACATCACCTCAATCCTGATGTACATTCCATCCCAATTCATTCTGATCCAATCCCATCAAGACCCTTTGGTCCTCATCACATGCATCTAAAGAATTTCATATAATTCACATAATAAACAATTCAATTTTATATGATTTAATTGTACCATTTAAATCAATTCACTTTAAATAAGTAATTCAATTTAATAAGATTGATCTGAAAAATCTAAATAATCATAACAATTCATCATAAAGGTCTTTAATGCCTTATACTCTAATAACCAAAACAATACTATTTAAACAATTCAATTTAAATGAATTTAACACCCTCAACCAAACCACCCAAGGAGAAACAACCTCTATCCCGACCTCACTTGAATGAAAAAGGTATGGGAATGCCCAACGAAATCCCATAAGTCATATAACCAATTTAATATGAGTCCATAGGGGTCTTACTCAAATACCCAAATGCGTGCTAAAATCCACACCCCCAAAATGACCGCAAAAACACGAAGACAGTTATGCACAACCTACATTGGATTCGTATACGTATGCATGTCCAATATCAATCTAAAACTATAAATGGATTGGAATAAATATGAGTATATGTCAACCACCCTAAAAATAGGGAGAAACTGATCAAATAGATTTAGCATTCCATGAGGTCGAAACAAAGGAGGAAGGAAGCATGGGTGAGGGGAGACTCACAATACAGTTCTATAGAATTTGAAGAATCAAAGATTGGACCACCGATAGAAAGATGGGAGCAAACCAAAGGTGGGGGAAAGGAGGGAGATTCCTCTTGTTGTGAAAACGAACCACAAGAGAAGAATGGGGAAAAAGGAGAGAAAAGTGGAAAATAAAATAATAAAAAAATGTAATTTTTCATCACTAAAGGGGCCACACAATTTTCTAAATTGTGCAGAAACTATGTGTTCTACAGTGAGATGGTACTACCTATATGGTACTACCCGTATGGGTGGCCACACAATTGTCTCTAATTATGCGCAAACCATGTGAAATCCCACTAAAACTCAAAAACAAAAAGATTCACATTGATTCACCCAACTCACATAGTTTTCCCAAACCATTACCAGTTCAAAAATGGGCCGCACAGTTTCCTATAAGAGTCACATAGTTTACCACAAACTATGTGCCCTGACTTATAACACCAAAATAGGCCTTCAGGCCTCCGATGCACTTGAAACCTTTCCAAAACACTCGAGACACTCTTCAAGCCTATGAACCCAAGTAATAAAAATGATATAATTCTAATGGAACTCTTAGAATTTAGTTCTGATCAATGATATAGAAAACGACAAAGCCACTAATTAAAAAAATTGAAAAAGGGAGAGGTTTTTTACCCGATTAGAAAAACCACGATTTTGAAATTATATTATTCATAAAATAATAAATTCATAATAATAAATATACTAAGATTTTATCATGGTTTTTAAATCACATTTATTCTCCCACTTTCCATCTAATGGGATGTGAATGTATCACTTGTCCATATGTACGGCTTACCGTCTCCACATAGAGATAAATTTCATTTCTCATCACCATATTTTATAGATGGGTATTTTGATGGTTTTATTGTTTATATATGATATTTATTATATTCTTATTCATATGGAATTATAATATCATATCTACATTATTACCTTCCAAACCATTGGAAAATTATAATGTCATTCATGGGTACATGTGGACTACAACTACCACAAAGCGATGTGATTTGATTTTCCATTATATTTTACATGGATGGTAATAAGGATAGATTTAATGAATATATATATATATATATATTATATATATATATTATAATAATTAACCTGGATATTTAATTTTTTATTTACCTTCCTTTCATTCCAACTGTTGGAAATTAATGATAGTGTACATGTGTACGTACAATCTACCATCTCAATGAACGATGTAATTCATTTTTTCGATCTATAATTTTATGAATGACTCTAAAAATGTATATAATAAATATCTATGAAATTTATATCATGATTAACATTCTATATTTGATGGAACCATGATCAATTTACATAGACCAAAATTACTGAACCAAAGCATACACGAAAAATTAAGTAGATATCACCCAAAACATTGATTTTAATAAAGAATTGTAAATAAACAGATGATAAGAGGTTATATGTAAATTATATATTATATGATGTATATGATTATGGTTATGTAATATATATATTACAAATATATATTTATTATTCAATATTTTACAATGTGTATGAAGGAAATTGAACCTAAGGTATGAGATTTCTAGTCTCACTTTTATTTTTGTGAGACACATACCATATTCCCCACTTTTTTATTTTGTGTGGTGCATATTCTATACAAGAATATATTTTATCATTCATATTATGAATTTTATGGGGATTTATATATCTATATAAGGTTCTTTCTTTCATGGGTCTTATGATTCAAAATTTAACTAAGCAATAATTGTTTTATGTTATAATCACATTATTTGTTGGGATTGTGATGTACCCAATTTGTGTATACATTTCCACATAATTTTTTGAAAACAAGAACCTATTTTAAGAAAATAACTACTACTTAGTGGAAAAATACTTTTATTTTGGTGATCTTATTCATTTTCAATTTATTTTTGGACAAACACACAAACCAGAGGAAGACTGAGCAAAATTTCTAACTACACGGTGTGTACATATATACACATTGTGTACATTCAGACTTAGACATGGGTTGGATTGGACATGTACATTACCAAGTTACCAGAAGCATGTACACTTCATGTACTAAATATAAACACTGTGTATATTCTTCTAGAAGAGGTTGGTGGCTGAGAAAAAGTCTACATGCCTATGTGGTCGGCTGTCATTTACACGTCGTGTACATCACCTATACATTGTGTTGCCCATTCTAGAAGTAGTCGGTGGCTGATAAAAGAGAGTACACATAGTGTATGGCGGTGCTACAGGACTTTTATATCCACCTACCAGGAAACGTCGTGTTCCAAGTCAAAGATGGCATGTTAAGCCACCCACCTAGTGGAGAAAAAGATGACAAAAGTGTATTGACAGGACTACATGGCATGTACTTTGGCCACAAACTGTGTACTTTTATTTTCTATAAATATAGGCCTTGGCCTCCTATTCACGGAATAGGAGGGAAGATCCAAAGGAAAGAGGTTTTGTTGCCCTACTGTTGTGCAACTATCATTCTACTACTCTGCCATTCCACCATTCTACCATAGAACTCCTCTCTCCTTGAAGTTTCTGTGATGACCACATCAGGTATCAAGGGTCCTATTTTCATCATTCCTACTATGTATAACTAAACACCTAGTGTGTTGGGGTTATGGGTGATGAAAGAGTTGAAATTTAGATTTTGTTGTTATGAATGTGTTTGTTCTGTTTAACCTCTTCTTATTCCTCTTTAATCACTTCATTTTGTTACTGAAAATTATGAGCCAGATCAAGGTAAAAAAATTTAGGACTCAAAATAAGAATAAATAAGAATACTTTCATGATCATTGGATGTATTCATCGACTCAAAAATGGACTAATCCAAATAAAGAACTATGAAATACTGACTATCGGGCCAAGGAGTCAGTTTCCTCACCTCTAAACATAAGTTTACCAGACCGAGGAAACCTTGTTACTAATTAAAACCCATAGTTTTAGGTTATCATGAATAAAAAAACCTCATAAGAAATTTAATTTAAAAAAAATCTCTTAAAAATCCGCATCCCCAATGCATTTCCCTCCATATTTGCATCAAACCAATTTCTTGTGATTTCATTTATGCATTAAGTAAATTGATAAAGAAATTTAAATCCAATTACCATTTTATCCAGACATTAAAAATCGACTCTAAATTCAGTACACTTCACTAAGACAAAAATAAAAACTAGATAAGCAAGAAAAACATAACTTCTGTTTCCATGTGGATCGACCCATTACTGGTACTATACTCATTAGAGTAAAACAATTTAGTACATCGTTAACATACCTTCAATGAAATGACCAACCAAATTTTGGCACCTTTTCTAGGGAGGATAAAAAGTTAAATTTGTCATTGTTTTAATTAAGTTTTTTTCAAATTTTAGTGGAAATAAAAATCATAAATTCCCAAAAATCTCTTTTCTAATCTATTTATATTTATCTTTCTTCTTCCTTGATTACGCTTGGTGTGTATAGTATTGTGTAGGATCATAGGTGTATGAGCATCTACCTCACTCGTTCTAAAAATGTTGAGTCATCGGGGTTTCTCCCAATTGACCCAGAAATCGAATGGATGCTTTTTAGGCAACAACGAGCACTCATGGATGAACATAACCAAAACAATACCATGGCCCATAATGAAGAAGGAGATCCAGATGTTGTCCAAGGAGTTGGAAAGTCGTTTGGTCTGGATGATAACTGGAACCAACAAGCTCCACTTGCTCCAGGGTATGGCCCGTAGCAGCTCCAACAGTTCAAACCAGAGTG
The DNA here is from genome assembly GCA_963277665.1 of Viscum album. Classification (NCBI taxonomy): domain Eukaryota; kingdom Viridiplantae; phylum Streptophyta; class Magnoliopsida; order Santalales; family Viscaceae; genus Viscum; species Viscum album. Next base: position 1,664,482,627 of record OY728126.1, on the reverse strand, counting down.
GATGCCATTTTTATAGCCAGGTCAGGGGTCGTACTTCACCCCTTAGGAATAGTAATACATTCTGCCTCCACTCCCCCTACCGCTACCTCCACATCGTACTCTTATGGAGTATGGTCTGCCATCTATTCACAGAGCTAACATGGGCATCGTCCGTCCACCAATGCAGGCCTAACACTTTGAGATAAAGCCTGATATCATGCAGCTGATCCAATATATCATTCAGTTCTACAGCCTGCCCAGCAAGGACCCCAATACCCATCTTTCTAATTTCATAGAGATCTGCGACATGTTCCACTACCACGGAGTGTCTGAGGACACCATTCTTCTTCACCTCTTCTCCTTCTCTTTAAGGGATTAGGTGAAAGTCTAGATAAAAGTATTTCTGTAATGATCTATCATCACTTATGAGGAGCTAGCCAAGGCGTTCCTATCTAAATACTTCCCACCCTCGAAGACGATGACTCTACAGAACGAAATACACAACTTCTAGTAGAACGACCTGGATTCATTATACGAGTTGTGGGAGTGTTTCAAAGAGATGTTTTGAAAATTATCACACCACTGACTCCCACTTTGTATGCAGGTCCAATCTTTCTATAGAGGACTGACGATGAACACAATGTCTATGGTGGATGTTGGTGTTGGATGTATGTTTATGAGGAAGTCCCCTGAAGAGATTTTCAAACTACTGGAAGACATGTTTGCTTACATCTTCTAGTGGAATTCTGATTGGGGCACACAAAAATGAGGTATGCATAATATAGATGCTACTACTATGCTTGTTGCCCAGTTGGATGTTGTGTCCATAAATATCGATACACTCAATATGAAAGGAATGTCCCATGTATATGTGGAAAACCATCTGTGATGCAGTGAATGTGGTGATAACCACATCATTGGAGAATTCCCGAGACCTACAGGAGGCCCTTTGATGATCGAGGTGAGCTATGTTGCTCAAAACCGAGGGCCAAACTAGTACATGCAGTACCAGAACATGGAATGGTGTGATCAACAGAATACAGGCTGGGGCCAACAACAAAAAAATCCTCCACCCCAGTGACTGCCCGGCTATGGTCATCCTCCTTATTAGAACCAGTACCAGAGGCAACAACAACCCGAATAGGGATCTTATCAGTAGCAAGTGTATCAAAACCCTCACCGCAGCAGCCGTGGCCACCATCACCTCCACCAGCTGCACATCCACCTTAGCAGGAGAACATCTCTAGGATAGAGGATCTCATGAACAATTTTATAGCTACTTTTGAGACTAGATTCCAGAATTAGGAGTCTTCCATTCGCTGCATGGAGTACTAAATTTTCCAGCTGGAAAACCAACTCTCGGTAAGGCAACACGATACAACACCAAGTTACACTAAGAGAAACCCTAGGGAGGAGGCCCATTTCGTCACAATATGGAGTGGAAGGGAACTACAACATAAGGAACCAACACATACAACTGCACCTACACCCCCTACTGATGATGAAGGAACAGTTACAGACCCATACTCATCCAAAATCCAACCATAACCCCCTAAGGATTCTTCACAAAGTAAAGGAAATGAGGTTTTCAAACCCTTCGAGCCTAACTTACCCTTACCAGAGAGAATGAAGCATAGAAATCTTGACCACCAGTTCAGAAAATTCATGGACGTGTTCAAGAAACTGCACATCAATATTCCATTTACAGAGGCACTGACGTAGATGCCCACATATGAAAAATTCATTAAGGAGATCCTCTCCAACAAATGAGAGATGGAGGATCTGGGCCCTATTGCACTGAACAAGGAGTGATCAAAAGTCATACAACATTACATTCCTCCCAAGCTCCAAGTTCCAGGTAGCTTCACCATCCCATGCATTATTGGACCATGTGAGTTTGGGAAGGCCCTCTGTGATATAGAGGCCAGTGTCAACCTCATGCCCCTCATAGTTTTTATGAAGCTAGGGCTCAAAAACATGAAGCCTACCTGAGTATCCCTACAAATTGACGACCAATCCATAAAATATTTTAAGGGGATACTAGAAGACATACTAGTCAAGGTGTGAAGGCAAATCCTCTGGGAATATTTCATCATCCTTGACATGGAGGAAGACCAGGAGGCGCCCCTCATTCTAGGAAGGCCTTTCCTAGCTACTAGGAAGGTACTGATCGACGTACACAAGAGGGAGCTGATTTTCATAGTATGAGATGAAATTGTATCCTACAATATCCTCAAAGTTGTCAAGCAAGCATCATTATCAGAGCATGAGGGCTGTTATGCAATGACCACCATGGATGAACAATTATGTGGAAAAGGAGATGATTTGGTATGTTTTCGCCCCTCATATGACTTGGTTTTTTCAGGAAATCCAGTTGATGAATCATTAGGGGACCTATAATTCCTAGAATTCCAGGTCAACCATTATTGGCAATGTTCTATTATTCCCAAAATTTTGGAGTGGGTAGAGGAGAAACCACTTGTACCTTCGATTCTAAAGTCACATGAACTAGAACTGAAGCCTCTTCCATCTTATCTAAAGTATAGGTATTTGGGATACTATCAAACATTGCCTACCATAATTAGTACAACACTATCACAGGAGTAGGAGGATGAACTTATGCAAGTTTTGAAGAAGCGGAAACACAATATTGGTTGGACAATTGCATATTTGAAAGACATCAGCCTTACCATTTTCACCCATAAGGTGTTTCTTGAAGAAGGTACAAATAAATCTCAGTAACTACAACGATGCCTAACCCCCCCCACCCATGAAGGAAGTTGTGAAGAAATAGGTAATTAAGTTTCTAGATATGGGAATCATATACCATATCTTAGATAGTATGTGGGTGAGTCCGCTGCTAGTGGTGCCCAAAAAGGGTGGTATCATTGTGATTTCAAATGACAAGAAATAGCTCATCCCTACACACACTGTCATGGGATGGAGAGTCTGTGTGGACTATAGAAACCTGAATGATGCCATAAAGGAAGGATCAAATCCACTTTCCCTTCATGGATCGGATTCTAGAGGGACTTGCGGGTCACAAATTTTACTGTTTCCTCGATGGCTATTCCAGCTACAATCAAATTTCCATTGATCCAAAGGATCAAGATAAGAGAACATTTACTTTCCCCTACGATACGTTTTCTTATATAAGGATATCCGTTGGCATGTGCAACGCTCCCACCACTTTCCAGAGATGAATGATGGATATATTCCATGATATGGAAGAACAAATCTGAGAGGTATTCATGGGTTATTTTTCTTTTTACAGAAAATCATTCACCACTTTCTTGTGACACCAGGAGCAGGTTCTAGAAAGATGTGAGATCACTAACCTAGTTTTCAACTTGGAAAAGTTCCATTTCATGTTGAATAGTTTCATCATCCTTGGCCACAGAATCTCAATAAAGGGAATAGAGGTGGACCTAGCAATGATAGAGTTCATTTAATGACTTCCTATTTCGACTTCTGTCCGAGACATCCACAGCTTCCTAGGGCATATAAGATTCTACAGTCAGTTTTTCTGCGACTTCTCAAAGATTGCTCATCCCATCACCAACCTTCTATCCAAGGATGTCATTTTTTATTTTGATGAGCCATGCACCATAGATTTTGAGAACATAAATCAGCACCTGGTGGAAGTTCCAGTGATAATTTCTCCCAATTGGGAGGAACAATTTGAAGTGATGTGTGATGTCGGTCACTATGCAATGGGAGAAGTATTGGGCCACTGGCTTGACCATATTTTTCGACCCATCTATTATGCCAGCAAGACACTCAACGATGCACATATAAACTACACCACTACATAAAAGGAGATGCTAACAGTGGTGTTCTCTTTTGATAGGTTCTATTCATACTTAATGCTATATAATGTTATTGTTTATACTAACCATGTAGCAGTAAGTACCTAATGAACAAGAATGATGTGAAGCCAAGGATGATCTGATGGGTACTCCTCCTGCAAGAATTTGATCTAGAAATATGAGACAAGGAAGGGAGAAAGAACATTGTTGCTGATCATGACTCCCACCTGAAGCTGCCTCATTTGGATAAAGAGGAAGATCGAGAGATCATAGGGGATTTTCCTGATGAACACCTCTTTTTAGTCAAGGAGTCACCTAGACCTTGGTATGCTGAAATTGATAATTTTCTATTTACAGGTGTCCTTCACCCCAACCACTTCTTCCTGTAGTGGAAGAGGTTTCCCTCTAATGTCAAGAGGTACTTCTAGGAAGATACTCTACTGTTCTGATCCTGGGGAGATGGGGTGATCCGGCGTCGCATCTCGGAAACTAAAGTTCATGGAGTCTTGGAATTTTGTCATGCCTTGCCAGTTGGGGGACAACATGGGCCAAACCATACTATAGTAAAGATCCTATAGTCTAGGTTTTTCTGGCCCACCATGCACAGAGATTCCCAATCCTTTTTTTCCCATTGCGATCAATGGTAAAGAACAGGTAATGCGGGACGTAGATCTGAGATGCCCCAGTACCCCATCTTGGAGGTCAAGATCTTCAACGTCTGGGGCATAGATTTCATTGGACCATTTCCCCCATCTTTTGGAAACACCTACATCATGTTCTACATCGAATACATCTTCAAGTGGGTAGAATTCACTGCTATAGCACACAACATGGCCAAGGTAGTCATGGGATTGTTAAAGAAACGCATTTTTAGTAAGTTCGGTGTTCCCTGTATATTGATCAGTGATAGAGGTACCCACTTCGACAACACATTGATGAAAGGAATATTGTCAATGTATGGCATGAAGCATCATAAGGGAATGTGATATCATCCCCAATCTAGTGGACAAGTGTATCTCTCTAAATGTGAGCTCAAGAAGATTCAGGAGAAAATGGTTTACACTTCAAGGGAAGACTGGACCAAGAAGTTGGAAAATGCTTTGTGAGCATATCATACCACTTTCAAGACACCATTGGGGATGTCCCCATTACGTCTCATCTATGAAAAGCCATTCCATCTGCCCATATATTTGAAGTAAAAAATCTTAATGGGCTGTCAATACCCTAAATTTTGATCCGAAGGCAACTGAACAGAAGCATATGCACCAATTTTCGGAATTTGATGAAATTCGATTATAGGCATATGATAATTCCAATATGTACAAGGAGAGATGAGAGAAACTCCTGACCTAATGATTTCACGAAAATATTTCCAACCCAGTGATATGGTACACTTTTTTTACTCTTGTCTTCGATTATTCCCAGAAAAGTTAAAGTCAAGATGGTCGGGACCATTCTGATTCATGTGAGTATTCCATCACGGAGTGGTGGAAATTTCGGGGGATGATGGTCAACCATTCAAGGTGAACAGACAGTGGCTTAAGACTTACCATCACATGGAATACATGGTGGGAACACTTTCCAGAATACATCTCAAGTAAGAAGAGGTAAGTCGGTCCATCCAACAGCCTAAAAAATGGTGCTTCCTGGGAGGCAACCAAGAAGATACATCTCGTGTACCACGTATATACATGGTGTGTACTAATTACATTTCTATTATTACTATTATAAATATATATATTAACTAAGTAATAAATAGAGAAGATGTCAGTGTTGATGGTAAGGTCACTGGAGTTTATTTCAGTCGTCACTGGTTCAAATCCCTCTCGACCTACCTTCAGCACGGGGTTCCTCTTTTTTTATGTTTTCTTACACAGGGTGTGTGGTATTTTTCATATTATATATATATATATATATATTCTTATATGAAAACCCATGATGGGGATGTTTTGGTGGGCTAGGGTCATAACCCGGTTCCAAAAGACCCGGGTTCAAATCTAGAAAACCGCCCCATTTCTATCATTTTTCCTTTTTATAAAACCACGCAACGTGTCTTTCCATCATAATGTATCGCTAGTTCGAACCTCTACCCAAGTACTGGACCAAAAGTTGTACTTCTGTTTTTCCAATTTTAGAACACACGATGTGTATTTCCCGATACATTACATGTATAATTTTATTTTTAAATTTGGTATATATATATATATATATTTCTTTTATTTTAATTATTAATATAAATTATTATATATTTTACTACAATAATTATATATATATATAACTACATGGTGTTTCTACTAGAGTACACTCCATGTAATATGGATATAAAATATGTGCCACACCCGACTTGAGCCCGTCTCACGTGACCCCATCTCTCTCCCCGTTTTCTTCCCCCATACGTCGTTAGGCCTCCCTGATCCCAATCAACGAATTTTCTATGTTTTAGGTTCAGATTTCTTCCCCCTTATGGTCCTCATACCAGTTATTCCATTCGACACCCTTTATTTCAAGATTTTATTAGTGTTTAGGTCGTTATTGGACTAACCGGCCATTCGGCTTCCGCAGTACATGGGCACGATCCCAAGAACACATGCCATGTAACCTTGTACACAGCCCCACCCTGGATCCTTATAAATTTGAAATTACACGGTTTTTATGTTTGGTACACACCGTGTACCATCTGAATCGTGCCCGTGTACCTTTTTCACATTGCCACACACACCTTGTTTGTGTACACGACGTGTCTATTCGGTACACACAGTGTATACCATCTCTTCAAGCCAGCCCGTGTCTAGCACCCACCCGGGAAGGAAACCATTTTCATGTACATGACGTTTCTCCTTTATACATTCCATGTATCATTTAATGTCTAGTACATGTCCACTCGGCGTGTCTATCTAGATAACACAGGATGCTAACCTTCTTCCTCTACACGCCATGTACTCTGGATATACATGTCGTGTACTTTTATTTTTTTGTTTTCTCACATTTTCTTCTTTTGATTTTTCTATTATTTTTCTTTTGTTTGGTTTTTCATTCTTTTTAAGGATATGAAATATAGATACCCTTCCCATGGGAAGTGGACCGCCTCTGCCACTAAGGGCAAGAGGCCCAATTTTCATCAGATACGACTCCGGCCCAGGACGACACCGGCTCCAAACATTCCAGTGTCCAATCCTCCTCTGTTGGACATCCTTCCACCACCCACCACCTCAGCATAGGCTGATCCTAGTACCACTGCACCTTCACCATCCCGCACAGAGCCTCTGAGAACCACCATTTCTCTACCATTGGCTGCCACACCTCATTTTCCCTCCTCTGTCGTGTCTGATCCATCATCGGTTTCCCTATTCAACGGGCCTCCATCTACTGAGGTCGCTCCTTCCTCAGAGTCATCCCCTGCTGTTGTACCACCTGGGTCGGGCCCTACAGGTTTCCCCTACCCTTTCCTTGTTTACTCGGTCATATACTTGGTGCACAATAGAGTCTGGAACTTCTCTCACCACTCGATCCCATTGATAATTCGTTATCTCAACAATAACATCCCTCGGTTTTTGGGTATCTGGGGAGAGTTAAAGGATATCCATGGGAACACACCATTACCCACAATCTTCCAAGTCATAACTACAATTTTCAGAGATTTATTTTTGGGGTTTTCTACTTCCTTCGAGTTCGATGAGCCCGAGTACCAGGAGATGCCTAGCGATGCGGTCCCAGTGGTCCGATTTTGGCTCAGCAGTTGACCATTCTCCCTTATTATGATCGAGTTTTTCTGAGGGTGTGGTTTCTATCCTCATCATGTCACCGCACCCCATGTCTCCACCCTTCCCTAGCCTAAGATTTCTGAGCTAATTGTCATGTGGTGGGATATTGCTGGGCCTGACCACCGCTACACCCTCACATCCTAGAAGAGTACCCTCATCACTGACCCTATATTTCGCTTCACCCAACGGTGGTTTAGCGCTATACATTTTCCCTTCTATGAGGATATGGGGGTTGTGAATATCCGTGACATGGAGCTCCTCATTTTTGTCATCCGAAAGGACTACCCAGACCTCCATTACCTTGTCTCCTTCTATTTCTACACCACGTTTACTAGCCGTCAGGGAATCCTGAATGGTGGGTTTTACGACACCTTCCTTTCCCACCACCTCGTGGTCTTTTAGCCTTACCTTCCCCATTACTGGTTAGGTTCTCCCAATAGAATGGACTTTCTCATGCTTATTCGCGTGGGATTGGTCTGAAAGTGGGGGTTCTTACATCCTTGCCCAGGCACCACCCAACCCTCTACTGACCCTCCTGCCCCTGCCGATGCACCTGCCCCTCCCTCCCCACCCCTTCCAGCATTATCACCCTTACCTTATTCCTTTCCAATTCCACCTTCTGGACCTCCCCCTCCCCCTTTCCCTTCTACACCCTTGGCTGACCTGCCCATCCCCATCCACCTAGCTAGGATCGACCACTGCCTGGCTCATCTAGAGCATCAGCAGGTTGATCTCCATTAGTAGATGACTGCCTCTGCCCAGCGCCTAGACTGTATTGAGAGGATGGTGGAGCTACTACTGCAGCATCGGGGGCTTCCCATTCCATTGGCAGCTCCTTCTCCTTTTTTGCCTCTGGCTTCTTCCATACCACCTTTAGGCATTGTCATGGCCATGGACTCTATCCTCATCTTCATTACAGGTCTCGGCCCAGCTCCTCTTCCAAATCTCTCCATCCCAGACACCCCTTCACCGTAATCCCTACCACTGGTTAAGGTATCTCTTCCTCGGGCTACTACAACTTCTATTCCGGATGCAGCTTCTATGCCTCCAGATTCCATGGATGTTGATCCTTCTTTTTCTAGCTACTTCTGTACAAGACGATTCCTCTTCTGAGGTGACCCCCTAACTACTTTTTGGGATCTTTTCTTTCATTATATTTTTTTCTTGATATCTTGTGCTTGTGATCTATTATTTATGCTCGTGTTTTTCTCTCTCCACAACTGTCACATGTTCTATGGAACGTTATGGACTGTACTTCACTGCCACATCCCGTATTTCTTTACCTAGACATGAGGGGACTATTGTTTTTCAGTTTTTCTCTATTTTATTTTTCATTCATGTTTTACTTATTCCATTACATTCGCTCATCCTGGTCCACTGTTAGGTCCCCCCATTACCTTCTCTACCTTTCTGTGGCACTTGGGGGACCTTGTTCTCTATTTAGTGTGGGGGATCTTCTCTAACCTAGACTATTATTTTTTCCCTCAAACTAATCTAGGAGACCTCATTAATAGATGAAATATTTTTAATTGTAGAAATTTTTGATTAATTATAATTGTAAGTAATAAATTCATAGTTTATAATTTTAGAAGTTACATGCTTATTTTAAAATTTTGATAAATTATTTTAAAATGGTTGATGATATTGTTGATTTTCCAAATTAAAATCTTGGCTATCTACATTTATTAAATTATTCAGTTTTACTCATGCCATGACTTGATTGACCCTTTATATTTTTCCTAATTCCTGGGAGGTAATATAAACCTTTTGACATATTCATTCCTATATACCATCTTTCTTGAGAGATTATTAGGATATACATAACTACCAAAATTTGAAAGTTTTTCTTTTTGATACATGAATAATTTTTGAATTACATTAAAATGATTGAGGCATTAGATTTTTTCAACACCTTTTATCTTGAGACCTAACCTACATTTGATCTTCATGAAACCCCAAGAAACTATGAACAACCTTGATAGAAATCCATATTACAAGCCTATATCTCTTCCAACCCTAATTCTTTTTAACATTTCATGATTATTAACTTGAGCTTTAAAGAGGGAATTGGAAATACATGGCACATTTTCGAGAATATTCATGAAATCAAGTGCGGGGGAGAGAATCTTATTCGTTTGGGGAAGAAAGGGTTCCAAACCTCTATTTGTGGAATTTATAAGTGGTCCCTTTTGTTCTATTTAAAAAAATGGTATTGACAAGGGGACCTTGTACTCACTTGTTGGTTTTTGAACCCTACTTAACCAAGGGAGATGTTGGTGATGAGAGGATCTGGCAGAGCTTGTTGAGGATACTTTTACATTGAGCTCTAATATTTGAATATCATGCATTGTATTTTAAGAATTTAGCCTCTCTTTTGCAAGAATTTGAGATTATGTTTCACATTACTACCTACCAAACCTTACCCTTAGAAACCTTTGAACCTTTATGAAAGCCCTCATGATTTTTGTGATTTAAAATTTTTAAAGTAAACAATGAGAAAAATTTCAAAACTTTGGATAGAGTGCATATACGTAAGATTGAGCACAACTCTGATAAAATGATCTTGAGTGATGAGAGTATTATTTTCTCGTGAGTTAAATCATCAAGAGTCATGTTTCATTATGAAATGTTGAATGATGTGTATAAAAGAGAATATAATTTTCATAATTAAACCATAATGAAGGCATGATTGGAATATTATTTAAAATTGAAATATGATTTTGTGACTTTAAAAAATTCTTTGTTATTCCTATAGTATTTATAAGTATAATTTAAGTTTCATGCTTCCCTTTTTGGAATATAGATACTATTGATTAGATGTTGAGATTTTTCTTGAGGATAAGAAAATGACTAAGTGTGGGGGAGTTTGATGTACCCGATTTGTGTATACATTTCCACATACTTTATTGAAAATAAGAACATTTTTTTAGAAAATACCTACTACTTAGTGGAAAAATACTTTGATTTTGGTGATCTTATTAATTTTCAGGTTATTTTGCGCCAAACACACAAACCGGGGGAAAACTGAGTAAAATTCCCAGCTACATGGAATCAACATATATACACACCATGTACATTCAGACTTAGACATGGATTGGATTGGATAAGTACATGCCCAAGTTACCAGAATCATGTACATATCGTGTACTAAAGATAAATTCCATTTATAGTCTTCTAGAAGTAGTTGGTGGTTGAGAAGAAGTCTACATGCCCATGTGGCAGATTGCCGTTTACGCGCCGTGTACATCATCTATACGTTGTGCTGCCCCTTATAAAAGACATTGGTGGCTAATAATAGAGAGAACACACTATTAATGGAGGTGCTACAGCTCGTGTATATCCACCTACCAGGAGGAACCATGTTCAAAGTTAAAGACGACATGTTAGGCCACCCACCCGGTGGAGAAAAAGATGGAAAAAGCGTGTTGACAACACTACACGGCATATACTTTGGCCACACAATGAGTAATTTTATATTATATAAATATAGTCCTTGGCCTATGATTCAAGGAAGAGGAGGGAAGATCCGTAGTAAAGAGGTTATACCACCCTACTGTCGTGCTACAATCATTCTAATACTCCATTATTCCACCATTCTACCACAGAACTCATCTCTCTTCGAAGTTTCTACGATGACCACATTAGGTATCGAGTGTCCTATTTTCATCATTCATACAATGTGTAACTAAAAACCCAGTTTGTTGGAATTGTGGGTGATGAAAGAGTTGTAATTTAGATTAGTTGTTATCCATGTGTTTTTTTAACCTCTTATTATTCTTCTTTAATTACTTCATTTTATTTGTGACAATTCTGAGCCAGATTAAGGGAATAATTTTCAGCGACACAAAAGAAGAATAACAATGAATGTTTTCATGATCATTGTAAGTATTCATCGACTAAAAAATAGACTAATCCAAATAACGAACTGTGAAAAACTGACTACCAGATCAAGGAGTTAGTTTCCTCAGCTCCAAACATAATCTTACCAGACCAAGGAAACCTTGTTACAAATTGAAACCTAGAGTATTGGGTTATCATGAACAACACAACCTCATAATATATTTAATTTAATAAACAAACTCTTAAAAATCCATGGCCCTAATGCATTTCCCTCCATATTTTCATCAAACCAATTTTTCGTGTTTTCCATTATATGTTATGTAAATTGCTAAAGAAATTTAAATCCAATTAACATTTTATCCAAACATTAAAAATCAACTCTAAATTCAGTACACTTTACTAAGACAAAAATATAAACTAGATAAGCAAGACAAATGTAACTTATTTTTCCCTTTGGATTGACCCCTTACTGGTAATATACTCATTAGGGTAAAAAAAAATTGGGACACCGATAACATACCTTCAGTGAAATGACCTTTCAGATAGTTTATGATTAAGTTTATGTTGATTAAATATTAAGATATATCTCTCAAGAAACTCATTAATTTTATTCTACATAGGATATTTATAGAAAATAATTTTTTTTCCTTTCATTTTCATCTCTTTAAGATCTAAAGACACAAAAAGATTGTTTTTATGTAAAATCGACTTCATTTCTCTCTTTGGGGAAAAAAATTTCTTCCATATCCATGTATTCTAAAAATGTATCAAAAAGGTTTTTAATATTTTCCAATGTTTTAAATGTTGTTTTTTCCTATTTTTATCATTTTAAAAAAAATTAAAATTAATCTTCTTTTCATTTTAGAAATGTTGTACTTTTCACTTTTCTACAAAAGTGTGAAAGGAATTTATTATTTTAATGTATACAAAATGAATGGAATTTCCCACTACCATGGTCGATCAATTATTTGAAGTTTAATTTATAAGTTCCAAAGTATCTTTGGAAAGAAAATTATTTCCATAATATTTTGGAATTATTATTATTTTAAAAATAATTTTTAAAATGGAAAGTTAATTTTCTTCAATAAATATTTCAGTGATCTTTTAAAGTAATTTTCATCTATTATAACATCCTTTGGTGTCAATTCTAATTTAATAGGGATATGATCTATTGATACCATTATTAATCTCTCTTTTTATGGAAAATTTTTATATTTATGAGATGTTTATGAACCCTATTTTTTACATGGGTTATGCTATGATAAATGGTTGAAGTGTATAAGAAACCCATTTTCATTACATGGGTTATAAGGTGATGATATGATGAATGTTTGAGGATATTTTGTAACAAATATAGATGTTTTGGATTATTTGATATTGGTTACATGATAACCAATTATTCTAGTTATGTTATAACCATGGATAGTGTTCATGTTATAAACAAGGACAGGTGGAACCTATATCCTCTCCATTGAATGGGGTAAAGTTTTAAATCTCATGAGATAACTAGGGGAAACAAGTCAATGTGCATGATCTATTCTAGGAAACAAGTCGATGTTTATGATCTATTATAAAAAACAGATTGATGTGCTTGATCCATTATGGTAAATAGGTTTCTAGTCCTAATCCTTTATGATTTTATGCTTTTGGTAGTTAACTATGACATGAGAAATGGATTCTACACTTATGATGGTGATACAATTTTATTATATGAACATGTGGTTCAGGATTGATTTATGATGTTTTCTCACTCTTATGAATCATTTATTTTGAAATGATAAATCATTATGTCATGATTCAGTTTATTATTTTTGATATATTGGGTATGAACATTGTAATTTATGGTCATGATCTCATACCCTTATACTTATATTATGCTTCCATATGATGATCGATTGATATCTCCCATTATTACACTTACTGGGAATCTAATATCACCCTTTATTAAATTTAATTTCCCCAATTCATAAATAAAGGTTTTAAATATGGTTTTTATATGAAGAGTAATTAATGGGAGGGTATTTTTTGGTGATGTTAAAGATATATACCATGATAGTAAGATTTTGTATCTAGTCTCTAAAGACACAAAAACAATATATTCATCAGGTGTTTGTTTGCGAAATGTATTGATTATTTATAAAAAAATTGAAATAGTTATGTATGAAAATATTGGACCTTTACATTTGGTATCAAAGTAGGGTTTAGTCAATATATATAGATTAAGATTAGAAAAATTTGGTTAAAAACCAGGGGATAATTCTAAATATATGATACCATCCTAAATTTTTGGTAATGATAGGGGATAAACTAGGTTAAAACTAAGGTCTAATAGATTGAGATGAAGGTTCTGTGATTTACACATCTTGTTAATTATATTTCATGATTATGTGATATCTCATTCTGATTATTATAGTTTGATTCTTACACTTTTCATTTTGGTTTTATATAATGGTTGGAACCCAAAATAATCGTGTTAATGAACAATCTGATGGAAAATGCAATGATTGTACTCCTAAAAAACCAAATGAAATGGGAGATAGAATGTGAAACCTTTTGATAAATACTATTTAACTATCCCATTATATGATTAATAACCTTGTTTAACACATATAAAAATAGAAAGAAGTATTTTCAAAAATACCATAGAGGAAAGATGATTCAGATTCCAAAAGGTTGAGAATGTGAGAATAACCACTCAAATAAATATATCATAGGAATGAGAATATTATTTTTGTGTGAAAAAAGAAGGAAACAATGTAAGTAATTTTTGAGGAAAAATTAAAATCCAAGTTAACATAATTTATCAGAATAATGGTATCCATAAGGTATGGTAAATGGATAAATCTTTTAAATATAGAAATAATGGGCATTATGAAAATTGATTTCTTAAGGGGAAAGCTCTATAAGAGAATAAGTAAGGTTGTATGAGTAATGGTTCTACTGATGATAATGAAGATACTATGAATGACATATGAAAGTTATGGTCTATTTTAATATTATTTGTTTTGTCAAAAGTAAGAAACATGATAAAATTTAGGTTGATGAATATTAAGACATGATTCATATTTCATATTGTAGGAAAAAAGTATTAGAGAATAAGATAATGAATAATAGTGTAACGACCTGAAAGTTTGAATAAATTTTGATTCCTAACTTTGGGTGTTATTTTATTTTATACTCAACAAAACTATTTAATTTAATAAAATGAGTATAATTAAAATAAGACTGTTGGGTTTCAACTGTTATATGACTGTTGGTCAATATGACCATTGGAAACTAAATGTTACGATTATTGTCTATAAATACAAGTGGTATTGATTAATTAATATAGAAAGAAGATTCGATAGCCCCATCCAGTAGTCTCGGGCCGATCGAAGCCCATCTGACGGAACTCAGGAAGGAGGTAGCACCTTTGGGCTTTGCTCTGGACCAAACCCAAGCTGAACTTCATCGTGTGAAGTTGGAACAAAATCATCTTTGCGAGAATTTCAAGCTGATAGAAATCACTACTCGGGCAATCCTGGCTGAGCCGTCCCAAGATTCTATCACCCTAGCACACCTTACTCTTAGGTCATATGCTGGTGTTATAATGGGATATTTAATGATACCGTAACTGCCTTATGTAATCCTTTGATTTAAATAAAAATTGTGATTTCTTCTTATGATGAAGTTTGTGAATTTTCAAATGTCTAGATAAATATAGTATGCATATTATTGATGAATTTTAGAAAAAGGATAATTTAAAAAAAATTATGTAAACCTTTAGTAATTAATAATGTGTAATGATTTTTGAAAAATGGTCTTCTACAGTTACGTTCAGTAAGAAATTTAGAGTCTAATAAGATCAACATAATTTTGGATGAATAGTAAATTATGAATAGTGATTTTATGCTTAGGATTAGTAATGTGACCAAATGGATTAGTAATTTCACTTAAAGAAAGTATTAATATAATTTAGGCACCTTGATTAAGTGACGTGATTCAATAAAATAGGTAAATGACTGTTTCAGAAATTATTAGTTAAGTATTAGTTTTTTCGGGTGAATAGTGTTTATTATTTAAATATTAAATTAAAATTATTTAGAAAATTATTTTTATAAAATGGAGTTTATTTTTGAATTCAGAGCATCAATATTATGTTAAGGTGAATTTTTGGGACTTTTCTGAAATAGTTGAATTTTATGTGAATAGTGTTTTTATTTAAAAATTAAATTAAAAATATTTATAAAATTATTTTCATAAAATGGAGTTCCTTTTTGAAATCAGACCATCGATATTTGGTTACGGTGAATTTTTGGGATTTTTCTCAGAAAGTTGAATTTTCGGTGAATAGTGAAAATACAGTTTTTTAGTTTTGGGTGTTTAATGACATCATTAAAGATGTAATAATTAGGAAATTATTCTGGTAGAATTATGAATAGTAATATATGGCATGAGGGGTCCCAATCGGCCAATACCATGGGAAAATACCATGGGCAAGCCCAAGGTTTTTCCAATACCACCAATGAGGTGTCCCTTGGCAATTAATCCTTTGTCCCCTCACTTCTCCTATAAATACCAAGCTTTTCCCTCATTCATTTCACTGCCAACTCTCCCTCAACAAATCTATGGTATCATTTCCTCCCAAGGAGTCCTCCAAAGGTTCCCCCAAGCCCTCAAGGTCCCGACCATCATGTTTTAAGAATTACATTTTAAGGTAAGGGATACTACCTCTCACTTCCATTTCAAGTACTCACGTTTATGTCATTTATTTTAGGCCTCATGTTATTATGTTGGGGGTGTTCTTTTATATTCATATTAATTTCCTTTTTATGTTCATATGATGAGTTACCCCCTCTTGCTCTCATCATTTCATTTTATGAATGTTTAAGTGGCGCTGTTAGGCTGCTGAATTTTTGTAAGGGATTCTTTCACTATTCCCATTTTCAAAGTTCTACTTTCATGTCAAGTCTTTAAAGTTCCTTTTATTCATGTTGGGGTATGATATTTTTATTCATCATACTTTCCTTTTATGTTCACATGATTATATACCCTATTTAATCTCATCAATTCATTTTTTATGTTTTATGTGACGTTGTTAGGCTACCGAATTCTTCATAAGAGAAATCTTATTTTTTTCTTCCTTTAAATTTTTTAATTTCATATGGTATGTCCTAAAAATTTCATTAACATGTTCTAATATCCTTTATATTTTGTCCCTCTACTATTTTATGGATCATTTATGAGTGGGTGACCCATGTCCCCTCTCTTTTCAATGTTTTCTAAAACCTTTCAACATAGTCGTTATGCTGCTGAATTTTCATCTTAAAATGTCTCTCTTTTTCTCAAATTAATTTATTTTATTAAGTTAATTCTAGAAACTCTCTATTCTACAGAGATATTAACATATATTTCAAAATTTTCTATTTTAAATTCTGGTATTTACAAACATGAGACCCTCTTTCCTTTTTCCGTGGGTTTAATGTGACATAAAGATCATGTCATTAAAGAAGTTTTTAAAATGTTATGACTATGAAATGAAACCCATTTCTTTTATGCTATATGGGTTGTTTGTGAAATTATTTATGATGATATATTTGGCTCACATGATAATAAAGAAAAATTAACAGTGCGCCCTAATAGTGCTCTAATGCATTGGGTAAAGACATAATCTCTAGAGATGACCATTTTAACGATACCTTGGTGAATAACCTTGGTAATTTTTTTATGACACCTCGGGGATGGACCTTGGTGATGCGGAAATTATTGTCTAAGTTAAATGTTGTAGCCACATCTTCAATTTATGAAACATGTTATTTTTATTATGATATACCTCGTGATATCTTTCTCAGGCCTTAAAGTTATTTATCATGACTTTATTTATGTATCTCAAGTTTACAAGTAAAATGTTTCTCTTGTTTCCCTTACCGGGCCTTCTTCTCACCCTTCCCTTTAATGTATGCTCCCAAGTTATGAGATGTTGTAATTAACTTAGGATGAACAATGAAGAAACCTTTCAACTATTTAAGAAGAATGTTTTATGTGGTTTTCATGTAATATGTTCCTGATTTCCAAGACACTAGACTTTAAAGATCCTTTGTATGTAAAATGTAAGGAAAAGTTGTGTATTAAAAAGGCGGGATGCTATAGTTTGTATCAAAGGATAGTTTAGTTATTTATGGAAATTAGGATATAAAAACTTTAGGAAGAACCCTATATAAACGTTTAAATATAGGAACTCTTTTTGGTATTTTGGTGAGTATTGAGTAAGTGGTTTATCAAGAAAATACATCCCTGTCTGGATACGAGCCGGTAGAGGTGGCTCTAGCACAGATGTACATAGGGGTAAAACCCGAAAACACCACTTTGAGCTAGACTCAAACGGGAACTGGTACATGACAATGGGCCTTGCTACACTCTTGGTTACGACACTCCCGGGGGATATTTTTTGTTAATCGCAAGCTTTTTATGAATCATTATGAAAAAATTATTGAAAAATGTAATTGTCTAAGCATGATGTTTTAAGACATAAAATTATTTTTAGTTAAAAAATTCGTAAATGAAATAAGTTTATCATGAAGGATTTATTATTTTATAAAATGTCTCCATCTTCTAAGAATACGTTGACGTATTTCATGCGGAGTTACCCGGACCTCCCCCAGAAAGAGAGGTAGAGTTATCCATTGAACTCGTACCTAGATCTCATCCGATGTCAAAGACCCCCTATAGTATGGAAAATGTGGAGTTAGGGGAATTAAAGAAACAACTCCAAGATCTTTTGGAGAATGGGTTTATCTGACCAAGTGTGTCTCCTTTGGGAGCACCAGTTATCTTTGTGAAGAATGATGGATCTATGCAGCTATGCATTGATTATAGAGAACTGAATGGGATCACAGTGAAGAAAAAATACTCTCTTCCAAGAATTGATGAATTATTTGACAATATTCATGGGACTCAATTCTTCTTTAATATTGATATTCATTATGGTTATCATCAATTGAGGTTAAAGAATGATGATATTCCCAAAACTGCCTTCCAATCAAGATATGGGCATTATGAGTTTGTTGTTATGCCCTTCAGACTAACTAATGTAGCTTCTATTTTTATGGATCAAGAATAATTTTATTTTAGAAACTTATGTTTTATCAAATGGATATCCTTTGTATAGGAAAATTATTTGGTGATTAAATGATAAAGGTTATTTTGGACGATTTTTTCTCTTTTGAAGTACTATTTTCCTAAGGGAAATAAAATACTATAGGATTTAAATTAAGGAGGAATGGTTGAATTTTTTTTGTAATAATTAATGTATTTATTGAGGACATATGGTGATTTGGGTTATTTCTGGAAAATTATGAACCTAGCATAGAGAATATGTGAATAGGTTAATTACACTTTAGTATGAGACTTTAATAGTAGTCGATGTTATTTGGAGATAAATGTTATTATTTATTGGGGAAGACTATGTGATTAAATCCTTCTGAGTTTTGGGTTCCAATATTAGTTTGGATTATTCTGAATAATTTTAACGATGGTTGTGTATTGAATGTTCTTTCTGGAACTTTGGGTACTTTTGTTGAATTTTGGAGATTAATAGTCATATTTATTTTTATAAAGGATTATCCTTTTTGGGGATTATATGATCTCGTACTAACAATTATAGTTTTAGTTGATGACTAAAGACAAGGGAAAAATATAGTTATTCTTTTGTGGATTATGTGATTCTCTAGAAGATGATTCTTGTGCTCTTGATGAGACCAAGTCTTTTTGAATGCTCACTGTTTGGAGAAAAGATTAGTCTTGGTGGAATCATATTAAGGGATGAAACTCTACTTTAAGGTAAGTATATTTCCTTATGTTTTTATTCTACATAGTAAATGAATTCCTCAAAATTATGAAAAGGAACATAAAACAAAAACTTTGTTGGTTTATGTTTCCTACTGGGTAATCAAAGACCGTTTAACACATCTTAATTTTGTGACCTTCTTTTGTTTACTTTTATCCTAATCATATTTTCTATCACTCTCCATCGAAACTTGACCCTTTGTTTTCTCTTCCATATCCATGTTTTCCTACATGTAATCATAGTATGGGTTAACTCAGGGGATCTTTGAACTTCCCTTTTTTTCTTTTAAATTAATAGTTTTGCTGACTCTTTTTCCGATGTAGGACTTTCAATGAAATTTCCAAGCCCAATTTTAAAATTGCGAGGACGAAATTTTTAATGGGGAAGATTGTAATGACCCGAAAGTTTGAATAAATTTTGTTTCCTAACTTTGTGTGTTATTTTATTTTATTCTCAACAAAACTATTTAATTTAATAAAATGAGTATAATTAAAATAAGACCGTTGGGTTTTGACTGTTATATGAACATTGGTAAATATGACCGTTGGAAACTAAATTTTGTGATTATTGTCTATAAATACAAGTGATCTTGATTAATTAATATAGAAATAAGATTTGATAGCCACATCCAGTAGTCTCGGGCCGATCGAAGCCCATCTGAAGGAACTAGTGAAGGAGGTAGCACTTTTGGGCTTTGCTCTGGACCAAATCCAAGCTGAACATCATCGTGTGAAGCTGAAACAGAATTTCATTCATGATAATTTCTAGCTGATAGAAATCACTACTTGGGAAATGTTGGTCGAGCCGCCCTAAGATTCTATCACCATAGCACACCTTACTCTTATGTCATATGGTGGTGTTATAAGGGCCTATGTAACGAGACCAAAACTGCCTTGTGTAATCCGTGGATTTAAATAAAAAATGTGATTTCTTCTTATGGTGAAGTTTGTGAATTTTCAAATGACAGGATAAAAATAGTATGCATATTATTGATGAATTTTGGAAAAAGGATATTTTAAAAATATTTATGTAAACCTTGAATAATTAATAATGTGTAATGATTTTCAAAAAATGGTCTTCTACAGTTACGTTCAGTAAGAAATTTAGAGACTTATAAGATCAACTTAATTTTTGATGAATAATAAATTATGAATAGTGATTTTATGCTTAGAATTAGTAATGTTACCAAATGGAATAGTAATCTCACTTAAAGAAAGTATTAATATAATTTAGGCACCTTGATTCAGTAATTTGATTCAATAAAATAGGTAAATAACTAATTCAGAAATTATTAGTTAATATTAGTTTTTTTGGTTGAATATTGTTTTTTATTTAAAAGTTATATTAAAATTATTTAGAAAATTATTTTTATAAAATGGATTTCATTTTTGAATTCAGAGCATCAATATTATGTTAAGGTGAATTTTTGGGATTTTTCAGAAACCGTTGAATTTTATGTGAATAGTGTTTTTATTTAATAATTAAATTAAAAATATTTAGAAAATTATTTTCATAAAATAGAGTTCATTTTTGAAATAACAGAATCGATATTTGGTTAAGGTTATTTTTTGGTATTTTTCTGAGAAAGTTGAATTTTCGGTGATTAGTAAAAATACAGTTTTTGAGTTTCGGGTGTTTAATGACATCATTAAGGATGTAATAATTATGACATGATTCTGGGTGAATTATGAATAGTAAGATAAGGTATTAGGGGTCCCAACTGGCCAATACCATGGTCAAATACCATGGGAAAGCCCATGGTTTTTCCAATACTACCGATGAGGTGTCCCTTGGAAATTAATGCTTTGTCCCCTCACTTCTTCTATAAATACCAAGACTTTCCCTCATTTATTTAACTCCAAACTCTCCCTCAATGAATATCTGGTCTCATTACCTCCTAAGGATTCCTCCCAAGGTTCCCCCAATCCCTCAAGCTCCCGACCTTTGAGTTTTAAGTGTTACATTTTAAGGTAAGGGATCCTACCTCTCACTTTCTTTTCAAGTACTCTCGTTTATGTCATTTATTTTAAGCTCCATGATCTTATGTTGGGGGTGTTATTTTATATTTATATTACATTCTTTTTTTATGTTCATATGATGAGAGACCCCCTCTTTCTCTCATCATTTTATTTTATGAATGTTTATGTGGCGCCGTTAGGCTGCCGAATTTTTATAAGGGATTCTTTCACTCTTCCCATTTTCAAAGATCTACTTTCATGTCAGGTCATTCAAGTTCCTTTATTTCATGCTAGGTTATGATCTATATATTCATCATACTATCCTTTTATATTTACTTTATGATAGAACCTATTTAATCTAATAAATTCCTTTTTTTTTGAAGTTTTAAGTGACGTCGTTAGGCTGCCGAATTCTTCATAAGAGAAGTCTTATTTTTGTCTTCCTTTCAAGTTTTTCATTTCATATGGTATGTCCTTAAAATTTCATTACCATATTCTTATATCCTTTATATTCTGTCCCTCTACTATTTATGGATCATTTATGAGTGGTTGACCCATGTCCCCTCTCTTTTCAATGTTTTCTAAAACCCTGTAACATAGCCGTTATGCTGCCAAATTTTCGTCTCAAAATGTCTCTCTATTTTTCTCAAATTAATTTATTTTATTAAGTGAATACTCAAAACTCATTATGATACTGGTATATTCACATATATTTCAAAATTTTCTATTTTAAATTCTTTTATTTACATACAAGAGACCCTCTTTCCTTTTTCCGTGGGTTTAAAGTGACATAAAGATCACGTCTTTAAAGCAGTTTTTAAAATGTTATGACTATTAAATGAAACCCATTTATTTTATGCTATATGGGTTGTTTATGAAATTATTGATGATGATATATGTGTCTCACATGATAATAAAGTAAAATTAAGGGTTCTTCCTGATAGCGCTCCAATGCATTGGGTAAAGACTTAATCTCTAAGGATGACCATTTTAACAATACCTTGGTGAATAACCATGATAATTTTTTTTATGACACCTTAGAGAAGGAACTTGGTGATACAGAAATGATTGTCTAAGTTAAATGTTGTAGCCACATATTGAAGTTATGAAACACATTATTTTTATTATGATATGCCTCATGATCTCTTTATCATTCCTTAAAGTTATTTATCATGACTTTATTGATGTATCTCAAGTTCACATGTAAAATGTTTATCTTGTGTCCCTTACTAGGCCTTCTACTCACCCTTTCCTTTGATGTATGATCCCAGGTTATGAGATACTATAATTAACATAGGATTAACAATGAATAAGCCTTTCAAGTGTTTAAGAAGAATGTTTTATGTTGTTTTCTTGTATTATGTTCCTGATTTCCAAAACACTAGACTTTAAAGATCCTCTCTTTGTAAAATGTAATGAAAAGTTATGTATTAAAAAGGTGGGATGCTATAACAGTTAATGGTTTATGTAGGAAGTGGAATTATTGAAGTGTATATGTGTTTGGATTCAAGAATTATGTTGTATAATTTTTATACTAATAATATTCTGGTTATAAGTTTCATGAAGCATCTGATGATTTTTTGTAGAGGTTTTTCATAAAGGATTTTCAAGAATATTTTGAATGGTACTGATGACTAAGAAAAGTTATTTAGTGGTAAGGATATATTTTTAGATAATACATGATTAAGGGAAAGATAACCCTTAATATGTGTGTAATGTCAAGATATTATTAAGATAAAGAGATGTTTGACAGTGATAATGTTATTGGGATAGTATTTATGACTTTGGAACTGATTAGTGATTTGATAACATAGTGGTTTATATTATCTTTGATGGGTTTATGGAATTTTGGGATTTATGTAAAATATTCAATGATTTATGAGTTTATTTAAGTAATGAGGACATAGTTAATTTTCAAAATCATGCATGTTTTTATTATGGTTTTGTAGTAATTCAGGTTATTAAAATATTTCCTAAGAAAATATGATCAAGGTATTCACATATCTGATATGTGATGCTATAATTTTCTTTTTGTTTTTTGGGGGATTATTGTTATGTTGAATTTTGAAATTTAGTAAAATTATTTCTAAATTTTTGTATTCTGAATTTATCTAGACATATTTTGTGGTAGTATTATGGTTAGATATTTATGGAATTGTTTAAGTTGAACTTTGGATGATGTTTTAGAGACACAACTATACATGAGTCCATTAACAGTGATATAATAGATATTTTTCAGTTTAAAAATGTTTTGGAAATTAGAGCAACCTTATAATACCTTAACCTTCATCAATGCTAGAAAATTGCAGATAAATGGTTCCTTTATCAACTCTAAAAAAAGTATTGATAAAGTCCCCCATTATCATTACTTATTTTAGTTCTGATAAAGGGTCCACTTGATCAACACTTTTACTTAGCACTAATAAAGGGTTCCTTTATCTGTGCTAAAAAAATTGTCCATAAAGGGGGTCCTTTATCGGTCCTAGTTTAGCACTAATAAATGGTACCTTTATCAATGATTTTAATAGCACTCATAGAGGGGAATATTTATATAGTGTTTTGTTAAACTTGTAACACACTGAAGTATAAAATATAGTGAGAAATATACTTAATTTATTTAAATAAAATCTAAAACATAAATATAAGAAAAAAACTATATTATAAACATTTAAAACATTGGATTGTACAATTACATGTGTAATTACAATTTATCACAACATTCAAAAACGTTAATTTTTCTTTTTCCTTGGACCCTGACCCCTAGTCATGCTATTAGTTTTTTAATAAACCACCCAATCTTGAGAAAATGAATGTACCTATATTAGAAAATTATTATTGATTTAGTTTAACAATATTGAAATAAATTAAACTAAAAGGGTCAATTTTAGACTAAAAACATATACTTTGATTCATACCAAGCACATTGGGTATCAGATTGAGTTGTGGTCTATTCTTACATGCCACACTATTTATTTTTGTTCTCTAAAGAAAGTGATATTAAATGGGATCACATATGTGTTTATATAAAAACCTCACTACAGATGTGACCCAATTCAAGATAACATTCTTTTTGAGAAAAAGACTCCAATTATAACATCATTTATTGTTTGTCTTCAATAATTATATATAATGAAATTTAAAAAATAAATATCAAATTAAATTGATATGAAAATTATTTAATAAATAGAAGGTAAAATGTTGAAAAAAAATTCTAGATTGTTTTCTCAGTTTTGGATACGTGTTGCATGTTTTAAACAAAAAAAGGAACTTATGTATTTAAAACATGCACTTCATGTCATATCAACAACATCATGAGACAGATTGTCATGTGGTCATTTTATAAGCATTACAAATGAATTATAGATTGGTTTCATAAACTTTGAAAATAATACATGATTTTTTTCTCAGTTCTAGCTAGTGATGTGCATTTTAAACTAAAATGACACCTTTATACTTAAAACACACTTTGAGACATAATAGTCCCATTATATGTTAGATTAATGTGTAGTCATTTATTATGTGTTAGAAATGAATTATAGAACATTTTTAATGTTTTAAAACAATCTGACCTTGTTTTCTCTAATTTGTCTATTTGATGAGTGTTTTAAACTAAAATGGAACTTTTCTATTGAAAACAAAAATTTCATGTCTAACCAAACACATCATCTATAGGTTTAAAATTTGGTTGATTCCTACACATAAAAAATCAATTATAGCTCATTTTAAATAATTTTGAAAATAATATGGGATTTTGATTCTTTATTTTAGTGATGGGACATGTGTTTTAAACTAAAATAACACTTATATTAGAAACATGTACTTCGAGTCATACTGACCACATCATGTGTTGGATTAATGTGTGATCATTTCCTACACATCACAAATGAATTATGGATTGTTTTAACAAATTTTAAAACAATTAGATCCCATTTTCTATGTTTTTTCTAGTAACACATGTTATAAACTAAAATAAAACTTTTATATTAAAAACATGCACTTAGATTCATATTAGTCATATCATGTATTGGATTGATTTGCAGTTGATTCCTATAAGTCAAAAATGAACTATGGACTATTTTCTAAAATTTTGGAAACAATTTGAGCTGATTTTATAGGTTTTGGATATTTGATGAGTGTTTTAAACTAAACTAAATTTTTTTTATTGAAAATACGCACTTTGAGTCATAATAAACACATCATGTGTCATATTGAGGTGTTCTCAATTACTACGCATCAAGTATAAAATATGGATTGTTTCCCTAATTTAAAAAAAATTAAATCTTGGTTTCTTGGTTTCGGTGATGCGACATGTGTTTTAAACTAAAGTGATGCTTTTATATTGAAAACACATGTTTCTATTCATACTGGCCATATCAGATGTTGGATTGACCTATTTCCAATTCCTACACATTAAAAATGAATTGTGGATCATTTAGTAATGTTTAAAAAAATTTTGAGATCATGTTCATGGTTTAGTCTATTTGATGTGTGTTTTAAACTAAAATGACACTTTTGTATTGAAATGATGCACTTAGAGCCATACAGACCACATCAAGTGTTGGAATGATGTTCAGACGATTCCTAGACATTAAAAATGAATTATAAATCATTTTACTAATGTTGGAAACCAATACAAGATTATTTTCGTGGTTTTGGTTATGTTACATGTATTTTAATGAAAAATGGAACTTTTATATAGAAAACTTTTGCATCAAATCATACTGAAAAGATCATAGGTCTGATTGACATGCAGTTAATTACTACACATAAAAAATGAATATTTTGTCATTATCCTTAAGATTGAAAATAATCCAAGCTCATTTTTTTGGTTTTTTCTTTTTTATGTGTGTTATAAACTAAAATAACACTTTTTGTATTGAAAACATGCACTTTGAGTCGTATCAACCACATATTATGTTTTATTTATGTGTGGTAAATTAATACAAGTCAAAAATGGATTATGGGTTTTTTTTAAAAAATTAAAATAATTTGATCTCTTTAGATCGGTTTTAGTGATGTGACACACATTTTGAACTAAAATGAAACATATATATTGAAAGGTAATTTTGGGTCATACCAAGTACATAAAGTGTCATATTGTCTTGTGTTTTATTTATATATATCAAAATGAATTATGGATTATTTTAAAAAAGTATGGAAATAATCCAAGATCATTTTTTTAGTTTTTTGATATGTGATGCATTTTAAACAAAAATGAGGCTTTTATGTTGAAAATTTTACTTAGAGTCATACCAACCACATAATGTGTTTGATTGGTGTTTTTTCAATTAATACACATGAGAAATTCATTATGGATCATTTTTCAAAAGTTTTAAAACATTCGGAGCTCATTTTATCCTTTTTTTTGCTATGTGATGTGCATTTTAAACTAAAATGGAACTTTTATATTAAAAACATGTTCTTAGAGTAACATAGACCACAATACCAATCAGATTGATGTGATTTAGATTCCTACACATCCCAAAATAATTATGTATCATTTTTATAATTTTTGAAATCAATCTGATCTCTCTTTCTTATTTTTGGATTTTTGGTGTGCGTTTTAAACTAAAATGATGATTTTATATTGAAAATATGTACATTGAATATACTGACTACATCATGTATCATATTGATGTTCATTAAATACCTACATGTCAAAAATAAATTATGAATCATTTTACTAAATTTAGAGAAAAAAAATCAATCTTCTTTGATCAGTTTTGGTGTTGTGACATTTGTTTCAAACTAAAATTGCACTTTATATTGAAAACACACATTTTGAGTCATATTGTCCACGTCGGGAGTCAATATTATGTATGGTAAATTAATAAATGTTAAATATTAATTATGGATCTTTTTTATAAATTTATAAAATAATAAGAGCTCGTTTCCTCATTTTTCTATATTTCATGAATGTTTTAAGCTAAAAAGACGATGTTATATTGAAAACACACACTTTGAGTCATAAAAACCATATCTTATGTCTATTTGGTGTGAGGTAAATTCATACATTTAAAAAATTAATTATGGATCAATTTCCTAAGGTTTTACAACAATATGAACACATTTTCTCAATTTTGGAAATGTGAAATGCGTTTTAAACTAAAATGACACTTTTATATTAAAAACATGAATTTCTAGTCATACCGACCACATCAATTTTTGAATTGATGTTTGTTCAATTCCTACAAATCAAAAATCAATTATGGATCATTTTCCTAAATTTTTATATCAATAAAATCTCTTTTTCTTGGTTTTGTCTATTTGATGTGTGTTTGAAAATAAAATGGCACTTTTGTATTGAATTATTGTGCCATGAGTTATACCGACCACATCATGTGTCAGATTGACATGTGGATGATTCCTACACATAAATAATAAATTATATATTATTTCACTAATTTTGAAAACAATGCAAGATTATTTTCTCTATTTTGGTGACGTGACACATTTATTAAAGTAAAATGAAACTTTTATATTCAAAACAAGCACTTCGAGTCATACCAACCACATCATGTGTTAGATTGATTATTGTTCAATTCATGCTTATCAAAAATTAATATTGAATTGTTTTAATAAATTTATAAAACAATATTATCGTGTTTACCTGGTTATGGATAGTGATGCATCTTTTAAAATAAAATGACACTTTTTTGTTAAAAACATGAATTTTGGGTCATACTGACCACATATGGTGTCAGATTGAAGTGTTGTCAATTTCTAAAAATAAAAAATGAATTATGTATAATTATCCTAAAGTTTGAAAATAAACTGATCTCATTTTCTTGGTTTTGGATATGTGATGCGTATTAAACTAAAATGACACTTTTATGTTGAAAAATTGTACTTCAAGTCATATTGGCAACATCATGTGTATGATTTAAATTTATTCAACTTCTACATGTGAAAAAATAATTATGGATCATTTTTCTAGTGTTTCAAAAAAAATTAATCTTGTATTCTTAGTTTTGTTTATGTGATGTGTGTTTTAAACTAAAATAAAACTTTAATATTGAAAACGCATACTTAGAGTCATGTTGACCACATCATGTTTTAGATTGACGTGTGGTCGATTCCTACATGTCATAAATAAATTATGGATTTCATTCATAAAGTATGGAAATAATGTGGTCTCATTTTATCAATTTTGGATATTTTTTAATTTTTTAAAATTAAAATGACACTACTTTATTAAAAACATAAACTTTCAGTCATACCAATCACGTCATGTGTTAGATTCACATGTGGTTGATTCCTATGTCATAGATGACTTAAGGATCTGTTTAGTAAATTATAAATCCAATATGAGAATGTTTTCTAGGTTTTTAGTGAGTTATATGTGTTTTAACTAAAGTGTCATTTTTAAACTGCAAACACACACTTTAAGTATCAGATACAAATGGTAAAGAGATAACCACAAAAATAGATAAAATTAGGATAAATTAACTAAATAAGAAGTTGTAAGTAACATCTTTATGATGTCTATATACATTTTGACACCGTTTATTCTCCCCATTAATTTCTAAAAATATATATTTCCTCTATTATACTTCCTCTTGATAAATAATTAGAAATCATATATTATAATTATAATACAAGTGCTTCACATCTAAAATTTATCTCTAAGGTCATAGTGCATACTAGACCACAAACATAATAGTTAGTCACCTAAATTTTAATTCAAAAAACATTTTATAACCATGTACTCTTCTGAATCATCTCTAAACAAATTTACTTATTATTTTTAATATGTAATTTTTTTGAAATATTGGTAGTAATAAAAAAATAAACAAACAAATGATTAGGAAATTTTTTTATTGAAATTGTAATTACCTTAAAAAAATTACTATTCGGGCATGCTATTATTTTGATGGTATATTATATATTTCATAAAATTTCAAAAATATATCTACAATCATTGTTATTATCTTTATTTGAAAATGGAAAAAATATTAACCCAAATAATAAATTATTTAGAAATATTTTTTGATAGTCAAATATTTCTATATATACTTTAATCTAATTCCATTTGAAGAAATACATAGGCTTATTATGTTCAGTAATTAACCTCATACCATTATTTAGCCAATATTTAAAGATTTCCCTATCCTAACATAATTCACATTAAAAAAAGGCTAAAACAAATAATTTGAATTTTATCTTTAAAATGATGATTTTAGTGCAATAGAAATTCACTATAGACATCATGTGTGTTATATTTGATGGAAATCCATGAATTGGATCCAATAAATAAATATTTTTAGAATCCATATTGATTTTGATTCGCATCCACTATTTCCTAAAAAACAAAAACAAATAAGTAATGAAAAATATAAAAATATATTTTATATGGTTAGATTGTATATTTTTACCCCCTTCATTGTAGGCATTAACAAGAGTTTGTCATATTTTATTTTCATCTCAAACACCTCAATTAGTTATTTATTCTTATTAATTTATTTCACCTATAAAGAAATTTCATGTGTATAAACAATACAAGGATTAATGAATCCAAATCATGATTTTCCAGGTTTTCCCTTTATATAGTAGTAATACAAACACCTGTAGAAAATATTAATATATATTATCTTTAATGAATATAGTGTATCATTTTTTGGACATAAAAAATATGAAAATTTATCACATGTATGTATTCAAAACTAAGACTCCCATCCATTCTAACTTGGGAATCTTATTTATACTCTCAAGACCAACCATGTATATAATTATAATTCCAAATATTTCTTCTTCAAATTGAATATAAGAAATACCTCTAACTTTTTGTAACACCCCGAGATTTTAAGAAAAATATTATTTTTAATTTCATTAATATCTTGTGTTGTACGATACACCAAAAGGAGCTTTCAAAACACGTATGCCTAACTTGGATTGCATTACATGCAATTGCGACCTTCCACGATAGCGTGTGTTGTACGCAATACCGAGTTTCACTAAACAACGATATGTTATATAAACTAGCCATTATGAATAGTAATACCCACTTTTTGAAATTTTATAAAATTTATCTTTTAAAATGGACTTCATTTTTGGATTCGGAATATCAAAATTAGTTTAGGGTGAATATTTGGTACTTTTCGGATAACTTTCATATTCTGATGAATAGTGAAAATTACTAAGTTTTAATTAAAAACAACTTTTTTAATCGAAACAATTAATAGTGATAAATAATTAATTTGAGTGGTTTTAAAGTATATTTAGAATATATTTTCACCATTTAATACAATTTTGGATATTGGATGTAATTTCACATTTAAACCGGAGATAAACAAGTGTCAATCTTTTGATAGTTATTATCTCTTAAAAACACGCTATTTGTTTTGACGACGAGAATTAATTTTTAAATTAATTAATGCAACTGATATGTTATTAATTTGGTAAAATAGAAATCATTTTTGAATTCATAATATCAAATATAGATTAGGTTTAATTTTTGGTATTTTTCTGGAAACTTTCATGTTTTGATGAATAGTGAAACCACTAAGTGGTAGTTAAAAAACTGAATTTTTCATAAAACTTAATTTTACCGCTTCTGTGAGTGGAATTTCGAAAATCCGAGAGACATGGTTGATGTTAGTAAGTAAAATGTGGTTCAATGAGATAAAAATAATTTTTTGTGAATAGTAACTTTTTACTTTTATTTACCACGGTTAAAAGTAATAGGGTAATTAAGGGTAAAAATGATATTATTATTACGGAATATTGTCTCCACGAACGCGATGAGATTCATTTTCCATGATTAACCATTCAAGAATGATTATAAAGTATATATAATGAATAATAATGAAATATATGAAATAATAATGGTACCAGATTTATTTATATAAATATGTATGTCATATACTCAATTCCATTCAATTCAATAAGGAAACGAAAACAACGTTCATGTGTACGTACGACCTACCGTCTCCATGAACGGTGTATTTCATTCCTTTTATAGATCTATAATATATATGTATATGATGAATATATATTATATATAAATCATGTTTTACATTCTAGAATTATGTAAATCAGGATATAAGTAATAATATCAAGAACGACGAGTCGAAACACATACGATAAATGAAACTATTTTACCCAAAACGCTCTTTAACATGGAATTTACAAAAGAACGGGTAATATAAAGCCATAAGTGAACCATATATGATATAATAACAATGAATATGATTATTTAATAAGTCAATGACATTATTTAAATCATTATACAGGAGGTTCAGATACATACGAAGCATATCAGACATAAGGTAAGGGATAATTTTGCAAATCTCATTTTTATCTGAGATTACTTATTTGTAAGTATTTACTGGGGTTATTGCAATAATCCATGTCCATGTTTTATAAAAGTGTTTTCATGTATGTTTATAGTCCTTTTTACCCATTTTTACTTTTACCCCATGGTAAGGATGGAATCTTTCTTTTATTTACCCTACAAGGTACTTTTTGACTTTTTCGACAAAAGTATGAGAATAATGTTTTTTTAACGTATACGGCATGAAAGGATTTTTACGGTTTTATAAAGCATTGTTTTCATGAAGCTTCCTCCAAAGGATTTCATGACTATTTTCAACAAAATCCTTTTCTTTTAAAATTGAATGACATTTTGTGAAAAGAAAATTATTTTGAAGAAAAAAGGATATTTTCCTCAAGAATTCATTTCAAGTGTTTTATCAAAACCATTTTTCATCTAAGATGACATTATTTCATATGTGTATGTTTCAAGTATAATGTCTATATGATTTACATGGATTCACTTTTCTTATGATGAAATGATATCCATTTCTTTTATATGGATTATGTGGTGATGGGATGATATTTATGAAACCCATTTTATTCGTTGGGTTATTATGAATGATGTATGTTTATTTTGTGCCACAAGTAAGAATAATTTTATTATGAGATGGGTGGGACCTATATATCCCTCCAATGCATTGGGTAATGATTTATATCTCATGAGATAGACATGGCTGGAATGGTAAGTTAATCCGGTTCAGTGTTACAGGACTGAAACGAGGAGTGAACTCGATTCAGAAAGGGACTTTGTCCACTAAGATGGTCTTGGAAGAAATGCCTTGGCTAAAATGGAAATCATAACATGTCATTAATGGTTTCATGTTTTATTCCCATGCTATTTTATCGTGATTGATGTTCCCTTATGATATATGCCTTACGTACTTCCAAGATTCATGTCTTTGCTCAAGATTTTGATGTTTATAATTTTATGTTCATGTTTTTGCATTCAAATGTTTATGGATTGTTTTATGTTCTCTATGTTTACCCTTACTGGGCATTTGAGCTCACCTCTTTTATGTTTTCTTTTCCCCAGGATATAAAGAAATGTTTTAGGTAAGAAAAAAATGGAAGATCTTTATGGGAGATGTTGAAGATCTTTCACCATGATTAGAAGATTATATTCCAAGTTTCCAAAGACACTAAACTATTGTGGTCCTTGTGTGTGTGTTTTTGTTATTTACTAAGTATTCCGCAAAAGTAATGTAATGTCCATGTACGTCAAGCTTTGGGTCTCAACAGTTGGTATCAGAGGAAAGGTTTAGTCAACCTTTGGAAACTAGGATGCGAAAACATTAGTGAGATCCCTAGAGATATTTCTAAGGTATGTCTAGGGATGTCCCTAAGGATAAGTGTACGTATACGATGTAGTCCTAGAACTATGATAACGATCTTAGAATTTAACCTAAGATGTTAGATATTGAAGTTACTCCCCCTTGATTATGATTTTTGTCTCTCACACTATTCTTTTTGGGTTTTAGAAAATGGCTGGAAACAAGATGATTCATGATAATGGAGGATATTATGGACAATGGAATGATATTCTTGATGAGCAACCAAATGAAATGGGATTTGGAAGTCCAAACATAATTATTATGCCGAATCAGCAATCTCATAATATGATCAATAAACTCAAATTTGGTAAGTTTCCTAACTCGGCTAATAAGAGAAAGATGAGGTTTCATGATGATCATAGAGGAAAGAAAGTTCAATTTACCCTATGTAAATCATGTGGGAAGAAGCATCAAGGAGAATGTTTCAAAGGAACTAGAAGATTCTTTGGGTGTGGAAAAGAAGGACATAAAGCCAGTAAGTGCAAAGGAAAAGGTTCAGTTAACACCATGGATGGGGGTAATGGTATTGCTATGACATCAACAATGGTTAAATGTTTTAAATGTGGAATGTACGGGAATTATGTAAACCAATGCCCTAAGGGAAAGTCTCAGGAAGAGAATTAGTATGGTCGTGTGGGTAATATTTATGTTGATGATGATTAAGAGACTACAAATGATATGTGAGATGAAAGAATTTTTGAAGCTCGGTCAATGGTTTAAGAAGGTAGTGGAATGATTACATGTTTATCAAGTGTAATTTTGTGGTACTATGGAATAAAGAGACATCTAAGGATTGTTATAATGTTGCCTTTCCTTAAGTTTTGAAAGTGTGTGATGAATGGTACCAGTATTTTTGGAAAGTAGATGATATGCGCATAATTAAGGGATAAGGAGAAAATTAAATGTTTGATAGTATTCATGAGCTCATGACTGATATAAAGAGAAGGTTATATCATGGTTTGAGTATATAGAATTTTTGGATTTTGGTATGTGGAAAGAGTTAACTTTTGACAGCATTCATGTTTTCACTAAGGATTAATGGGTATTCATTTTTCAAGAGAATACATGATTAAGGTATTCACATGATTATAATGTGACCAATAAGATAATGGGGGATAAATAATGGTTGGTTGATGACATTTCAAGTAATCGTTTTCTTTATACTATGAGCTTAGACTGAAGTATTTTAGATAAATATTGGAATGGATTATGTTTTACATAAGATAGTATTGTTTAAGGATAGAACTTTTTTTTGATATTATTGATGGGATGTTATAGTAATGTAGTTTTATAAAAAGGACAACCTGCAGGATAGGTGACAACCCATCACGTCGGACAAGGCTGTGGGAATCGAACCCACAACTAAAGTGCGACTGGCCTTTATCGCCTACCACTGTCCTACAGGAAGTCCCCGTTTGGTAGAAACTAGTTTTATTATATTAAGCAGTATGATATATGAAGTATAAGTCTATTTTAGGAACCATATATGATTAATCTCACTATAGATTGACTTATGTATATTTAATAACTTTTGCTAACCTTTTGTTTGAGACAGATGGAATGACCTGTCATTCTATCGCATGATCTGATAACACTTCACGAATAAAAAATTCAACTTCATTTATTTAAGAGATGAAGTGGAAATTATTCAAAGCACGAACAACAGTGAGATTGTAC
This sequence comes from Viscum album, assembly GCA_963277665.1. NCBI lineage: Eukaryota > Viridiplantae > Streptophyta > Magnoliopsida > Santalales > Viscaceae > Viscum > Viscum album. Next base: position 1,664,448,133 of record OY728126.1, on the reverse strand, counting down.
CAAAATCAAGCAAGTATTTCTTCTAATTCAAAATTTTCAACTTTAGGGAAATGATATTGAAAACCAAAAATTTTGTCCTAGTGCTCTTATATCCGATGAATCAGATGGTACCTTAGATCATCACAAATTTATGGATTTTTGATTGATGGATTTTTCATAGCCATGTTCTCTACCACTCTCCATCAGAACATGATGGTTAGATTTCTCTTTCATATCCATATTTTCACCTATGTTATCCTATGTGGAAACCCAGTGATTAATTTATTTGGGTAACCGTTACATTTCATACATTAGTTTTTAAAGCCAAGTATTGGTATTACTTTTTATGATGTGGGTTTCTATTAAAGAAACTTTGGAATAGTAAACCATTTATAACCCCGACGAATTTCGAGGGCGAAATTAATTTTAAGGGGGGTAGAATGTAACACCCTAAGATTTTATGAAAAATATTCTTTTTAATTTCATTAATGTCTTGTGTTGTACGCTACACCAAATGGAGCTTGCACAACACGTATCCCTGACTTGGCTTGCATTACATGCAATCACGACCATCCACAATAGCGTGTGTTGTACGCAATACCGAGTTTCGCTAAACAACGATATGTTATATAAACTAGCCATTATGAATAGTAATACCCAATTTTTGAAATTTTATAAAATTTATCTGTCAAAATGGACTTCATTTTTGGATTCGGAATATCTAAATTATCTTAGGGTAAAATTTTGGCACTTTTCGGATAACTTTCATATTCTGATGAATAGTGAAAATTACTAAGTTTTAATTAAAAACAACTTTTTTAATCGAAACAATTAATAGTAATAAATTATTAATTTGAGTGGTTTTAAAGAATATTTAGAATATATTTTTACCATTTAGTAAAATGTTGGATATTGGATGTAATTTTACATTTAAACCAAACATAAACAAGTGTCAATCTTTTGATAGTTATTATCTCTTAAAAACACGCTATTTGTTTTGACGAAGAGAATTAATTTTTGAATTAATTAATGCAACTGATATGTTATGAATTTGGTAAAATAGAAATAATTTTTGAATTCATAATATCAAATATAGCTTAGGTTTAATTTTTGGTATTTTTCTGGAAACTTTCATTTTTTGATGAATAGTGAAACCACTAAGTGGTAGTTAAAAAACTGAATTTTTCATAAAAATTAATTTTACCGCTTCTGTGAGTGAAATTTTGAAAATCCGAGAGACACGGTTGATGTTAGTAAGTAAAATCTGGTTCAATGAGATAAAAATAATTTTTGGTGAATAGTAACTTTTTACTTTTATTTACCACGGTTAAAAGTAAATAGGGTAATTAAGGGTAAAAATGATATTATTATTACCCTAACACATGTCCTAATTCTATTGGATAAGTGTAATTCGACCAAAAACAACCTTAGGAATAAAATATGACCATTTAGGCCCACTTGGATTAGATTAGGACATTTAATATTAATTTATTTAAAGAAGGGTTAAAATAGTTAAAATCAAAGTTTAGTAACTAAATCATTTTTAATATAGCGTTATACATAAGATAAATTCGACTATAAATATTCATTAGAAAGATAAAAATATTTACTACATAATTGTATTTTATTTGTAATTTTTAGACATTAAATAATTTAATTTATTTATGACACAATGATGATGCAGTAATTATTTTATTAATGAAATATTGACATAATTGATGTTATAAATACCCAAATTAATGTAATTTGAGACTTTTGATGAATTACAATAGTTTTATATGATAACATTACATGTTATTATTGATTTAATTTACTTTTTGAACTAATCATTCTGTTATGATTTTCACAAAAATCAATTACCAAATAGTATCAAAATTGACATAAAATAGTTTTTAAAACAAATATTATATTATTAATTGTTAATTTTATTCCTAAAAATCTAAGTTTCGGCCAAATGACTTAGATACGATTATATATATTAATAATAAACATCTTGGGGTTCTTTTGGCTTGTTATAGTAAGTTTATTAACCTTACAGTGTAAGAAAACAAGAAGACACGGTAAAAGTAAAATTATTTAACTTATAGTTAAATCTAAATGATAAGGTTAAAATAGGAACCTAAACTAGTCTAAATTCTATTGGATGAGAGAATTTCTACCCATAACCACCTTATCTTTGAAATAAATCAATTTGTATCTATTTAAAACCGAATATGGCTTTATAATAAAATAATAGTTTTAGTTTTTCCAAAGGAGCCCCTCTCCTCCTTTATAAAAGGGCACCTCCTCCCTCTCTTCCTCACACCACTTTGAGCCTTAAAACTCGGTCAACCCCTGCCAATTTCTCTTCTACACTTCCCTAGAAACGTCCTATAGGTTCTGGTCTTCTTCAAAGACCAATCTTAGTGCCCTAAGAGGAGGTTTCAAAAAGGCGATTCAAAGAAGAGGTAATGTCCGTTACCGATTCTTTCAACTTTATTTCTTCTTCCACTTATTCTTCTTTAGTTGTTTCATTATGAAGTAATAACATCAGTATCACTCATATACTGATATGTTATTATAAGTATGAAACAACCCTATTTCACCATCTATCCATCCTACGGAAAGCGAAATCACCGCGCGTGCGTACGTACGGAATACCGTCTCCACGCCGTGGTGTAATATATTTTCCTTACTTGGGTGGGTATAATGGTGTAAATAATAAATATATATGATTATTGTAAAGTGATATTGATTCTTAAATAGTATACATACACTCCAATACAATTCTACGATCATGGGAATGATATCATCGCTCGTGCGTACGTACGGAATACCGTCTGCACGAACGCGATGAGATTCATTTTCATGATTAACCATTCAAGAATGATTATAAAGTATATATAATGAATAATAATGAAATATATGACATAATAATTCTACTGGGTTTATGTGTATATATATGTATTTCATATACTCAATTCCATTCAATTCAATAAGGAAACGAAAATAGCGTTCATGCGTACGTACGACCTACCGTCTCCATGAATGGTGTATTTCATTCCTTTTATAGATATATAATATATATGTATATGATGACTATATATTATATATAAATCATGTTTTACATTCGGTAATTATTTAAATCAGTATATAAGTAATAATATCAAGAACGACGAGTTGAAACACATACGATAAATGAAACTATTTTACCCAAAACACTCTTTAACATGGAATTTACAAAAGAACGGGTAATATAAAGTCATAAGTGAACCATATATTATATAATAACAATGAATATGATTATGTAATAAGTCAATGACATTATTTAAATCATTATACAGGAGGTTCAGATACATACGAAGCATATCGGACATAAGGTAAGGGATAATTTTGCAAATCTCATTTTTATCTGAGATTGCTTATTTGTAAGTATTTACTGGGGTTATTGAAATCATCCATGTCCATGTTTTATAAAATTGTTTTCATGTATGTTTAAAGTCCTTTTTACCCATTTTTACTTTTACCCATTGGTATGGAAAAAATCTTTCTTTTATTTACCCTACAAGGTACTTTTTGACTTTTTCGACAAAAGTACGAGAAGAATGTTTTTTTTAACGTATACGACATGAAAGAATTTTTACGGTTTTATAAAGAATTGTTTTCATGAAGCTTACTCCAAAGTATTTCATGAATATTTTCAACAAAATAATTTTCTTTTAAAATTGCATGACATTTTGTGAAAAGAAAATGATTTTGAAGGAAAAAGGATATTTTCCTCAAGAATTCATTTCAAGTGTTTTATCAAAACCATTTTTCATCTAAGATGAAATTATTTCATATGTGTATGTTTCAAGTATAATGTCTCTATGATTTACATGGATTCACTTTTCTTATGATGAAATGATATCCATTTATTTTATATGGATTATGTGATGATGGGATGATATTTATAAAACCCATTTTATTCGTTGGGTTATTATGAATGATGTATGTTTATTTTGTGGCACAAGTAAGAATGATTTCATTATGAGATGGGTGGGACCTATATCTCCCTCAAACGCATTAGTTAAAGATTTATATCTCATGAGATAGACATGGATGGAATGGTAAGTTAATCAGGTTCAGTGTTACAGGACTGAAACGAGGAGTGAACTCGATTCAGAAAGGGACTTTGTCCACTAAGATGGTCTTGGCAGCAATGCCTTGGCTACAATGGAAATCATAACATCTTCTTAATGGTTTAATGTTTTATTCCCATGATATTTTATCATTATTGATGTTACCTTATGATATATGTCTTACGTACTTCCAAGATTCATGTCTTTGCTCAAGATTTTGATGTTTAGAATTTTATGTTCAAGTTTTTGAATTCAAATGTTTATGGATTGTTTTATGTTCTCTATGTTTACCCTTACTGGGCATTTGAGATCACCCCTTTTATGTTTTATTTTCCCCAGGATATAAAGAAAGGTTTTAGGTAAGAAAAAAAAAGGGAAGATCTTTATGGGAGATGTTGAAGATCTTTCACCACGATTAGAAGATTATATTCCGAGTTTCCAAAGACATTAAACTATTACGGTCCTTGTGTGTGTGTTTTTGTTATGTACTAAGTATTCCACAAAAGTAATGTAATTTCCATGTACATAAAGCTTAGGGTATCTACACTTTTAATATGGTGTTTGCATGATCTTTTAATTTTAATATATGCTATAGTGGAATTTGTGGGCAGAAGGTACTCCTTGAAGTTCCTTTTGTTTTTTTGCTGTATTCACTCATTTATCTTGATATAACCTTATATTTACCCATTTTTTAAACATATATAATACCATACATCATTTCATACCATTTTCAACAGGTGTTATAAGATTTTTATTTGAAAAATAATTATTTAGGACAAACCTCATGTATCATTATAAGTTTAGATGCCCATGCTACGAAAGTTCCAATAGACTCATTAACTGCTGTAATATCAAGATCATCAATTAGAATATAAAACACAACACTTTTCTCTATATATACTTAAATAACCACTCTCATGTGATATTTTGGGAGTTCTTTATTGTGTAAAATGACTCCTAATATATTATACACTATACCCATTGTAATAAAGTGGTTCATGGGTGTTGATAGATAAAAATAACATAAAACATCACCTTATAAAAAAAATTAATATAAATTTATAGTAAATTGTTTGATTCACATTTAAGAGAATGTGTAATGAAAAAATTTATTACCTTATGTAATGTAAGATTTTTAGGGGAATTACTAGACTCAAATCTAGTTGGGTTATTTGGATCTTCATGTACTGATTGTTGTTCCACTGCTGGTACACTTTGATCCTTTAATATATATTAGTCTACCAAACTACATAGGATAATAATGTCTTTAAAACAATCTATTTTCTCCTAAATTCATTTCATCATTAAATATGTATCATCTTACAACTTTTTATTCTTGAAATATATTTTATGTGACACTCAAAAACGTAAACCTCTATCATTACTATATTGTTCTAGCGGTTTCAAATCTACTAAAATTTGGTTTTCTTCAGGTATGGTTGCTACTAATTATTAAGAATAAACCATATAAAAACCATTCAAACATAAATAGATACTTTTAGGTAATATTATTTTAAGAAAAATACTATTATTTCATACTTATACATGCTTCCCATACTTCTTGTGTGTTTTTATCAACTAGTTTACCGTCTTTATTCATAAGAGCCTCCTTCTATATCACATGATATGTGATGGAAGTGGATTTTGGATTTTGATTTACCCCTATGTATATAAAAAAGGAACATATGTTGTTTTATATCACATAAAACATTTATTTTAGATTTAAAATATATACCTTTTTATTTTCTAGTGAAGCATACCCCATATTTTATTTGTGATAGGGGTATATTGGTTTTTATGCACATTGTTTATTTTAAAAACACCTTTGTTATTTAACAAATTATATATTTTGAATCCAATTTGATAAAATAAATAATTTAAAATAATATATTATCGACTAAAATGTACCTAAAATGATTTCTCATCATAGAGACTAATAAAATAATTCCATGTTTCCTAATTTATAATGTGTTCAAACATAACTGGTGGGTGGGGATTTATTTTATCCTTAGCATCCAGAACATGAATCTCAGTAAGAATTTTCTTGAAGCCTCTATTAGCTATTATATCTACCATTAAGAAATATTTATTATGAAAATCATCAAAAATAAATGAACTCTGCAAGGGATATTTAAAAGTAAATCAATGTTTCATTATATAATTTTTTGGTAAAATATAGAAAGTATATCATAACATTACATTAATATATTACAAAAGGGTTTACTTCCTTATAGTATGCACGTGGAACCATGAATCTATATTAATTAGAAATTTAATCCTCATTCTGACCCTAACATAACCAATAAATGTTGACCTATTGTGGTAAATAGTTTGGTCGTATTAATTCTATCCAACCAAAAAAATTATAAACTTTATTCCTTCCTTGAAAATTTTAGTTAACATGGTGATGCTACATTGTCATTATATTTTTCATTAACATGTTGATGATCCCATAATAATTTAGTAGTTTCAATATCAACCATCTATTCGTCCTCCATATTTATAACATCATCATGTTTATAAGTCATTATCTTCATGTTTTGTTAAAATTTTAATTTATATTACATAAATATAGTAGAAAACACATAATATTATAAGGAAAATCATAGTATATTAAAAAATACTTTAAGCTACACATTTAACTCTCCTTGTTTTCTTTAAAGGTTGAACAGCTTTGGATCCTCTATTGAGTATCCAAATCCCCTCTTTATGGTCCCATATAATGTATAATACATTCTCTACATTGGGACCATTGGGAAATGATTGTGATATCCCATTGAAAGGGTCATCCTAAATTAAATTTTCATCTGACCCTATAGTTGTTTTAGTCAATAGATGAATAATTGACCAATTCTTATTTGTTGGATCTAAGACATAAAATACCAAAACTACTTATGATTCCATTATAAATATCTCATCCTTATACCCTTCCACTGCACTCCTATTTTCAACCAATTTTTAATGGAAAATAAACACATCAAATGTTATATAATATAACTCTTATATCTATTCAATGATATTGAAATATGAAATATTTTCATAAATTTAATTTCTATCTTTGGAACCAGATATCGGTATCCCTTCCTCCACAAGCGTAACACCATTTTTTTCACCGTACTGTATTCATCGGGTTCCGTTAAATAGAATGTATAACTATTAATTTTAAAACTATCAAAAGATATAACATTTTCATGTAGTCCCCTAGCTCACCATCTAAGCCATTCATAAATTTAATTTCTATTTTTAGACAACTCCTTATAAATATGATCTCAAAACCATAATATAAAATATTGATTATGTGTATTTGATATCCTTCCTTCATCCCTTGATGGATTTAAATAACTCATAATTTCTTTGTGGGATTCAACATATGGATCAACATCTTTACTATTATGTAAAATTTAAAAGGTGAATTTTCTCTTTCTCCGTGATAAGTATTTGTAACAACATCTATTATCAAAATCACTTCACCCACAAGGCGTCCACTATGATGAGCCTTTAGTAGACCAATGATATCAACATATAAAAGTAAATCTGTATAGAATTCAATATCTTATTCAACAATATTACCTTCTATAATAAAACCTTCTGTACAACTTCAATTCATGAGATACAATTTAAAAAATATTCATATACCATTCAATGGGGTTCACCATCTGTAATAGAGAGGACCGCATAGTCGAACCTCTCATACCAAGTGAACCATAAGGTGAAAATTATATCAAAGAATGATAGTGGGTATAAGATACCTAATTCACATAATACGACTTCACTCTCCTCATTCATTATTGGAAACTTCATTGGGTTTATATCCTTTCTGCATATGGATTTGAAAAATTAGTAGAGTGTGGCTAATGTATGTCATACATTTTTTAGGCAGAATGCATTATAATGCAATGATCATCAAATATTACATCAAAACATGACATTAATGTGATTTTATTCCCTATAACTTCACATTAGTCATTGGCATTAAATTCTTGATATTTTATGAACACCACTCTAGAACTTATACACCATTAAAGAAAGTGGAAAATTGTAATTTTTCTTGTCTGGATAGAGTGTAAATTTGTAAAGGAAGAAAATTTCACCTTTTACCCGTCACTGATGGAAACACTTCCCTCATCCTCATGTCAATCTTGTCTAAACTATCCTTGATTCCATCTTTTTTTTGTCGTGAACATTTAGTAACATGCCAATAACACTATTTAATAAATTTTTTCTTCATTCAGGGAATCAAGAAAATTGATGATGTAAAAATAATTCTATTATGGTAATTAAATTAAAATTGATCTTTTTTTCTAACCAGAATTCATAAGGTTTTTCAAAAATGGATTATTAAAAATAGTTTCAATATCCATAACTTTATTGAATAGATGATCACCCATTAGTGGAGATGTTGTTATACCTTGTTCGGTATTCCCATCGAATGTTTTCAACCATGAATGGTATTTATGTCATCCAGTTAATGATTTACACTGTCCTAAAAACACAGTCTTCGAGGAATGTTTCAACTAAATAGAGTGTGTGCTTTCTTCACAAATGGGATAACCTAGCATTCCTTTAATGTTATAGCCCAGAAAATTACATAAGAAGGAAATTCATGTTTCAACATATACAAAATGACCCTCAGTGTGAATTATTCACTTATATAAGAATCATAAAATGTAACACATATATACCATATCAATTTTAGATCTTAGATTAATGGATCTAAATAGACATAAATATCATTATTGTGTTTCTTTCATCCAAATATAATTAGAGAAAACAAAATGTATTTGAACTTCATGCATAACCACAGTGGAAAATTATAACTTACCAATATAACTGGCCATATAGTGTGAATACTACTCTATACATGAAAAGGATTTATTCCATCTATAGATAATGAACTATTTAAGTTTCATAGTTTATTTCTAAATTTGACATACTCATAATCAATTTTCTTATACTGAGGAGAGTCTTATGGATGATGTTGTTTCTCATCTTCAATTATTGTATCTGCATGCTATATCAATTGTCTTACGATTTACTGACATCAATATATTTCTCTACACAATGGAATTATAGGAATATACCATACAAAATTCAATAGACTTTATTCATATTTCTTTTATCAATTCTCACCACACTAAGCTAATTTTATGAGTGATTCACATTACTTAGAACATAATATGAAATAATTTGGAAAAGCATGTAATTTTTAGAGATCATTCTCATTGAATATATAATTAGTTTAGGATTATATGTTCGACAAGGTAGTTCATTTTATTCCAGTATCATATCATTCAGGAGAATAAGTAAATATGTAAAGCTAATGTCACTTGATCTGCTGCAAGATTTCAAATTATATAACTTTAATAAAGATGAATTTTTATTTATTTATTATAATCGGTATAAAATGGTCTCTTAGAACATGTATTTATATTCTCACCTAACTTTGTACGAACAACAAAGGTCATCCTCAATTTTAATTTTCATTATTTCGTATGATCTCCATCATAATTTGTAATAGTATTCATATCAAATGATATATAAATATAAGTATCATCCCAATTGGTGTGTACATTTAATTTTTTCACATGATTAGTATATCATTTATAGTTCTGATCTATTCTGTGACAAATAAAATGATCTTCCAACTCTTTAAACTGAATTTTTATTGAATAAAAACAACATAAACATGGACAGTGTATTTGATAAGGGTTGTATGCATGCTTTTTATAAACATGATGAACTCTTTAACTCTATATTCATACTCTTTGATCATACGATTGAATTGAATCCATTTGTGATTCAAATATATCCTACTAGGTACACAAAATATTTATTTTAAACAAAAAATAAATAAATATACATAAGATATTCATAAAAAAAGGATGAAGTTAAAGATAATTATAATAAGGGAGACCCAATATTTGACTGATATCGGTAAACATTCCTGACAAGTTATCATTTTACACAAGGGTGAAATGAAAATCAATAACTAGGGGTAAACATGTGGTTGTTGGTTAAGTTATTGATTTGATGTTTTTTGGGATGAAAAGGTGGTAATTCTAGGATAATTTTTATTACTTTTCTAGGTGGTAGTCCAAAAAGACTGGGGAGTTAATGTTAATTTATTTCATCACTTGGTACATGGTAGGCTTGATGATGTTTTGTTGATAGGGTACTTAGGAACCAAAGTGGATGATAATTTATCAAATGATGAAATAATGAACCTAAAAACAAGTTAAAGATGTTTCACAGTGGGGTCATCCTAAATCCTCATCTCAAATTAGTTATTGGAGTATAAGACCAACTCCCAAGGATCACCTAAAAACAAAAATCAGCCACACTAGAAACAATAGATACAATCATCTCTGTAAAAATGTCATTTTGGAAACTAAATGTGAGGTTTAAAAAATATGAATGTAGATATAAATGTTTTGAATGGTGTCCATGATACCAATTTAAAGGATGAAGGATAGTCTGAGTGGATCGTTAAAAAGATTTCTTGGAGTCCTCATATCAAACTAATTCTAGTCCCAATTACAATTTTTTCACATAGAAATAAATATTACAGTACCTCAATCATATAAAATTTATCTCCATAATATTACCATTGTTGATTCAATAACTCTCAACAGGTTAATGTAACTTTTTTAGGTGGGAGTAAAACATGAGGGAGGATTTGATTATAAATTATCCTTAGGGATCTATTAATTTTCTTACTTTCACCTTTTCATGGATAACATTATAAATTTTATATATGTCATAAGAGGACTAGAGAGTATTATTTTATAATCATGTTTTCTTCTGGTTATAGTCACTTCATACCCTGGAACTTCTTTCCACTAACCCTTTTTTCACTATTGATGTCAATACATCAATGATTTTATTATACACTTTTATCTTTGTAATTAATTTGATAAATTTATCTGGTTTTTGGGATTTTAAAGTACATAGTATTTCAACCTCTTATTTTAATCCATTAATTTCCTCCTTTTGTTATTTTAGTTATGATTATCCATAATTGACATCACAATTCGACTTCTTACCATGAATTATTTATATAAAAATCTCTTCTAAGGCTACTTATAGTACAATATGAGTAAAAAAATTATAATGGTGGTAAAAATGAATGCAAGTGGGGAAAAAATAAATAATGTATTGAATAAAAATTCTTACTTATTAATTGGAACTGATGTTGAAATGAAAGTGTAAGGAATCCTTAATAGATTCAGTAGGGGAAAGAAACTACTACGGGTCAAAATTTACAAAACTAGTGCACTACAAATAATTAATAAGGTGAATTAACTAGCGTAATAATGATCTAAAACATTATTACGAAATTAATCAACATGATTTTAAAAAATATTTTCCATTATATTTAAAGGTGTGCTCTATATAAATTGGAAAAATATAAAATTGAAAAATATTTTTTATAATGTTTGATGGGGTAATAAATAAATATTTAAACTAGTATAAATTAAATTAATATGATGATTTTAGTAGATATAAATATTTGAAAACATGATTAATATTATATATGTTCTTATAGGATTTTGTAAAACTTCTTTCTAAATATATCAGTAGTTATTGTACATAGTACCATATTAAATAAAAAAATGAATCAACTATTTTTCTTAATCTCTCTTCAATCAACAATGTTTTGATTTTGAAATAACCATCCAATTTTAAGGGTCAATTAGAGTCATACAACACAGTGGATCGAGGATGAAGGGTATGGGGAATTGTAGAGTAAGTGGAAATATATACGATCTTACGAGAAGGGGTTCTTTAATGTTTATTTAGAAGGAAAAACATACATTTAAATTCAATTTCTTTGGTATAAAATTTTTGAAAACATAAAATGCAAAAATATATTTTAAGTGGTGAAAGAAGTGGATTAAATTTGGACAATAAAACCAAAAAAGAGAGGATAATTCCAGAGGATTCAATATTGGAGCAAAGAAAAAGGCATTGATAAACACTATAAAAAAAGCATATGACAAGACACATGGAAGGACAAATATAAATTGTGATAATGGGATGCTATGTTTTGGGTATACATGGAACAAAGTTGACATAGGATCACAAAATTGAAATGCATTAATGGAAAAATAAATATTAGGGAAAGGGAGAGGGTTAAGCTATAATGGATCACAATGTACCAACCCTTTTCAAAAATTAAAAACAGACAAAGATGAAAAAAATATGAAATAATTCAAGAGCTTGAATGGCAGATGACAAGACGCATACCTTGGGTTTTGAAAGGGATGATTCATCTGAGATGTTCAATGGGAAGTAATGGCAATGGTTCAGTTCCATGAGAGCTTGAACAACAAAAGATGTGGGGAACACTATTATGGTTCAATTTAAAATATTGTAATGGTTTTAATTGTTCCTTCTAAAAAGCGCTGATAAATAGAGATTTTGTCAGCACTAAAATAAAAGATGATGATAAATATGTCTCTTTATCAGTGCTAAAAAGCATTGATAAGGAACTATATTTATCATCATATAAATTATAGCACTAATAAAATTAATTTTTACCAGTGCTATAATTTTACTTTTGAAAATGATTCTATTTTAAGGCTTTTTAGCGCTAATAAAGGTATATATAATTAATTTTTAATAATATAATTAAAAAATTTAAAATTATACATTAATAAATATATATAATATATATAATTATAAATATATTTAAATAAATATAAATATGTATTTATAAATAAATATATATGTATATATATAATTATAAATAAATAATTATTTATAAAATTCGAAATATATTAAAATAATTTTAAATATGTATTTATAAATATAATTAAAGATATATATATTTATAATTGTATTTATAAATATATTTACCTAATTATATATATTTATAAATTTCTATATATAATAAATATATTTATTATATAAAGATATTTATTATAATTTTTTAATTATTTATTTATAATTATATAAATACTTTTTAAAAAATGAGTCTAATTGAATAGTTAAAAATGAATAAACTTTAAAAAAATTCAAAAAAATTGATAGGTTTTGTTCAATATACAAATTATTAAAAAAAAGTGGATATATATATTAGTACTTACAAAACCTATATTTATCAACTCTCATTTAAAATAGATGAAAAAAACTATTTAAAATACATAAAAAATATTAAGCTAAAATATATTAAAAATAAATGTATAACTAAAAAACGTAAAAATTAATTAAAATTATTATTGAATAGACAATTTAAAATGTGTTAATGCTATAAACGAGTAAAATTTAATAATTCAAAAATTAAAAGATTGCAAAAATATTACAAAAATATTAAAAACAATCAATATTATTAATGAATAAATAATATTAAAAATGAATAAATTGTAAAAAATATTAAAAAGAAATAAATTCTATGTATTGAAAAAAATATAAAAAATGAATAAAATTTACCTATTAGAAACATATTAAATGTTAATAAATATATATAAATAAATAATAAATATTAATAAATATTAAAATATATTTTAAAAAATTTAAACAAAAATAATATATAGATAAATTAAAAAGTAATAAATATTGTGTCTGTGTGTGTCAATAAATATTTCTATATATGAAATAATAATTTAGGTATAAAAAAATATTATAAAATTAAATTAAAAAATCATTAAACTTATAAAAACTAATATATATATATATATATATATTTGTTTGTGTGTTAAATTTAAAGAACATAGTATGTGTGCTTATATATATAATAAATTTATTCATTTTTATAAATATTTTTTTTATTAAAATTTTTAATATTTTTTTAATTAATTCATTTTTAATTTTTATTTGTTTAATTATTATATTTTTTCCATTTTATATATTTTATTTTAATATATATCCTATTTATTTATATCTATAATTAATATATATATATATATTAAATTTATTTATTTTCATTAAAAATTCATTAATAATGGTTTTAATATTTTTAAAATTTATTAATTTATTAATTTCTATTTGTTTTATTCTTATATTTTATCCAGTTTATATTTTAATATTTAATATAGGTTGTTTAATATTATTTATAATTAATATATATATATATATTCATTGTATTCATTTTTATTATTAATTACTTCATTAATAAAGTTTTTAATATTTTTTGAATTTATTCCTTTTTAAGTTTTATTTGTTTAATTATTATATTTTATTCATTTTATATATTTATATTTCATAAATACTATTTGTTACTATTTAAAATTTATATATATATATAATTTATTCATTTTTAATAATAATTATTTCCTTAATAATTTTTTTATATTTTTTGAATTAATTCATTTATAATTATTATGTGTTTAAAAATTACTTTTTTTATTTTTTTAAAAATTTATATTTTTTATTTTTTTATTTTATTAGAGTATATAAAAAATAGGGAGATACTGGACCAGCAGGCTGTGTATAGGCCCACACGTGTCGGACTTGATGTATATGGGTTGGGTATGGAGGTTGGGCAGGGTCGGCCCGTGTGTGGTGTAGTGTATGCGGGTGTCAATCCCCTGCAGCCATGGCCCATTGTGATTTTGGAACACACAAGGCTATAAAGTGATTCCCATTCAAAGAAAAGGTCATATGTAGGAAGAAACTGGAAGAAAAAACCATTTATCAGCACTAAATAAAAGCGCTCATAAAGGCCACCCTTTATCAGCGCTAAATAAAAGCGCTCATAAAGGGTGGTCTTTATCATCTTTTAAAAAAGCATTGATAAAGGGTTTTATTTATCAGTGTTTTTACTAATTAATGATAAAGGGGGTCCTTTATCATCACTTTTATGTGTCACTGGTAAAGGTTTCCTTTATCAGCTCTTTTTACTATCACAGATAAAGGCCACTGCTAGTTATTGTGGGTTTTGTAGCAGTGAGATTAAAGTTTGAATTTGGAATATTGGATAACCTTTGCTAAACACTTTGGTTTTGGTAAATATTTAGTGGTTGAAGGAATGAATTCTTGATATTATAATTTATTAAAGGTTCTTTAATCATGAAAAAATCATCTTGAATATCCTTTTCTGGCATAAGAGATGAAGTGGAAATTGATCGAAGTGTAACCAAAGGATGAGATTATTCTTATTACATGGAAAGAAATCAAGTAAGTTTATTTTATCAAACTACTTATCTATATAGTAAAATAATATATCGACAATAAGAAAAGGACCATGAAATAAAAAAAATTATATGTTTACTTTCCTTATATATAATTCAATGTTCTTTTAACTCAACACAAATTTATGGTTGTGTGGTGGTTAACTTTCTCTTGATGAGGTTCTCTATCAGTCTTTATTAGTATTTGGGAGTTATTTTTCTCTTCCATGTCTATATTTTAACTTCCTATCATTGTTCTCATTATCTATGAACATGATTTTATGTTATTTTAGATAACCTTTAGTTTTCCCACATTCTCTTTTAAGGGGGGTTTTATTCTTTTATAGGATGTGGGTTTTGATAAAGAAATTTTCAAATATTAATCATTTGATGAGCAGGAAAAATTGTGATGGTGTAATTTATTTAAGGTAGGTAGAATGTAAAATCCAGATATGTTAGAATATATTTCAATATAAATAATTTTGTTTCATCGATAGATTTCCTTACATGAAACACCTAGTTATAACATACTGTGATATACAATTAAAATATTAATCTTTAAAGTGAATTTTATCGCATAACCGTTAGATTGGTGAGTATGAATAGGATTAATTGAATTAGTAAATATTTATATAAAGGTCATAACAAATTAAAGACTATTTATTTATGATTCATAAATAAGAACTCAATTTTTAGAAATATCATTTTATGCTCTAGAAAATACGTTTTACTCAAAAATGTTTTTTACTACTTTTTGCGAGAAAATATTAGAACTAAGTCATAAATTTTTTTGAAATTTTATTTTATAATATAATCTTAATTTTTGATATTTTTATATCAAAATTATTATATGCCGAAATTTTTTTATTTTTCTAAAAAAAATTATTTTTCAATTAATAGTGAAAAAAACTTCTTTTTAAAAAATAGTATTTTCTTTTAAATTATTTATAAAGTGAAATTACATTTTGGGTTATTTTTAAAATTTAATTATTTAGTTTTTATTTAAAATAACAAATATTTTTTAAAATTAATTTTATATTGAAATTTAGTAAAAAATATTTTATATTTAAAATAAACATTTTTCTAAAAAAACTATTTTTCATCATGCTTAATTTAATTTAATTTTATATTAAATTCTACGACTTAATAGTTTTGAATTTTCAAAAACAGATTCCATATTTGGGATTATGGTGACCAATTTTGTTAAATATGACTCTTTTATTTTTGTTAATATGAATAGTAACTTTAGTAATTTTTGTTACAATAGTAAAGGGTAAGTTAGGAAATTAAAGTTATATATAAAAAGATAAGAACTATGAAATGGTCCTGATACTTTCATTAATTTTATTTTATGATTATTTTTCTTATATTATCATTAAATATTTAGTTATATGACATTTTTTTGTAATTTGGATGAGATTATGGCCATTATAATATATTATCTAAAGAAATTCATAAATTTAACACTCTTGTTTTTGATAACTATAATATTTTTAAAATTGGTTTGAAAAGTGGACATATTTGGTTTTAAATGATATATTTAAATATAAATTATATATCCTCATAATGAAATTTTAATTTTCATTTTTAGTAAATTCAATAATTAACATAAATGCTTACAAAACACTAACACGATGATTATTCAATTAATGGAAAAATAAAATAAAATATATTAAAAATATTAAAGGTACTATAATTTAAAACTGATAGGGTGATCCACAACTTTTATATATCTATATTATATAATATGGAGGTTTTAAATAATTATATTTAGAAATAACCCTTTTTCTTGATGTATCTAAATTCAAATTAATTGAATAGTGTTAAAATGACATTAATAATATTTTATAATAAATAATAATTTAATAAATGATATAAAATTCATAGATATATTATATTCATCCAAAGGGATGGGATATATTTTAAATATAAATAGTTTTCTATTTATGGGATATTTTCCATTTTATAGTAATAGTATTATCCCATAAAGTGTATAAAACATTAATATTATAGTAATTGTCAAAAGGGTTAACAAAGGGTTAAAACAAAAAGATATTGGTAAAAATGGGATAAAAAATTGTCTAAATATTATTTTATGATATTATTTTTACTCAAAATATTGTTATATTAATATATTATCAATTTTCGTCATTTTTTACATCCAAATGAATTTATATTAACTGAATATTTTTTGAAATTCCAAAAGTGATCCTCCCCTCAATTATAAAGGGGAACCCCTCATTTATCTTTAGACACCCCACATTGATTCTTATAAATTAGCCAAAATCATCCAATTTTTCTTCTCTACTTTTCTATCCACATTATAGTTGTAATTTGTTTCTTAAAAGACCAACTGTAGAGCCCTTAAGATTTCATCTAAAGGAGTCGTTTCAAATGAGAGGTAATCTCTTTAACCAAGAACTTTCTTTTTTAATTCTTCCTTTACCTCTTCAGAATATATTATACTCTTCCTAGAATAATAAAATAAGTATCATAAATATATTTAAATTTAATTATGATTATGAAACCACCATTCTTCATTCTCTTTCTATCATATAATATGTTAAAGTATTGTATGTGTGTACGTGCAGCTTACCATCCCCACGTAGTGATACAATTCATTTCTCATAGCCATATTTTATGGGCTGTTAATTTTATGGTTTTAATGTTTATATATGATATTTATGATAAAATTATTGTTTTTTATGATAATATCATATCTACCTTCTTACATTCTAAACTATTGGAAAATTATAATGTTGTTCATGCATACATGTGGACTACCACCTTCACGAAGCAATGTGATTTGTTTTTCCTTTCCATTTTAATTAGATTGTAATAAGGATATATTTAATGAATATAATATATATATATATATATGATATAATAATGACTCTAGATAGGTGAGTTATTATTTACCATTATTTAGTTACATCCATTGAAAAATGAATATATCATTCATGCATATGTATGGTATATCGTCTCTATGAACTGTATAATTAATTATTCTATCGATAATTTAATGAATGTATATAAAAATGTATATAATTCATATATAT
This sequence comes from Viscum album, assembly GCA_963277665.1. NCBI lineage: Eukaryota > Viridiplantae > Streptophyta > Magnoliopsida > Santalales > Viscaceae > Viscum > Viscum album. The sequence continues at coordinate 1,664,429,884 of OY728126.1, read as the reverse complement.
GGTATTCATATCATGATGAAAGAAAATTATATTGTGGAACCATGATCAATAAACAAGTCCCAAAATTACCAAACCAAAACATACATGAAAAACAAAGTGGATATCACTAGGAATAGTGATTTTAATAAATAATTGTAAATAACTAAGTGATATAAAGTTATAATTAAATCATATATGATATGATATATATTATGATGTTTATTTACTATATTTATAATAAATATTTATTTATTATACATGATTTTTCAATGCGTATAAAGGAATTCGTCTCTAAGGTTAGGGATTTCTAGTCTCACCTTTATTTCTAGGAGATACATGTCATATTCACCAACTGTTGCTTATGTGGGGGGTATATACTAATCAAGAATTTATTTTAGGATTAATTATATAAATTTTATGTGTATTTATATATCCATATAAAGTTATTTCTTTCATGTGTATTACAATTTAAAAGTTATAATGGCAATAAAGGTTTTATGTCACAATCTCATTGCTTGCCAAGATTATTTATGATTAAGTTCTTGATGATAAAAAGTTACGATGTTTCTCTCAATAAACTAATGAATTTTATTATCCTATGGTGATTTCTTGATAATAAATATTTTTCTTTCATTTTCTTCTCTTTAAGTACTAAAGACACCATAAAAATGTTTTTATGAAATGTCTACTTCATTTCTCTCTTCTATCGAAAACCATTTTTCTTCCATATCCATGTTATCTAAAAATGTTTTAAAAATGGGGTTTACTATTATCAAATGATTATTTAAATTAATTTTTAACCATATTTTAATGTTTATAAAATGGTTTAAAATTAATCTTTTTGTTGTTTTCCAAATGAGGTACTTTTTGACTTCTCTTAAAAACTGTAAAAATAATGTTTTGTTTTAATGTATACAGAATGAATAAACTTTTATTACTTTATGAACAATCCATTATTATAATATTACTTTAAAATTTTCACAGTTTATTTTCAAATAAATTAGTTTCCCTATTATTTTGTAAATATTTATTTTTCAAAAAAATCAAAAATGTAAAATTATTTTCCTCAAAAGATATTTTAGTGATATTTTAATGTAATTTTCATCTATGATAACATCTTTTAATGTTAATTAAAATTTACTAGGGATATGATCCATTGATACCATTATTACTCTTTATTTTGATGGTTATTTTTTTGATGATATGTTTATGAAACCTATTTATTTTCCATCGTTATGTTATAATGAATGGATGAAATGATTAGGAAACCAGTTTTATTTTCATAGGTTATGATATGATGATATGATAAATGTTTTATAATCCTATGGAATATATATGTATGTTTTTCTTTATGTGATGGTGGTTAAGTTTATAACCATGTATGGTGGTTATGTTATAACCATGGATGGTGGTTATGTTATAATCAAGGATGGGTGAGACCTATATATCCCACCAATGAATTGGTTGAAGTTTTATATCTCATGAGATTACTAAGGGAAACAAGTCAGAATGATTGATCCATTACAGAGAAAAAGTTGATGTACTTCATACATTAGGGGAAACAAGTTGATATGCTTGATCCATTATGGGGAACTAATATTTAGGCCTAATCCATTATGATGTAATGGTTTCAGTAGTAAACCTTGACACATGAAATAGTTTCTATAATTATGATGGTTTAACACTTCTATGAAATGAATTTATGGTTCATGATTGAGTTATGATGTTTTCTAACTTTTATGAATCATTCCTATTGAAGTGAAAAATAACTATGTCATGAATCACATTTATTATTTTTGGAAGATATTGTATGAACTTTGTAAGTTATGGTGATGATTTCATATCTGTAAGGACTCAGAATTTCTGTGGAAATATTTTTCCCTAAATACATGGGAATTTTACGAGTCTGTGGTTTCTAAGGGCGCTTGATTCTGAGGCCCAGTGTGTCCAGAATAAATTTCTAATGTTTTTTCCGGGTACTTTCTATAAATGTACGAACAAGATTTTATATCTTTTTGAACTGGTGCTCAGAATTGAAATCTGAGGGCACTGTTGAACTCACATCGTCGGTGATTGCTTAGTGAGACCTTCACTGCAGTTGCGTTTTGACGAGTTTGGAAGATAGTTTTTTGGGGTTTTTAAATGAAATTGAATAAAAATAAGACTTAACTTATTTTTATGTGTTGGTGGTTAAAACCTCCAAGGGGAGGTTGGAGGTGGGGCCACCACACCCGAACCTACCACGTGAGGTTATGGTGGTGGGTCCCACTCAAGCATAACCTCCCTTGGGAGGATGCTATTAGGTGGGGCCCACCTGATCTCTTTAACTCCTCTAACCCCCTTAAACTCCCTGGAACCCCCAATTAAATTGGAGAAACTCTTCACCTTCCTTCATAAGTGTGCCACTCCACATAAATTAACTAACGGTTCATTAATTAATTATTTTAATCCATTTGAATTCATGTCAACCATTAAAATAAATGTTATGCTATTACTTTATTTTGGTACGCATAATTATTTGGTGGATCCTTGGAAGAATTGAGAGAGCATCTTCTCAATGAAGGACATGAAGAACCGTCTCCATCTTCTTCCTTCTTCAACCGGGGCAAGATAGGGAATCGACGCCCACGAAGAACGCCCACGACATCTCCATCGAACTTCATCCACATCAAAGGAGAAGACGTTGCCCATGAAGAACGTCGCCAATGACGAAATCAAATCCTTCCACCGCCAACGAGCGACTATTGAGGTAGGGGTTATTTTACAATTGAAAAATACCCTCCGTACGCTGTCGTATGTTGTGTGCTTTGAGAACCGAATGATATCACCGTAACGAGGAGGGTTCAGACCACACAAACATGGCTCGACCCTCCCCTTTTGTTGGTTCTTGTTTGATGATGACAGAGGTGGTACATGCGGCGACCGACAACAATCTGGCCATGAAGAAAGTCAATGGCGCAAGGCTGCCGGGTCTCCACAAGGGCGTGGAACCACCAGGCCGTGCTGAGAACCGAGTTGTGGTCAGGTGGGCCGTGACGGTGCCGGAGGGGCGCGGTGGTGTCACACAGCACTGGGTGGAAGGGTTGGGGTCAGGAGGGTCGTGACGGTTGGACGATGAGGGAGGTGCCATCGCGCCACGCAGAGGAGCGGTAGGCCGCGGTTAGGTCGGGCCGTGGTGAAGGTGGCATGACACCATCGCTCCACGCAGAGTCTATAAAAAGTATAGCGTTTCCGCGCCGCGGTGGAGAAACCAGGGGCGGCCGGCTGAGCCGGACGCCGGTTCGTTCTGTAGGTGGGAACCCTCGAGCCCCGCAGGATTCACCAAACTGGTGCCTGGCATCGGTTCCTTTAGAAACCAGGGGGCGTCGCACCCCCCCCCCCTCCTCCACAGCATGGCCAGCTAGGCCACGTGGGCCGACCGGGCTGCCAGGCCACCCTCAGTCGGGACGCCAGGCCCCCTCAGCCGGGCTGCCCCTCGGCTGGGCTGCCCCTTCGAGCAGGGATGCCCCCTCGGACCGGGCCGCATCCTTGGACTAGGTCGGACCCGCAGACCGGGTCAAACCCCAATTCTTACCGGGTCGGTCCGACTGGGCCGGACCGAACCCAGACCCACTATGGCATGTTTACACTATTTGGCCCGCATCTTGGGTTACGGGTGTCCGGTCGAAGAACCATCTGTGGTAATGGAAATATGAGAGAGAAACGGTTCCTTTACCATACTATACTTGAGGTTTGGATATAGATGGGGTACGGTCAGGTTGGATTGAACCTAAAAACCAACCAGGCCCCTAGAATGGAAATACTAATAACTTACATACCGAGCGTCTGAATGATGCGCCATCTATTGCGTTCAGATACCATTGATGAGATGGATGTTTGAGATACATCTATGTGAGACATCATGATAGTTGGATTTTTTCCCAGTAGCTCGGGAGAAGATCCTTCCAGTGACGAGCAGACAAAGTGCGGAGACCTTGTAGCTGACAGACCTAATGACTACTTGACCGATTCGACTAGCCCAGTGGGGAGCACCTTGTAGTTGGTGGCAGACCCATGGCGAAGGAGCGCTTGGTAGTTAGTGGCAGACCTGTGGTACTCGACAGGGGGAGTACCTCTATAGGTTATTAGGGAAAGCGCCTGGAAGTTGGCGGTATACCCACAGTGGAGGATTTCCTGGTAGTTGGCAGCAGACCCACAATACTCGACAGGAGGAGTACCTCAGTAGTTCAAGGTTAGTGAGAAGCGCCATGGTGTCGCGACAGGCCCACTGTTCTCGACAGAGGAGGAGTTCTCCAGTAGTCGTGGTTTCGATAATGAAAATCCTGGATTGAGCTGAGTCAATGAACTTTGTGTTTTCCTCATGATTGAGATGGGTTACTAGATAACTTAGGTATATGTATGGGCATATACCTAAGTAATGGTTATCCGTTGATTCATACTTTGTGGCTTATCCTTATTTGATTTTGTGAGACTTTGAGGGTCCTGGGATACCTACTAAGTATCGTTGTACTCACCCCTAGATGGGAAATGCCTGCACCTCATTGTGTTGGATGAAGACGATGGACAGTGCTGACCGAGGAGGAGGGTACGAGGACTAGATAGTACACGGAGGTGGAACTCACGACGAGTCGGTACCTAGAGGAGACATACGGGTGTGGAGTACTGAGGAGACTATATGTACTTACCCATCAGGTAGGATCCGTGGTGCATGATCCAAGAGCTGTTAGAAACCTTCCAGCTTTTTATATTTTAGTTGTACCTCTTTTGTCATTACCTTGTACTTTACTATTGGGGTTGTATTTCCGGCCCCCTTTACTTTCATCACTACCTTTGTATTCAGTTTTACTTAGGGGTTTTCTTCCATTTGTGTACTCTGATTGTGTGTGTCTACTTTTATAAATGCAATGCGTTCCGAGTCTAGGGATTTATGCCATTAGTGCTAGTAACCAGCCCCTGGGCTATGGAATGTGGGCTTAGGGTAGTCACGGCACAGGTCCCAAGGATCGTTCGTGACATATTAGTATCAGAGGAGTTGGTTCTACTGCAGAACATAGGAATCTGATATTTCTTTTCAATGAACCAATAGAGTTAAGGGTACCGAGTATGGTTTTCAGTTCATGGAGTCCAGTGTTGGTGTGGCGGCCGATGTATCCGTACACCCAGACCCAGACTACTGATTTTCAACTTAGTGCACGAAGTCACTGATTGTGTCTATGTTTCAAAAAAATTTCTTTAAGCCATCTCAACTAGGTCATCTAACCAGGTATAATCATTTGACAGTGTCACATTTGTTTCTTTCAGGATGCCTCCCCATGGATGACTAGTTAGATCCCCGAGAGTTGTACACACTGACAACCCACTGAGCGACGATGCCTCAGTACATGTCCCCTTTCCAATTGAGGCAACAGCGAAGGCACCAGTGGTGCCACCACTCATTGGGCCACCGATGCCACCAGCCCTAGAAGCAGACTATGCACGCCACTTGATTGCGCTGCATGAGTTCCAGTGCCAGAGGCCACCCAGGTTCCGGGGAGAGACGGACCCACAGGCATCTGAGGAATGGCTAGAGGCTGTGGTGAGAGTCTTCAGACTAGTAGAGACACTAGCAGACTACATGGTGATCCTTGCTGCCAGCCTCCTTCAGGCAGCAGTAGGCAGATGGTGGAGCCTGATGCTCCAGGTCCACGATGAGGCAGAACTACACTGTACAGACTTCAAGAGCCTGTTCTGGGCGGATTTAGTTCCAGCGACCCTATGAGCGGTCTGGATAGAGGAGCTACTTCATCTACAACAGGGTAGCATGACAGTAGTGCAGTACTCAGCGAGGTTCCCTGACCTCTCGTGCTACTCCACAGATATGGTACGAGACCCATTATTCAGGGCCTGGACCTTCGAGTAGGGGATCAGGAGAGAGATTAGAGCCTCGATGATCTCCCTCAGCATCCTGATGCAGGCGGGAGTGTTAGAGAGAGATCTCCTAGTAGAGAGTTCCCTTGCTGAGTAGACACTAGCAGTGAGACCTACTACTAGTTGACACGCAGTGAAGTCTTCTGCAGTTGGAAGTAGATAGTTGTTGCAGAGGTCCAAGAGGACCATACCTATAGTTGGACGGCCGCACAACTCAGGACCAGTTGTGAGGGGCACCCGGAGTGGAGACAGAGCCAATCATGCCTAGATCGGGTAGTGTTACTCAAGCGGCGGGCTTGGTCATATGGCTCGGGACTATCCGAACTGCTGTTCAAATGATCGAAAGACAGTTGAGGGACCTCCCAGGAAGATGCAGAGGTTCGATCGAGGCGGTCCACAGGGCGCAGGCAGATGTGGCAGAAGATCTGGACGTGCAGTTAGTGGTGGACGATGTAATGAAGTGCTGCCACCACCACCATCAGGAGGTCCACCCCAACCTCAGGGAGCAGGTGGATAGGGGAGAGCTCAGCTTCAGGAAGCTGAATCATGACCATGGAACTCCAGAGATGATTTGAGGTACGATCTATGTTTACTCCACCTTAGCTATAGTTCTTATAGACACAGGTTCTAGTCACTCTTTCATAGCCACTGCCCTCGTTCAGAGATGAGAGATTATGATGGAGCCATTGGCTCGATCCTTATGGCTAGAGACTCCTACGGGAGAAGACTTGATGATTACTCACTGGTGTCAGCAGTGTGAGCTTACTCTAGGAGGCGAGATATTTGGCTGAGATCTCCTCGTAGCGGTGTCGAGGCCTTACGACGTCATCTTGGGTATGGACGAGTTATCTAAAGTCCATGCTCAGATCGACTGTATTGGGCGCAAAGTGCTGTGTTTCTACATGTATGGGACCAGGTTCACCTTCATCGGTGAGAAGGGAACCTTTTCAGTGCAAGACAGACTTACTCAGAGGAGGGTGCAACCGATCACTCACCAGTTGTCTTGCCTTAACCTTGGAGTAGTAGATGTGGAGAGTCTGACTTATCTTGTAGTGGTGGACCAGTAAGCATATGTTTTCCCTGATGATGTCCCAGGACTACCTCCTCTCATAGAGGTGGACATCTACATTGACCTGTACCCCAGGACAACACCGATATCTACTCCAGCATACCGGAAGGCTCCCTCTGAGCTTCGTGAGCTGCGGGTACAGTTGGAGGACTTTCAGTAGAAGAGATTCATTCGGCCCAGTGTTTCTCCCTGGGCTGCCCCTATTCTGTTTTCCAAGAAGGCGGATGGGAGCTTGAGGCTTTGTGTCAACTACCATCACCTGAACTGGGTGACTGTGAAGAACAATTACCCACTCTCAAGGATTTATGACCTTTTTGATTAGTTCAAGGATGAACAATGGTTCTCAAAGATAGACCTCAGATCAGGCTATCACCAGCTTACAGTTAAAGATAAGGATGTGCAGAAGATGGACTTCAGGTGTCGGTATGGCCATTACGTGTTCCTGGTTATGCCCTTCGGCATAACCAACAATCCAGAAGTGTTCATGAGTCTCATGAATAGGATCTTCCAGCCTTACCTTGATCTCTTTGTAATATTCTTCATCTATGAAATTCTGATTTACTTGATTACTGAGGAGGAGCATGCCTACCACTTGTAGGTAGTACTGGACACACTTTGGGAGCATCAGTTTTATAGTAAGCTCTTGAAGTGTCAGTTTTGGATTCGTGAGGTTCACTTCTTGGGACACATTATCTCGGAGGCTGGAGTTGCAGTGGATCCAGCGAAGATTGAGGTGGTACTTGCTTTGGAGCCACCCAGGAGTGTGACAGAGGTAAGAAGTTTATTGGTATTGGCTGTATACTATCGGAGATTCGTTCCAGACTTCTATAGAGTTGCATCACCACTATCATTCTTGATGAAGAAGGGTAAACCCTTCGTGTGGTCAGAGAGATTCCAGTATAGCTTTCAAGAGCTGAGGCTGAGGATGACTAGTGCCCCCATTTTGAGTCTTCTAGAGGAAGGCGTAGGGTACGTAGTCTACTACGACGCTTCAAGGACCAGACTCGGGTGTGTCCTGATGCAGGATCGAGTTGTGATCGCGTATGGTTCTTGGAAGGTGAGACAACACGAGAATAACTATGCTACCCATGACCTGAAGTTAGCAGTAGTGGTCTTTTCCTTGAAGATGTGGCAACACTATTTGATAGAAGAATTTTTTACCATGTACTCTGATCACAAGATTCTATATTATATCTTCTCTCAGAAGGACTTTAACCTGAGACAATGGCATTGTCTTGAGTTCCTCCAAGACTATGACATCTAGATAGTATATACTCATAGGAATGGGAACGTTGTTGTATATGCCCTCAGTAGGAGATCAGGCATTCAACTGCTAGGAGAGGCGATAGAGCGGCTAGCTACCTTACAGATATCTTTTGTGGATATGGATAGATCATCCTATCTTCAGTCTCTTATAGTCACACCTCTACTTCTTCAGTGAGTCATGGAGGCGCAGCATGGAGATGCTAACTGCATGACGCGACGTGTTCAGATATCCATAGGACAGGCACCTCATTGATTTTCTAAAGATGGGGAGCACGTCATCCTCTTCAGAGGATGTACCTTGGTACTAGTTGCACTTCAGGAGGAGGTGTTGAGGGAATTCCACACTTCCCCTCTAGTGGTACATCCATAAGTGGATAAGATGTACCAAAACCTTCAACGACAACATTGGTGGCTAGGTATGAAGAAGGCAGTAGTGGAGTTTGTCTCACGGTGCCTCACTTGTCAGCAAGTGAAGGTAGAGCACCAGGTACCAGCTGGCTTGGTTCAGTCTTTAGAGGTCCCAGAGTGGAAGTGGGATGGGATATCCATGGACTTCATGACGGGTCTCCCACGTACATCTAGGAGTCACGACTCGATATGGGTGATCATTGACCAACTCACCAAGTCGGCCCACTTCCTACCGATCAGAGAGCAGGGCTCAGTAGAGATCTTGGGACACCTCTATGTGCAGGAGATATTGCATTTACATGGAGTACCTTCCTTGATTTTCTCTGACCGTGACGCACGGTTTACTTCCCGACTATGGAAGGGGTTGCAGGAGGCTTTCATTATGTAGCTACGTCTAAGCACCACCTTCCATCCTCAAACAGATGGTCAGACTGATAGGACCATTCATACTCTTGAGGACATGCTCTGTGCTTGTGTCCCCAACATCAGTTTTAGCTGGGAGAACCACTTAACTTTGTTTGAGTTTTCCTACAACAACAGCTATCACTCCACCATCGGTATGGCACCTTTTGAGGCCTTGTATGGTCAGCCTTGCAGATCGCCACTGTGCTGGATAGACCTTGGGGAGTCAGCACTAGTGGGACCAGAGATGGTACGGGCTACCATGAAGAAGGTGCAGATCATCCAGGAGTGGATGAAGACTGCACAGAGCAGGCATAAGTCATATGCTCACAGGAGGAAGAGGCCTTTGGATTTCGAGGATGGCGACCACGTTTTCCTATGGGTCTCACCTTGATGAGGTCAACAGAGATTTGGCCAAGACATAAAGTTATCTTCGCAGTTCATTGGACCTTTCCAGGTCCTCAGCAGAGTAGGGGAGGGGGCTTACAACTTGGATCTTCCACCTCAACTGCATTGGGTGCATGACGTCTTCCACGTATCTCAGCTGAGGAGATACGTGCACGACCCATCCCACATCATCAATCACAGGGAGCTGGACATCGATGATGGGGTGAATTTCATGGAGGTTCTAGTGGAGATTGAGTATCGACAGTAGCAGTTCCTACATGGACGGTTGATACCTTTAGTGCGCATTCGTCGGCAGCACGGGAACCTCTAGGAGAGCAAATGAGAGTGGGGGGCTCAGATGCATGCTCAGTACCCTCATTTGTTACCTTAGTTTGAGTTGTATCTTACAGGGATGTAAAGCCCTGAGGTGGGGAGAATTTAAAGACCCGGAATTTCCATGGAAATTTTTTTCCTTAAATACATGGGAATTCTACGAGTCCGCAGTTTCTGAAGGCTCTTGATTCTGAGGCCCGGTGTGTCCGGAATAAATTTCTAAAGTTTTGTTTAGGTACGTTCAGTAAATGTACGAGCGGGATTTTATATCTTTTGAACCAGTGCTCGGAATTGAAATCTAAGGGAACTATTGAACTCACAGTATCGATGATTGCTTAGTGAGACCTTCACCGTAGTTGCGTTCTGACGAGTTTGGAAGATAGTTTTTGGGGTTTTTAAATGAAATTGAATAAAAATAAGACTTAACTTATTTTTATTTGTTGGTGGTTAAAACCTCCAAGGGGAGGTTGGAGGTGGGGGCCACCACACCCTAATCTCCCATGGGAGGTTATGGTGGTGGGGCCCACCCGAGCATAACCTCCCTTGGGAGGATGTTATTAGGTGGAGCCCACCCAAGCTCTTTAACTCTTCTAACCCCCTTAAACTCCCTGGAACCCCCAATTAAATTGGTGAAACTCTTCACCTTCCCTCATAAGTGTTCCACTCCACATAAATTAATTAGTGGTTCATTAATTAATTATTTGAATCCATTTTAATTCATTCCAACCATTAAAAATAAAGGTTACACAATTACTTTATTTTGGTTGGCATAATTCTTTAGTGGAGCCTTGGAAGAATTGAGAGAGCATCCTCTCAACGAACGACATGAAGAACCATCACCATCTTCTTCCTTCTTCAACCAGGGAAAGAAAGGGAAGCGACGCCCATGAAGAATTCCCATGACATCTCCAGCGAACGTCATCCATGTCAAAGGAGAAGACACCGCCCGAAAATAACGCCACCAACGACGACGTCACCTCATTCCGTCTCCAACGAGCGACAATCGAGGTAGGGGTTGTTTTATGATTGAATAATACCCCCCATACCCTGTCGTATGTTGTGTTCTTTGAGAACTGAATGATATCACCATAATGAGAAGGGTTAGGACCGCACGAACATGGCACGACCCTCCCCTTTTGTTGGTTCTTGTTTTATGATGACGGAGGCGGTAAACGTGGAGATCAACAACGAGTCGGCCACGAAGAAAGCCGGTGGCGCAAGGTCACCGGGTCACCACAAGGGTGCGGCACCGCCATGCCGCACTGAGAACCGAGTTGCAGCTAGGCGGGCCATGGCGGGGCCGGAGGGGCGCGGTGTTGTCGCACGGTGTTGGGAGGAAGTGTTGCGGCCAGAAGGGCAGTGGCGGTCGGACGACGAGCACGGCGTCGCCATTCCGCTCAGAGGAGCGGGAGTTCGTGGCCAGGCCAGGCCAAGGCCGAGGTGGCACGGTGCATTCGTGCTGCGCGGAGGCCAGAAAAATCGCATCTCCGTCATGCCGTGGTGGAGAAACCAGGGGTGGCCGGCTGAGCTGGTTGACGATGCGTGTTGCATGCGGGACACCTGAGGTCCCGTGGGATTAACCGAACCGATGCCTAGTGTCGGTTCCCTCAATAACCAGGGGGACGCCGCACCCCCCCCCTCCCCACGGCATGGCCAGCTGGTCCATGTGGGCCAACCGGGACGCCCCTCAGCCGGGCCGCCCTTCGGCTGGGCCGCCCTCAGTCAGGCCGCCCCTTTGAGTCAGGTCGCCCCCTCGGACCAGGCCACTTCCTTGGACCGGGTCGGACCCATGGACCGGGTCAGACCCCAGTTCAGACCGGGTCGGTCCGACTGGGTCGGACAGGACTCGAACCCTCTATGGCCCATTTACACCTTTTAGCCCGCATCTTGGGCTACAGGTGTTCGATTGACGAACCGTCTGCGGCGATGGAAAGATGAGAGCGAAATGGTTACTTTAGAATACTCCACTTGAGGTTTGGATATAGTTGGGGTATGGTCAGGTTGGATTGAACCTAAAAACCAACTGGGACCTTGGAACAAAAATGCCAATAACTTAAAGACTGGGCGTCTGAATGACACGCCATCTATTGCATTGAGATACCATTGACGAGACGGACTTTTGAGATACTTCTACATTAGACATCGTGACAGTTGGATTTTTTCCTAGTAGCTGGGGAGCGAATCCTTCCAGTGACAAGCTGACAGAGTGCGGAGACCTAATAGCTGACAGACCTGACGACTGCTTGACCGATTCGACTAGCCTAGTGGGGAGCTCCTAGTATTTGGTGGTAGACCCATGGCGGAGGAGCGCCTGGTAGTTGGCGGAAGACCCATGGTACTTGACAGGAGGAGTACCTCTGGAGTCTATTTGGGGGAGTGCCTGGTAGTTGGCGGCATAACCACAGTGGAGGAGCACCTGGTAGTTGGTAGTATACCCACAGTACTCGACAGGAGGAGTACCTCAGCAGTCCAAGGTTAGTGAGAAGTGCCTGGGTGTTGTGACAGGCCCACTGTTCTTGATAGAGGAGCAGTTCTCCAGTAGCCATGGTTTCGATATTGAAAATCCTGGTTTGACCTGATTTAATGACCTTTGTGTTTTCCTCATGATTGGGATGGGTTACTAGATAACTTAGGTATATGTATGGGCATATACCTAAGTAATGGTTATCCGTTGATTCATACTTTGTGGATTATCCTTGTTGGATTTTGTGAGACCTTGAGGGTCTCAGGGTCCCTACTGAGTATCTTTATACTCACCCCTGCACGGTCTATGTTTTCACCTCATTGTGTTGGATGCAGACGACAGACAACATTGACCGAGGCGGAATGTATGAGGACTGGACGGTACCCGGAGGTGGACCTCATGACGAGTCAGTACCCGGAGGAGACAGACGGACGTGGAGCACTAAGGAGGATATCTGTACCTACCCTTCTGATAGGATCCATGGTGGACGATCCAAGAGCTGCTAGACACCTTCTAGCTATTTTTCTTTTACTTTTACCAATTTTGTCTTTACCTTGTACTTTACTGTTGGGCTTGTTTTTTTGTCCCCCTTTACTTTCAGCACTACCTTTGTATTCAGTTTTACTTAGTGTTTTTCGTCCAGTTGTGTACTATGATTGTGTGTGTCTACTTTTATAAAGGCAATGTCTTCCCAGTTTAGGGATTTACACCTTTGGTTCTAGTCGCCAGCCCTTGGCCTATAGAAGGCGAGCTTGGGATAGTCACGGCACAGGTCCTGAGGACGGGTCGTGACAAAAGCATTATGATTATCTTATTTGTTTATATGATCATCAATTGATATATCCCATGTTTACCCTTACTGGGAATCTGAGCTCACCTTTTTTTATATTTCATTTCCCCATGTTATGATGAAATGTTTTATATAGGGTTTTTATATGAAGAGTACTAAATGGGAAGGTCTTTGTGGGATATATTGAAGCTCTTTCACAAAATAAGATGATTTTGTATCTAGTCTCAGAAAGACACTAAACCTTTAAAGAACTGTTAGTTAATTCATTTAGAAAGAATGCCTGTCTAAATACCTTTAAATGACTTTTCATACATCTGTTTGAGTTATGAGAAGGGAAATGTGTATCTCTTACACTAGAATATCTACATTACAGGATATTTGAATACAATAGTGAGACCTGTTGAGTTTTATAGAATAGTGGGAGACTTATAAAAAATATTTATAATGTCATATTTTGGTAATCAAGATAAAGTAATGAAACTATTTTTTATTTTTTGTTGTAAGAAATCGAATGTCACAAAAACTCATCCTTATCCATAAGATCTATTTTGGAGAAATATTATCTCATAATAGGTAGTAGATTCCATGGGTAAAAAATAGAAATTTTGGTTTTCCGGAATGGTACATTGATGACAGACATTAGGTATGTTGCAAATAGTGGGAGGGAAAATGTTTTTGCAATGGAAAAAGAATTTCTATATAATTGTTTTTTTCATGATGGGTATTTATGATAGAAATGATGTCTACTAGAAATAATTTTTCTATCATTGCACATGTGATGGATGTTAAGGATTATTTATGATGGACCTTGACAGTCCACCCCAAATAGAATGATGATAATTATTATTTTTGATGGACGTTTGGAGTCCATTAGAAATAATGTTTCTATGGGTTCATTGACAATGAATTGTTTCCATCGTAAATTATTTTTAGATAGGTGAGAAAAAAATTTATAGTGGGCATATATTGTGATGTATATTGAGTTTATCACAAATACTAGTTATAAATTATCAATCCTGCTGAAAATATCCCTAAGAACAGTTCAACTTATAGATTTTCTATGACAAATGATCCATCATAAAAAATTCATTATAAATACACCCCCCCATTCTCAAATTTTTTCAACATTTCATCATCTCTATCTCTTTTTTATCTCAAACATTACTTTTTCAAGAATTAATTTTTGAGTTGTAGATCTACATTCTTAATACAAAATTGGATTTTATGATACTTTTTAAACATTTTTTTAAATAGTTTTTAATTCATTTTATTAATTTTTTATTAAATAATTTCTTTAATAATATAATTTATTAGATTTTATTATATTTTCATGTCATATTATTTATTGTAATTAAATATAAATTTTTATTTATTTTATTTATTAAAATTTTAAATAAAAAATATTGATTTTTTTTAAAATTATTATTATTATTAAATGATAAATTAATAATTAATTTATTTAATAATGTTTTTATCATTATCAATTATAATTTAAAGAATTATCTATTTATAAAAATATAATAAAATCTAGTTATCAAAGAAAAAAATAAAGAAAAATCTGTTATAATTAATAAAAATTAGATAAAATTGTAATAATTATAGAAAATAGTAATAATTATTAAAAAATGTAATTGTGGTGGTTTTTGAGTGGTAAAAACCATGTCATCTTACATCCGAGAACTGAATTAAAATTGGGGTGGGGGTTACTTCTGATGTTAATGAAGAAGATACTGTAGTGGTAATGTAGCATTAGAACAATTTAGCTGAATTTAGCTTTCAAGCCATAGAATTGGGCCAATGGACCACAGGGCCTTCAATCCATCAATGGATTTTGGGCCACAGGGCTTTTAGAACATCATTTTTAGAAAACAAGTGGCATTGAGGGACTATAAAAAATGCATTGATGTGACAAGAAGGTTGTATATCATGAAGATAGGCACACGACACTGAGTTGGAAGACATAAAAGAAGGATAGGCATGAAAACTCTTATAAACCAGTCACTCATCCCCATGGATTTACATTGTGGGATGGATGGGTACCATTCTCGTGATTTCCAAGTAGTTGGACCAATCAGAGGATACATCACGATAGGTAGGTGATGCATTAGGGTGCTACATAAGGCATCACTAGGTGGGTGACAAGAAAGCTAGATGGGTTTGTTGGCTCCAATAATTTATCCCTCTTATAACACATTTGTTTCTTAGGGGTGCCCTTCCATACTACATTGGAGGGCAGCATGATGCATAAATTCTTGGCAAGGGGTGACACAAAATTCAAACTGGTGACATGGTTTGAAGACTATTGGAAGGGGGTGACAAGGCATTCGAATTGTCACAAGGCATGATGCAGGGTTCTATATTGGTCATTTCGAATGCATTCTAGGCCTTTGGGTCATTTTCCCTTTGGTCTATGTAATGGACTTTGTGCCAATAGGCCATCGGACTATCATATGTCATAAAATAGGTTTGGGGGTGCTTGTCATTCCTTGTGAGGAAGGATGAGGCTTGACCCACTCATGTGTTTAGGTGTGTGTGTGTTATTTGGTTGTTTGTAATCCCCTCTACATATAATAAATAAAGTAATAATTAGTAAAAAATAATACTAATTAGTAAAAAAATTGTGATGATTATTAAAAAATAGTAAAAAATAGTAAAAATTGAAATAATTTAAAAAACATGGTAAAAAGTATAAAACAATTAGTAACTATTTGTAGAAATAAGTATAAATTAGTAATAATTAGGGAAAATTAGTGATAATTAGTGATAATTAGAAACAATTAGTAATAATTAGTAAAACATTAGTAACAATTAGTATAACTTAACAATACTAAGTAAAAAATTGTAATGAATTTTGAAATTGGTATAAATTAGAATAAATTAGTGTAAATTTATAGAAATTAGTAGTAATTAGATGAAATTAGTATATATTAGTAAAAATTAGTATAAATTTGTAATAATCAAGGATAATTAGTACTAATTAGAACTCCAATTAATACCAATTAGTAGAAATTAATAATAACTAGTGTAGATTAGTGATAATTAGTAAAAATTAGTAATAATTAGTAGAAATATGTAATAAATACAAGAAGTTAGTAATAATTAATGTAAATTAGTAATAATTTGTAATAATTAGTAATAATTTGTAAAAAATGGAATTAATTATTAGAAATTAGTAAAATTTACGGATAATGCCTCCAAAATTATTCATTTATATCATATTAATCATAACTAATACATCATATAAATTTCTTATATTTTATTCCTCAATAATTCTCTTTCATCAGATTAATAAAAAGAAATATTTCTTATGATTTATTCACATTTTATTCCATAATAAATATTATATTGATTTTTTTGGCCTCTAATTTTCTAATATCTCTCAAATTAGAAAAAAAAGTAATAATTAGTAAGAATTAGTAAAAATAGTAGTAATTATTAAAAAATAGAAATAACTATTAAAAATATTAATAATTAGTAAAATTTTGTAAAAAATGTGAAATAATTATTAATAATGAATAGAAATTATTAATAATTAGTATAAATTTATATTAATTAATAGAAATTTGTAATAGTTAGTAATAATTAGTAATATTTAGAAATAATTATTATTTTATATCGAATTAATCATAAAATTATTCTTATAAATTGCTCATATTATATTCATTAATTGTTCTCTTCTATTGGGTTCATCATAATCAATATTTCTTATAATTTTTTTATAATTTATTCCTCATTCATTCCATTCTATTAGATTAATCAGAAGAAATAATCCTTATGAATTGTTCCTATTGAATTCCTTATTAAATGATATATGCATATTGTTATAGTAAGAATTAGTATGAATTAGTAATAATTATTATTAATTATTATTAATTAATTTTAATTAGTAGTATTTAGTGCTAATTTGAGTTAATAATTTTATATACAGTTCTAATTATTTTTATTTTTCTATAAATATATGGGCCTAGAAATTATACCTCAATTATTATTATTAGATCCGGATTGGTTAAATCATCATTGAATTTGAAACAATTTTGTTATTAATTATGTCAATATTTAGGGTGTTGAAACATTTATATCATTTTCATCAAGAAATTTAGAATTTGTTTCAAAATGGGATATTAAGTTTCCATTTAAGAAATGTGATATTAGGATATTTTCAATTTTTAAAAATGTTTTAGTTCCTTAATTATGTTTTGGTTTTTAGAAATATTATGTATTTTTCTATCAATATGATGAACATAATTTATAGAATATAAAAAATTAGTTTTAGATCAACCATGGTTTCAAACGTTAGCACAATAGTTTTTTGGATCATTTTTTTAGAAAAATATAAAATTATAATTATAATTTAAATCCTGAATTGGAACCATTTCAATTTTATTAGTTGTTGAAATATTTCAAGGAGGACTTATATCCCTGATGCAAGATAAGAAAATTAGAAAATGTTAAAAAATTAGATATTAAATCAGATGATGGAATGTAAAATAGTTATTCAATCACCTAGTTTCTTTATTTAAATTATTGTATCCTAAGGGAAATCCGTTTCCTATAAATTTATATGAAAGTAATTATTTGGTCTGTAATTTTGGTCTTAGTTATGATAAGATCAGTGCATGATAAAATGATTTCATTTTATATTATATTGAACATGATTCATTAGTTAATTTTCCTAAATTTAGAAAATTGAGGTACAAATAGCTATAAAAAGGAATGTACATATTTTTTCTTATTAAATAGTTGATGTATTTTCTATATGGACCTAAATTTTGGAATTTATTTATGTCTTAAAACAAAAGTGCATTAATGTCATGGAATAGATCCAATATTTTCGTTAATAAATTATTAAATCATCCTTGTGATGTTGATTTATGGAAAAAAATTGATCATGTCCATCCTTGTTTCTCTTTGAAACCTCATAACATGTGGTTATCTCTTTCAAATGGTGGTTTTTTTCCATCTGGTTCTTACAAAATTCAATATTCTTATTTTAATATCTTCAAAACATTGTATAAGTTACCTCGCTATACATTGATTAAGGAACCATATATCTATTTGGGATTAGTAACTCCAATACATCCAAATAAAAATACTAATTTTTTTTAAACCTATGGTTGATGAGTAAATTTTATTATATACTAGTAATGTAACTAGATATGATATAGTTACAGAATAGAATTTTACAATGGAAGTTGTTTTATTGTGGACAAACAATTACTGTCCAACGTATAAAATGTTATCTACATGGGGTATACATGGTCAAAAATCATGTTTGTACTGCATGAGTGATAGAAAATAATTTATTCTTTTTAATGGAATAAAACCTTATTTTTTCAACTATTATTGAAGAATTCTTCCTGCATCTCATTTTTCTAAAGGAATAGAAATAATTTTACAAAAGGTATAATTGAAAGAGATGTACCTTCAGCTATACTATCAGGTATTCATGTCAAATATTTGGTCTCTTCATTACATCGTATTAATTTTATACCAACTAAGAACCAATTAAAAATATGTCAATTTTTTTAATATTACAACTAGAAAAAACAAAGTATTTTTGGGACCTTCCTTGTTGGTCTGATTTGTTGGTCGTTCACATGGTAGATATTATCCACTATTTTGATAATATAATTTATACCATGTTGGTCACACTTGGTAATACTAAGGATACTACAAATGAATAGTTATATATTTCATAAATTTAGAGACAACCTAAAAAATTTTTATTTGAAAACTATAGTTCTCATAATTTATTCAAGCTAAAAGTAGTTTATACACTTTCTAAAAAAAATCATTTATTATTTTCTTTGTGGATTACAAATTTGAGGTTAACAGGTCGATATTCAAATAATTTGGTTATTTGTTTTCGAAATAGTAATATTATTGGATTAAAATGTCATTATTGACATTTCATAATGGAAATATTACTCTTCATTAGTGGTACATGGTTATTGAACCCTTTTATTTTGGATGGGTTGGTAAAAATAATATATTCTTTCAAAGAAATTTTGTGGTGATGTAATAATATGATTCATTATATAAGTTATAAAAAGATGTTTCTTAATTTAATATAAGTAATAGAAAAATAACACTAGCCTTCTCTGAGTCAATGAAACATTTAATATTAGATTTTTTATATGAAGAAGAATGAGAGGTATAATACAGTTCTAAAGGATGTACTCATATGAGAAACACTTGAAAATACTGAAGAACGAGGTATATAATAAAGAAATAGTTGAAGGTTCTATTATTGAAGCATATATACATGAAGAAAGATTAGACTTATACACTTATTAATTTCAATATGAATATCCTTAAAATATAATCAAATTGGTCACAATAAGGTAAATTTTAATAGTGTCACAACTTATCAATTATCATAATTTAATCATTATAAGATTAGTTTCATTGGTATTCATGAATGATGCCTTTATGATGATGAAAAACATTGATATCATACATACTTTATACATCATTTTGACGAAATGATATGATTTATGAATTATATTCTACTTTTTCCTATTTTTTAAAATAGTTTTTAAAAGTAAATTTACATTAATTATTTTATAGATTATATGATGATCTTATCAAAAATCCTATATAAAATACATCAACTTCCTATTAAGGGCATTGATAGTGTAATTGGTTATACTATATTTATAGACTAGTAAGTTAAATTGTTTATGGTTAAACATATATAAACAATTTCTTATTTTATATAAATTAAAAAAACATTATTTCTTTAGGTATAATATCATAAAAAAAATTATGTTCAATTATGTGTATTGATTAACCCGCAATCAAAAATGGTTATATATTATAATTCATATGTGTTTAATGGTATTTTATTTCATACACACACATATAGTAAATAAAAAAAATTAATTGTGGGTTTTTTAAAGGTTCCCATCATAAAGATAGTGTATTTTACTTTTATAGCATGGTGGATAAAATAATTGTGTTATGTTATCTAGGTTAAAATTATGTATTAATATTTAAATTTCATTTGTTTTATATTATCCAGGTGTTGCACATTTATCCATGACATTGAATCACTAACACTATATATAGGGATATTCTTGTAGTAAATTAACCATTTATATTATCATACCAAGTTAATTTTCAAAATTCTTATACTTCTTTGAGATATTTCTTTAACTGTTGGAGTGTGATAAAAATTAATTCTCATGAAAATTGATTTATATAATATTAAATTAGTCATATATATTTGAAACATATTAAAATAATTTAAGAGACATCACCAAATACATCTTTTATGAGAGGGGATATAGATATTGATGATGAAACTCCTTTATTAATGGTTGATGGTGTTGACAATGTCGATGATGTGACCAAGGAACATGAAATAAAAAAGGATGATTAAATTGAAGATCATATGAAAATTATTGATATTGAGGAGGAGGAGAATGAGAAGGAGGAAGAATATATTGACATTGATTAAAATTAATTTGAAGATGAAGAATGGCCCAATTATATTCTAATTATAGAGATAATTCACATATATTATTGGTTTTCAACAAATATTGATGTGTTTTATATATTTTATATTTCTAAATGTATAAATTTTCATTTGAATCTAACATTATTATTTTTTAGATGGTTGGAGATGATATCAATGAGTTGTTCCATGTCATCAAGGATTTTAAGCTTCCTAATGACCAGTCATCCAACCCGAATGTTATAGCCACTAAATTGTCAACTAGGAGGGGTCATGACTTAGAAATATTGATTATTACATACCCTATTCTCAAGTGACAAAAATCTCTTTATTTCAATCCATTTTTATATAGTCATGTTACATTTTGTATTTTAATTAATTTTCCTTAATTTATTTATACACCGATTGCATGATTATCTATTTTTTGGAAATTTTTTCACATGTAATTATTGGGAAGAAGGGTTTAATTCTATTGAATAGTTTTTCTGGTCCAAGGGATTTGTTGGATTATGTTCCCATAGATTTTCTACATCTCATGTTGGATTATTGGATGCTATATAAATAAATAATATTTATAAAAAAAATATTTAATTAATAACTTATTATTATTAATTGTTTGTAGGTTTTATGGTCTTGAGTCTTTGATATCATGAGAGACTCCATCTAGGAGACATATGAGAATTGTATACGTGAAAAGTTTCATCAGTTTTTAAACAGTCTTAGAAATAGATCCCAAGAAATAGCTTTTGATATAGATTTAGATCAACCTTTATTTTTTATCGACCAAATTATTTTTCAGCCTAGTCTTGGGATTGATTTTGATCCTATTAGATATAATAGAATTTTTATAGGATAGCATCATCAGGTCATAAAAATGGGGTTAGGTCGGAGGTCGCACACAGATATGTGAGTTGTATGTTTTTTATTTATCGATGATATATGTTTTTTTATTAATTCTCATGTGGTTTTATTGTAAATTTTTTATTTTATATTTATGAAAGTCACTGATCATCATGGTGTTAGGGTGTATGATGTTTATAATATTATATACACTAATATTACTATATGATATATTACTAGTGAAAAAACATCATATTTTTGTTAGTGTTATTTGGTATTAAAATTGACTTTAATTAATTTTAATTTGTAATTATATTTGAATTATATATATGAGACTGTGACGTCTCATTCATGAGAAAATTAGGTTGAAACTGAGGTTTAGTCCTCCTATGAGTCGCGATTTGATTAGGAAACATGGATTCAATATATTATTTAGGGTATCAAAAAGGGTTGGGAGATGGGTATTGGTCCACGATCGGTACCTTCCAGTTGTAATGGTGTTGTCGTGATTCCATCATCTAGCTCAAAGGGGTCACATGCATAGTCATCATTAGTTGAATAATATGAGGAGAGTATATTATATTAGTATGATATTATACATAGTAAGCTTAGATAGAAAGAATATAATCTTTAATAGTATGCTTTTCCTCAGGAGGAGCAGCATCGACAACATGAACATATAATGGAGTGAATATGATGACTTACGCATGGTTTAGGGAAGAAGTTCCCTAGTCCTAACCCTTCATCCAATCCCCCTCACCCATTGTGACTTAATGATATTTTTTTAATAAATATATAATCTGTTAAATGGTTTTAAAATTTTAAATTAGAAGTTCAAAATATTTCCTTTTATATGTTTTTTATTCTATTTTTATGTTTTTTACGATGGAATTATATATGAGTAGTAATATATATTTGGTGATAGAATTAATTATCAATTTAAAATATTATTTGTGATGAGGATATATTCTCATCATAAATACTTTATTGTTTTATTTATAATGGACCACGTTTCCATCACAAAAATCAATTAATGATTGATGGATATATCCCTTGAAAAACAATATGTTAGCAACAGACCATCAAAAATAAAATTTATTTTTACTCCATGTTATATAAAAATTATTTAGGAGGGATTCCCATTTAAAATAACTCATCACAAATTATTTATAAAAATTGGTAGTGGTAGAGGTGCATGTTCATTTTACTACACAATGAATTGAATTATCAAATGCTCGTTTACCATATTTTAGATGATCCCTCTAAGGATGAGAGTGAAGATGGTCACAATGTCTACCTAAGAGACCTAAATAAAGATCTATATTTTTAGTTCTTGATGTTATCATTTCTTTCGATGATCTCTAGAAGCTACATGAAAACATGGATTCTTGCATGATGTTGTCTTACCAATGTGATCTTTATCATGAGAAGGCAAGATGGTCAATGTACAAGGTCTCTAAGGCTCTTTGTGTGATAATTCATGAAGATTTGTGTAACACCCCGACCCCAGTTACCCAGAGTCAGTGCATTATTTCATAACATTGGCATGATCACAAAATATCAAGTCTCGAAAGACCGATTAGTTTTATAGCCTGGTAAATACTAGATACATTCATAAAAGCTACATTACATCATAAAGTGAAAAAATATAATAACATGGTCTCCATATTCCACACTCATATCCCCTTCTGACTATCCCTGTAGTTCATTCATAGAATACTTCTTCACATCCTAGAAAATATTAAAACATTGAAAGGGGTGAGCTCAGATGCTTAGTAAGGATAACAATATAGAGGAATCTTTCATAAATAAACAAAAACATTTAAGGCAATGTATAACTAAAAACAAAATCCTTTTAAACTTGAACTTAAACATAATATGGAAAAAGTAAAATGAAATAATATCATTTACTTATTCACATGGATATTCTAATGGTCGAATAATCACATGCAATATCAATAACCACTTTCATAATGATGGAATGCATAGTGCCAGACTATCATAACCACGTAGCCAAGGCCTCGTGCCAAGACCACAAATAAGATTTTGTCAAGGCCTCATGTCAAGACATTAGTTTGTCTCATGAGACCTGCCGATGCATCGAGGAGCTATAGCGGGCTCCACCCGTCACTTATTAAGTCCAATGCAGTCCTCATATGAATAGGTTTAAACATATCATAAACCATAACATAATCGTATCACATAAAACATGCACAAAGGAAACATAACATTTACACATTTCAATTACAAGATATCAATACAACACATTGATATAATAAAAACATTTTCAATACCATTTTCAATACCAAAATAAAATAAAATTAAAACTTTGCAATTATTTTTCATTAAAAAAAGGTTATGGCATGTAGAGGAAGCCGAAACTCAAATAATGGTCCCGGCGGAGGAGAAGTCGTTGTCGCCGCATACGTACAACAAGAAAAACATTCATTTTTGTCGTTTAGTAAAACGATTCGTATAAAAATATTCCTTTTGAATAAATGTAAAAGTCAAAGGGGTTTATACACCGTATAAAAGAAATTTGTGTATAAAACAAAATATGTCTCCATGAATGGAGATTGAGACGAAGTCACTTAAAAAGGTCGTTTTTTAAATAAAATAGATCTATTATGTGTATTCATTATAAGTACACATAAAGAAAGTACAAATACAAGATATGACATAATAATATCATGACATAATTTGAAAGTAGGATATTAACCCAAAGAACGGAAATTGGGTTGAGAAGTTCCCTTACCTTGTGTCCAACTTGACTCGACCGTTCTTTAACCTCCTGAATAATAAACTAGAGTTAATATCTACTTGATTAAGAACATTTTTCAAGTTAATTATCCCTTTTATATCACTTATTACAAATTTATAAAAATTATGTAGTCATTTAAGTTAATAACGGTCGTTTTGTCGATCTTTGGTACTTGAGTCAACAATAAACTTCTTATAATTACAAGTTGTTTATGTGGTAGAATATCCATTATCTCCAGAATTATATTCATGATGTAGATATAATATATATCATATATATCCAGTATATACATTCATTTATAATATTACATAACATTTAGAGGTAAGAAATGAAATGCACCGTTCATGGAGACGGTAAGCCGTACGTACGCATGAACGCTACTTTCATTTCTATTTCATATTTAATGGAATGAAATTATAATTATATAAAGGTATACTATAATTCAAGTATAATATCATGTATAATATCATTTATTCCATCCTTTATACATCCCACATATGGCATTAACTATTCAAATCACTTTGAGGGGGCGGTAGTCCGCACTTCCTAAAATGAAATTATCGTGTTTACCCAGAAATGAAATCGTAAAGGTATGCCATAAATGAAAAATAAAGATTCATAAGGAAAACAAAAACATAATATATATCATATATAAAAATAGTTTCATCATAATGGACACCATGAGAGGTGTTAAAAGAAGATTGAACAATCATCGTTTCGTGAGGCAGAAATTTTCCAACCACAAAAACTGTATGTTCTTTAACCATTAGACGAAGGTGTGTGTATGTGTAAATAAAATCCTTCTCATAAAAACATCCAAGTATATTGGGGATACATGTGTTGTTACAAAATAAAGTAATAAAAAGATTTTAGGGGGTTGTAGAAGAAAAATAAAACAAAATAACACAAGAAAAGACATTACCTTAAAATCGGGTAACTCTTTTTTGATTTGAGACAAAGGCTTCCTTGGGAAGAATTCTTCCCAAAGTGAGGATTCTAGGAGTAATATATGATAGTTGAGAGAGTATTTGGACAGAGGTTGGACGAACCAAATTATAACGACCCATACATTACATACATTGTTAATACTTCAAAATTGAAGCATACTTATTACAACATATAACAAAACCACGAAAGGACTGTATAGGTATAGTGTCTTTAGAAACTGGGAAACATAAAAAACTGGTTCATAAAACATCTACTTTGCCTCCCATTTATTTCATCATATCTAGAGTCCCTTTTTGGAATATTCTACTTAACAACCTTCTTCCTGACCTGGGGAAATAAAACATACAAAAGGGTGAGCTCAAATACTCAGTAAGGGTAAACAAAAGAAATATCAATCACATCATATACATAAGCACATAACTTTTGGAAATATTAACCTGCAAAAGAGATCATAATTTAATAACATGGGATAAATCATAGTAGTGAAATGTGATCCCAATAATCATAACTTAAAACATGAAACTTTGTGGAATACACACATAATCATAGAGAATCATTTCTTATTAGTCAAGACTCATTGTCAAGACTATCTTAGTGGACAAAGTCCATTTCTGAATCGAGTTCACTCCTCGTTTCAGTCCTGTTTCACTGAACTGGTATAACCTACCGTTCCAGCCATGTCTATCTCATGAGATATAAAATATTTACCCAATGCATTGGAGGGATATATAGGTCCCACCCATCTCATAATGATACCATTCTTATGTGTGCCACAAAATCATAAACCATACATCATAGCATAACCCATGTAATAAAAATGGGATTCTTAAACAACATGACATCATAAAACAATTCATATAAGATAAAAGAATTCATAAAAATAATTCCATCACAAAATAATCAAATCAGTGTAATAATAGGGATAAAAACATAACCCTTTATCTTAGATGGAAAATAATTTTGATAAAACACTTGAACTCCATTCTTGAGGAAAATATCCTTTCTTCTTCAAAAACATTTTTCCTTCCTTAACATGTCATAAAACATTAAACTAAAAGAATTTGATTAAAAATAAACTTGAAAACTTTTAAAGTAATCTTCTTGGAAATAATGTTTTAAAAACCCATTCATGCCGTATAAGTTAAAAAAACATTCTTCGTACTTTTGTCGGAAAAGTAAAAAAGTACCTCGTATGAAAAACGACAAAAGATTCTTTTCTTATCCTTTAATAAAAACTCACCGAAGGGTAAAATTGGATTTAAACAATTGTAGGTGGATGGAAATAATATTACATATTGAGGAAACATGGATGTGGATGATAAAATACACCCCAGTAAATTCTGAAGTATAAACAATCTCGAATAAAAATGAGATTGTGATATTTCCCTTACCTTAGGTCCGTTTTTCTTCGTAAGTGTCCGAACCTCCTGTATAATGATTTAAATAATGTTATTGACTTATTCCAGAATCATACTTATTTTTATTATATCATATATGGTCATATTATTAGCTTCTTAGTAGTAATATTTCATTGCTACTTGTTATTCGGGTGTTTATAACTTTTTGTTCTTATGCGTGTCTTGTTGAATAAATTATTATTCTTCTCTTTAGGTTATAGATACCTCATTTACAGAATGTTATTACTGTAATATATATCATATTAATTCACTCAATTCATTTATATAATCATTATGAAATGAATATCATGTAGAACGATTCGCATCACATCGTGGAGACGGTATTCCGTACGTACGTACGAGTGATGATATCGTTCCTATGATCGTGGAATTGTATTGGAGTGTATGTATAATATTTCAGAATCAGTATTACTTTATAATAGTCATATATAGTCATTATTTACACCATTATACTCATCCAAGTAAGGTGGTGGTGGAAAATAGATTACACCACGGCGTGGAGACGGTATTCCGTACGTACGCACGCGCGGTGATTTCTTTTTCCATAGGATGGATAGATGGTGAAATAGGGTAGTTTAATACTTATAATAACATATCCGTATATTAGTGATACTTATGTTATTACTTCATAATGAAACAACTAAATAATAAGAAGTGGAAGAAGAAATAAAGATGAAAGAATCGGTAACGGACATTACCTCTTCTTTGAAGTGATTCTTTGAGACCTTCTTTTAGGGCACTAAAATTGGTCTTTGAAGAAGACCAGGACCTCTAGGATGTCTCTAGGGAAGTGTAGAGGAGGAATTTTCAGGGTTTGTCCGAGCTTGAAGGCTCAAAGTGGTGTGAGCAAGAGGGGGAGGAGGTGTCCTTTTATAAGGGAGGAGAGGGGCACCTTTGGAAAAACTAAAACTATTATTTTATTATAAAGTCAAATTAGGTTTTAAATAGCTCCAAATTGATATATTTAGAAGCTAAGGTGGGTATGGGTCTAAATACTCTCATCCAATAGAATTTAGACAAGTTTAGGTTCCTATTTTAACCTTATCATTTAGATTTAACATTAAGTTAAATAAGTTTACTTTTACCGTGTCTTCTTGTGTTCTTATACTATAAGGTTAATAAACTTACTATAAGCAGCCAAACGAACCCCAAGTTGTTTATTATTAATATATATAACCTTATCTAAGTCATTTGTCCAAACCTTTGATTTTTAGGAATAAAATTACTAATATAATATTTGTTTTAAAAACTATTTTATGTCATTTTTGACACTATTTGGTAATTGATTTTTGTGAAAATCATAACAGAATGATTAGTTCAAAAAAAGTTAATTAAATCAATACTAACATGTCATATTAACCTAGAAAATTAGTGGAATTTATAAAAAGTCTCAAATTACATTTATTTTGGTGTTTATAACATTAATTATGTCAATATTTCATTAATAAGATAATTACTGCATCATCTTTGTGTCATAAATAAATTAAATTATTTAATGTCTAAAAATTACAAATAAAATACCATTATGTAGGAAAGCATTTTAGATTTCTAATGAATATTTATAGTCGAATTTATCTTATGTATAACCCCATATTAAAAATTATTTACTTATTAAACTTTGATTTTAACTATTTTAACCCTTTTTTAAATAAATTAATAATAAATGTCATAATCTAATCCATGTGGGCCTAAATGGTCATATTTTATTCCTAAGTTTGTTTTTGGTCAAATTACACGTGTCCAATAGAATTAGGACATGTGTTAGGGTAATAATAATATCATATTTACCCTTAATTACCCTATTTACTTTTAACCGTGGTAAAAAAAGTAAAAAGTTACTATTCACCAAAAAATTATTTTCATCTCATTGAACCACATTTTACTTACTGACATCAACCGTGTCTCTCTGATTTTCGAAATTCCACTCAAAGAAGCGGTAAAATTAAGTTTTATGAAAAATTCAGTTTTTTAACTACCACTTAGTGGTTTCACTATTCATCAAAAATTGAAAGTTTTCAGAAAAATTCCAAAAATTCACCCTAGGCTAATTTCGATATTCTGAATCCAAAAATGAAGTCCATTTTGAAAAATAAAATTTATAAAATTTCAAAAAGTGGTTATTACTATTCGTAACGGCTAGTTTTAATAATATTTTAATAGCATATCATTGTTTAGTGAAACTCGGTATTGCGTACGACGCAAGTTATCGAGGAAGGTTGCGATTTCGTGTAAAGCAAGCCAAGCAAGTGTTGTGTAGAAAAAGATTCCTTTTATGATTTATATAACATAAAAGTCTCAGGTGTTACATTCTACCTCCCTTAAAATTAATTTCACCCTTGAAATTCGTCACTTTGTAACAAATAGATGAGGATATCTCTCCCTTATCATATCCTCAAGCTCCCATGTAGCTTCTTCTAATTGGTGGTTCCTCCATAAAACTTTCACCAATCGAGTGGTCTTGTTTCGTAATAATTTTTCGCTACGATCCAGAATCTCAATCGGTTGTTCTTCATAAGAAAGATCTTGCTCCAGCGGTACAACTTCTGAGCTAAGTACATGTGAAGGATCAGGTATGTACTTTCTCATGAGAGATGCATGGAACACATCGTGAACTTGAGAGAGATTCGGTGGAAGCGCCAATAGGTAAGATACCTTCCCAACACGATCCATTATTTCGAAAGGACCGATATATCTATGGATCAACTTCCCCTTCTTTCCAAATCTCATGACCCTCTTCTAGGGAGATATTCGTAAGAACACTTTATCACCCACTTCAAACTCTAGGTCTTTTCTTCGGTTGTCGGCATAACTTTTCTGTCGACTCTGAGCTGCTCTTATGTGTTGTTGAATAGATCTGACCTTTTCTGCCATTTCATCAACGAGATCAGGTCCTAATATCTTTCTTTCCCCAACTTCATCCCAGCAAGTTGGAGTCCTGCATTTCTTTACATAGAGGGATTCATAAGGAGCCATATGAATACTGGAGTGAAAGCTATTATTATAAGAAAATTCCACCAAAGGTAGGTGTTGATCCCAACCACATTTGAAATCCATAGAGCAAGCTCTCGACATATCTTCTAGGGTTTGAATTGATCTCTCAGACTGACCGTCTGTTTGTCGATGATAAGCAGTGCTGAAACTCAACTCTGTATCCAAAGTATGCTGAAGACTTCGCCAGAACTTCAAGGTAAATCTCGGATCCCGATCAGATATAATAGAAAGTGGCACTCCATGCAATCTTACCACTTCCTTTACATATATCCTGGAAAGCTGATCTAGAGAGAAATCCTCTCTAGTAGAAATTAAATGTGCAGACTTGGTAAGACGATCAACTATGACCCAGATAGCATTATTGCCTTTGGATGTTTTAGGAATTCCTGTGACAAAGTCCATAGTGATGTTTTCCCATTTCCATTCGGTTATGGGTAATGGTTGTAACATCCCCTTAGACTTCTGTCTCTCAGCTTTAACTTGTTGACAAACCAAGAATCGAGAGACATATTCAGCAACATCTCTTTTCATGCCATCCTACCAGAAGTACTCTTTCAGGTCCCTATACATCTTCGTGCTTCCAGGATAAATAGAGAATGAAGAACTATGAGCCTCATCCAGCAGCTCCTTCTTTAATTCGGGAATTGGAGGAACACAAACCCGATTCCTGAACTTTATTATCCCATCACAATCAAGGTTGAATTCAGGAACATTTCTCACCTTCTTTTTTAACTCGACATCTTCTTTCTGTGCCTCTTTAATCTTCACATGTATAGATGGTTGAACATTCATTTGAGAAAGATAATATTTTTCCCCTTCCATTATAATTCCAAGATACATCCTTTGTAAATCCATAAATATTGGATCTTTTGTGATCCTCATATTGGATAAACTAGCATGGTCTTGTCGACTTAATGCATCTGCCACCTTGTTTGCTTTCCCAGGGTGGTAATGGATTGAGCAGTCATAATCCTTAATTAGCTCCAACCATCTTCTTTGAAGCATATTCAGCTCCTTTTGTGTGAAAATATACTTTAAACTTTTATGATCAGTATAAATATCACACCTTTAACCATAAAGGTAATGCCTCCAAATCTTTAATGAAAAGATTACTACAGCTAACTCCAAATCATGTGTTGGGTAATTTTGCTCATGTATTTTCAACTGTCGTGAGGCATAAGCTATCACCATATCATTTTGCATAAGAACACACCCCAATCCCTTCTTGGATTCATCACTATAGATCACAAACCTTTCTCCACTACAAGGCAGTGTGAGCACAGGTGCACTGGATAACCTTCTTTTCAACTCCTTGAAATTCTCTTCACATTCTTCCGTCCAAACAAACTTAACTCCTTTATGAGTCAACTTGGTGAGTGGATTAGATAATCGTGAAAAATCTTTCACAAAACATCGATAATATCCAGCCAAACCAAGAAAACTTCGGATCTCAGTTGCTGTTGTTGGTCTCTACCATCTTTCGATAACCTCTTTTTTTGCTGGATCCACAGATATCCCCTCTTTTGAGATTATGTGACCCAAAAATGTAACTTTTTGAAGCCAAAATTCACACTTGGTAAATTTGGCATAAAGCTTATCCTTTCTCAAGGTCTTCAATATAATTCTCAAGTGATCTTCATGTTCTTCCTTGCTCTATGAATAGACAAGAATATCATCTATAAGGACTACCACAAACTGATCAAGATAGTCTCTAAAGACTCTATTCATTAGATCCATGAAGATAGCAGGGGCATTAGTAAGACCAAATGGAATCACTATAAATTCATAGTGTCCATACCTTGTACGGAAAGTCGTCTTTGGTATATCCTTCCTTTTGACCCTTAATTGATGATACCCTGAACGAAGATCAATCTTGGAAAAGTGTTGAGCTCCGCGTAGTTGTTCAAATAGGTCATCAATGAGCGGGAGAGGATATTTGTTCTTGATAGTGATCTTGTTAAGTTCTCGATAATCAATGCAGAGTCTCATTGATCCATCGTTCTTCTTAAAAAATAGAACAGGTGCTCCCCAAGGTGACGCACTAGGGCGTATGAATCCCTTATCAAGATTCTCTTGGAGTTGCTTCTTCAATTCTTGCAACTCAATTGGGGCCATTCTATAAGGTGTCTTTGAAATAGGCAAAGCACCCGGTACGAGTTCTATTGAAAACTCAACTTCACGATTTGGTGGAATACCCGATAATACCTCTGGAAATACATCATCAAACTCCCATAAAATGGGCATATTCTTAATCTTGAGTTTCTCACCAACCAATTGAGATAAATAACCTTCATTTAGTGGAATCAAGACCCATAAGGTAGAAGGAATTTCCACTGGAAGGTTATGTTCATCCTTGCATTGATAGATGATCATAGATTGATCTGGAATATGAAATGTGACTTCCCTTCATTGGAAATTTATATGAGCTCCATATAAAGAAAGTCAATCCATGCCAAGAATCACATCAAATTCCACTATAGGAAGGATCACAAGATTTGTAGGAAGCACTTTCCCACAAACTTCGATCGAAGAAGAATTATAAACTTTTGATGCGACTGTTGTGCCATTAGGTGTTGTCACAACTAACTCAACATCTAATTGTTGAGGTAATACGGTGATACCCTTAGAAACTTCTTCAGAAATAAAAGAGTGGGTGGATCCAGAATCAAATAAAACATTTTCTACTTTAGAGTGGATGGTAAGTGTACCTTTCACCACATCGTTATCGTACTCCACATCGCTGATAGAAATTTCTTGTGACTTTCCTTTGTCTTTAGCCTTAAGAGTTTGTTGACGTCGACCATCATCATCAACCCTTGGATTAGGGCATTTATTGGCATAATGTCCCATCTCCTTGCACTTGAAACATTGAAGTATAGTAGGTTCATTCTGTGTATCCCTTCCTTTGTTTGCATCATTAGACATCTTCTTCCCATCATCGCGGCATTCAAATGCCCGATGACCTTCCTTTCCACATTTTAAACATTTACTTGTCCCTTTAAGACAACTTCATCCATGTTTCTTTCCACACTTTGAGCATAAGGGAAAGCTCATCTTCTTTTCAGTGTGCTCTTTAGATTTTCCTTTGAATTCCATTTTCCTCTTCTTATCAAACCCATATGACTGATGGGTTACTCCAATCTCCATATCAACTTTGAGAGCACATCGAATGATTTCCTCATAGCTATTGAAGTCCCTTGTGGCTAAGGCCCTTCGAAGACTTGGTTTTAAGCCACTAAAGAATTGATCGATCTTACTCTCAGGTTGGATAATAATACCAGAAGTGTACCTTGCAAGTCTTGTAAAATTTTCTTCCTAGGTACCAACAGATTCATCATCCTTTTTCTTCAGTTCAAGAAACTCTTTCTCCATCTTTGTTCGGAGAATACGAGGGAAGTACTTATTGAAAAATAAGTTCTTGAACTCATCCCATTCCATGGACTCAATTTCATCCCTTTGCCTCGTATTATTAATAAGATTCCACCATTGATCAGCATCTCATTCCAAACGATACACTGCTAAGATGACTTTATCATGCTCAGAACATTGAAGAACTGAAAATATATTTTCAGTAGTACTAATCCATTGTTCAGAAACTAATGGATCAGTAGACCCGCTAAAAGAAGGTGGACGCTGTCTCATGAAGGATTCAACAGAATGTTGCTCCTTCCTTTACTCGTTTGGAAGTCCTGCATGATTCATAGCTTGAGAAAGTTGTGTGAGCATGGCTACAAGATTTTGCATTCCATCTCCCATAACGTTTGGTTGCTCAGGGGGACAATCATTGCATTGCCCGTCGCATTCCGCATTAACACGATTCCTTCGGGTTCCAGCCATTGACTAAAACCAAGAAGAATAGTGTGAGCAACACTAATTATAATAGGAAAACCACATAATCAAGAATATGATTTCACACTTAAGGTATTATCCTAGGTTATTCATGGCCATTTCTAAAACCCTAATATTGTGTTCTATTCTTAGACTTATCCTTAGGGTTCTTACTAAGGCTTTCGCATCCTAGTTTCAAAAGGTTGACTATACCTTTCCTATGATACCAACTATAATGACACATAATTTACATACATTGTTAATACTTCAAAATTGAAGAATACTTATTACAATATATAACAAAACCACGAAAGGACCATATAGGTATAGTGTCTTTAGAAACTAGGAAACATAAACAACTGGTTCATAAAGCATCTACTTTGCCTCCCATTTATTTCATCATATCTAGAGTCCCTTTTTGGCATATTCTACTTAACAACCTTCTTCCTGACCTGGGGAAATAAAACATACAAAAGGGTGAGCTCAAATGCTCAGTAAGGGTAAAAAAAATATCAATCACATCATATACATAAGCACATAACTTTTAGAAATCTTAACCTGCAAAAGATATCATAATTTAATAACATGGGATAAATCATAGTAGTGAAATGTGATCCCAATAATCATAACTTAAAACATGAAACTTTTTGGAATACACACATAATCATAGAGAATCATTTCTTATTAGTCAAGACTCATTTCCAAGACTATCTTAGTGGACAAAGTCCATTTCTGAATCGAGTTCAATCCTCGTTTCAGTCCTGTTTCACTGAACCGGTATAACCTACCATTCCAACCATGTCTATCTCATGAGATATAAAATCTTTACCCAATGCATTGGAGGGAGATATAGGTCCCACCCATCTCATAATGATACCATTCTTATGTGTGCCACAAAATCATAAACCATACATCATAGCATAACCCATGTAATAAAAATGGGATTCTTAAACAACATGACATCATAAAACAATTCAAATAAGATAAAGGAATTCATAAAAATAATTCCATCACAACATAATCAAATAAATGTAATAATAGGGATAAAAACATAACCCTTTATTATCTTAGATGGAAAATAATTTTGATAAAACACTTGAACTCCATTCTTGAGGAAAATATCCTTTCTTCTTCAAAAACATGTTTCCTTTCTTAACATGTCATACAAATTTAAACTAAAATAAGTTGATTAAAAATAAACTTGAAAACTTGTAAAGTAAGCTTCTTGGAAATAATGTGTTAAAAATCCATTCATGCCATATAAGTTAAAAAAACATTCTTCGTACTTTTGTCGGAAAAGTCAAAAAGTACCTCGTACGAAAAACGACAAAAGATTCATTTCATATCCTTTAATAAAAACTCACTGAAGGGTAAAATTGCATTTAAACAATTGTAGGTGGATGTAAATAATATTACATATTGAGGAAACATGGATGTGGATGATAAAATACACCCCAGTAAATTCTGAAGTATAAACAATCTTGAATAAAAATGAGATTGTGATATTTCCCTTACCTTAGGTCCATTTTTCTTCGTAAGTGTCGGAACCTCCTGTATAATGATTTAAATAATGTTATTGACTTATTACAAAATCATAATTATTTTTATGATATCATATATGGTCATATTCTTAGCTTCTTAGTAGTAATATTTCATTGCTACTTGTTGTTCGGGTGTTTATAACTTTTTGTTCTTATGCGTGTCTTGTTGAATAAATTCGTATTCTTCTATTTAGGTTATAGATACCTAATTTCCAGAATGGTATTAATGTAGTATATATCATATTCATTCATTCAATTCATTTATATAGTCATTATGAAATTAAGATCATGTAGAACGAGCCGCATCACATCGTGGAGACGGTATTCCGTACGTACGCACGAGTGATGATATCGTTCCTATAATCATGGAATTGTATTGGAGTGTATGTATACTATTTCAGAATCAGTATTACTTTATAATAGTCATATATAGTCATTATTTACACCATTATACCCATCCAAGTAAGGTGGTGGTGGAAAATAGATTACACCACGGCGTGGAGACGGTATTCCGTACGTACGCACGCGCGGTGATTTATTTTTCTGTAGGATGGATAGATGGTGAAATAGGGTTGTTTCATACAAATAATAACATATCAGTATATGAGTGATACTGATGTTATTACTTCATAATTAAACAAATAAATAAGAAAAAGTGGAAGAAGAAATAAAGATGAAAGAATTGGTAACGGACATTACCTCTTCTTTGAAGTGCTTCTTTGAGACCTTCTTTTAGGGCACTAAAATTGGTCTTTGAAGAAGACCAGGACCTCTAGGATGTCTCTAGGGAAGTGTATAGGAGGAATGTTCAGGGGTTGGACGATCTTGAAGGCTCAAAGTGGTGTGAGAAAGAGGGGGAGGAGGTGTCCTTTTATAAGGGAGGAGAGGGGCACCTTTGGAAAAACTAAAACTATTATTTTATTATAAAGTCAAATTCGGTTTTAAATATCTCAAAATTGATATATTTAGAAGCTAAGGTGGGGATGGGTCGAAATACTCTCATCCAATAGAATTTATACATGTTTAGGCTCCTATTTTAACCTTATCATTTAGATTTAACATTAAGTTAAATAAGTTTACTTTTACCGTGTCTTCTTGTGTTCTTATACTATAAGGTTAATAAACTTACTATAAGCAGCCAAACGAACCCCCAAGTTGTTTATTATTAATATATATAACCTTATCTAATTAATTTGGCCGAACCTTAGATTTTTAGGAATAAAATTACTAATTTAATATTTGTTTTAAAAACTATTTTATGTCAATTTTGACACTATTTGGTAATTGATTTTTGTGAAAATCATAACAGAATGATTAGTTCGAAAAAAGTTAATTAAATCAATAATAACATGTAATATTAACCTAGAAAATTATTGTAATTCATAAAAGGTCTCAAATTACATTTATTTTGGTGTTTATAACATTAATTATGTCAATATTTCATTAATAAGATAATCACTGCATCATCTTTGTGTCATAAATAAATTAAATTATTTAATGTCTAAAAATTACAAATAAAATACCATTATGTAGGAAATCTTTTTATCTTTCTAATGAATATTTATAGTCGAATTTATCTTATGTATAACCCCATATTAAAAATTATTTACCTATTAAACTTTGATTTTAACTATTTTAACCCTTCTTTAAATAAATTAATAATAAATGTCCTAATCTAATCCAAGTGGGCCTAAATGGTCATATTTTATTCCTAAGTTTGTTTTTGGTCGAATTACACTCATCCAATAGAATTAGGACATGTGTTAGGGTAATAATAATATCATCTTTACCCTTAATTACCCTATTTACTTTTAACCGTGGTAAAAAAGTAAAAAGTTACTATTCACCAAAAAATTATTTTCATCTCATTGAACCACATTTTACTTACTGACATCAACCGTGTCTCTTGGATTTTCTAAATTCCACTCACAAAAGCGGTAAAATTAAGTTTTATGAAAAATTCAGTTTTTTAACTACCACTTAGTGGTTTCACTATTCATCAAAAATTGAAAGTTTTTAGAAAAATACCAAAATTTCACCCTAGGCTAATTTCGATATTCTGAATCCAAAAATGAAGTCCATTTTGAAAAATAAAATTTATAAAATTTCAAAATGTGGTTATTACTATTCGTAACGGCTAGTTTTAATAATATTTTAATAGCATATCATTATTTAGTGAAACTCGGTATTGCGTACGACGCTAGCTATCGAGGAAGGTCGTGATTTCGTGTAAAGCAATCCAAGAAACTATTGTGTAGAAAAAGATTCCTTTTATGATTTATATAACATAAAAGTCTCGGGTGTTACACAAATGGCTTGGAAGGTGTGAATAAGGTGGTAGTGGTGGAGGCCTTTTATAAGAGGAGAGGAGGGGCACTCTTGGAAAGTAATAAAATGTTACTTTATTATATAATGTGTTTCGGATTTTAAAGGTCCCAAACTTATATATTTCGAGGATAAGGTGATAAGGGTTCTAAATCCACCCATCCAATAGGTTTTTGACATGTTTAGGTCTTATATTTTACATTATCTTTTCATTTTATTTAAATCATTAAAAAATGACGTAATCGTTGCATCATCATGGTTTCATAAATACTTTAATTTATTTAATGTCTAAAAATTATAAAAAAGCTATCATGATGTAGGAAATCTATTTATATTTCTAATGAATATTTATAGTCAAAAATATGACTTGTATAACCCCATTTAAAAAAAAATTAGTAAAAAAACTCATGTTTGTGACATTTTTATTTTAACATTAAATAAAAAGTTTTTAATATCATTTTCCTACCAAAGTGGCTCCATGGGGTCCCAAAGTTTACCCATGGATTGTCTTGGTCGGCCATGACTCATCCAATAAGGGTAGGACAAGTGTAAATGTATTTTCATATTTTTATAATATCATTTTTACCTTAAATTTCACTAATTACCTTTAATCGCGATTAATTAAACTTAAAAGTTACTATTCACCAAAAATTATTTTAATCCCATTGAACCACATTTTACTTCATAATGACAACCATGTATGTCGAATTTTTGAAAATCAAATCACAGAAGTGGTAATGTTTCATTTAAACGAAATATCAGTTTTTTAACTACCACTTAGTGGTTTCACTATTCATCAAAAATTGATGTTTTTCAGGACAATGCCAAAATTTCACCCTAAGCTATAATTGATATTCCGAATTAAAAAATGATGTCTATTTTATGAAATTCCAAACATATAAGTTGCATTAATTAATTTTATAATTAATTCCCGCTGTCACAACAAATAGCGTGTTTTTAAGAAAAAATATATATCAAAAGATTGACAATTGTTTATATCCAATTTCATAGTGAAATTAATTATAATGAACACCATTGGATAAAATGGTAAAAATATATTCTAATTATACTTTAAAACCACTAAATAGTATAATTTATCACTATAAATTATTTTTA
This sequence comes from Viscum album, assembly GCA_963277665.1. Classification (NCBI taxonomy): domain Eukaryota; kingdom Viridiplantae; phylum Streptophyta; class Magnoliopsida; order Santalales; family Viscaceae; genus Viscum; species Viscum album. Next base: position 1,664,391,652 of record OY728126.1, on the reverse strand, counting down.
TTAAAAAAGTTGTTTTTAAGCATTTTTCACTATTCATAGAAAATTGGAAGTTCTCAAAAAAAATACCAAAAATTCAACATAGGCTAATTTCGATATTTCGAATCCAAATATGAAATCCATTTTGAAATATAAAATATATATAATTTCAAAAAGTGGGTATTACTATTCATAATGGCTATTTTGATTGGTCGCGGTGTGTTAGAATCTCAAACTTGCGTATAATGCAAACTATTGCATTATTGAAAGAGAAGCGTATCATGGAATCTCGGGGTGTTACAATTTATCTCTTGATAGACCTAATATAGTCAAGATGATTATATATATTGATCATTTGGACTTCATGGGTTTTATTTTATCTAATGAGATGCGTAATGAACTCATACACACTTCACTCCTTCAAATATTTTATATTTTTATATTAAATTATAAAAATAATAATATTTATAATTCACTCCTAGATATTAATAGACTAATTTTAATAGAATATATGTATATGATCCAAGAAAAACCTAGTTTCCTTGTCGTGATCAAGTGGAAGAGAAATGAAAAGATCCCATAGAATATTTACAATTCTAAGGCATCAATGCACCACCTAAAAAAACCAAAGGATCCAGAGGCCAGCTAAGGAGTGTGATGAAGAAAGTTTTTTATGTGCTGGGAAGGGCCACTACAAGAATAATTTCACTAGTGTAAGGAATAAAGGGTAAGGTTCATGTGTTTTTTTTAACAAAATTGATCTCTCCATATATGGTTGTTGGTTATTAGATATAGCTTTTTTATCACATTTATATCCAAATAAAGGGCCCATATTGATTCATAAAGTCTATGAAAGTTGGGTTTGATTATTGAGCTGCCTATATAGAAAGACTAATTGACTTATCTATAAGATAATATTACATTACATTGTAGATGGGATTGATTTAGGCCTTGAATAATTTTTATTATATTCTAAGTATTACCAAAAACATTATATCCATGTACAATTTAGTCACAGATGGATTTTTATTCCAGATTGTGAATAAAATCTTCTAATTTTAAAATATATACTTTTCAATAGTATAGGGAACTTTAAGAATGATATTTATGTGCTAGACTATGAAAAAAAATATTGGAAGTCGATAATGATTATAGTTCCCATTACTCATATCACACTTAGTTGTGGAATCATCGACTTGGTTAGGTAAATAAGAAGCCCATAAAAATATCAATTAATGTGGGTATTTAGAATCTTTTGAAATAAAACCACTAGGTATTTTTAATGTTTGTATTCAAGGTAAAATTACTAAACCACCAATTGGTAGAAAATATGAAAGGGAAATGGATATTATTGAATTTTTATACACAAACATGTACAGATCATTTCTAGTTGAGTTTTGATATGGTTAATTATAATTGATAACTTTTAAAAATGACTTGATTAGATATGAATATAACTACTTAATGAGTTATAAGTCAAAATCATTTTATAAAATTAATGAGTTTAAGAATGAAGTAAAAAAATCCTCTTGGTAATAGGATAAAAAAAATATTAGACCAAGGTGGATAATATCTTAACCAATAGTTCATAAACTATCCAAAGGAGTTTGGGATTATATCTCAACTCACTCTTCATTGTACACCAGAATGGGATAGTGTTAGTAAAAGGAATAACCACACCTTTTTCGACATGGTGAGGCTGATAATGAGTTAATCATGCATTTTATTATCCTTTTGAGAATATGCATCAAAGGTTGCAGCACACATAACAAATTAATTGCCAACTAAAGTAATAAAAGTAATTTCATATGAGTTAATATATGGTAAGAAATTTTTTATGTCACGTAGTCATGTATTAGGTTAAAAAACATTTTTTATGTCAACTATGGAAAAAATAGCACCCCAAGGCACAAAGTGTATCATAATAGGAAATATAAAGAAAACAAGGGGTATTACTTATATGAAACCTCATATAAAAAGATGATAGTTAAAATACACACCATAGTCCTTGAGAGGTATCATAAAAACCAAATATTTTATAATATATTTATCTTTACACAAATTATAAATTTTTGAGAGATTTATTGGCATGCAACACTGAGGTTAAAATGAACCATGATATATTATAACCTAGTCATTTAATTTAATGATATGAATAGGATTAACCACATTATGAAATATATATTTATACATATTACTAAATTAAGTTTTTTTATTAATTAATAATAAATAAATATCTTTTTTTTAAGTCATTTTAGATTTAAAAAACTATGTTTTCAAAAAAAATGGTTTTTATTTTATTTTGGTGCATGGACTATTTTCATTGTGATTTAAAAACTTATATGAAATTTTATTTCTAAAAATTATAAAAATGAATGTTGAAAAATTTATTCTATATTTACTATCTATAGGTACAAATTTTGTAATAATTTTATCTTATTTTTTCGTTATGAGTAGTAACTACGATAAATTTTCATCATCTCAGTAAGGGTAAAATGGGTAAAATGATGTTAAAACTCTGAGATAAGGTCTCAAAATCAACCCAAAACATAATTTTATTTCATTTTATTTGAATAATTATTCTATATCCATCTTAAATTATAATATATTGTATTTTGGTTTCTTTTTTCCATTGATAATGACAATTACATTATTTTAAGTTAAGAAAATTAATAAATGTCACCCTCTTTATTTTAATATCTATAATACATTTTTATTGGTATAAAAAATTAATCATTGGTCATAAATATTTTTCTAATATTAATAAATTATATTTATGATAGTAATTTATTTATAATTTTTAGTGGTAATATAATTACCTTAAACTCATATGAAACGACGATACAGTGCTTGTCCAAGCAGTAGATAAATCATGGTAAATGATTTTAAAAATTATAAAATCAATATCTTTAGGATGATTTTTTTCATTAAATTAATATAATTGGAAATAATAAATAATAAATTATTTTAATTATGTTTATATTTGAATTATATTTCTATCTTGATGTCTTTGAAGTCAAATTAAATAAACTATCCCAAGATTGACTTTATTGATATCTTATATTTAATAATATTTTAATAAAGTATTTAAGAATGGAAAAAACTATTAGATGGGAAATTTGGAATTTAAAATGGTCTAAAATTTCTTATATTGACCATTTTTTATCCACTTTTCTACTTACAAGTAAATTTATGACCCTTAATGTCTGAAAATGTGTTACTATGGTTAAGGTAAAAATGGTTAACAAAGGGCTTAAACCAAAAGATAGGGTTAAAAATGAAAAAAATACATATCTAAATTTTATTTAATGATGATATTTAGACATTATAAACTTTTTTTAAAATTAATATAAATTTTGAAGAATTATACTTGAGAAAGTCATTAAATATATTTAAATCCAATAAGTAATTCCAAGTGTGTCATTACCCTCACTTATTATATGAAACCACATATTATCCTTTATAAAAAATGTTTGAGAACTATATCTTAAATAAAACATACCATAATATTTTCCATGATTCCTTCCCCACTTCCAATAACTTTTTTTATTCCCATAACACCATCCTATTAAGGTTTGAGGAGTAACCCAAAGGAGGTCTTTCAATGAACTCGTAATTGTCTCACCCTATTATTTAAAACATTATGTCTTCATATACATCATATTAATATATTTTATCTTTAATAACATGATTAATATATTATAATAAATATATTGAGATGTTATTAGGATTATTTAACATCCATTTTACACCTTCTTTCTAATAAATGGAAAATGAAGTTATCACTCATGTGTACGTGTAGACAATGACCTCCACGTAGTGATAGGATTTATTTTACATAATAATATATAATGATTGGTTATTATGATGGATTTAATATTTTTATATGTTATTTATGAAATAATTTTTATTCTATAATTATAATATATTATCTGCCTTCTTACCTTATCATCCATTGGAAAATGATAATGTTGCTCATGCCTACTTTTGGACTACCACCTCTACAAAGCGATGTGATTCATTTTTCATTTCCAATTTACATGGATTCTATTAAGGGTAGGTAAAACGAATATATATGATATTTAAGATATTATAATAATTATAAAAAATTTAATTTCTATTTACCTTTCTTTTATTCCTTTCAATAAAAAATTTGAAATATCACTCATGCGAATGAATGGGCTACCATCACCACGAAGTGACGCGGTTCATTTTTATTCACAGGTTTATATGAATGATTATAAAAGTATATAAGATGAATAAATATGATACTTATTTAAATATTTATATTTTATATATTATGAAAATATGACCATAGTGAAATTACCAAAACTATTAAACTGAAAGTTTCATGGAAAACAGACTAGTTTTCACCCGAATGTCCATTTTAATGGAAAAATCATAAAAGGATAATTAGATATTATAAGGGAATGATAAATAGTAATTTATGAAGGAATATATTTCTTTGGTATTTTTATAATACATATATATATGTTATACAATATATTTAAATATGTATGAAGCAATACGGTACATTAGATAAGAGTTCTCTATCACAATATTATTTCATTGAGACATGTTTGATATTATGCACCCATTTGTGTTTTTTAGGTCTATATTCTAACCATTTGTAATTTTATATTTTTTATAGTTATTTAATGATTTTATTTAAATTCAAAATTCTAAATATTTCATCCAATGGGTTTTTATTTGAGAGTTATCAAAGTTGTAAGGGTTTCTCATCTTACGTTTATTTCTATGGGATTTATGTCATGTTCATCAATTATTTACTATGTGTAGTGTATATACTTACCATGAATGTATCTCATGATTCTTCTCATAAAAATTATGGGTATTTAAAATTACATCTAAGGTTCTCTCTTACACAGGTATTTGATTTAACAATTACCAGTGTGGTCTGGAATTTATGTTTCAATCTCATTTTAATCACCATTGTTTATGCATGATTTTCCATTGAGAGAAATTATTTGGATCATTTAATTTAAACAACATTTATTTTATTCTACTCTAGTTATTCCTATAATTTTCTTGTATTATTACTATTTTACTCTCTTTGGTACTTAAAATTATCAATGAAATGTTTTTAAATAAATACTGATTTAATTTTCTATTTACTCAACAAACTTTTTCTTCCATGTTTATGCTCTTAAAAATAATTTTTTGGAAGTATTTTATAATACTTAAAATGTTTTAAAAAGATCATTTTCATTACCATTTACATTAATTAAACTATTTTAAAACGAATAATTTTAAATATTTTTTTTGAATAAGTCATTTATGACTTTTACATAGGAGTGAAAAGAACATTATATTTTAACATAGACAGTATGAATGGATTTTCCCATCATCATGATCATTCATTAATTTGAATATTATTTTAAAATTTTCCATGGTTATTTTGAATGAAAATTTATTTATAAATATTTCTTGTATTTTTAGTTAAAAATGTATCAAATGAAAATGATATTTTCTCATGTTTTTTAGGAAAGGGTTAAATAATATTTAAAAGAAATTTTTCATCTATATCAACATCCTTTACGGATTATTATTCTTTACTAGGGATATGATATTATGATCCCATCAAATTTAATTCTCAATATCTTTTATGATAACAATTATTTAAGGATTATTCTAATGAAACCAATTTCTTTCCCATGTGTTAATTAAGTTATGATGAAATTGAAGTTCTTTATGATCATTGGAACCACTAGGAAGGTGGAGTTGAATAAGTGGAAACTTTTATAATTTTAAATTATCTAAAATAAACCCCTGAAACAAGTTTGAGTTTTTATACTTATAAATGTTTTTAAACTAACTCACAATCATGAAATGATATTAAAGTAATGAAAGTCACATAAGATTTAAAATGATTGTTCTCTATATAAGAACCTACATCCTTTCCATGGAGACTCCAATCAGTAAATGGAAATTTAATAGTAATAAGAAGGGAATAAAACTTGATTTGACTCTTATTATACTTCTTATATATCCCAATATGTATTTTTATATTTACTTATTCTAGTTAAAGAATTTATCTTATAAAACTTGATCCAACAAAATGGGTGAACCTCATAAAAATCTCCCCCAAAGATAATCTAGAATTAATCTTTTTGATTTCCTTCATTCGATAAGTGTCAATATGGTGTGATTCACCTATTTTTAGTGAAACTTTTTTTATTGAACCTCCCTAAAACAATTCATGATATTCTGAGATCTATATAATAAACCAAACTCATGCACCACTGGCTCAACTTGGGGACCTTTTTTTATATATTCTATATGGTACTTCTGAGAGAAATATTTATCTAGTATACTCTGATTACTACATATGTCTGATGTGAATGATTGAAAATTTTGTCTAATAATCTAACTAGAATCTTTATCTTGTATCTTTTCCTTAACTAGAAAGTAATATTGGAAAGAAACTCAATTACCTAAAACTTCAAAATGTTACATTTTTCATATGGAAAAATAGTTTTAATTTATATATTATGAAGTCCACTTTATATAGGCATGCCTAAAATAGAAAAGGTAGGAACCCAATTTCACTTTCCCACTCAAATTATATTCATTGTATGCCTCACAATTCTTATATAACATTAAAGAACATTATTGTAGCTTCATGAATTATATCATCAACATCCTTCATCGAACATCCTTAACCTCATTCGTTAAGGAACACATTCACAATTTCTTATCTCATATAGATGTAAAACTAATTAAAAAACAAATAATCCCAACATGATCATATTAAAAGGGACTTTACACAGTTATGTAATGTTTCTCACAACTTTATCCATTAGGTTTTGTTTTTTGACTTCATAAGAAATATTTCTAGTTATGTCTATTCTATAACCCTTACATATATTCTCTTCAACTGATGCACCTCATAGGAATCCTCTATCCATTGTACTTAAGAAATTTCTATCTGATGAATCTTCATTTCTCTATTGAGTCAATTTTTCTAATCTCAAACTTTATACATTGTTTTGATTCACAAAACTCAATCTAGTAAAAATTCTCAAAATTTCTCATTCGATGAAATTGAATTTTTCTTCTTTATGTTCCTCCATCCAATGGAACCTTCCCTATCCATTTTACTACCTTACATCTTTTTGAAATTTTTCTCTATGTGATGGTTCATCATCCGATGAACTCAAAACATTTCCTTAAAAACTCATTTCTCTTCAAAACTTCTAAATTTATACAACATGTAATAAAAAAAATTCCATTTGAACATCATATAAACTATCTATCTATAAAATTCATCAGGTAGTATCTGGTAATCTAAATCCCTTGAATATAGTTGAATATATTATTATAACTTCTGAATACTTTAGTCACATATGAATTTTCCCATCCAGTTACAATGTTTAGGTTTAGAAAATTTGTACATATTTCTATTATAGACTTATTTCACTTTGTAAAAACTTATAAATATCATCTTCTCACAAAAATTTATTTGGAAACACCAACTATGTTTTGTCTAATAATCTATCTTATAATTTTTACATTTTCATGGATTATAAATTATCTCCTTTAGTCTTCATATGATTTATCTTCATCTTTTTTCACCTATCCAATCATCTGTGTTTGATGATATTTGTTTGGTAATATGAATATGGTAAAGATGCCTTAATTATCTCACATTTAACAACTTCTTCATTCAATAACCTTCCATCTAGTGATCCATTTCCAGAATTCAATTCCCAGAAATCTATTTACGGTATCAGAGTTACAACTCTATATCTCTCTCTATTTTTATCAAATTATTTTATCATTGTGATTTTTAATAATTTTAAAAACATTTATGAATGGATTAGAATCATTTAACTTAAAGAAATTTTCTTAACAAAATAAGGAAACTTCCTAACCTCCTCCACAAACATCATAACAAAAACATTCCAAATTTCAAAAAACTCATTATCACATTATTAACAAAACAATCACAAAAATATGTTCGAAAAAATAAAAACAACATTTTTACAAAAACATTAAAAAGGATATTTTATCTCTCCCCTTTTATTTTTTAGAAACAGTCGCAAAAAACATTTGAAAATAGAAAAAATAAAAACTTGTTTCTTTTCAAAGAAAACACTTCTCAATATTCCTCAATTTTTATCAAATCATAGCCATTCTCATAGATAATTTCATAACACCATACTGATAGATATATTAATATTTTTAAAGAATATTGATCCCCCATTGTAATGTAATTTTGTATCAATGTTAAGATAAAATCCCCTTTAATTCAATCATCTCTATTTTTCAGCACCCCATTTTCTATAAACACATATTCATATTCATAAAAAAAGGAGTTGAAACTATTACTATAAATTTGTACACATTATCCCCCTTTGACTACATAATCTAAAGCATGGTGAGGGTTCTTCCTTAAGAAATTTAGGAATACACTGGTGGGGACTAAACATGTAGTTGCATCCTCATATATTAAAATAATTCCCATGTAAGATACTTGGGGAAAGCATAAGAAATTTGGTACTTTGTGGAAATATATTTAAGAAAAACATCTCCAAAATAACATTTATCCTTTATAAAGTGAAACTTTATATCAATTTTATTTATCTTGAATGTTGTACAGGATTTAGGAAAATATCAATAGAATTTTAATTATCACAATGAATCATCAATGGTTTTATAAAAAAATTATCAAATCATCCAAATGAACTTTCATCCATAACATTTGAGTGAAATATTGGGTGGTGGAAACATATTTTTCTTCAATTATTCCTAAGGTAACTAAACTTTGTTTCTTACTATGCTAGATCACACAACATTCTCTAAATAAAAAAAAGTTCCTCTTAATTATAATATTTTATCATTAAAATATTCATCTCAATCAGCATCAATTTATCCAATAAATATAATGTAATAATTTATTTTATATAATATCCCATAATAATATAATCATTTAACATATCATAGAATTCATTTTTCTACCAGTATATATGATTCTTTTGGATTATTTTGATATTATTCACACAATGTAACAATGTCTGTCCTTAATGATATAAGATAGATCAAAATTCTAATCCACTTCTATAAATCATTATGATTCACACTTTTCCAATATTCATACATACTTATCTTCATGCCAGCATAAATATAAGTAGAAAATTATTTGGAATCTATCATGATGCGCTTCTGAAACAAATCCATAGAATACATTTCTTATGATTGAAAAGTATATCTTTCCTTATGTTGAACTTTTAGAGCCACAAAGAAAGTTAATTTTAAAAGAATATACATTTCTATATTTTCATCAAATCTTCACAATTCTCTTTATAATCTTTCTCTCTATCCCCTTCAAAAATTAACTCATTAATATAAGAAATAAAAATCATGGTATCTATGGTTATCCCATTAAAATATATGTTGTTGTCAACATTTCCATTATAAAAGTTCAACTTCATTAGGAAGATATCATGTTTTTATTACACAACATGTTGATCTTATTTCAATCCATACAAATATTTTTCCAATTTACACAACTTGGTTCCATATTTATCAAGTAAAAGCCAAAAAGTTTGATTAATGTAAAATTCTTATTTAATTTATCCATTTAGAAATTATGACTTGTATCTGTATAATAAACATTTTAAAAATGGTGTGCAGTAACAATTAAAAACATTATTATAATTTACAATATTTAAATGGCGAAATTTTTTATTCAAAACGTAAACCTTCCACCTATGTGTAACCTTTTCAAATAATATGAGCTATGTTTATCAATATTTATTCAGTTCATTTATCTTTCTTATAAACACCCACTTTGTACCTATAATATTATTTCCTGATAGTCATAGAATAAGTTGAAAAGTTTCATTTTTATCAATCTAATATTATTATTCATTGATTTAATAAACCCTTTTTTTCAACTACCTTAAAAATACTTTTGGTTCAATCTGTAAGATTAGTGATGTCTAATTAGCTAACCTCAATTTTCATCTAGTCTGAACCTGATATTTATTTTTTCCAATGATGTTTTCCTATTGAACATGTTTCGGTGGGGTATGAAATTTGGTATATTTTCTATAAGTATCATTTTTTTCATTGTAATATTAATATTAATCTTCATGTACATGTTTTTTCTCACATTCATCTTCACTATTTTTATTCTCATTAAAACTTGTCAATCTTACTTTTATAAAAAAATTGAGAATATTTGTTAAGTAAGTTCGATTTTCATTAACTTTCAAATAATAAAAATCCATCAACATTTGTAAATATTTACTCCAATATTTTTATATTAATATATTGGATGAATATCTAATAAAATTCTATCCTCATATTTTTCATCAAGCATTCCATGATCTGTATTCGTGATCTTTATTAAGAAAGGGGTCCCAAAAACCATGAAATATTTCACTAAATATTTTTTATTATACCACATATAATAGGATGTCTTTTTGGATTCCATCTATAAAAAACATTGGTTTTTTACATGAACAATAATACTAAAGTATTCACTCCAAAAATACTTTGAAATTTTATATTCATCCAGCATACTTCTTCTAATTTACACTAAACTTTTATTTTTTCTTTTCCACATCCATTTTTTTTAGGAGTGTATGGAGAAATATACTAATGTTTGATAATATGTTTCTTCAGATAAAATTAAAAAACCATTCTTATGTACTCCATTCCATTTTTAGAAACCAAATTCAATATATAAACACCCATCTCTCTTCCAACATCCCTACTAAAAAATATGAACATTTATAATGACTCTGATTTATTATTCATAAAAATTATATCATTCATCCATGTAAATTCGTCAATAAATCTGATAAAGTAAAAAAATATTATTTTATTGATTGATGTCTCATCATCCCACAAAGACCAGAGTGTGTAGGCGCAAGTGGTCTGGTGGATTGAATTTTAAATTTATTTAGTTTTCCATTTACAATATTCCATTTTTAACACATTTTTCTAATAATATAATCTTTCCAGTTTAGTTTTAGTAAATTTACAATATAATTTTACTTATAAAAGTTTCTCATAATTTCCTAGAAAATATTTACAAGTCTTTAATTCCCCAACTTATTAGTATCTTCATCAATTAAGTAACATGAGTTACAAGGATCTCTAATCCATAAGTTATTTGTGGTGGTTCCTTCTCCCTTCATAATAAATTTTCTATATTCCACACATATGATGATACAAGAATATTTTCTAAATATAACTTTTTTACCATCATCATAATGTTTTATAACACTCAAAAAGTTTTATTTGTGCCCATAAATATATAAAACAACTTTTGATTTTATTTTTTGAGTTTCAAACTCGACAATTCTTTTTCCTTATATTTTTATCTAACTGTTATTTTTTTAAGTAATAAGTTCACATTATTTTTATTCAGTATTTTTTATGATTTTCATATCACCGATAATGTGTTAGGATAAATCACATTCCAGATTCCAAGTTTGTTTACTTTTTCTATCATTAAAAGTTGTCTCAATAAAAAAAATTGTCCATAAACTTTATTCTTTCCTACTTTCATTTATTTTCTAGAATATGAATATTTTTTAGAAAGACTAATAAAAAATTAAATAGAAAAATAACCTAGTTAGTCACATATTCCATAAACTTCATCCAGAAAACCAAAGGTAATTTTCACTGGAAACTTCCTAGAATCTTGTGATTTATACTTTCTCTCTTCCTATGGAGTAGTAAAGTTTCTATGTTTTCTTCCACTAATTACCTCCCTGATTTCAATAAAAATTTTATGGAGAGACATGTTGTTCCAATAGTTGTAATATTTATCCCCTAAATTCCACAACACTAGAAAAAACCACTGAACCTTAGTCTTTTATGGATATAGGATCCTTCCCTAAATAATGTTAGTTGAGGTTAGTAACATCTTTATTTTTTTCCCTCCTAGCATGGTGAATCTTTATTATAAAGGAACTTTTGTTGATTTGATGGATTTATCACATCTTTTCTCAAACCAATATTTTCCAAAAAAAAACTAAAATATCTAGGGTTAGTAAAATTGGATAAACTTTCACATTTAGTGGGTAAATAATTCATCGTATTCTTAGAATAGATTTTTTAGCATCTTGTGAGGTTTTATATTTTAAATCTGAAGATTTTTTGAAATTTTCAATAATTTTATTTAAGTTACATTAAACCTCAATAAATCAAGATTGATTTTTAAAATTACCATATTCCTTAGCAGTAAGTTTCTTACTAAGATCTTCTATCATATTTACTTGTTTATAAACTTTTAGTTTGATGTTTTTAATTTCCCAAATATACTCATCATATTATTTTAGGATATCATTCCTTCCTTAATTATTATTTACACTTTCTTTCATCAAAGTTTTTATCTATTTATTGATTTTTTTATTTCAATAAAAACATAAAATGAGTTATAATCTCTTATGATATTCACTTTTCGAAGTATGTTCATTATTTCAACATTAGAAAATAAATTCATAATCTTCTAAAAATTTTGACTTTTCATAAATTTTTTTCAATAGATCCATGTTTAACTTTCCTACTCAAAATAATTCTTTATTTCTAACAATAATTATCTTATGTCTATTGGATTTTCTATCCACCTTGGATGTTTTTATCCACTTATTCCACTTATTGTTTTTTATAATCAACGTAATATAATCCAACATTCATCTTAGGAAAATTCATTAAAAAATAAAATGTTCCTCCACAATCGAAACATTTAAGTTGGATATTTTCTTTGAAATTTAATTTTCCTTTTCTTTATTTTTGGAGATAAGATACTTGTTTATTTTATTTTATTATCCATCAACACTTGTATATTCTTATTCATTGAGTTCAACTAACTCATGAACAACATTTTTGATTTTCATATATCTTATAGATTTAAAATCCATTTCATCTTTGATCTTATTTTTAAATGTTGTATATTTCCTCATCTCATATGCAATAATAATTTTATGTAATTTATCAAGAGATAAATAATATTTATCGTCTAAGGAAAAATTTTAGAATCAAATCCATTAGGGATATTTCCCATGAGTTTCTGAACAATGGTATAATATTCCAAACATCTTTATTATAAGGCCCCAGCCTTAAACCTTACTTAAAATTGAATTAAATGAATAATTCACATTGAGGATCTTTTCAGGTTTAGAGTTTTAGAGAATTAGGACATAACTATTACATCTCAAAAGATCACAAAGTAGTCGCTTCTACTAAATTTCCATAAAATAAAAACTCTTTAAAAGAAACATGTATAGTTCCATGTTTTAGGTAGCATGACTTTCCCTTGATCCCATCCTTGACCATATTCCACGCTATGTCGTGTGAAAAACATTTCAAAAACTTGGGATGAGCATAAGAAGCTTAGTAAGGGATACACAAAGAATGAAAACTGTTAGTTTTTCAAAACAACAAGTAAACCATGAATACTTTATCAATGTAATACTTTTCACCTTCATGAAGTAGTAAAAACTTTTCACTGAAAAAAAAAGTATCATTACTTACCTTCTTGTAACCAAAGGATTACCATAAAACCCATATAAATAACACATAACATATATAAAGGTAACTTGGGACATAAACATACTTAAGTGGAATAACCATACGGTCGACTTCCACACATATCACTTAATGGAATAGCCATACGGCCAATCTCCATACATACTTAAGGGAATAGCCATACGACCGACTTCCATACCCAATGCATTGGAGGTTATAACATAACCACCCGTCCTGGTATTCACGGCACCACCCGTCATATGGTTTATAACGTAACCACCTGTTAAAATGTTCAAGTACCAATATAAAATCATAAAACATAAAACCAATATAAAGGAATGATAACATTTCCACATTTCAATCACAATATAATAGAATCCTTTATCAAAACCATTTTCAATACCAAAATACATAAAAGAGTATATGGTATTTATTTCATTTTAAAAACATATCAGATTGTTGAGGAAGCCAAAGACCAAATAATACTCGCGGCGGCGGAAAAGGTCGTTGTCACCGCGTATGTTAAAAAAACATTCCTTTTTGTCGTTTAGTAAAACGCTTCATAGAAAAAGATTCCTTTTGTATAAAAGTAAAAGTCAAAGGGGTTTATACACCGTATAAAAGAAAGTTGTGTATAAAACGAAATATGCCTCAATGAAAGGAGATTGAGACGAAGTCCCTTACAAAGACGATATCCTTGGTTTAAGGATAAATCAATTACATAATTATGTGTGACAAATGAATACAACAAATATAAGTGGATATTAAGTGTAAAATAATCAAAGGTCATTCACACATATTCAAAGGATTACATATTCAATAACAACATGTTGAACCCAAAGAAATCGAAATTGGGTTAAGAAGTTCCCTTGACAGCCTAACGGCGTCACATCAAAATGAGTTGATGAGAGATAAAAAAAAGGGTATCTCATCACTTGGACATAAAATTTACATCAATAAGGATATATGAGAACATATCCCAACATAACAATGTGTAAATTAAAAGACCCAAAAAAATAAGTCTTTTAAAAAAGGGAGGGTGAAAGGTTCCCTTACCGACTTGGGTAACTTTTGAAAAGTACACCCCATTGAAGAAGTGTCATACAATGAATATGTAAATACCCATAAATGGAATTATATTACAATAGGATTGTAATAGTGGGCAGTACATAAACCACTCAATGGAAATTGTGGCAAATGTTGCATAAATCTCACGGGAATAAAAGTGAGATGAAAAATATCTTACGAAAACTCGGCAGCCTAACGGCGCCACTTAAAACTTCCAAAATGGATTGATGAGAGGAAATAGGGTCTCTCATTACATCAAAATAATGTTTACAGAAAGAGTAATATAAAAGAACATCCCCCAACATAACAAATAGGAGCTTAAAAGAAGTGACATAAAGGAGAGTACTTTAAAAGAAAGAGAGAGGTTAGATCTCTTACGAAAATTCGACAGCCTATCGGCGCCACTCAAAACTTCCAAAATGGATTGATGAGAGAGAATAGGGTCTCTCATCACATGAACATAAAAATTACAGTAATATTAATATAAAAGAACATCCCAATAACAATAAAGATGAGCTTTAAAAGGAATGACATAAAAGAGTGTACTTAAAAAGAAAGAGAGGTGTAGGATCCCTTACCTCGGGTCCGACTTGACTCGATCGTTCTTTAATCTCCTGAATAATAAACTTGAGTTAATTTATACTTGCTTAAGAACCTTTTTCAAGTTCATTATTCCTTTTATATCACTTATTACCATGTTATAAACATTATTTAATCATTTAAGTTAATCATGTTTGTTTTGTCGATATTTGGTTCTTAAGTCGAAAGTGGACTTCTTACAAATACATGTTGTTCGTGTGGTCAAAGGTTCTTCATATCCAAAAATGAAATTCCTGATTTGGATATCATATATATAATATATATCCATCATATAAATGTATTTATAAAATCACATAATAATTTAGAGGAAAGAAATGAAATGCACCGTTCATGGAGACGGTAAGCCGTACGTACGCATGAACGCTACTTTCATTTCTATGTCGTATTAATGGAATTAAAACTATATGAGAGGTATGTATATTTTAATTACAGAATTATATTAATCATTTAGATGTATCATACATCATATATATCCATTATATATATGTACTTATAATAGTACATTACATTTGGGGATAAGAAATGAAATGCACCGTTCATGGAGACGGTAAGCCGTACGTACGCATGAACGCTACTTTCATTTCTATCTCATACTTTAATGGAAAGAAATAATAATGATATAGAGGTAAATAATAATTCCAGTATAACATCATATATAATAACATTAAATCCATCCTTTATACGTCCCACGTATGGCATTAACGAATCACATCACTTTGAGGGGGCGGTAGTCCGCTCTTCCTAAAATGAAGATATCACGTATACCCATAATGGAAGCCATAAAGGTAAGACACAAATGAAAAATAAATAAGAATAAGTAAAACATAAACATATTATATATCATATATAAAAATAGTGACATCATAATGGCCACCTTTGAAGGTGTTAAATGAGTATTGAACAATCATCGTTTTGGGAGGCACAATTTCGCCATCCACGGAAACCATATGTTCTTTAACCATTTGATGTAGTTGTGTGAGAGTGTAGATCGAATAAATCTTATAACAACATCCTAGTATATTGAAGATACTGTTGTTGTTACAAAATAAATAAATAAAAAGAGTTTAGGGGGTTGGAGAAGCAAAATAAAACAAATGAAACATGAGAGAATGAATTACCTTTAAAAGTGTAACTCCTTTTGATTTGAGCCTAAAGGCTTCCTTTGAAAGGATTATGCCCAAAGAGAATCCTCTAGGATTAGGAGAGGGATGTGGAGAGAGTAAATGGGCAGGGGTTGGCCGATCCAAAGGCTTGAGGAGTGTGTGAAATGAGGTAGAGGTGCGTGCCTTTTATAAGAGGAGAGGAGGGGCACTTTTGGAAAGTAAGAAATACTACTTTATTTGAAAATGTGTTTCGGTTTTAAAAGGTCCCACATTGATATAATTCGTGGATATGGTGATAAGGGTTCGAAATCCACCCATAAAATAAGTTTTGGACATGTTTAGTTCATAGATTTTACATTATCTTTCCATTTTATTTAAATCGTCAAATAATGATGTCATCGCTGCATCATTATTATGTCATAAATAATTTATTTTATTTAATGTCTAAAAATTATAAAAAAATCACTATGATGTAGGAAATCTTTTTAGATTTCCAATGACTATTTATAATCAAAATTTTGACTTGTGTAACCCCACTTAAAAACTGTTTTAGTAAAACAACTCATGTTTGTGTCAATTTAATTTTAACATTAAATAAAAATATATTATTGTCATTTTCCAACTAAAGTGGCTCCATGGGGTCCCCAAGTTGGACCATGTATTTTCTTGGACGGCCATGACTCACCCAATAGGTGTAGTACAAGTTTCATGGTGTTTTCACATTCTTATAATATCATTTTTACCTCAAATGACACTAATTACCTCTAATCGCGATTAATGAAAAAAAGTTACTATTCACCAAAAAAATATTTTCATCCCATTGAACCAAATTTTACATACTAATGACAACCATGTATGTAGGATTTTCAAAATTCAATACACATTAGTGGTAAACTTTCATTTAACTGAAAAATCAGTTTGCTTGATTACCACTTAGTGGTTTCACTATTCATCAAAAATTGGACTTTTTCAGAAAATTACCAAAAAATCACCCTAAGATATATTTGATATTACGAATTCAAAAATGAAGTCTATTTTAAAAAATTAAAAACATATAAGTTACATTAATTAATTTAATAATTAATTCCCGCTGTCAGAGCAAATATCGTGTTTTTATGAAACAATAAGTATCAAAAGATTGACACTAGTTTAAGTCCGATTTCAAAGTGAAATTAATTCCAACGACCACTATTGGATTTAATGGTAAAAATATTTTATAATCTCACTTTAAAAACAATTCAAAAGATAATATAATCATATAAATAAATTAGATTAAAAAGAGGTTTTGAATTAAAATACAACATTTTACACTATTCATTAAAAAAATGAACTTTATCGGAAAGGTACCAAAAATTTACACAAAGTAAATTTTGATGTCCCGATTCTAAAGAAGAGTTATTTTTGGTCCAATTGAATGTATAAGAGTGAGAAAAACTACATTTAATGATATTTCTCCATCAAAAGGTGATAAGTGAACCTTTAGTGAAAATTAGGGTATAAAAGCCTATAATTGAATTCTTTCCGTATTTTAAGCCTTTGGATAAATGTAAAAACATTTAAAAAACATATATAATCATATTTTAGTTATTTCTATCCATACCCGCCAATAAAACGTCTACATGTTAACTACCATTTAAAATAATATTATTTTATTATTAGATTGCAACGTAATATTCCCAAGAAACTCGTTGTTGCGTATTGGGTACGCCATCGAGCATAGCATCCCCTTTAAAGTAATACTAATATTTGATTCACAAATATGGATAAATATAAATATGTCATATTCTTTATTTACCTGGGGTGTTACATCCTTCCCCCCTTTTGGGAATTGCGTCCTCGCAATTTTAAAATTGGGCTTGGAAACATCCTTGAAAGTCCCACATCGGAACAAGAGTCGGTAAAACAATCACTTTAAAATAAAGAAAGATAAGTACAAAGGTCACCCGAGTTAACCCATAATAGGATTCCAAGTATGAAAATATGAACATCAAGGAAAAAACAAAGGGTCATGTTCTAATGGAGAGTGATAGAAAACATGTTTAGGAGAAAGGTAACCACGAGAAAATCACAAATTTTCATGGGTTAAACGGTATTCGATTACCCAGTAGGAAAAGTTAATAGACAACATTTTTGTTTTAAGTTACATTTTATTGAGGAATTTATTCATAAGGAAACATAATCACTTATCATATTGACTTTCAGCTTTTATTAGATTCCTTACAGAAACTCATATTTTCTCCAAAAGACGAGTATTTAGGAAGACTTGTTCACATTAAGAGTACTATAATCAACTTCTAGAGAATCACCTAATCCACAAAAAAAAATAACTATACAATTCCCATGTCTTCAAACCTTAACCAAAACTAAAACCAAAAAGGTTACTATAAGATCAGATAATCCAGAAAAGGATAACCCTTTAAAAAGAAAATCTATGCTTAATCTCCAAAATTTGTCCAACAAAACCCAAAGTTCAATGAAGACCATTAGATAAACAATTTGTCCATAAAATCCTTCAAAGTAAACCAAACTAAGATTGAAACCCAAATATTTGAAGGATTTAGTCACATAGTCTTCCAAGTTAAATCGTAACATTTATCTCCAAACAACATCAGTCGCTCCTAAAGTCTCGCATTGAAAAGTAATTATCCTAATTACATATCCTCCATGATAGGTTAATAATTTTCATAAATAACCCAAAATAAACTTACTCTTAATTCATAAAATCATATAACTAGAATGAATCCGCCAAACTAACCAGGGATTTCACGTAGTCCAGTGGTAGGCGATAAATACCAGTCGCACATTGGTTGTGGGTTCGATTCCTGCAGCTTTGTTCGACGCGACGGGATGTCACACGGTCTACGTGTTGTCTTTTTTCCAAAACTATATAATTCTTAAAACATTCCCCAAAATGAGATAAAATCTTCAAGAATAATCATAACATATTTTAACCTCAAGTTTATCTCATTCCTTTCATTTTCCATCATATCATAGAGTAACCCATAATTACCTAAAAATTACGTATCATATAAACCCTAATGGTTACCTTAATAATTATTACCTGAACTTCCACATCGATTGGTCATCTTGTACATGATGAATTACAGAACATACCAAGGTTCAAGTGGTTGATCATGACTCCTTGATAGTTGGTTTAGAAAAACCACGAGTTTCCTCATTGAATCCCCCATTTTATCTAGTATCTTAATCAGAGAACCACCACAGTTTCCTTCAAACTTGTTGTCTCTTTGGTGCCTGCTAGATCCATCCATTCACTAAAAACAGAAATGTCAGTGTAAGTATATCAAAAAAACCATCATGTACTAATGAGGAAGGTAAACACTAAGATATACTTACTCATTCACTTTATCTAAAACTAGGACTCTTTCTGAAATCCTAACCATTATGGTAATGTCACTTATGCTTAGAGAATACCCTAACCTCTAAAGTTATCTAAACCGACCTTTGATACCAACTATAAGGCCCCAGCCTTAAACCTTACTTAAAATTGAATTAAATGAATAATTCACATTGAGGATCTTTTCAGGTTTAGATTTTTAGAGAATTAGGACATAACTATTACATCTCAAAAGATCACAAAGTAGTCGCTTCTACTAAATTTCCATAAAATAAAAACTCTTTAAAAGAAACATGTATAGTTCCATGTTTTAGGTAGCATGACTTTCCCTTGATCCCATCCTTGACCCTATTCCATGCTATGTCCTGTGAAAAACATTTCAAAAACTTGGGATGAGCATAAGAAGCTCAGTAAGGGATACACAAAGAATGAAAACTGTTAGTTTTTCAAAACAACAAGTAAACCATGAATACTTTATCAATGTAATACTTTTCACCTTCATGAAGTAGTAAAAACTTTTCAATGAAAAAAAAAGTATCATTACTTACCTTTTTGTAACCAAAGGATTACCATAAAACCCATATAAAGAACACATAACATATATAAAGGTAACTTGGGACATAAACATACTTAAGTGGAATAACCATACGGTCGACTTCCACACATATCACTTAATGGAATAGCCATACGGCCAATTTACATACATACTTAATGGAATATCCATACGTCCGACTTCCATACCCAATGCATTGGAGGTTATAACGTAACCACCCATCCTGGTATTCATGACACCACCCGTCATATGGTTTATAACATAACCACCCGTTAAAATGTCCAAGTACCAATATAAAATCATAAAACATAAAACCAATATAAAGGAATGATAAAATTTCCACATTTCAATCACAATATAATAGAATCCTTTATCAAAACCATTTTCAATACCAAAATACATAAAAGAGTATATGGTATTTATTTCATTTTAAAAACATATCGGCTTGTTGAGGAAGCCAAAGACCAAATAATACTCGCGGCGGCGGAAAAGGTCGTTGTCACCGCGTATGTCAAAAAAACATTCCTTTTTGTCGTTTAGAAAAATGATTTATAGAAAAAGATTCATTTTGTATAAAAGTAAAAGTCAAAGGGGTTTATACACCGTATAAAAGAAAGTTGTGTATAAAACGAAATATGCCTCAATGAAAGGAGATTGAGACGAAGTCCCTTACAAAGACGGTATCCTTGGTTTAAGGATAAATCAATTACATAATTATGTGTGACAAATGAATACACCAAATATAAGTGGATATTAAGTGTAAAATAATCAAAGTTCATTCACACATATTCAAAGGATTACATATTCAATAACAACATGTTGAACCCAAAGAAATCGAAATTGGGTTAAGAAGTTCCCTTGACAGCCTAACGGCGTCACATCAAAATGAGTTGATGAGAGATAAAAAAAGGGTATCTCATCACTTGGACATAGAATTTACATCAATAAGGATATATGAGAACATATCCCAACATAACAATGTGTAAATTAAAAGACCCAACAAAAGTAGTCTTTTAAAAAAAGGAGGGTGAAAGGTTCCCTTACCGACTTGGGTAACTTTTGAAAAGTACACCCCATTGAAGAAGTGTCATACAATGAATATGTAAATACCCATAAATGGAATTATATTACAATAGGATTGTAATATTGGGCATTACATAAACCACTCAATGGAAATTGTGGCAAATGTTGCATAAATCTCACGGGAATAAAAGTGAGATGAAAAATATCTTACGAAAACTCGGCAGCCTAACGGCACCACTTAAAACTTCCAAAATGGATTGATGAGAGGAAATAGGGTCTCTAATTACATCAACATAATGTTTACAGAAAGAGGAATATAAAAGAACATCCCCCAAAATAACAAATAGGAGCTTAAAAGAAGTGACATAAAGGAGAGTACTTTAAAAGAAAGAGAGAGGTTAGATCTCTTACGAAAATTCGACAGCCTATCGGTGCCACTCAAAACTTACAAAATGGATTGATGAGAGAGAATAGGGTCTCTCATCACATGAACATAAAAATTACAGTAAGATTAATATAAAATAACATCCCAATAACAATAAAGATGAGCTTTAAAAGGAATGACATAAAAGAGTGTACTTAAAAAGAAAGAGAGGTGTAGGATCCCTTACCTCGGGTCCGACTTGACTCGATCGTTCTTTAATCTCCTGAATAATAAACTTGAGTTAATTTATACTTCCTTAAGAACCTTTTTAAATTTCATTATTCCTTTTATATCACTTATTACCATGTTATAAACATTATTTAATCATTTAAGTTAATCATGTTTGTTTTGTCGATATTTGGTTCTTAAGTCGAAAGTGGACTTCTTACAATTACATGTTGTTCGTGTGGTCAAAGGTTCTTCATATCCAAAAATGAAATTCCTGATTTGGATATCATATATATCATATATATACAGCATATAAATGTATTTATAAAATCAAATAATCATTTAGAGGAAAGAAATGAAATGCACCGTTCATGGAGACGGTAAGCCGTACGTACGCATGAACGCTACTTTCATTTCTATGTCGTATTAATGGAATTAAAACTATATTAGAGGTATGTATATTTTAATTCCAGAATTATATTAATCATTTAGATGTATCATACATCATATATATACATTATATATATGTACTTATAATAGTACATTACATTTGGGGATAAGAAATGAAATGCATCGTTCATGGAGACGGTAAGCCGTACGTACGCATGAACGCTACTTTCATTTCTATCTCATACTTTAATGGAAAGAAATAATAATGATATAGAGGTAAATAATAATTCCAGTATAACATCATATATAATAACATTAAATCCATCCTTTATACGTCCCACGTATGGCATTAACGAATCACATCACTTTGAGGGGGCGGTAGTCCGCACTTCCTAAAATGAAGATATCACATATACCCATAATGGAAGCCATAAAGTTAAGACACAAATGAAAAATAAAGAAGCATAAGTAAAACATAAACATATTATATATCATATATAAAAATAGTGACATCATAATGGCCACCTTTGAAGGTGTTAAATGAGTATTGAACAATCATCATTTCGGGAGGCACAATTTCACCATCCACGGAAACCGTATGTTCTTTAACCATTTGATGTAGTTGTGTGAGAGTGTAGCTTGAATAAATCTTATAACAACATCCTAGTATATTTAAGATACTGTTGTTGTTACAAAAGAAATAAATAAAAAGAGTTTAGGGGGTTGGAGAAGCAAAATAAAACAAATGAAACATGAGAGAATGAATTACCTTTAAAAGTGTAACTCCTTTTGATTTGATCCTAAAGGCTTCCTTTGAAAGGATTATGCCCAAATGTAATCCTCTAGGATGAGGAGAGGGATGTGGAGAGAGTAAATGGGCAGGTTCTGGCCGAGCCAAAGGCTTGAGGAGTGTGTGAAATGAGGTAGAGGTGGGGGCCTTTTATAAGAGGAGAGGAGGGGCACTTTTGGAAAGTAAGAAATATTACTTTATTTGAAAATGTGTTTCGGTTTTAAAAGGCCCCACATTGATATAATTCGTGGATAAGGTGATAAGGGTTCGAAATCCACCAATCCAATAAGTTTTGGACATGTTTAGTTCATAGATGTTACATTATCTTTCCATTTTATTTAAATCGTCAAATAATGATGTCATCGCTGCATCATTATTATGTCATAAATAATTTATTTTATTTAATGTCTAAAAATTATAAAAAAATAAATATGATGTAGGAAATCTTTTTATCTTTCCAATTACTATTTATAATCAAAATTTTGACTTGTGTAACTCCACTTAAAAACTGTTTTAGTAAAACAACTCATGTTTGTGTCAATTTAATTTTAACATTAAATAAAAATATATTATTGTCATTTTCCGACTAAAGTGGCTCCATGGGGTCCCCAAGTTGGCCCATGGCTTGTCTTGGTCGGCCATGACTCACCCAATAGGTGTAGTACAAGTGTCATGGTGTTTTCACATTCTTATAATATCATTTTTACCTCAAATGACACTAATTACCTCTAATCGCGATTAATGAAAAAAAAGTTACTATTCACCAAAAAAATATTTTCATCCCATTGAACCACATTTTACATACTAATGACAACCATGTATGTCGGATTTTCAAAATTCAATACACATTAGTGGTAAACTTTCATTTAACTGAAAAATCAGTTTGCTTGATTACCACTTAGTGGTTTCACTATTCATCAAAAATTGGAGTTTTTCAGAAAATTACCAAAAATTCACCCTAAGCTATATTTGATATTACGAATTAAAAAATGAAGTCTATTTTACAAAATTAAAAACATATAAGTTACATTAATTAATTTAATAATTAATTCCCGCTGTCAGAGCAAATATCGTGTTTTTATGAAACAATAAGTATCAAAAGATTGACACTAGTTTAAGTCAGATTTCAAAGTGAAATTAATTCCAACGACCACTATTGGATTTAATGGTAAAAATATTTTCTAATCTCACTTTAAAAAAAATTCAAAAGATAATATAATCATATAAATAAATTAGATTAAAAAGAGGTTTTGAATTAAAATACAACATTTTACACTATTCATTAAAAAAATGAACTTTATCGGAAAGGTACCAAAAATTTACACAAAGTAAATTTTGATGTCCCGATTCTAAAGAAGAGTTATTTTTGGTCCAATAGAATTTATAAGAGTGATCAAAACTATATTTAATGACAGTTCTCCATCAAAAGTTGATAAGTGAACCTTTAGTGAAAATTAGGGTATAAAAGCCTATAATTGAATTCTTTCCGTATTTTAAGTCTTTGGATAAATGTAAAAACATTTAAAAAACATATATAATCATATTTTAGTTATTTCTATCCATACCCGCCAATACAATTTCTACATGTTAACTACCATTCAAAATAATATTATTTTATTATTAGAGTGCAATGTAATATTCCCAAGAAACTCGTTGTTGCGTATTGGGTACGCCATCGAGCATAGAATCCCCTTTAAAGTAATATTAATATTTGATTCACAAATATGGATAAATATAAATATGTCATATTCTTTATTTACCTGGGGTGTTACATTTATATCCTATGATATTGCAAAAAACATCATCAACTCTGATGAGGTACTCTTGAATATTTTATTCATTTGTCATTTTATTGTCTTCAAACATACTAAACCATATTTTTAGCTTTTCATTCTTTACTTTGGTGTTTACCTTAAAGATCACTAATGGAAAAATTACTTATAGCAACAGTTTGGAACCGTTGGTATAGGTCCCCAAACCGTCGGTATAGCCTATACCGATGGTTTGGGAAGCTGTTTAGTTTTTTGGCATGGGGAAAGACTTATCGCAATGGTTTTACAAACTATTGGAATAGGTCTTTCCCAACGGTTTGGGGAAACCACTGGGATAGGTATATATATATATATATAAAAAAGTTCCAGCAGAGGTTTGAACCCACAAACTCCATTTTATATATCAATGACTTTACAACTGTCCTAGAGTTTCGTTTGTGAATATATTTGGATATATATATATGTATATATATTTATATTTATATTTAATTTATATATTGATTTATCTGATGATATTCGATAAATGTAGTCATAAAAAATAAGGGTATATATCTCAACGGTTCTCAAAACCGTTCAGATAGGCCTTTCCTAATGGTTTTGAGAAATTTTGGGATAGGTACCCACTCTTTCCCAATGTTTTGGCCAAACCATTGGGAAAAGTGGCCTTAAATTGGGATTTTCCCAACAGTTTGGACAAACCGTTGGGAATTCCACACTCTTTCCCAATGGTTTTGGAAAACCATTGGGAATAGTGGCCTCAAAGTGGTCTTTTCCCAACGGTTTGTCAAACCATTGGGAAAGCCACACCCTTTACCAACAATTTTGGAAAACATTTGGGAAAAGTGGCCTCAAAGTGGGATTTTCCCAATGGTTTGTCCAAACCATTGGGAAATCCACACCCTTTCTCAATGGTTTTGGCAAACCATTGGGAAAAGTGGCCTCAGAGTGGGCTTTTCCCAACAGTTTGGCCAAATCGTTGGGAAAGTTATACCCTTTCCCAAATTTTTTGTAAAACTATTGGTAAAAGTGGCCTCAAAGTGGTCTTTTCCCAATGGTTTGGCCAAACTGTTGGGAAATGGGACATATACCAACAGTTTTTAAAAACCGTTGGTACAGATTTGTTGGTATAGGTCAGATTTCTAGTAGTGGATACTTTTGATTTTGTACCATGGTTTTTGGTTTTTTTGAGATCCATCGACTTCATGAAAAAATGTTCTGACAAATGCATAAGAATAAAAAATTTATCATTCCCAAAAACCTCAATATTTATTTTCTTATAAAACATATTGGGATAATTTTTATCAATTGGTGGAAAATAGATTATATATTTAACAATTACCTCCAGGATAAGAGATAGAAGATAGGGAATCACCTAGTTTTTTCAACCATGATAATTTTTTCCACCAAGGGTATGAATGCATCTATTTTTCATAATGTTATGATTTTATATGATAAGTATATAATAGGGGAAACTTGGATTTTTACTCATTGAAGTTCATTATGATAATTAGATATTCCATGAATAGGGGTTGTTGAATCAGTGGTGAACTTTTATAATTTCAAATTCATTGAAATTAACCCTTTTAACTTCTTAAATATTTTAACCTAGTCAAATTTTTATAAAAAAATCAAAAGATTTCAATGATATTAAATTATTGAATGGAATGAAACATTTACAAGGTTTAACCTTGAAGTGAGAACCTATATCCTTTTTATGGTGACTCTAATTAGTCCATAGAAACTCAATATTAATAATTAGTGGATAGAACCTGATCTAAGTCTCATTAAACTATTATCTTTAAACAGGTAGGATTATACTGACTCTTGTTAGTTATAAAAGTTTTCTTATGAAACTTGATCTAACACAAGAGTATGAAATTTTTTAAACAACTCTCCAAAATTTCATCTATAATTCCTCCATCTAATTTACTATATCTAGTAAGTGTCTTTTAGGTGTAACCTACCTTTGTACATTAAGACTATGTTTGGTGTACCTCACTGAAACTACACTTGATATTTTGATATCTATCTGGTAAACAAAGCTCATATGCCTCAAATCCTACTTAGAAACTCTATCTAACATAATCTTTCTAATACTTATAATATAATTTTCTTTATGGTATGCTCTGATTAATTCTTATGTCTAATGTAACTAATAAAAACCTATATCTGATAAATTTGACTAGAATATCTATCCAAATGCTTTTCTTCAACAAAAAAGTAATCATGGTTGGAAACTCAATTACTAAAAACGTTAGAATGTCATCTTTTTCTCACATTTGAACAATGTTAGTTTATATAGTATGAGCTCCCCTATATATAGGCACACAAAAAGTAGAATTGACTTGAACCCAATTTCAATTTCCCACGTAAATGAGATTCACTAGATGCTTATCAATTGTTTTAGAAAATTCATGAACTTTCTTGAAGCTTAATTAATTCTATAATTCACTTCCTCCTTAAAAATTTCTTAAAATCAGTCATTAAAGAACTCATTAATACTTCCTTATCTCAGCTAGATGAAAAAAAATTGAAAACAAATCATCTCAACATCGTCACATTAAAAGGTACTTTAAAAGTTATGTGAAGTTTCTCAGAACTTCATCTGGTGAGGTTTTTCTGATAAATTTATAATAACTTCTTCTTCTAGTAATGTCTAACCAGTCACCCTTCCTAAAATTCTCTTATATGGGTTCTCTTCTTAATAATCCTCTATCTATTGAACTTAATAAATGTTTTTCTAATGTAATGTCTAAATTGAGTCACTTTTCCTCGGCTCAAAATTTATACGTTTCTTTGATTCATAAAAATTATTCCAATAACCCTTATTTGAATCATCCATATGATGACATCATTTTTTTATCTAATGATTTTTCATCTGGTAGATCCTTCCCTATTTTTTATACTTCCTTACATCTACTCAAACTTTTTCTTCATCTGATGGATCATTTTATGATGGACTCAAACTTTTGGGGATATTTTTTTGTTAATTCACATTTTATTTATAATCTATTGTGAGGAATGATAGGATAGATAATATGGAAACCTATGATATTATATATTGATATAGGATAAACCTAATGTTTTATGGGTTTAAAAGTATAATTTTTATCATAAGTTAATTGATACCCATTTTGAGGTTTTATACAATGATAATTTAAGATAACTAAGGATATTTTTGCTGACATTTATAGTAATAAAACCATTAGATTTTGTATGTTATTTAGTGAAAATATTATTTTGGGTAATAATTCTTTTATATTTTTTGGGCATAAGTTAAAATTTCTTGATAACCTTTAGGGTCAATATGATCATTGATGTTGAGTTAGTTACAGAAAATTGGGGTAAAAAGTTATTACATGTTGTGAACATATTTTTAGCATATATATAACCAATGGAGTGATAAGTGATTTCATGAATAAGTGATAAATTTTATTTTTAAATAAGTACACTATTTTGGGAATATTATATGATTAAGGTAAACATAATTTGAGGAGTAAAACTTGGATTAATTTATAGAAACAAGTATGACTTTATTGTGGTTTTATGTTGATTTGAGTTACTTTGGGAAAGGATTACCATGTTTTAAGATAATATATTTTCATAGTATTCATGTATTTTGAATGTGTAATTATGAGTTATTTTATGTTTGTTTGTGGATAAATATTAAATTTTATATTAGAAAAAAATATGTGATCAAATCTTTCCTAATTTTGGTTTTTGAATTTGATCAAACATATTTTGGAGGATTCATAATGTTAAGTATTTATTAAATGGATTAAGTTGAACATTAGGTATTAATTTTTAGGTTTTAGAGATCAATGTGTTATTTCATCATATAAATATTTACCCATACTAGATAACTTTTAATAAACATTTTGAGTTTTGTAAAAATCAAGAGATAAAAGGAATGAATTTTTATTATTTTACAGATATTATAATCTATTAAAAATTAATTTTAGTGATTCAATCATGAAAAATTCATATTGAATTTTCATTTATTGGAGTAATAGATGAGACAAAAGTTGAAATTGATCAATACATAACCAAAGTGTGAAATTGTTTTATGAAATGGAAAGAAATAAGGTGCGTATGTTATACTTTATTCTCTACATTGATGGTAAAATATTTCCTCAACTCAAGTAAGAAGAAGATAAATCTATCATGACTTATATAGAAAGAATCTCTTAGGTATCATGCTATGTTTTTGTAAACCCATTAGACTTATAATTATTCATACTAGTTTTATTAAATATTAAATTAGGAAATCCAAAGTTTACTAGTAGTTATATAGAAATTATTTATCAAGGTAGAATCTCTATCATAATTTGTTACTATGTCGGGATATAATAATTTTAGTAAGTGATACTTAAAACTATGAGGGTTTTATTTATTTAGTGGGTTATAATATATTACCTTAATATTTTAGAATATATTTCCCTTTAAATAATTTTCAAAATTTCGATAGCTTTCTTAACACGTAACACCAAGATTAAAATGAACTGTGATATAACCTAGCTGTTTAATTGATGGGTATAAATAGGATTAACCAAATTATGAAATATATACCGAATTTTTTTACTCAATTCAAATTTATTTGTTAATTCATATAAAATAAGTACTCATTTTTTTGTAAAGTCATTTTATGCTTTAAAAAAATATGGTTTCTTAAAAATGATTTTAATTAAATTTTATGCATGGAAAATGTGATTAATTTATTCCATTTCTTAGAAATTTTATTTATGGAAAATAATAATATTTTTGAAATCAACATGTCAATATTATCTTAGTGTAAATTTTGTAATTTTTCAAAAAGAATTATTTTTTAGTGAATAGTGAATATATAGATTTTTGTAAAACTATCATTAATTTTCATCAAATAAAGTAATTTAAAAGTCATATTATTTTTCAAATTTGATATTGAATTTAATTTTTTTTATTTAATTATAAATAATATATTTAATTACTTATGAATCTTCATTATAATTTATTTTGGTATAAGTTTATTTTTTTCTTAATAACACATTTTTCTAAAAAAATGTTTTCATTGCATTTTACTTATTTGTACTAAAATTGATTTCTGTCACTTATATAAATTTAATATTGAAAAACAAACTCCATATTTTTAATCAGGTGGTTCAAATTTGTAAATAGTTCCCTTTTATTGTTTCCATTATGAATAGTAATCGTGGTAAATATTTTTCAACCCATTAAGGGTAAAATATATAAAATAGTGTTAAAACAATGATATAAGGTATAAAAATCAACTTAAGACTTTAATTTATTTAATTTTATGTGAAAAATTATATCCTAGATATCATGAAATATAATATATGTTATTTTTTTGATATTTTCCTCTGATAATGACATTTATAATATTTTAAGTTAAGAAAATTACAGAATGTAACTCTCTTTATTTTAATATATCTATGATGTTTTCATTGGGAAAAAGAATTCAAGATCAGTTATAAATATTTATTTTTAATATGAATATATTATTTTTATTATATTAATTTATATTTAATTTTTAATGATGACATAATTACAATAAATGCTTATCCAATATTGATATAGTGCTTATGAAATCATTAGAAAAATCAATGCCAATTAATTTAAAAATAATAAAATTAAAATATTTTGGATGAATTTAAGTATTGATAGAATTCTATAGGTAATTATAAATTATTAATGGTGTTAAATGTTTTTATATTCTAATTTCATTGTTTTATTTATGTTTTAATGTAAAATTTAATGAATAGTCTCAAAAATGACTTTAAAAATATTTTTTGTTAAATTATATTTTATTAAATGATTTAAAATTTCAAAAACATTTAAAAGGAAGTTTTTAATTGTAAAAAGCCTAAAATTTAATACATGGGAAATTTATAAGCCATTTTATACCTTATAACTAAATTTATGACCCATAAAGTTTGAACATGGGTTATATAAGATAAGGTAAAAAGTAATTAATTAAGGGTTTAAACCAAAATATAAGGTTCAAAATGACACAAAAACATATATAATTTTTTTTATGATAATATTTCAAAATTATACACTTTTTATTTGAATCCATGTTCATTTTAAATCATTGTAATTGAAAAATAAATTAATAAAATTTTAAATTTTAAGTAATTTTAGGTATGTCATTTCCCTTGCTTATCAAAGGCACCACATCTTGTAATTTATTCACTTGGTTTGAGAACACTATATTTTACAATACCTACCATAATGCCTTCATATATTCCTTCCCCACATCTTAGAACTTAATCTTTTCACCTAACACCTTCCTAATAAGTATTAATGTGTAAGTCGAAGGAGGTCTATCAATGAAAAAGTAATTGTCGTACTCAATTATTTCAATGTTAATATCATATTATAATTCATATAAATATTTTGTATCCATTCTAACATGATTTATACAATATCATAAATATAAAAATATTTTATAATTATTATGGTGTAATCATTTTCCACCTCTTTTTCATCAAATGGGAAATAAAAGTCTCTCTCTTGTGTACGTGTGCACTACCACCTCCAAAGAGCGTTAAGATTCATTTTCCATAATCATTTTTCATGGTTTGTTATTAATATGGATATAATATTTATATATTATATCTATTAATTTATTTATCTTTTTTAATCATAATATTTTATCCACCTTCTTACCTTTTCATCTGTGGAAAATGATAATGTTTCTTGTGCATATGTGTGGACTACCACCTACCAAAGGTGGTGTGCTTCATTTTTCGTTTACAATTTACATGGATGGTAATAAGGATAAATTTTATGAATATATATGGTACTTATTATATAACAATTATTCTTAAAATTTTAATTAATATTTATCTTTCATTCCGTGCATCCATCGAATAGTGGAAAATATCACTCATGTGAACGTACGAACTACCATCTCCATGAACTGATGTAGTTAATTTTTCATCACTAATTTATCTTGAAGATTATAAATTAATATATTATTAATAAATAATAAACTTATTTAATGATTTATATTATCTATTTTATGGAACCATTACCAAGTTTCAAGTAATATAACCATCAAATTGAAACATTCATGGAAAATAGACGAGTTTTCTCCTGAATGTTCATTTTAATAAAGAACTTTTTAATAAAAGGATAATTAGAAATTATAAATGAATTATAAAAAGTTAGTTATGCATAAATATTTTTTTCAATATATTTATAATAAATATATATAAATTATAAATAATATTTGAACACGAATGTCGCAAGACAATACTTTAAGTAAGAGTTCTTTCTCTCAATATTATTTCCTTAGGACATGTTTAATGTTTTGCACCTATTTGTGTCAATGAGGTGTATAGACTAACCATTTTAAATGTTATATCATTAATCCTTATTTATTCATGGTATTTAAAT
Source organism: Viscum album (assembly GCA_963277665.1). Taxonomy (NCBI): domain Eukaryota; kingdom Viridiplantae; phylum Streptophyta; class Magnoliopsida; order Santalales; family Viscaceae; genus Viscum; species Viscum album. The sequence goes on along the minus strand of OY728126.1, from coordinate 1,664,359,520 downwards.
TTACAATTCAAAATATTTTGTTTAATTTGTTTTGATTCGAAAATTATCAAAGTTGTAAGGGTTTATCATCACTTTTTTATTTTTTTTATACATATACCATATTTACCACTTATTTATTAAATATGGTGTATATAATACCCATGAATGTATTTTATGATGATTATAATGAAAATTATTGATATTTAAAAATACATCTAGGGTTCTATCTGTCATGAGTTTTTTATTCATAGATTATCAAATTGGTAAGGGATTTATGTTTAAATCTCATTTTAAATAGGATTATTTATACTCATATGGATATTGTAATTTAAACTCCATAAATTATTATCTTCTCTATTTATTACTCTAATTTTTAATTATTTTTACCATTTTTCAATCTTTGGTACTTAAAATAACTCAATATAACATTTTTAAATAAAAACATACTTTATTTTTTCTTTTAGTCTATTAAATTTTTCTTTCTTATCCAGGATCTTCAAAATTGTTTTATGGAAGTTTTTACCTACACTTGAATTTGTTTAAAAAATTTTATTTTAATTAACTATTACTTTATTTATAATTTTTTAAAAGTAATATTTCTAAATAATTTTTTTTAAACAATTCATTATTTACTTTTTGCAATAGTATGAAAATAATTTTCATTTTCAACGCATACGGTATAAAAAAATTTATTATCTTCCTGACCATTAATTGATTTGAATCAAGATTTTCAATTTTTAATAGTTATTTTCAAATATATATATATATATATATTTGGAATTCTTAGAGAAAATATTATAAAAATAAAATTATATTTTCTCATATTTTTAAATAATGGTTCGAATAATCGTTTAAACATACTTTTCATCTTTATTAACATCCTTTATGGATTTTTATGATTCACTGGGGATATGATCTTATAATACCATACACTTTATTTCTCTAGATGGATTATGATGATTATGATTTAAGGATGATTCTATGAAACTTATTTTTTTCAGGTGTTAATTAAGTTATGATGAAACCTTTATGAAATGTATTAATTTTCAGCGGGTTCTGCTATGATGAAATGATGAAATTATTTTGAAACATGTTTATTTTCCTTATGATATGATGATATGATGAATGTTTCAGGATATTTTGGCTCATGTATGTATTATTTTCATTAATTGATGGGTGGTATTAGAATTATATAGATCTTCTATGCATTAGGTAAAGATGAATATATCATGATATAATAAGGAATTGAATCGAGTTGAACTCAGTTCAGTTTGGGACTATGTCTAATAAGATAATCTTATGTGTAAAACCTAACTAAGGAAATGATGGAATTTAGAGTGAACCCAATACACTATGATAGTCTTATTAGTGAACCTTGACTGATGAAATGATTTTTTATGCTTATGTATATCAAAAAAAACTTATGTCTTATCTTTATGATATGTCCGCATGACTAATGATTGATTATTGATGATTCTATACCCTTATGTTTTTTATATTCTATTACTAAAAATCCTTATTCAATGTTTTATGATTTATGATATTAGAATTATTGGGTAAAATTATCATAATTTATAATCATGTTCTCATACCCTTATTCATATCTTATGATCACTTATGATAATTGATTTTTATCACCTATGTTTACCCTCACTAGGCATTTAACCTCACCCTTTTGTATTTTTATTTTTTTCTGAGGTTATGAATAAGGGTAATAAGTATGATAAGTATACAAGGGTACCATATGTAAATAATTATTTTTAATATAATAAAAATTGTACTTTAATAAGATGTTTATGTATATAGTTTCCAATTACACTAAACCATTACGGTTCGTGGGCTTCTTTGTATGGGAGATACAGTAAATATTCACTGAAAAAATGTAATATCTATGAATGTTATTCTTGGTTTGATATTATAGGAAAATATCCAATAGTGGTAGTGGGAACATGTTTAAATACTCTGGTTTTTCCCTAATGAGACTCATCTCAATTTTTAGTTTCTATATTTCAATACCTTTCTATGTGTAAAATTGTAAATTTACCCTTGTAGAATACCTAAGAAAAATATTTTATAGATTTTTTAATTCTCGTGTGTGGTTTTAAAATATATTATGATCTATAGTAGAATTTCAACCATGATGGATCCTTGGAAAAAATAGATAAAGAATTAAAATATTACTTTTTTAGTTGCACTCATGATTTTATAATTAAATTCTTTTATATATTGAATGGGGTATCAAATGGGAAAATTAGCATCATGGTTAAGTCGAAAACAAGGATTTTATCCTATAGATTGTATAAATTTGGTTCACATAGGGAAACTTGGGTGTTTTCCATCATAATATAATTAAAAACCCTATGGAGAGTAGGAGTAGTGAGATAAAATTCTTATTAGAGTTGATATTGGATTGAGGAAGGGGATCATTCGATGTAATTTATCATCTTAAGAATAAACTTTTCCCAACATAAATATGTTATTCATTAGTGATAAAATCATGTGATTATGATGAACATAATTTTGATTGAAATGATGGATTATAGCATCAGTGATATGATAGGATGTATGGACTTTTAACCATCAGTTCTTTGTTATTCATGATATTCCTTATGGAAGTTTTATACAAAATTATTCTTCATTATTATTCTTCATGGAAGTTTTCTTTATAATTATTCTTCTTGATTATTCTTTGTGGAAATTTTCTACAAAATTATTATTCATGATTATCCATCATGCTAGTTTTCATGATGATCATAATTTTTTGTTAATATTCATAGTTATTCATATATCATTTTGAAACTCATATTTTGATTTATGGATTTTATCTCTAATATTGTTTTTGATTGTACGGATTTTTTGACATCTAAAGATAATGAAACAGCTAGATAATTCCCCACTATCTCTATATATATCCTTTATCTATCTCATCTCCACCTATCCCTGCTCACCCTTCACTTCTCAAATGAACTAATGGAAATTTTTTTCATAAGGGGCGGATGGTGGTAGAGGAAAGCAAGGGTGTCATGTGTGAGGAGGACATCATCATCCTATTCAACTGGGGTCAGCAAAGGTGATTAGTGTGAGTAAGAGTGGTCAGAATGAGACAATGTAACTGACATAAGCAGAGGGGATGGTGTGTATTTTCTAGTGGGATATTCTTTTGAGACTATGGGACACATGTGTGAGACATTTATAAAATGTTAGATAAATTAAAAATAAATACAGTATGTTAAAAAATAAATTAAAAGTAAGGGTGGTCCATGTGGAAATGGGAAGCATGTGTGAAATGAGGAAACATTCTGATTATGAGATAATAGGGGAGACTTTTCTCCTACATTTTTCATGCAATGAAATATATATATATATATATATATTAAATAAAATAATTAAGTTTTAATAGGACATACAGGGGAGGGGAAACATCCTACATTATATTCCCCCTACCTCCATTGTATGTATATATATAAGTTTTTATATATTTTATGTATTAATAGTAATAAGTATATTATTATTATTAACTCTTATTTCGGTTTTATATTTATACCGAGATGTCGAATTGATGATCTATATTTGGTATCACAACCTAGACACTAACATGTATGATTCAATACCAATATATGGTATATGAATTCAACTTGTGGAATGAGCCTCATGTCTTATCATATAATGTCTATCATGTTTTTTATAATGAAATGAATATTTTTCATGTGATGTGCATTTTATTTAATTGGATATCATGTCCTATGCTTTTTCACATATATCTTAATGGTGTGATTTGTTAGGTTATAAAATATTATTTTGAGGTGGAATAAGTTGTTATAAGGATTGAGATTCAAGGAAACCATGATGGGTTTTGGGAGTGACATTCAAAATGTTAAAGGTTTTTGTATCAATCCTTTATTTTTCATGTATTAATGTCATCAGAATTATATATTACCCTACTGCTATGTGTTTCCCCTCATCTGTTGTCTACTTATTGTGCACTACATAGATGTTTATCTTCCACTTGGATCAGTTATTTCCCTTATCCCAAAATATTACCCTTGTAAAGGATAGGGTTACCTAGTATAGTTATCTATGAGGTGATGGGAGATTGATTGTAACATGAGTGTCTATAGTTGTAAGGGTTAGAGTGTGGTTTTTTCTAAAGTATTATAGAGCAATGATGGTATTGGGAGTAATATCTAACAGGTTATAGTATTCCCCTTTATTAACATTCATTTTAATATAAGGATTGCTTCCTCCTTTTTATCTTCTTGTAATAATGTGAAAGGAAGGCTAGTCAAATCTTATACTTTGGGTATTGTTACTCTTTGGGATTCTATAGGTTTCTTTCATGATGAAATTTATGATTGGGTCATCAATTTTAGTTTATTTGGGAAATTTTATTATTTTTAATGTTCCTAGTTATTCATGAGATATGAACCTTCATGGTTTTCAATTGAGGTGATTATAACCATCATGGTTTGGATCTAAGATTATCAGGACACTACTGTAATTCTTGTTAATTGTGACAGACTATTTGCGACGGGATCCCATCACCAATAGGCTTTAGCGACGGGGTTTTGTCGCAAATAGCCCATTGCAGAAAACATTGTCTCAAATACAATTATTTGTGATGGACCCGTCGCAAAAACCTTTATTTGTGATGGGAACGTTTCTCGTCGCAAATAAACTTCCGATTATTTGTATTATATATACATAAACATTTTCTGCGACGGTCCCATCGCAACAAATTATATGTGACTGGATTACTTACCCGTTGCAAATATGTTTTTAAAAATATTTAGCTAGGCTATTTGCGATGGGGTCCCGTCACAAAAGGCCCCGTCGCAAATAATAAATTAATTTAAAAAAAATTAATAATATTATGATTGATGAAAAAATAATAATATTATTATTAAAACAATAAAAAAATAAAAAATATTAAAATTATCAATATTCACAAAAAATATATAAAAAAATATTAAAATATTAAAATTTAACTTATGTAATATTTTCACCAATATAAAAGATAGAAAATGTAAATGATCCATATTATAATTTTAATTCAAATGTTTGTAACATAAAAAAATCACTGGGGGTCGTCTGGAGGAGGTAGAGGAGTTGAAGGAGCTAGTGGAGGAAACTCTATACCTAAAATATGAGTAAGACAGTGAATGTAATCCATCTACTCCTGATGTTGTTGCTGCCATCGACGACTTTTCTCCTCGTAATGCTACTCCTGTTGTTGTTTCCACCGACACATCTCTTCTTACTGCTTCTGCAAAGTCTCTATATGCTCAGCCTGAGCTCGCAACTTCTCCTGATACTGTGAAGAAGAAGATTATGTCTCTCCATGATATCCTATTGAGTTGGACGCCAACATCGTAGCGGTACCATAATAAGTACCAGGAGTCAAATGAGAGCCGATTCCAACTACTCTGCCCTTCTCAAAACCATACTGAGTCGCCTGCATCCATGCCGCCTCATTAAAATGGTGAGCACTGGTCTGCTCAGTCGTCTCATCCTGACCCTCAGCCTATGTCTGAGAGGTCGTAACCTCATATGACTCCTTCAATTCCAATTTAAAATTAAAATTTTCAAAATATTATCTACAGTTAATTGTTAAACTAAAAAAATAATACTAACCACAATCTGACACTGGCGATCACCTCTAATCTCTCTAGTGACTGGATCACTGTACATCCTCCGATAAACATCGAACTCCGTAATATCGGGATCCTCGACAGCCTACAGAAATATAAAATAAACTATTTATATTTATAGATATATAAAATATTTTAAAAGTATACTTACCAAATTATCTTTATGCGAACTGAATGTACGACTACCAGCTCGATGTGTCACCTCCTATCTCCCTCGGTTCTGTCGTCCCACTAAAGATCTCCCCTGAAATCCACCACCCAACCAGTGTAAAGATAATCCATCCCAAACGTGAGATGAAATGTACTCTAGTCAGTTGGCTCTATACGACTCATCAAATTCTTCCACTCCTGCTTTCTTAATGGTTTTCCTTCTCAAATTGTGCAAAAACTAGCAGAAATGGTCACGCATAGAAACTTTCCATGTCGTGTGGATAGCGTCGCGCATGCTATCATCGATAGGATGCCATAAACCCTAAAAATAATTTATAATATCAAGTTTTTAATAAAATAAATTTAAATATAAATATTATTTATTTACGTAGCATCTAATTATGGAACATGTCGTGTCGCACATAAATGGGAATCTGTTCCCATGTGATCCATGGATGAGGAAAATAATTACGCAATATAGCGCTCCCCTGTCCAATAGCTACATGATGAAAACTATGAAAAAAGAATAAATGATCAAAAAATTAGTATATATATAAATAAATAAATGAAATCTAACTAAAATATACAGGTTACCATACCTCCGTGTGTGTGGATCGAAACCACGATGTGGACGTCGCTCGAGGATAGGTTTAGGAATCATCAGTCGCGCAAGGCCGCGCCCCCTCCGCGTACCTCCTAAACCACCGGTAGGCTGAGGGTCAGCTGATCCCACATCCTCATCATCCAAAGGTAGCTCAGCCTCCTGCAAATCACGAAATAAATCATCATCCTTCTGAAACACAAAATGATTGTTGTTAGCAGATAGTTGAAAATAACTATTATATATAGATATATATTAGTTATGATTATAAACATCATATAATTATTTCAATGTGCATCTTCATCCTCTTATCCATAGATTTCAATGTCAATGTCTTCATCTTCCTCCTCAGCATCATCAATATCCATATCTGTTTCAGTTTCATCATCTCTTGTCATTTCAAATTAATTTGTAACATCATTAACATCTTTATCATCATCGATCCTTAATAGGGGGTGTCATCGTTGATATTCACATCTCTTTGTGAATCAGATGGATTTTGAGTAGTCTCTTGAAAAATTTCAATTCCTTCCACTTCAGAAAAAACACATTCAGTTTGAGTAAACTGATTTTCCCGATATTTCATTTTTATTATGCTCTACCAATCGCTCAAGTCTCTTGAATTAGCGCAGTACTTTGCATAATAAATTTGATGTCCCTATTGAGCTAGTAAAAATGGTTCATTTACTTCAAGAAGACTTTTATATTTAATATCGATGATTCCATGAGTCGGATGAACACGCAAACCTCTTTCAATATCCAACCACTGAAATTTAAACATTTTTATGTAATTTTGTCCTAGATAACATAGGTCAATAATTTCATCCAAAATTCCATAAAAGTCAACTACAGTTTCTCTGTGATGTGATCCTCTCAAGAAAACTCCACTATTCATTGTTTTTTTATTCCCCATATGCAAGTGTATGAAATCGAAAACCATTCACCACATATGCATTATAAGATTTAACCATTTTGGATGGTGGGTTATTCAATATATACAGTCGTTTTTCAATTTTATCAGCATATTGAGACACCTGAAATTTTTTAAAACAATTATCAATATAATAAATAATAAACGGAATTTATATTAAACCATTAATAATTTATGTTACCAGTTTTTTAAACCAGTGAGAGAATTTTTTTTGTCTGCGTTCTTCAAGAGCAGCTCCTTTAATTTGTGGAAGTTGTTTCTTGATATGATTATCTTATAAACTAAAAATAAAATAAGTTTAAATACTATAAAAAAATTATAGAATAAGTGATAGACACACTTACAGGACAAATGATGTCATTTCTTCACAGTTGAGCAGAACATATGTATGAGCTCTGTGATTTTCATCATCTGAAATCCATCATTTGTGACCTCCATCGAAACCAAGATTTGGTTGATTAAAAACTGTTAATTGATTGTCCATTTCATCATTAACATTCCCCTCATTTCACCCCATGCGATTATGTTTTGAGGGATATTGAGATTCAAAATAATGAGAGCAGAAAAAAGAAATTTCTTCTTGCAAATAAGCTTAAGCAATTAAGCCTTCAACTGATGCTTTGTTACGTATTTTTTTCTTCATTTTCTACATGCATCTCTCTAATGGGTACATCCATCGAAACTGTATTGGACCTCCACATTTAGCTTCATGTGGAAAATTTAATATCAGATGTTCCATTAAGTCAAAGAAAGCCGGCGGAAAGATTTTTTTCAGTTTACATATAATTACAGCAACATCTTCTTCCATTTTTCTTAGCGCATCGTAGTCTATTTTTGCTGCAAAAATTTCTTGAAAAGAATATGATATGTCTGTTATCTAATCCCAAATCATAGAATTCAACAAACCTTTGAATCCAATCGGAATAAGTCTTTCCATTATAACATAACAATTATGACTTTTTAATCCAGTAATATAACCATTCTTAATGCATCTACCCAAATTAGAAGCATAGCCATCTGGAAGTCTCAAATCTGAAATCCACTGACAAAATAATAAGAGACTCTCTTTGGACAGTGTATAAGCTGATTTTGGCTTCATTAACCTCTGTGATCTGAAATTTTCAAATAATTCAAGTTCTCGTCGCCTGAAAATTTGGGCAAGATCTAATCATGCCTTTACAGTATCTTTGGTCTTACCTGGTTTATCCAAAACTGTATAATATAAATTATCAAAACAGTTCTTCTCAATATTCATAACATCCAACATTTGGCGGACCAACAAATCATACCAATATGAAAGATCCAAAAAAATGCTATGTTTTATCCAGTTATGTTCTTTCCCAAAGCCATGAATTTTTTGTTGGTTTATTGTTGGTCTAAATTTGATGGAGGGTAATGAGAATACAAATGATTTTAACTCTGTACCTAAGATCATCTTTGGAGGTTCATCTCTTTCAATTATACCTTTTCTGAAATGACATGTGTTCCTCCGAAAAGGATGATCGGTTGGAAGAAATCTACGGTGACAATCAAAATATCAAGGTTTTTTTTCCATTGACCAGCATAAAGGCTTTGTTTTCTTTCATACAGTAAGGACATGATTTCAGACCATGTTTACTTCAACCAGATAACATGCCATATGCTGGAAAGTCACTAATCGTCCACATAAATGCAGCTTTTAATTTGAAATTTTATTTCGCAGCAATATCATATGTATTAACACCATCACTCCACAATGTATTTAACTCATCAATCAATGGTTTCAAATAAACATTAATATTATTTTTCGGATGTCCTAGGATTAATAGAGTCAAAAATATATAAGGCTCCTTTATCAATATCCATGGAGGCAAATTTTACAGAGTTATAAAGATAGGACAACCTGAATACTGACTACCATAAGAACCAAACAGAAAAAAACCATCAGTAGAAAGACCCAATCGCACATTTTAGTCTTCTATAAAAAAAGACGGATGCAGACGGTCAAAATGTTTCCATGAATAACCATCAGATGGATGATTCAAGCTTTTATCATTTGAAATTTTGGTTTTATTCCATGACATCATTGACATTGTGTTATGAGACATAAATAAATGCTGCAACCTGGGTGTAAGGGGGAAATATCTCAACTATTTTACTAGGATCGATCTAGACTTCCCTGCTTGAGCTTCTTTATACCTTGATTGTCCACATGTGGGACAAATATCCAATGAATCATTTTCTCCAGAATATAAGATGAAATCATTTAGACATGCATGAATCTTCTGATAACTAAGGCCCAAATTACGAATCATCCTCTTGCACTCATAATAATTTGCAGGAAACACATTTCCTTCAGGTAACAGTGTTTTAACCAAAGAAAATATATGATCAAAACAGTTGTTTGACATTTCATTATCTGATTTAATAGACATAAATTTTGCAACCGCTTCTAATTTTCTTATCTTGCAACCAGGATATAATGCATCCTCAGCAGACATCAACAACTCATAAAATTTGGATGGTTCAAACTCAGGAGTTAAATCAATATCATCGTGAGTTTCTATTTTTTGCACAAATGGACATGCAACATCATGTGCTAAATTTTGAAACAGTGATGGATCCAGAATCAAGTTATTAAAATCTTCTCTTGAACTGCGTTCATCGTTTTGATACCAAAAAACATAATCTGGTTGAAAACCAAACTGCAAGAGATGCCCCCCCCCCCCCTCATCAAATGTGTCAAACATTCTCAGACCACATTTTTTACAAGGACACTTAATTGTGCCTTATGAAACATATTCTAGTTTTAATGATGCGAATTCTAAGAAACCTTCGACACCCTCAATATAGACAGGATTTAAACCAGAACCATTTGGATTTCTACGCTGATTTATCCAAGATTGATCATCTAATAATGACTGATGTCGACTTCGCTATTCCATATTTTTCTACATAAATTATAAAATCATCACTTTTTTTTGAATAGTTTGAAATTATAAAAACACTATCTGAAAAAGAAGATAAATGATTACAACTACTTAATAATTATCATTAATTAAGGGTGACACAATTTCCAGTGGATTGACGGCTACTCTATTGTCCGACAGCTCATTTCATTGCATCTTTCTCACACTTATTATTACTAGTTTATCAATACTTGGAAATACTTAGCAAAAGGAAAATTTCTTGAATAATGAAAGGAAATTTGGTAATCGTCGTTGTGGAGATGATTACAAATTTTCCCTTCATTATCCAAGAAGATTTCGTTTACTAATTATTAGTAATAAAAAAATTATATTATCAATATTTACGAAAAAACAATATTAATATTATTTAAATAAAAAAAATTATAAAATATTAAAATTATCAATATTCAAAATAGACTTTGTTCTATTCTTAACATGTTCAAATATCAAAGGGTTGTTAATTTTCAAGTCATGTGAAATAAAAAGTTTGTGTCTATCATGTCCAATGTAAACTCTATAATTTTACTTGCATGGTTGATCACCTCGCAAGTAGTTTTGTAATAGGACGACCAAAGTAATGACGTTCTCATCTCTAAGAATCGTCTCAAATGACACTTTACATAGATCATTCTTCCTTAAAAATTTGAGGGGATATCATTATTTTTCCCTTAAATTTTAAAGGAAGAATGGTATATGTAAAGGTTCATGTGAGATAATTCTTATAGATAAGAAAGGAATGACTTGATTTTTACGATTGCAACACTACTTGAGAGGTGATCAACCATGCAAGGACAATTATAGAGATTACATTGGACATCACTGACACAAAATTTTTATTGTGCATGACCTGACAATTGGCGACCCTTTGATATTTAAACATGTTAATAATAGAGCAATGTCTATTGCGAATATTGATAATTTTAATATTTTATAAATTTTTTATTATTTTAATAATATTAAAAAAAATTCTGAAATATTAATAATATAATTTTTTTATTGCTAACTGTTGATAGCTGTTGCAAACTATTGCTAACTATTGCTAACTGTTGCTAAATGTTCCTAACTATTGCTAACTATTCCTAATTGTTCCTAATTCTTACCAAGTATTACTAATTATTACTAATTATTACTAATTATTCTTAATTATTCCTAATTATTCCTAATTATTCCTAATTATTCCTAATTATTCCTAATTATTCCTAATTATTCCTAATTATTACTAATTATTACTAATTATTACTAATTATTACTAATTGTTACTAATTATTACTAATTATTACTAATTATTACTAATTATTCATAATTATTACTAATTATTCCTAATTATTCCTAATTATTCTTAATTATTCCTAATTATCCATAATTATTCCTAATTATATCGAATTATATCGAATTATATCGAATTATTCTTAATTATATCGAATTGTATCGAATTATATCGAATTATTCCAAATTATATCGAATTATTCCTAATTATTCCTAATTATTCATAATTATTCCTGATTATTACTAATTATTCCTCATTATTACTAATTATTCCTAATTATTACTAATTATTCCTAATTATTCCTAATTATTCCTAATTATTCCGAATTATTCCTAATTATTCCTAATTATTCCTAATTATTTCTAATTATTCCTAATTATTTCTAATTATTACTAATTATTGCTAATTATTTCTAATTATTGCTAATTATTCCTAATTATTCCTAATTATTACTAATTATTCCTACTTAGTCCTAATTATTCCTAATTATTCCTAATTATTACTAATTATTCCTAATTATTGCTAATTATTGCTAATTATTTCTAATTAATCCAAATTATTCCTAATTATATCTATTTATTCCTAATTATATCTATTTATTCCTAATTATTACTAATTATTCCTAATTATTCCTAATTATTCCTAATTATTCCTAATTATTCCTAATTATTCCTAATTATTTCTAATTATTCCTAATTATTCCTAATTATTCCTAATTATTACTAATTATTCTTAATTATTCCTAATTATTACTAATTATTCCTAATTATTACTAATTATTCCTAATTATTGCTAATTATTCCAAATTATTCCTAATTATTGCTAATTATTCCTATTTATTCCTAATTATATCTAATTATTCCTAATTATATCTATTTATTCCTAATTATATCTATTTATTCCTAATTATTACTAATTATTCCTAATTATTACTAATTGTTCCTAATTATTCTTAATTATTCCTAATTATTCCTAATTATTCCTAATTCTTCCTAATTCTTCCTAATTATTCCTAATTATTCCTAATTATTCCAAAATTATTACTAATTATTCCTAATTATTCCTAATTATTCCTAATTATTCTTAATTATTCTGAATTATTCCGAATTATTACTAATTATTCTTAATTATTTCTAATTATTCCTAATTATTTCTAATTATTACTAATTATATCTAATTATTAATAATTATTACTAATTATATCTAATTATTACTAATTATTACTAATTATTACTAATTATTCCTAATTATTCTTAATTATTACTAATTATTACTAATTATTAATAATTATATCTAATTATTACTAATTATATCTAATTATATCTAATTATTACAAATTATTCCTAATTATAACTATTTATTTCTAATTAAATCTATTTATTCCTAATTATATCTAATTAATGTTAATTATAACTAATTATTTATAATTTTTACTAATAATATCAATTTCTTAGTAAAACTAAATATAATTAAAAATCAATTGAAATCTAATTAAATTAGAACTCGTAGACAACAATTAAAATTAACATAAAAAAATAAAATAAATATAATAAATATATAAATATCTTAAACTTTGATATTCTAAAGATATTGACGCCCTTCGATTGCTCTTGTATAAAAAAACTTCAACTAAAAGAAAATTTCTCTTTGAAACTGAAGAATGAAGAGAGAGAGAGAGAGAGAGAGAGCAAGATCTGAATGATTTGGAAAAAATGGATGGGGGTATATATAGGTTAGATTAGTTGCGAAGGAATTATTTGCGACGGGTCCCGTCGCAATTACCCTCGCCCGCATTAATTACAGTCGGCAGTTAAAAGGTTATTTGCGACAGGACCCGTCACAAATAGCGCCTACCGACAATCTTTTTGCGACGGGACGACATCTCGTCGCAAAAAGTTATTGACCGTCGCCTGATATTTTGCGATGGGACCCGTCGCAAATAACCCTGTGCGGATTGGGGCGCAAGCCGCGCGGGTTAGCGCGCAAGCCTCGTGGGGTGGCGCGCAAGCCGCGCGGGTAGGCGCGCAAGCCGCACGGGTTGGCACCCACGCCGCACGGTTTGTTCCACAAGCCGCCCCATACTATTTGCGACGGGAGACATCTCCCCCGTCGCAAATAGTTTTTGCACGGTTTGGCGCGCAAGCCACGCCAAACTATTTGCGACGGGAGACAAAATCTCGTCGCAAATAATTGGTTATTTGCGACGAGCACTTCTCCCCGTCACAAATAGCTTCATGGACTTGTTATTTGCGACGAGATTTATTCACGTCGCAAATAGCCCATCGCAAATAGAGATTTTTCCCGTAGTGGGGCCTCTATGAGTCTCTGTGACTTTGGTTATAGAGCATATCTTGGTTTATAAGGGTTTTTCCTCCACTCCTATGTTAACATCAGGTTACTTATTTCTTCATGATTCCTTTCTTGTTTTTTGGAAATGCCACTAGGTATATTTATTATCACTCGTTCTTGGAATTTGTGCCCACATATGTTATGTTTGTGTAGTTGATGTGAAATATAAAGATTTTATTAGTGAACCTATAACTAGTATGATTTATTTGGATTTGATTCATGGTCGAGTTCTTGGTGGGCATGGTTTTGGTGGAGCTTACTGGTTCATGGATTTTATATTTGTAATAGATTTTTTTTTAAATTTAACTTGTTGTGGGGTGTTCATTGTAGTTTCTTTTATTTAATTTATTATTTGGTTGTGGGGAGTGTATCTTTCTCTATTTTTATTAAGGATTATAAATTGGTTTCATTTAAAGGCATTAGTGATTTTCACATTCATGTGTTGTGTATAATTTATTTGATTATACATATATATTATTGGTGTTGTTGATTATTTTATGAATTAGAGATATGTAACTATTATAGGTTTGTAGCAGTTAAGGCCTCCCATGTTTTGTGTTATGACTTATCAATGCATATCTCCAACCCCTATCCTATTGAAGGAAGATTGGGGTAGCACCCTTGACTTTGATCCATCTCGGGCAGGGCCTCAGTGTATCGGGTCATGTTAGAGTGGTATTATAGCAGGTTTGTCCTAGGTATTGAGGTTGGGTCAGGAGTTAGGTGATGATGGATGGAAATTTAGTGAAGTAGAGTTAAGGATTCTTGGGTTCATCTTCCAAGGTAGGGAACCTAATGATAGTGCATTGTTCAATGTATCCATTAATTAAGACTCAATAACATTCTTTTTGATGAGGTAAATTTATCTATTGGTTGTTAGGAAACAATAAAGGTACATGCATCATATAGTAATGGGTTAATTATTTCCATAACCTTCTTTAGTGAGCTACTCATATATGATTTTATTAAAATTGGTTCTTAATATTAATTACTGGAGGTCCCAAATTAGGTAAGTAGCTAGTATTTTGAAGTTGCAGTGTAACTCTACATTAAATTGAGGCTATTATCATTGACCAACTGAGTGATGAGGTTTTTCTGCTAGTGAATGATACATATTTGCCCTTATATTTTGTTTAATTCTTCTATTTTTTTCTACACTCAATAGTTTTGTGGTACCCTCATATATTGTGTGCGATTTTATTAGAAGAAGGATCTTCTTTATACACTTGATTTATGCTTCCTACCATCATCTACTATGTACAATTCAATTAGAATTAGGATATTTTTTATACAAATTATTACCATCTACTACCCTCATTTTATGTGTGTGATATTATTAGGTAATTGTTCTTCTTTATATACCTAATTTTTTTATACCACCTTCATCTACAATGTGTTTGAAAATATATAGAATATTTTCTCCTTCAATAATTCCAAACAGGTGATCGGGTATTATTTTAGAAACTCGATTAAAAAAATTATTTCCTTAATATTTGAAGATATTTCTTTCCTATTCCTTATTATATTAGATCCTTCTTTTAGATCATATGGTAACTCTTACTGATTTGGATGATAATTATTTTAGGCTAGATTTGGCATGGGCATTACTACAATAGAGTCCTAATGGGTTTGTAGGAAGTGTGATACTCAATTAGTAGATTTTTTTCTAGAGTTGGAGGATTTCATTTCTATATAGATATATCTTTTTACTGAAAAGATATCAATTATTATATAGACATTCCTATCTATAATGGTGGGTCATTGGTTAGTGATGTTTTCTCAAGATTATGTTGGGACTTCCTAACCATGACTGGAGTTTTAGCTTCAGTATAGGATTAAATTTTTACCTGAGGATGTGGAACCCTATGGATGGCATCATGACGATGACTGAGTTTGAATCGATTAGGGACCTTGTGAGGTGTTCCCTAAACAGAATTTACAGTGTAATTGTTTTTATCCTAGTGGTTTAAGTAGATAATCCAATGAGAGAAGTTATTAATATGTTTTAGTTATTTTACATGCACCACATTTGGATGGTTCATTTTAGGCATGAGGTGTTTACAATAAAATCAATGAGATCAAGAATGTGATAGGTGTTTATAGTCAGGAATCAGTGGGTGGTGTTCAATGTACTATTCATGTCTATTCTTTAAAAACCCTCATACTAGATTACTCCAACATGAACTGAACAACTTGTACCACATTTTTAGGTATTGTAGATTCAAGTGGAACATCTGTTTAGACCTTAGTGAGATAGATAGTTTCATCTGATGGTGAAATTCATTCATTCAACCCTTCTAGTGAAATGAGCATATCCTTGATGGAGAATGAAATAATTTCATATAATTATTAATAGTAGAGAAGAGATGTAGTGTTACCCACCTCGGTAGGGAATTGTTATCTATTTTTGGTCTCATGAGGTGATTTACATTTGGGTTGAGGAGGTCAGTAATTTCATCAGTAGTTAGTGAGACCCACTCCAGTGTGGTGGCAAGGGTTATCCCATTGGTAGTTAAGAATGACTACATAGTCAGTGGTTAGTGTGACTTGCTGCGATATGTGAGTGGATGATAACTTGGTTTCTATGAATATAGAGAAATGTGAGGATGATTTTGAAGGGTAACACATGGTTGACCCTTGTCAAAAGGATATTATGTGAATCATCTTGCGCTTATAGGATTATGTTTGAATGTTTATTACTATCATGATCAGTACCCCTACATAAATCATAGGAATAAGAAATTAACCCTTCTCAAAATTAGTTTTTGGAGGATCCAATTATAAATTTGATAGATTCCCTCTTGTATTTCAAAAATAGTGTCAATTGTGTAGTAAAATATCATAGTATAGAATTTAGATACAATGGGTAAAGTTGTTCTTTATAATTTTTAAACCATAAAGGCTGGTGAGATTTGAGAAGTGAAATAGAGGCATGGTAGTTAATTCTTCAAGAATAGTTCACTACACCCATATGATAGATGACATTTTTGGGCATCAAGTTTTGAGGTTATTGTTTCTATCATATATAGGGATATGTATATCACCTTCAATCTGTGATAGGTGTAACCATAAACTTTCATTCCTTGATAGTATCTTGTGGTGGTAAATTTGATATTGTGGTCCAATGTAACAAAAAATTCTTAGGTGATGGACCAAAAGTTTTTCTTTAAGGTAAGGAGCACCTCCATCAGTTTCTTAGGAGGATAATACTTTTTCCTTGGTGGTTTTCCTATAGATATTTGTGGGTATATCAATTTCATAGTAACTATTTATATTTGGTGAAAGAATATGTTTGGTCAGTAGTTTTTGGACTTTTATTTCTCAAGTAGGTGTTATATTGGGGTGTAGGTCTAATAGAGAATGTCTATCTGAATGGACATAACCATATAATAATGATTTATATTGATTGAGTTGCCCTACGGGTAGTGGTGTGATGTTGAGGGGTTAAGAAAGGTTGGTGTAAAAAAGGCTCTACCAGTATCAATGTAATCTCTGATAGGGGTATGGGGTAAGTGAGTGATATATTTTTCTTTTATGTTATGTATCTTGTATAACAAACTAATTATCCTATTAAATATTTATCACATTACTAAAAACAAAACATTCATAGATCCAAAATAAAAATATATATTTACAAGGTTCACTACTTAATAAGAGTATCTAGTCCTTGACATGGTTTGTAAATAATCCAATAACACACAATCCACTAGAAAAAAATCCTTTTGTGTGCTTACAACAAGTAAGAAATACCATTAAATTTGTGTAGAACTATGACCAATACAACAGTTCATATGCTTACTCTAACATGAATTATGTAAAATAATTTTGTGTAACAGGTTAAAAAACCTTCACCAATTAGTTATAAACATGTCACTATACTGCTTCAACAGCTTCCAACTTGGTAAATATTCAGAAAAAAAATTATTCACTTTCTTACTCTGTAATAGGTAGGAATAACATTGGAGTATATTTAAAAAATCTGTCTAATTATTTAATCTAATTATTCCATCTAATTCTTTAATCCAGAAATTTTTTTGAATAGATCATCCGGAAGAAATTCTGAATCACTACTTTCTTTCCTCAAACTATTTATCTGAATTCTCAATCCAATCTTGAACACCCTGACACAACCTCTTCAGAAAACTTCCTATATCTGGAAATGTTTCTCAAGAAAACTCTATCTAGAAACCTTCCTCTACAAATTTTTTATCACAAACTCCAATGCTCTCACTCTCTCCTACAAATGAATACTATAAGTGTATGTTGTACTTTTACCCCTATTTATAGGTTCCTTGTAAGTAAAAAAATAGGGAACCTAAAAATATTTTCCTGATCAAGAAAATTTTAAAATCTTGAATTTCAATTTCATTTAATCATTTTTTTACCACTTAATATATTCTAAAATATTTTAGATTATTCTGAAAACATATTGAACATTATCACAACTTCATACTTCTTTGAATATAAAAAAATATATTTATTTAGGAATAATTTTTAATTGTGATATTGTTTGTTACTCCAATTTTCCTGATCTGATTCAAAACCTTAAAAACTAGAGACTTCCCATTCAGATTCTCTAAACCATTTGAAAATGTAAAACTATTGTGCATTAACATTTTTACAACTTTTTTAGAATTCGGTTTCTTTACACAATATTCCTCACCCCAATTTCACTACTCAATCAATTTGGTAGTAAATTGTATTTATCATGCCAATAAAATTGTTCAGCTATTTTTCCCCAAACATCATTGGAACTTATACAGACTCCATAACACTTCAATAACATTTTAGACACAAAATAAACTTGTTTCACCTATCTTAATTTGTTTAAAAATTCCATAGACTGATAAAAATAGAATCAGATGAAATTTGGCCTCTGATGATTTATCTGTGTCACTTAATTTAAAATGAGTCTTGACCTATTTGAAAATAAACAACATGTTTTTCTATGAAAATGTTTGACTACATTTTTGAACATCATCAGATTCATCTATCTCAGATCCCATCTAATGGATTGGTTTTTATAGCTCATTTGATTCATCAGTCCCAATAACTCAAACTTAATGATCAGTGTCAATAAATTATCTTCTTATTTTGAGACAACAATTTATTCCTACCTTTGATAGAACTCTGAATCTGATGTTATTTTGACACCAACAGTTTTTTTCATAGATCGGTGTCAAAGACTCTATATATGGATCGGTGTCTGAACAAGTCTGATGAATCTATTGAACACCTTATCTGATGGATCTATATCAAAATATATTTATTTCTTTCTAAACCTCAATAGTTTATGCTTTATCTGATGGGTTAGTTCATTGGGTGGATCATATTTTTTTCATGGATCGGTGAGTTTGATGTATCAGTCGATCAATACTTCTGAAAAACTTATAACATCAGAAAAATAAAACTCACAGCCTTCAAACAGATTTTACATTGTGTACATCTCACACCAATAATTTATGACTATAAGACTCCAACTTCATAATATCCCCTCTTCCAAAATCACATTCTTGTATCATGACTTCTTCATGATGTTTGTAACTTTGAGATTTTCATTGCATCATAAGACTTAATATACCAAACATATTTTCTCCCTATTTGTTTCACAAGGCTTGGATCAAAAGTTTTAAGATAGATTATAATTTTGAGAACTATAATAATAATAAATCATCATCAAATTAAATGTATAAAATCTTGAAATACATTTTAATTCTGAACTAACATATCACACTGATCGAAAGCTTTATTATGGACACAATATGAGTCCAAAAAATAGTCACCCAAAAAATATATCCAAAATAGAAAACTAAAAATGATGGAATTTCTTATCAAGAAAGCATTTGATCTTTTGATACTGATACTAATTTCTCCAGATCACCAATACCTACAAAGAGAATTGTTTTCTCTAAAATACAAAAAAATATAAAACAATCAACAACAACTTCTTCCAATATTTGAAAACCACTTCCATCCAACTTGGCCCCAAAAATATTCCCTATTTTTTTGTTGTCAAAAAAAGATTCATAGACAACTAAATTTTTTTAAACATTATATATGGATCACAAATAAAAAATTATAAGCTTAGATGAGTGAACTCATTCTAGGAAACAAGAATCATTAATAAAAAACAATGATATACTAAAGTAGTGACTTATAAAACTTCTTCTTGAAATTCAAACATTCAAACCTTCCACCTATTCACAACATCTTGCTTCCTATAAAAACTAGTTTACTATAACCACATCAATTAAATGTTAGAACAATTCACAAACTTACATGTTGATTTCATAGCTTACCCACAACTCCCCCTAAATATATGCTTCCTTAAAATTTTTATCACATTCAAATTGACAGATTTATGAAACATCAGTTTTATCCCTCTTGAAAACACGATCCAAATAAAATATGAGAGAGTGGAAAGAAACACATGCCTAAATAATGGAGAGAAATAGGTAGAATGACTATGTTCAAACTTAGTTTGAAAACTGATTCCTTTGGTAAATGTTTTTTGAAAATATTAGGAACTTTTTCTATTGAAGGAACATACTCCATCTTGAGTTTATTCTTCTACACTTCCTCTTTAATGAAATGATATTTGAAATCAATTTGTTTTGAATGATAATGTTGTACTCAATTTTTGGTAAGGTTTATAGAAATCTGATTATCACAAGACAAGAAAAGTGGTAAATTTACATAAACTAACAGATCATCCAACTGAGTCTCATCCACATAAGTTGTGTTACAGTTTGAGTGGTGGAAACATAATCAGATTTATCCATGTTAAGAGTAACCACATTTTTCTTTTTAATATTCCAACTCATTAAACATTCTCCTAGAAAGAAAAATCCACCATATTTAGATCTTCTATTATCTACACTTCCTTCCAAATTAGTATTTTTATAACTAAACAAATCAATTATTCCCAAACTCTCATATCTGATTTTAAAATATTTTGTGCCTCTAATATATCTAAGATTTTTTTTCCATCAAAGAGATGTGATTACTTTGGAGAAATTTTTATCCTTAAACATCAGGTAACGACATATACAATATCTAATCTTGAATCGGTCAAATATAACAAACTTACAATCATCTTTATAAACTATTTGGAAACAACTTCATTTCTTTCTCCATATTCAGTCAACATGGTTCCCAATGAGATTAGCATGGAATAAGGTTTTGAATTTTTCATACCAAATTACTTAATAAGTTACTTAGAATACTTCTCTTGATATAGAAAAATTATTTTCTTCTATTATGAAATTTGTAAGATAAGAAAGTATTTCATTTCACCAAGCATGTACATTTCAAAAAACTTCTTCATCTCTTCCATAATCATTTCACAATTTATTTCACCATTACCATGAAAGATAATATAATCAACATATTATATAAAAATAATATAAATATCTTAATTTTCATTCATGTAAATATTATTATCAAGTCTTCCTTTTTAAAGTTAAAATTCCTTATGTGGGATTCTAATTTGGAATACCAATATCTCGAAGCTTTCTTAAATCCTTAAAAATATTTCTTCAACTTTCACATTTATATTTCATCAATTATAATAATAAATCCACATAGTTTTTTAACATAAACTTCTTCATCAAGTTCTCCATTCAGAAAATATGATTTTACATCCATTTGAAAAATCTATAACTATGTTGTGTAGTAATTACGTGAATGATTCTGATTATTTCAAACCTTGGAACTGAAGAAAATTTTTCATCAAAATTAGTGCCTTCATTCTATGAGTAACCATTGAAAACCAGTCCTTCTTTGTTTCAAATAACTTCACCATACCCATTTAACTTGTTTCTGATCACCAACTTTGTACCAATAACATTTTTATCATTTTGTTTAGGAATGAGTTACCATGTATCATTCTTTTCAATATTATCCATCTCATCATTCATAGCATGAATAAATTCTTGATGCTCTAAATCTTCATTAACATATTTTATATCATCTTTTGAGCACAAAGATATATATGAAACAAATTTTTATGTTCTTCTTGATTGAAATTTTTTTATTGATCAACAATAATGTGTTTTACATGCACATGTTCCCTCAGTCTAGGATGAAATGTATCAATGTCATCCTCGTCATTGGAAATGGATGAGTCTGAATCTTCTTCTTAAGGGAGATCACCACCATTGGAATTATATTTAACAATTATTTCATATTCAACATATTCCTTATCTACATGTGTTTTTGAAACATCTTCCTTTGTTTTTTCAAGAAAATTTACATCAATATATTAAAATATTCATCATGTATCTTTTTTGAAACATCTATATCCTCTACCATCAAGATAATAGCTAAGAAATATTCCATATTAATCACTTTGACAAGACATTCAAAGATTTAAACTTTTTTCATTATGATTTAGGGACTTCTAAAAACTCTTAAATCTTTCAAACTGGTAGTTTTATCATAGAACATTTCATAAGGAGTCGTATCAAGACTTGGCTAATAGAAACATCAATTCTAAATATAAATTATTGTTTCTTTCCTCCGAAAGTAGTGATAAATACCATGCTCAATCAACATTGTAAGAACCATCTTAACTAAACTTATATTATTTCTCTCATAAACACCATTTTGTTTTAGTGTGTATGGCGCACTGAACACATGTTGAATTCCTTGTTTTTCAAGATAACTTCTGAACACTTGATTCTTGAATTCACCCCATATTCCTTTTCATATGTTCTCCAAAAACTCTTAAAAAATTTTAGATCATCGTATTTGTGTTTCAAATACATAATAAAATTAATAAAAGAAAAATAATCAAGGAAATAATTAGACTTCTTATCTCTAAAAGTTTATTGTTTACTCATTCTCCCACAAATATCTAAATGAATCAATTCAAATGGTCAAGTGGAAAGAATTTTATCTTTCTTATACACTAAATTTATAATATTTTTATTTTGATAAATGGAACAAGACCAATCCATTATTCTTTTCATATTAGGAATATCAAGGACACTATCTATCTTTATTAACTTTCTCATATTCCTCTAATACAAATGTTCCAACCTTTTAGGCCACAACTGATTTTTCACTACCATGATTTTGTAACATGAATTTTGTACTTTGAAAATGCGGAATAAGTTCCCTTTTGTACATTGGGTTTTTGTAACAAATTTTCTATATTCAACTCTTTTCACAACCAAACCATTTTTATAAAAACAAACTTTAATTCCCTAATCAAATTTTTTTGAAACACTCAATACGTTTTATTTCATCCCATCGACAAAAAAGTTGTTCTTGGATTTTAACTTTTCTTCCCCAATAATAGCAGATCCAATACCTTTGATTCTGAGAGATTTATCATTTTCAAACATAATTATTCCTTATTTAAATTACCTCACATTCTTTAATATATTCAAATATTATATTATTTTTGAGTATCACCCACTATCCAAAATCTACATTTATTCTCCTTTTATAACTTTTAAGATAAATTTCAATAACAAGATATTTTTCCTTCCATTTATCTTCCTTCACATCCAACTTCTGAAACATGTTATAAATATTTTATTTGTACTGATAGAAAAAAAAGACACCCTTTTTCTTGATGATTATGTTGTTCACATCTTTTAAAAATAATTTCTAAATAACGGAATCTATTTTCATGTTTCGAAACAACTTTCTCAAAACTCTTCCTTTGAGAGGATTGATGCCACCTCAAACATTTATTTCTATTACTCAAGGGATAATTTTAGTGTTTTTAATTGAACCAAAAATTATTTTATGTAAAACAAAATCCACCAAAATACTAGTTGTACCCATAAAAATAATGCTTTCCTCTATAATTTTCTCACCATCTAGAATTGTAAAAATGTTTTTCAACAACTTTCTTAGCATTTATATCTGAACTTTTTAGACACAAACGTCCTATAATCACCTAGAATCTTATCATTAAATTTAGATTTATTTATAACTTTATCATAACCAAAAGTGCAAGAAATTTTTTTTTTGAATTTGAAATTTTATAAACTTATGAATTATCAACTTTTTGGTTTTGTAAATATACATAACTTTCTTATCTATATTATTCTTAGGAACATATTCAATTTTCCGTTCAACCATTGATGACAAAAAAAATTTATCTTTCTTAGTTTCACACTTTCCAAAACTTTTACCAACTTCATAGATATAGTTTTTTAAACATTCAACTCCCTGCTCAACATTATAAAACTTTTTTTGGACAATTTCTAACTCTTCCTCCTTTTCTTTGATCTTTACATCCAGATTTTTTTTTTATTCTTTTATTTTTCTAGATATTTCTTCAAGAAATAAATCTCTTCCAACAACTTATTTTATTCTTCAAGAAATGTTTCTTGATTGTTTATTGTATAACTTTCCTTTTTCAACTTCTTTATTTATCATTCAAGTATTACTATCTTTATAAGACATTATTTAAACACCTTTTTAGATGAAACTCTAACATAGTTTGTTTTATTCAAGGATACTAATTTAAAATTGTTCATCATTCACTTTTGTAATAAAAATATTTTCTCTAGAAACTTCAGAGAATTTTTTAGATTCAACTTCACTGTCTTCACCTTCATCATCTTTAAACAATAAACTTATCCTTTTGGATTTAGAGAAAATTTTATCTTTTCCTTTTGGAATAATATTTTAAATTTTCAAAATATTTCTTTCAATATATTATTTTCCTTATATCATCTTCATCACTTTTATTTATAATATTTCTTTTGGGGAAATTTGATGAAAAATTCCCAATAACTCCACGTTTAAAACATTTTAGTAGTAGATTCCCTTTGTACTTTTGTATACCTATTTTCACATTCATAGAAGATAAGGATAATAATTCATTAATATTGTTACTAACCTCATTTTAGGATTCAAAATAACTAACTACATTCTCTTCGAGAATATTTTTATATTTTCTTTTCTTAGAAACCTTGAAGGACATTTCTCAATTGACTTTTTCGTTGATTTTCATAACTTTTTCACTTTTCATTTCATATTTAATGAGATTACCATGAATTTCATAAAAATATAGTGTTTTAGAATCTATATATTCCAAAGATGAAACTTTGGAATCAAAATTGTTAGGAAGAATTCCTAAGATATTCTCAAGAATAGTTATATCTTCCAATTTCTCACCATCACATCTTACAGTAATAAAAATATCATTAACCCTTGTAAAGTAACCAAAAGATTCACACTCACCCATTTTAATATCTTCATACATCATCATCCATATTTTTTAATTTCCCTTCTCCACCTTTATATTTCCATACTAAATGTTTTTCAACTTATCCTACATATTATTAGCAGTAGAAACTCCATTCACTCTAAGGAATTAACTTTTAGAAAGTTATGAGAGTTAATAAATCATGGATATTCCATAATTATATATATTATTCTTATCTATAGATGATAGAGGAACATTTTTAACAAGATGAAGAAATCCATATGTAACATCTTCTAAAACAATATATCCTAGAAACATAAGATATAGAAACATTCTATTTTTTCATATAAGATAGATATTTTCATCAAAGACTAGAAACCCCATATTTTTCACACAATTAATATTCTCCATAAATACTTCCCTTGAAAAACATCAAAAAAGAGAAAATTAATGGAATCTTCTCTCTGATACCAATTGAAAATGCCCAACTTGGATCAATGTAATCACTGAGAGGGGGAGGGGTGAATCAATGATATCTTTTCCTTTTATGTTATCTATCAAATATAACAACCTTCTCCTCCTGTTAATTATTTCTCCCTTTGATGAATATAATACATTCACATATCTATAGGAAAACAAGTATTTACAATGTTCACTACTAAATAAAAGAATCTAGTCCTTGGCATGGTTTGGAAATAATAAAATTCACTAGAAAAAAAATCTTTTTTTGTGTATATAACAAATAGGATATAATACTACACTTCTGTAGCAATATGATTAATAAAATTATAAAGGTACTTATTCTAGAATGAATGATGTAAAATAAGTTTCTATAACAAGTGAAGAAAATTTCACCATTTGGTTCAAACCATGTCACTATACAGCTTCAACAATTTCTAATTTTGTAAATGTTCTGAAAAAAATACACCACTTTCTTACCCCA
Organism: Viscum album; assembly: GCA_963277665.1. Classification (NCBI taxonomy): domain Eukaryota; kingdom Viridiplantae; phylum Streptophyta; class Magnoliopsida; order Santalales; family Viscaceae; genus Viscum; species Viscum album. The sequence continues at coordinate 1,664,333,531 of OY728126.1, read as the reverse complement.
CATTAGGTAGGAAAAACTCTAGAATTTTTATGAAAACTCGGTCTGATTCTTCAGTCTGGTTATTTTATATGATTCTTCATTCTATAAACATGACGTAATATATAGTTTGGAAGAAATTTTTACTTAATTATTTATTTCCAGAAATAATTTGTCTAATTTATCGGTTTGATCCAGAAAACATTGACCACAACCTCTTCAAAAAACTTATGTATCAAAATGTTTCTCAAGAAAACTCTATTTGAAAACCTTAATCTACAAAACTACTTTCACAAAATCCAAATCTATTATTCTCTGCCACACAAGAACAGTGTCATAGTACATTTTAATTTGACCTATATTTATAGGTTCCCTAGAATAATAAAATAAAGAAACCAAAAATTATTTTACAACTTAAGAAAATTATAGAATATTGAATTTCTATTTAAGTTACACTTTATATTTGAATAACTCAGTGCTTCTCAACTCTTATGGATTCTTATTGAAACTTTTTTAATCTTATCACAACTTCATATGTCTTCAAATTTACAAAAACTTATCTAGTCTAATATAATTTTTAATTCTGATACTTTTTTTTCACTCTTATTTTCTTGATACAATTAAAAACATTAAAAACTAAGGAATTTCTATTCTGATACTTCAAACTAACTAATGTTTTTTAAAAATTCTACCATAAACATTTTTTGATAATTTTTTAGACATTAGTTTCCTTACGACACCTTCCTCACTCTAATTTCACAGCTAAATAAATTTAGTAGTCAATTGTATTTCTCAGACATATCAATTTGTTTAGTTTTTTTCAACAAACATCATTTAAAATTATAAGGACTCCAAAACCCTTCAATGACTGAAAAGCATTAACTTCAACCTTTTAAACTTTCTTCATTTTTTCAACAATTTCTCAAACCAATAAAAAAAGTGTTGGATAAAATTTTTCCTTGATTATTTATTGATTTAACATCTTGTCCGATGAGTCTTGACCCAATTAAAAACAAAAAATATATCTCTATGAAAATGGTTGACTTCATTTTTGAAATTTTTTAGATAGAACAGTGTTTCATTTGAATTGATGGATTAGTTTCTATAGATCATTTGATTCATCAGTCCCAAAAACTCCAACTTAATGATCAATGTAAAAAAATTATCTTTTTATTCTAACACAAAAAATCTGGTATGCCTGTGATAAAATGTTTTATTTGATGTCGTATTGATACCAAAAATATTTCTAATAAATCAATCTCATAAACTCATCATATAGATCAATTTCTAAACATTTCAGATGAATTAGTGGCAGACCTTTTCCAATTTAATGGTATCAAAATCAACTTCTTTCATTCTGAAGCTCAGCATATGATGGTTCATATGATGTATTATTACCTTTGGTGGATCGAATAGTCTAATGGATCAGTCGGTCTGATATATTTTTCAATCATTGCTTCTAAAAAACCTCAGTATTTATAAATATCAAAATCTAAGCCTTCAAATATATACTGCATCAGGTATATCTCACACCAATGATATGTCACCCAAAGACATAAACTTAATATTCTCATTTCTTCCATAAACTTCTACTAATATCATGACTTCTTCATGATGTTTGGAATATTGTGATTATAATAGAACCGTCAAATATAATATACCTAACAAAGTTTCTCCCCCGTACTTTCACAAGTCATTGATCACATTTTTCGAGAGAAATTATTATGTTGAGAACTATCTTCACATAAAATAATCATTATAATAAAATGCAAACATCTTGAAAGAAAATCTAAGTCCAAACCAACTTCTCACTTCGATTGAAAAATTAATTTTAGAAACTATACGAGTCTACAAAAATAGCAACACCCAAAAAATATATCTAGAATAGAAAACCGAAATTAGTGGACTTTCTTATCAAGAACCTATCCAATCTTCTAAATTTGTTACTCCTTTAACCCAATCACAAACTCTTACAAAGTGAAATAATTTTTCAAAAAGACCAAAAATAAATAAAAAGTATTCAGCTAAAAGTTCTTCTATAATTTTAAAACCACTTCCAACCAACTTGGTCATAATAGGTGTTGTTCCTACAGTTCCCATTGATATATTTCAGTAAGGATAGATGGAAACACAAATAAGTTGTATTTGAAAGTGATTGTCTAACCTACTAAGGATATGGATGTGAATAGAGGATTCTCGTGAATTTTGAGGTTGGTGAAAAATACATATATCACCATTGAGTCATGAACTGGACACATTAGCACCTATGACTTTCTGGAAAGAAACGTTAGAGAAATTTACATGGGATTGAAGGAGATTACTGATTTATAGACCTTTTTATGTAAGTATATAATTTTTTAATTGATTAGTGATATTTATATCATGTATGGGTTATCCTCAAACAAATACCATCTAGAACATTCTTTAAAGGTGAGGAGTGGAGAACTCCCACTGGTTATAACCATATCAACATACCTTTTTTTGGGATGGGTGTTGATAGATCAGAATTTAATTTCATTCCCTGCAGAGAGATAACCTAAGGATAAAAATGGATTTGGGTTTTTTGTGATGAGAATACTCACATGGTGAGGATGTATGTTTCGACTAAGTTATTACATTGGGAGATCTATATTTTATATATTTTTTAATGTAAGAGGATATTCCCTTCCTAGAATAAAAATTCCAAGTTTTCTTATAGATATAACCTTTATGGACTTAGAATTTTTTGTGATGGTGGTTCATTTGTTGCAGGAGGTTGTTTTAATGAGTTTCCCTTTTCAGTATCTCTAGTTTATTTCATTTTCAAGGATTAAATGCCTTTAAGGTGGAGTGGATATAAAGACAAACTTATTTAGGAATGATACATATCTAAATATTTATTTGTTGATATATAATACCTCTAAAATTGTAAAATAGTCAATTTACCCTAGTATACAACATAATAAAAATTATCTGATGGTTTTGTTGATTCAATGGAATAGTGTTTACCCCAAACTGAGCTTGTGTGTAATTTTTGGCATGGTGGTGGCTTGGAAAAAAATATATTAAGTATTTAAATATTATTTTTATTAGCGTCATATGGATTTTTGGAATGAAACTCTTATATCTCTTTATTAAATAATTATATGGGAAAATGACATGAAATATGAGTTCAAAATGTGGGGTTTCCCCTATTAATTATATATCTTTGGTTTTCATCAAGACCCTTCTATGTTTTCCATTATGGGTGAATTCATTAATTTATTAAATTAAATTTATTAATATATTTATTAATTAGTGATTTTTTAGAAATCTCTAAATTTTTCTACTATAAATATTCCTTTATGTTGCCTCTCTAGGGTAGCTACTTTTGTCCTTGGAAACCCTAGAGAGAGGAGGAGGAGAGAGATGAGACTCTTTGTGGTGTCAAAAACCAATCAGTGAATGATATCCTTCAATAGATTTCGTCATCATAATCATCAATGCTACATGATGTGGATGCATTCTTCATCAGTAATTGAATCATGTGATAATGAAAAACATAATAATGAGGCCAGTACTGAATTGAATCTTTGATGATTATCTATGAGGAAGGGATTTTTTTTCTTCGATGATACATTCTTCATGATTATTATTCAAGAATTTTTTATTTTTAACTATTCTTTAAGTAAAATTTCATTATAATTATTCTTTATGATAATTTTTTGGAAGTTATCATCACAATTATTCTTTATTATTATCATTTGTGTATGTTTTATTCATGATTATTCTTCACAGTTATTTTTTTTCATTATTCTCTAATTATCCAATTCATTTTGTAATTGATAGATTCTAACCATAACATTATTTTTGATTCTACATATTCATTAATGTCCTATGAAGAATGGAAATGGTGTATTGTTCCCTTAACCTCTCTCTTTATCCTATACCACTCACTTCTTCTTCTCTTACCTAACACCATTCAAATATATCATGAAATATCATAGGTCATTGGTCCTAGGGGCTATATTATGAAATTGGGGAGAGAGGGTTCCCCATGTGATAAATTCATTGAGAGCTAATTTAGTCAGCATGATTAGAGGTGGTTATCATGAGAAGGTGTGAGGAAGATCTGTTATCATGAGAAGGAGAGGGTTATGAAACCTTTATAGGGGGATTTTCGTGTGAGACAAATGGGATACATGTGCAATGCATGTATAACACATTAGATAAATTAAAAATATATGAAATAAGTTAAAAAATTAAAAGATAAATAAAGGAAAGTTGTGTGAAAATAGAGAGTAGGTGTGTAAGGTAGAGTTGTCCTAATTATTAGATAATAGGGGAATACATATGCCCTACACGAATTTCATGTAATAACCCATCCCAGATCAATTTTGAATAGTAGTCAGACCATAGTTCCACATGAACTTAAGAACACCTCCTGGTATTCCAGAGGTAGTTGGCTAGCGGTGGGGGTTTATAGAGGTACTTTGGGGAGCCTATACCCCCTATATTAAAGTGTAAAGTCCCAAAATAAATAACTAAATGATAGAGTGTGCTATAAATATAAATATATAAGATCTTGTTATAGCATAATGAAATATAGTACACAAACTTGAACACTCATTCTCATATAAATTTAATGACACTAAAGCTTAATAAATACCTCATCCTAGTCATCTGACCCTCATAGTTATCCTACTTTATCGAACAATACTGAGCCTCAGCTCAACCTATAACTACAAACAACTAAAGTCTTCTCAAGTACCCCAGTGCAATGGTGTCCTAGGAAATATATGAGTACATAACTCCATAGGTCACCACCAACGTAGTCCCATACTATACAAGTAATGTAGTGATATGTGCATATGACATGCTTGGAATAATAAATAAATAAATAAATAACCACCATCAATACCTACTTTGGATAAATGACATAATATCTTTGAGAACATCATAATGATCATTCTAACTAGTTACCCAAACACCCCGAGGGTGTATACATGTAAAATAGACAAAAACCATCAACCACTGTATATCTGTAGGTCTTTGACCCTGATCAAACATACCTTCCTCGACCAGTGGTAGTGTGTGTATGGGAATTAAAGTCACCTCAGAGGAACCTTTTTTCTCTCTTTGGGGATCTCATTCCCATGCCTCCACTGATGAGTAGTAGATCCTAGGTAATCACTAATCATTCCACATACTCAGGCCCTTAGGCTAAACCCCATGGTATTACATGGGTGTTCTCAATGTCAGGTCGATGATTGATTCATTGGTGGTGGAATCCCTAGGTAATCTTATATGTTGGTTCATGAATGACTTCTATTCAACCATGATAATTAAATGTAATACACTCCTTGGATCCTATAGTCCATATCCTAGGCATCTAAAATCAAATGGGCCCTTAGATGAACCATAACGAATGCATCCACTTATTCCTAGCAGGGTATCCAAGGCATCAATTTATGGGATCCAATATCAATCCTTGGTATTTATAACATCCCATGTTCAAGTATATACACCCACAAAACACTTCATATCTCTATTCTAATCTTAGGCATCATTTTTATTATCAATGGTCTACTTATATCTCCATTAAAATCTTGGTACCTGAACATTTGTGATGGTATCAAAAAATCAAAGGATTCCACACCATCCTAAGTATTATTATATATACAATCACACACTCTATGATTTAGGATCATGGGTACCACCTCTAAGAATTCACTTTCACATCAACCAAATCATTGGATTCCAGCTGATCTAGTCATACATACCCAATATACTTTGAAAGAGGATCCCAAACATATCGAGCATCACAACACCTTATCTATCTCATTTGGTGATTCTTATGAATCCATGGAAATCAGAGTAGTTCTAGTCCCAACAACTGGTTCCTATTAATATTGGGCATTCGCATATCATATCAAATAATAAAATAAAAATATATCAAGGACGGTATGAGTTACAATTCCAATCAATATCATCTTAGTCCCATCATGATAACATGTTTGGTATGGGTTCTAAGTGACACCCACTAACATATCTACCCAAAACTATATACACCTGGTCAAGGTCATCTCTCAAATGGGCCCACTATGTCACCACTATAGTGGAGGCATCTTTCTCAAGATCCTTGATCACAAAAGATATATTGGGCCAATGCCCAATTTTCATAGGACACTCGATCCATCATAAATTCCATTTCATCATTAAACCACATACTCCTCAAGGTTTTTCTCACTAGAGACTATCTTGAGATATGGATCATGTTTTATCTCAAAGTCAAGGGTCACTACATACTAATCAACTCAACCAAATCATATAATATTTTTGTATCTCTATACACCTAGGATATACATGTCTCCAGATCCTCACACCTTCTATCATGTTCTTCCAACTCAAGTCATTCCAAACCCCCTCTTATAGGTTTCACAATGTATGGGTAACTTTTAGTTCAGGACTCAATCATTATTGGATGAGGCTTCAAGGAAATTCCCAAGGCCCTCAGTGGACTTGGAAAATTTTCTCTTTATATTTAGGTTCTCATATAATTTGAAATTTTAATTTTAAATAAACTATTTAAATTAAATTAAAAAATTTAATAATAACTAGGACCTTTTCCCTATGACAAAGGTCATACACACATATGTATATAATCACCATGAATAGAAACAAATGAAAAGTTTTGAAGACCACAAACCATATACTAATGCTTTTCCATTTAAATCTTAATCTTGGAAACTCCCATTGAGACTCGCCTAGGTTCACTTGTAGATATATCAGCACCACTAGCTACTACCCACATTATTAGGCACCTAAATTACACCAAAGAGAAAATATTAATTAATTATAAACAATTATAAGAAATTATTTAATTCATCCCAAAATGGAATAAATGTAAAAAATCCATCGGGCAACCAACAGTCATTGGTCCTTCTAGTAAGGGGGTTTCAGACACCCCTATCACACCCCCAAACCTATAACAGATCAAAGCCCTAGGCTACTCCTACATTTATATAATTAATTAACATAAAATTTTAATAAAAACCAAGGATAAATCCAGGTAATGGTGTACCTTTAATGTAATAAGAAATAATGACTTGAAAACATCATTTTGGTATATCCACTAGCTAGGTTGTATATATTCCCTAACCTAAATAGTAAATTTGACCATTTTCTAAGGAAATTATAATTTCTGACCTAAACAAAAACAATATCCAAATTATCATGGTGATGTAAGAATAGGAGTGCAAGGAGATGAGGAAACCCATAGCTTTCATACACATTGAAATAACCTTATAAATGACCAATAATGGGGTAGACAAAGTTAGGGAGGTCCAGCCAAATAAGCCTCCCTACATTCTCCCATCGACTTAATAAAAAATGGGGGTAAAGCCCCAATAAAACCTGAAAAATTAACTTTCACTATGTGAACCTCTGGTCCACACTATGATTATTTAGGTCTGAGTAAATTTATCTATCTAACTTATTCACACTATAAATCTATGGTTCATAGTGTGAAATCTCTGCAGGAGGTTCTCTATTGCACCTCAACCTCCTATTCCTATTCTCAAAGCCTCTCAAACCCCTAAGTCATCACCCAATCCATAAACCCCATCAGAAACACCCTTTTGGGTTTTCAAAACCCTTAAAATACCATTTTCATTTCTAGTTTTCAATAAAAAAATCCCCCCAAATGGAAATATTCAAATTCCCTTAGTAATTTTTCAACTTGTAATGTTGTGGGTTATTACAAACTCCCTCCTATAACACTCTCCATCCCTGTGAATTATCATTGACTTTTCAATTTATGAACCTAAACATCACCAGTCTCTAACGCATGATCAACCTTTCATGCTCGATTCATGAATACCCAATGCAACTTTTTCCAATATATACACCAAACACACCTTTCACTTGAAGTGGAGTCTCCCACTTACTAAATGATGCTAATAAAAAGATGATGATCACTGAACCTATCTCTCCTAACACTCCATAGTGTCTCATCCAACTCAAAACTCATCATATGGTACTCCTCATCATAATACTTTACATTACATGGAAGATTATAAATCATGGTTCTCCCCGCCAAAGGAATCACCAACCAAAAATTCCTTCCCAAAGGTCCCCCTACTAGATAACTATATCCCACACAATTCCCATGATGTGGTTCCCCTTTCAATCTATCCAATCTCAACCAAAATTACCATTCTGACTGTCATCATATGGCTTACCTTGAAATCACTCAGTTATACATACTCACTCATCCTCAAAAGAAACTTCTACCTCCTATCTGGTATTTTCACTAATGACCTCCACATGTGGGGTCCTTCTCATATCTCGATCCATAACACCAGCTACCCTTGTTTTCCAAAAACTATCTCCCAAAATAAAACTTTAATAATTTTCATTACATGATTCACCCACAGACTCATGTGTTGAAACTTGATTTCACCCCCTAAAACATTTCATAAAACATATAGTTACATGATTCACCCCTTAAACCAGGTGAAAAAACTGGTTTTCACCCCCTAAAACAAGTCACAAAACATTTAATCACATGATTCACTCCATGAACCATGCGATGAAATTGGGTTTCTCCCCATTAATCATGTCACGAATCATGGATCACCCCATGAATCACTCTCATGTCACATATAGGTGATCTTAATCCCATTGAAAATGCACTAAATCAAACCATTTTCTCATCTAAACCTCAAATATTATATTTAACTCAGGACTAGAAAAAATAATATTTACTTACTCATATCGACCATCTAATAACTGGTTCTGTCACACCCATAACCCTACCAACATGGGTTCATACCATCATTGTTCATTTTCTATTCACTACTACATGAAATGTCTAGACATGACTATCTATCTCATGCATATGTTCCAACATGAAACAAGGATATACCATTAATCGAGTGCCACATCAAATGATTTTGTCACTATGGATACTGCTCCACCCTATAAATTCTTAAAACATCCCATCAGAACTCATAAACCCTCTTATCATACATGGAAACCACCAATTATAATTTAAACAATTTTATGTGTAACTATCACGCACTGAATCAATTTCAACCTAAAATGAACGAGTGTATTCTATAGTACTGCCCAACTATAGAAACATTACTCGTTTTCCCAAGAGTAGAATATCCAAAATAGGTTGACCAAGCCTCAGGGAATGTCAGCTCCATCAAGCCAAGAATATCACAGAGGCTGTCATTCAAATGCCTAATATTTCACCCACACTGAACACAACCCCAGGATTAGTGTCCACCTGATGCCATTCCAAGTAACAGGTGTCCATTCACACTCTCACTACATACTAGAATGCATCCATAACAGCTGGGTTGGGAACCATAATGTTCCTGACCTTGAAACTATCCTTGATACCATGGTATACTAAGTTATTCACAACCCAAGGCATAATCATTACTTTTCCATAAACATGATTTCACCACCGATGCATCGATCTCAAAAGTGATCTTTGTCCCATACTTACTACCCCAAAAGAACTTACAAAACTAGGATATCCCCTCTCATAGGTTTCCCTCATCTATTTCAAAATATTTAACTCACTAAACATTGAGTCGCATCTCAAGATCTCTAGGTATCATGCTTATCCTAAAGGTCCATTCCCAAATACTTTCACAGATCATGAGTCATCATCAACACTCATGTCTCAAAATACTCATCAAACCACTTTCCAAACACCCTCTCAAGTGTCTCATATATTTAAAACCAATATCTCATTAAAACTTAACTGCCTATAAGGGAACTGATCCTCACTAATCATCCACCTAAGAGACTATTTCCTCAAGAATCTGAACTCATTGATTACTTCTATCATAACCAAAGACATCATCCTAAATTATTTGTACCATGGAAAAACATAAAATATTTCATGGTTAATTAGAATTATATTCTATGATATATAGAAAAACATTTTATATATTTTTACTAGAGAATTAAATAACCATGAATCAGGTCACATCACAAAACTATTCCCACTCTACCAGAATCTTCCTCTAAAAATCCATATTAGGAACCATAAAAACAATGTAAGGTTAGATATAATGTCAATCCATGCTATATGAGAAAACACCATATAGGTTATCGCTGAAACATTAAATATTCAAATATATAGGCCACACTAAACCTACATCACCCTATGACAATATGTATCCAATGAACCACCATCACTCAGTTTGATTAAGTAGAGTTTCATTCCAAGATATATGGGAAAACGCCATATAGGTTGTTACTAGAACTTTATGTAACTGAACTTCAGTAATAGAAACCAACTCAGGGTTTCCAAAAAGGAAACACATACTTTATTGGCCTACTATGATCACCTTATATCTCACATACCAAGGGAAATTACCATCATCTATATCATTGAGTGTCTAATCATAGATCGATATGACCTTACATTAGAATATATATATATATATATATATATATATATTTGGGTGTTTGTATGTGTTTGTGTGTTGGTCTAGATGAGTATAATTCTACCACGTACTTATAAGAGAAATGTCTATATGAGCAGTTTCTAACACTTGAAATATTTGAACCTCTCATTAATGAAAAATCACACAAATGGGCCCCAATGTGCCATGTGAATCCTATAACCAACTCATGATTCATGAGATGCATCTTTCCTCTATATGACAAGTGTAAAAATATAGATATGTTATCTTGTAAATGAGATAAGATCCAAAAATATATAAGTTTTCTCTTACCAATGGGCTAATAGATAGAAATCCTATAGCTCATAAATCCAAAAAACATATGTGTCACCCAAGGTGAAATTTTCATCAATCGTAACAATGAAAACCAAAAATATAAATCCTAAATACTTGGAAACTTAGAATTTCTACCAGTGAAAGTGTTAAGGATGAACTATCCCATATCTATCATAGGATCTGACACATCCTTATATCTTCTTACTACCAAGTCCCAACTACTAATACAAAAAAAAACATGATTTGATACTACTTTGTAATTCCCCACCCAATCTCACTCCAAACACTATCTACATGGGAACTTCATGTGACCTTAGACACATCACCCCATATTCCATAGGATACTAGCTAGTATAGAGGGCCTATAATGGTGTTGCGGGGAGACTCTATCCCTTATATCATAGAGTATAATCACAAAAGAAATAACTAAATAATTGTGTAGTCCAGAAATAAAAATAAATAATAGAATTAATAGAAAAATGAAATCCATGACACAAACTTGAAAGGTAATGCTCGCATAAAAGAAAATACATATAGGATCTATAAATACCTTATCCTAGTCTTCTAAACCTCTAAGATAACCTAATCAGTCCAGAAATATCATACCTCAGACTAACCCGAACCTATGACCAACTGAAGGTCACTCGGGTACTATAAAAAAAATTGTCTTAATTAGGGTCTGATTATATAACTTGGTAGGTGAAAACCAATGTATTCTCATAATATACCAACAATATAGTGATATTTACAATTGATAAGCTCAAAATAAAAAAAATAATTTCCTAATAATAAATAAATAACCACCATCAGTACCTTTTTTGGCCTAATGCTAGAATATATTTGAACATGTCATTATGACTAATCCAACTAGTATCCCAACTGTGTCAAGGGGGTATACATGTAAATTTGTCCTAGACCATCAACTGTTTCCAATCCTTAAGTATGTGACCTTGATCAACAATATCTACCTCATCTAGTGTTTGTGTGCCTCAAAGTATGAGCATCACCTCATGGGAACCTCTTTCCTCTCTCTAGGGATCTATTTCTCACACCTCCACTAATGAGTAGAGGATTATGGTGCATCATAAGGAATCCCTCACCTTAAATCCATTAGGCTGAACCCCATAGTAATACCTTGGTGTTCTCGATGTCAGGATGATGAATGATTTCTAAGAGAGGGAATCCCTAGGAAACCCTATATGCCCAAGTGTGACCAATTCCTAGGACAACAAGGAAATAAAATGTAATACCCTCCTCATATCCCATGGTCTATATCAAGGGAATCCAAAATCTCAAAACTCCTTAGGTAAACAATAACTAGTTAATTCACTTGATACTAGCAGGGTATCCTAGGTATCACTCAATGGGATACATAATAATGCTAAAATGTGTCTGAAATCATATTTTAGGGGATATACACCCATCCATAATATTATATATCAATTATAATATCATGCGTTTTGGAGATTTTTAATTCTATACTGGTATCTACATTCAAATATCAACACCCAAAAATTAAAAATAGTATCACAAAATCAAAGTAATCTTTATCATCCCAAGAATTACTATATATATGTGATCAAGTAAACTCTGATGTTACATCTTGGGTGACACCACTTGGAATCCACTCCCACATCAACTGAATCAATATATTCTGGATAATTTTTGCATCTACCCCTAAAAAACTATGATATTTCATCCAAAACATATCGTGCATCATAGGGCCTCATCTATATAATATTTTGATTACTAGGTATCCTGAATAATCATAGTAGTTTTAGGGAAAATGCCCAATTCTGAATCATCATGTACAATTATATATCATATCAAATAAAAAAAATAAAAACATATCAAGGGATAACTAAAATCCAATACCCATTACCATCATATCATCCACATTAAGCACACACATTCAGTAAGGGTTCTAGGTGAAAACTTCAACCATCTCTACCCACACCCACATACACCCACTTTGGGTCACCTCTCAAAGGGGAACCCATAATAGTTACCTAGGTCATAACTATTGTGGATGCACCCTTCTAAAGATCATATATCACAATAATTCTATCAGGAAAATGCTTGACACTAGTAGGACACCCCATCCTTCGATATCACCAATTCATCATTCAATATCATAGGCATTAAGGGGTCATCTCACTGAATACAATCTTGAGATATGGATCAAGGTATATCTCTAATTCCTAGGTCACTCTAGACTATTAAACTCACCTAACTTATATAATATCTTCCTATAGTACATCCACCTAGGATACGCACATCTTAGGGGTCCTAGGTAGGGTTTTCATGGTCGTCTATATCAAGTTATTCCACACCCACTCTTATAGGTTCCCTAGCATCTGGGTAACTTTTAGTATAATCCTTGACCATCAGTGGTCGAGGTGTCGAGCTAGTGTCAAAGGTCCTCAGTTCCCTTATAAATTTATATCTTTAGTATTGGGTATTCATACAATTTAAAATTTAAATTTAAATAAAAATATATAAAGTAAATTTAAAAAATAAAAATATGTTCCATTGCCCCATTTTCAATATAACAGACCCTGATTTTCATACATAGATATTACATCTAAATAGATGAATATTCATTACATAACAAAACCCATCCATGTTAGAATCAAACTGGTTTAGTTTCATTGGAATCTTGGAAAAATAAACAAATGATTCATAAAACATCTACATCATCTCTTATTTATTTCTTCATAACTAGAACCCTTTTTCCATATCATACTTCATATTTTTCTTCATATCATGGGGAAAAGAAACATAAAAAGGGTGAGATCTTATGATTAGTAAGGGTAAATTAGGGATTTATCAATCCTAAAATAAGCATAAGGGAACAATAACATGAACATAATATTTGAAAATTTTATCCTTGATATCAAATATCATAGTCTTGATTAATGTAATAATTCATAGAAGTTCATAAGACATAAATCATAAAATAACATGATATATAAGAGAATAACATTGGCATAGGACATGGAATTTTGGCATACACATAGGTATAGAAAATAACATCCATAGTAGTTAGGGTTATTTTACAATACTATTATAGTGGAATGGATTCACTCTCAAAACCATCTAAGTAGTCAAGGTTCACTCCCAATACTATCTTAGTAGACAAAGTCCCTTACTAAATAGGGTTCACTCCTCATTTCAATCTTATATATCTCATGAGATATAAATCATTAATCAATGAGTTGGAAGGAGATATAGGTCCCTCCAATGAAATAATTAATACTATACATATGTGTGCCATAATAATATAAATCATTCATAATATTAGAACCCATGAAAATAAATGGGCTTCATAAACATTTCATCATAGAATAACCCATGAAAAAGAATCAGGTTTAATAAATAACATGCCATCATAAACATAAACAAACTAGAGAATGAGTAAGGACGGTATCATTAGATCATATTCCTAGTAAAATGTAGTTAACATCAAATAATATTATCATATATGGAAAATGATTTTGAAAGATCATTTGAAATAATTCTTGAGGAAAATATTGTTTTGTTTTGATTTTTTTTAAATTTCACACAATTATTAAAGAAAAAAATTTCTTTGAAAAGAAAATTATAATATTATAAAGGAACATTTAAGAAATTAATGTTTCATTAAAGCATAAAAATCCACTAATTCCATATAAGTTTAAAAAACATTATGTCCATATTTTATTTGAAAAGTCACAAAGTACCTTGTTTGTAAAATGAAAAAAAAACCTTTCAAACTATTTTGTAAAAAAGTACAACAATAGGAAAAATGATTTTAAACATACTTTTTAAAAACATTTTTTGAAAAAATGTACATGGAATAGAAATATTTCCCTAGGGAAAATTTAATCGAAACAATCTCGAATAATGATGATATTATGAAATAAACCATACCTTAAGTCTCCTCTTTCCTCATTCATGTTCAAACATACTATATAATAAATATGGATTTATTATACCTTTATTACATAAACATATATATCATGCCATTTATGATTTTTTTATTGTATCTTATCGCTCTTTTATTAATAATTTGTTATTAAAATCAATGTTCTGGGTGATAATTGATTCATTTTGCAAGCATGTTTCAGTTTTCCAGTCTTGGTCCTTATACATTGATCATGGTACCATTATTTCAAAAATTTTATTAATAGTATAAGAATAATATATAATCATTATATACATCTTTATTATAATTCATAAAAATTATATATAGAAAATGAAATACATCATTCAGGGTGATGGTAAGTCGTACATATGCATGAACACTATTTTTATTTTTTGACTAATGGAATGAAAGAAAATTAAATAATAATTTAAAATTTAAAGAATTATTATTATTTCATATATATCATATAAAATTATAAAATTTATCCTTATTAACATCTATGTGAAATATAAATTAAAAATGATTCACATCGCATCTTGGAGATGATAGTCCATATGTACACACAAGCGATGTTATCGTTTCTCAAAAGATTATATAGTAATAAGGAATACATGATATTATCATTAAAGATTTATAATTATGTAATTAATATAATATATAAACATTAAACCCATCATTATACTCATCTATAAAATATGGTGGTTGAAAATGAATTGTATCGCTACGTGGAGATGGTATGTCGTACGTACACACGAGCAATCATTCACTTCTTGGTTGATGAGAAAGAGGGTGTATAATGATTTTTTAATAATAATAATAACATTTTAAAATATTTTAGATACTTAAGTTATTATTTTATGGTAAATATAATATATTTATATGAGGCAAACAAGGGTATAAAAAGAAAGTGATTAGTTAAAGTGATTACCTCTTCTTTGAAACGACACATTTAGATCTCCAACAAAGGGCTCTAGGGTTTCTCTTTTGAGAAGGAAAAACCCTCTATAATATGGATAGGTAAGTGTATGAGAGAATTTAATAGATTATTTTTGAGATATATGGCTCATATTTGGGAAATTAAGTGAGGCAGAAAGTGTCCTTTTATATTAGTGGTGAGGCGTACCTTTAGAATTTCTCAAAATATTATAATATACTTAGACTATTCAAGGGACTAATTATTCCAAATAGACTATAAATGAATATAGGATAATATTTTAGATCATATATTATCCTATTTTTCCTTATTTAAACTTTTAATTATTTTTAAGTAAAATATTAAAATAATAACTTCATAAAATATAATTATTGTAAATATTGATACAATTATTTACTACGACTTTAAAAACCTAAATACAACGAGTTAAATTAAAAAAAAAACTATTTTATTACATCATATACATGTAAATTTCATCTCTATAATTATTTTATCACATTAAATATATTAAATAATATTTATTTTGATATTTTTAATATTATTTATTTGATTTTTCCATTATTTAATAATTACTTCATCATTGTTGTGTAAGAATTTAATTTAATTTTTTATTTCCTAAAAATTAAAAATATTTTTTTATGATGAATTTAAATATTTTAGATTTCAAAATACTATTTATGTTCAAACATATCTTCTGGATAACCACATATTAAAAAAATTATATATATTAAAAACAATAGTGTGACATCTTTGACTTTTCAATAAATAAAATACTATAATAGTATTAATGTCAACCATGTGGCTCTAAAAGGTCATAAATTAGACTAATATGTTATTATAGTTTAAAATTAATCATAAAATAGAATTTTTACAAGTGTTAGGGTCATTTTATAATACTTATTATATTATTATTACTGTTAATTACCTGATTTCCCCTTAATTGTGTTAGCAATAACTACTAAGGTTAATATTCATAATGACCAAAAATAAAAGGGTTCTATTTCTAAATTTATACTTCATAATTCAAAATATGGGATAAATTTTTTAAAATTCAATAAAAAATAGGGGCATAATATAATTTAATGTTAAACTGGAAAAACACAATGAAAATAATTTTTTCCAATTAAGTGTAAAAAAATTTAATACTACATTAATGAATAAAATTCACTTCAAAGACAAAAATTAGATTAAAATAAACTAATTAAATTTTAAAAATAATAAAAAATATAATCTATCTTTGTTAATTATTTAAAATAAAATACATTTTTCAATCGAAATCGGTTTTTTTTATAATTTATTAAAAATTCAAATTTTTCAGAAATTTCTCAAAAATTTATACTAAGATAATTTTGACATGAATAATCCAAAAATTAAGTTTATGTTTTCAATTAAATTTCTTAAAAGTTTATAAAAATAATTATATTTATTTTCTCATATAAGGCAATAAAAATCTTTTTGGAAGAAAATATTTTTTTTGAACAATGAAATGACTTTACTGAAAATTAAATTTTTATTAATAAATAAATTTTTATTGAAATAAAATTCAAATATTTTTAATAATATGGTTATTAATATTCATATCCACCAATTAAATATCTAGGTTTTAGTGATCGTGTTAAAATAAATATATTTTAGTAGCATCTTGTGGTTCATTTAAACTTGGTGTTGGGTGAAATTAAAGATATCGAAGAAATAAAAAAAATTAAGGAGAAATATTTCATAAAAATATTGTGGAATTTAATTACACCCCCCCCCTTAAAATAATTTTCTTCGTTTAAAATTTTTACTCTGATACAAATAGATGAGGATACATCTTCCACATCACATCCTCAGGTTTCCATGTAGCTTCCTCAAATTGGTGGTTCTGCCGCAATATTTTAACTAGGAGAGTGGTCTTGTTTCATAGAGCTTTATCTCTATGATTTATAATATCTACCATTTATACTCAAAATAAATATCTCTCTAAAATTGTATGACCTATGATTTTATTATATATGAAGGATCATGTATGTAAGTCCTCAGGAGAGACATGGAACACATCATGAACAGGATAGAGATTCAGTGGATGTGCCAATCGATAAGCCATCATCCCAATAGGATCAAAAAATTAAAATGACTGATATACATAGGTCCTAGCTTTACCTTCTTTCCAAATCTCATCACTCCCTTCCAGGGTGATATTAAAATAAATACCTTATCACTCACTTCAGACTCCAAAACATTCCAATTATTTTTAGCATAACTTTTTTGTCCACTATGAGCTAATCTTATGTGTTTTTTAATGAATATAAACTTCTCTTCCTAATCTACAACTAGATCAGGTCCTAATAAATTTATTTCCCCAACTTCTTTCCAACCTTTTTGTTTTTTTCACTACTTACCATAGAGGTATTCATAAGAATCCATATTAATTTTGGAATGAAAGCTATTTCTGAAAGAAAATTATACTAAATGAAGGTGTTTATCACAAAAAACTTTGAAATACATAGAGAAATCTCTCAACATGTATTCTATAGTTTTAATGGTTCTCTCATACTGACCATATATCTGAGGATGACAAATGGTACTAAAACTTTACTCTATATCCAAATACAACTGAATAATTCACCAAAACACTGAGGTAAAACTTGGATGTTGATTAGATATAATGGAAAGTGGTTCACAGGGTAATATTACCACTTCCTTAATATATATTTCAGAAATATGATTGAGAGAAAAAATAGTATCTGATATAAATAAATTTTTCCTACTTTGTAAGTTGATCAACTATAACCCATATAGCATTATGGAATTTATATGTTTTGGGAATTCTTATGGAAAAATCCATGGTGATTGTTTCCCATTTCCATTCAGGTGTGGTTAAGGGTTGAAACATCCCCTTATAATTCTATCTCTTAGCCTTAACTTTCTAACAGACCAAGGACCAAGAGAAATACTATGAAATATATCTATTCAATATATCCCACCATAAATACCCTTTAAATTCTTTATAAATCTTTATACATCCAACAAGAATAGAGAATAATGAACTATGAACCTCATCCAACAACTCCTTATTCAAATCTAGTATGGTTGAGACACATACATGATTCATGAACTTTATAATTCCATACCAATCAAGGTTGAACTCAAAAAAAATTCTTACATTCTTTTACATCTATACATCATCCTTCAACAATTATTTATTCTTTACTTGGATATATGGTTAAAAATTAATTTGATCCATGTAAGAGTTCTCCCATTCCTTTAATATTTCTAGGTCCATTATTTTTAAATCCATAAATATTGGATATTTTTTATCTTAATCATAAATAAGATAGCATGATCCTTTCAACTCAAAGAATCTAACACTATGTTCTCTTTCCTATGGTGGTAATGTATAGAAAATTTGAAATCCTTATTCAACTAGAACCATCTTATTTGGCACATGTTCATCTCTTTTGAAGTGAAGATGTACTTTAAGCTTTTTTTGATTAGTATATATGTCCGGACATTCTCTATAGAGATAATTCCTCCATATATTTAATTCAGAAATTAATAAATCTAACTCCAAATCATTAGTTGGGTAATTTTTCTCATTCACCATTAATTAGTGTGAAGAATAAGTTATCACCATATAATTTTTCATGAGAACACATCCCAGCCCCTTTATTGATGCATCGCTATAGATCAAAAATCATTCTTAACTACAGGATAGTGTGAGAAAAGGTTCACTATCCGTTTTCTTTTTATCTCCATGAAAATATATTCTCATTCCTCCATCCATATGAACTTAACACATTTTAAATTCAAATTGGTGAGTGGATTAGATAATCATGAGAAATATTTCAAAAAACATTGATAATATCTATCCAACAAAAGAAAACATTAGTTTTTAGACACCATGTATGGTCTATTCCATTTATTAATTGATTTTAACTATGAAGGATCTACTGATATATGCTCACTTGAGATTATATAACCCAAAAATAACACTTTCTAAATCCAAGATTAAAACTTGGTAAATTTTTCATAAAGATTCTCCTTCCTTGGAGTATTAATCACAATCCTCAAGTGATATTAATTTACTTCCTTACACATTGAATATATGATAATATCGTCTATAAATAATATAAAAAATTTATAAAGATAATCTATAAAAACTCTATTCATTAAATCCATGAAGTGAGCAGGGGAATTATTAAGAACGAAGGGCATCACTATAAATTCATAGTGTGTGTACCTTGTACAGAATGGTATCCTAGGTATATCCTCCTTGACTCTCAATTAATGAAATCTAAAATGAAGATAAATCTTGTAAAATTATTGATATCCATGTAATTGATCAAATAATTCATCAATACGAGGTAGATGATGTTTGTTCATGACAGTGGCCTTATTAAGTTTTTTATAATCAATGCATAGTCATATTGATCTATCATTATTCTTAACAAATAAAACATTTTCACCCTAAGGTGACACACTAGGGTGTATGAATCTCTTATAAATATTCTCTTGTACTTGCTTCTCCAATTATTACATCTCAATTGGGGTCATTCTATAAGGAGTGTTTGAAATAGGCATAGTACTAAGTACGATTTCTATTGAAAAATCAACATCAAATTTTAGTGGAATATCTAGAAATTATTCTAGAAAGACATCAAAAAAATCCCATAAAATAGGTGTATACTTACTTTTGAGTCTCTATAAAACAATTTGAGATAGATAACATTCATTTATAGTAATTAATACTAATAATATGAAAGTAATTTCCATTATAAGTTCATATTCATCCTTGAATCGACAAACGATTATAAGTTCATTTGGAATATGAAATGTGACTACACTTCCTTGAAAATTAATATGAGCCCCATATATAGAAATCAAATACATTCTAATAACTACATCAAATTAAACTAAATGGAGAATCATAAGATTTTCAGGATGCATTTTCCCATAAACTTCAATCGGGGATGAAATATAAACTTAAGATGAAACCATTGTGAAATTAAGAGTTTTCATAGCTAACTAAATATCGAATTGTTGAGGTGATATGTTGAAACCCTTAGAAAGTTATTTATAAATAAAAGAGGGGGTGGTTCCATAATAAAATAAGACATTATTAATTCAACAGGGTATGGTAATTGTACCTTTCACCACATCATTCTCGTAACCCACTTCGACATTCGTGATCACATGATATTTCCCTTTATCTTTGGTCTTAAGGGGACTTTTATAATGATCATAAAAAACCTTCATATTTATACACTAACTGGAATAATTACCATACTCTTTGAATATATTTCATTGGATTGTGGGTGGTGAATTCTGTGGATTTTTTTCTCTACTCGCGTCATTATCTAACTTCTTTTCATCACTTCAGTATTTGTTTCCCCAATGACCTTCCTTTCCACAATTGAAACATTTACCAGTCCCCTTAAAACAGTTTCACTCATTTTTCCTTCCAAAATTTATGAAAAACGAATTATAATCTTATTTTATCTATGGTTTTTATAATTATTTTGAATTCCATTTTTCTATTCTTATCAAAACCATAATATTGATGGGTAACACCAATATTCATCTCAACCTTGAGAGCACATCAAACAGTTTCTTCATAGCCATGGAATTAACTTATTGATAACTCCATTTGGAGACTTTTCATTAATCCATTTAAGAATTTATCATCCTTACTTTTAGGTTGGATGATAATACCAAAAGCGTATCTCACAAGTCTTGTAAACTTTTCTTCATAGGTTCTAAAATATTCATCTTCCTTTTTATTTTACTCAAGGAATTATTTCTCCATATTTGTATGAATAATAAAAAGAAATTACTTATTGAAAAATAAGTTATTGAACTCATCCCAATCCATGGAGTAAATTTCTTCCTCTTTCCTTATATTCTGGATAAGATTCCACCATTGATATACTTTAACTTACACATAATAAACAGCCAAAATGACTTTCTCATGTTATGAACAGTGTAGAATAGGTTATATATTTTTATTAGAACTAATCCATTGCTCAGCCACTAGTGTATTATAAGACCCATTGAAAGAAGGTGTAAATTTATCCATGAAGGACACAACGGAAATTTATTCCCTATATTGTTCAATTGGAAGTCCAGGATGATTTATATCTTGATAATGTTGTGTGATCAAAACAATAGGATTTTGTATTACAAATCCTAGAACATTTTTTTTCTCAAAAGTATAGTCATTGCATTGCTTATCACATTTATCACCAACATGGTTCCTTCAGGTTTTATCTATTGACTAAAACCAAAATGCATAGTGTGAGAAACACTAATAATAGTGGGAAAACTACATAATTAAGGTAAAATTCTTATAAAATTTCAATCTATGACACCTTAGGTTTAACCTAGGTTATTCATGATAATTAAAGAAACTTTAGGATTGTAACCTACCCTTAGACTTATCCTTAGGGTTATTATTAATGTTTTCTCATCCTATTTTCCAATGTTTAATAA
Source organism: Viscum album (assembly GCA_963277665.1). Classification (NCBI taxonomy): domain Eukaryota; kingdom Viridiplantae; phylum Streptophyta; class Magnoliopsida; order Santalales; family Viscaceae; genus Viscum; species Viscum album. Next base: position 1,664,311,516 of record OY728126.1, on the reverse strand, counting down.
AACCTTACTCTGATACTTACTATAACAGACCATGATTTTCATACATATATATTACATATAAATTGATAAATATTCATTACATAACATAACAAAACCATGCTTGAACCATATGGTTTTAATGTATTTGGAAACTTGGAAACATAAACAATTGGTTCACAAAACATCTACATAGTCTCCTGCTTATTCCTTTATAACTAGAACCCTTTTGTACATATCATACCAAATAAATTTCTCCAAAAATTTTGGAAAATAAACATAATAAAAGGGTGAGGTTAGATTGTCAATATGTGTAAACAAGGGAGACATCAATCATAACATAATCATAATAGAATCAGAACATGAATATAAAATTTGAAAATGTTATCTTGCATATCAAATATCATAGTCTTGAGTCACAGAATAATTCATATAATTACATAAGACATGAATCATAAAAGAACATGAGACATATAAGACAATAACATTAGTATAAGACATGGAATTGAGGCATACACATAGGAATAAAAAATAATTTCCTTTGTATCCAAAAATCTTTTCCAATACTATTATAATGTAATGGGTTAACTCCCAAAAACATTTTATTAGTCAAGGTTTACTCCCAATACTATCATAGTGGACAAAATCCCTTACTAAACCGAGTTCACTCCTCATTATAGTATTTTTTATATCATAAGATATAAATCATTACCCAATTCATAGAAAGGATATATAGGTCGCACATGTAAAATAATGAAAACTATACATATGTGTTCCCTAAGAACATAAATTATTCATCATATAAAAACACATGAAAATAAATGGGTTTCATAAACATTTAATCATAGAATAATCTATTGAAAGAATAAGGTTTCATAAACATCATGCCATTATAAACATAAACCAACTAGAGATTGAGTAATGATAGTATCCTTTGATCATACGCCCAGTAAAACATTGGTAACATCAAATAATGGTGTCTTATATGTAAAATTATTTTGATAGATCACTTGAAATAATTATTGAGGAAAATATCCTTCTATTTTCAAAAAAATATATTTTGAATGTTGTGAAATTAAAAAAGAAAAAAATATTTTAAAAGAACGATGTAATACTTTAAATGATGCTTCAAGACATTAAGGATTATTTATATTGGGAAAATCTTCTCATGTCATATAAGTTAAAAAACATTCCTTTCATATTTTGTTTGAAAAGTCATTGAGTATATTGTTTGTAAAATGAAAAAAATATTCCTTTCAAACCATTTTATAAAAATTAAAACATTGGTAAAAATGGTTTTAAATAATATAAATAACCTTTTTGAAAATATTTTTAGAATAAATAGACATGGAATATAAATATAAGATAATTGATACTTAAACAGAGACAATCTTGAATAATGATGGGATTATGAAATAAACCTTACCTCAAGTCTCGCCTTTCCTCATTCATGTTCAAACATCATGTATAATAAATATGGATTTATTATACATATATTAAATACTAGTATATCTATAATACCATTTATGATTTATCAATAGCATCTTATCCCCCATTTATTAATAATTTCTTATAAAAATCATTGTTCTGGGTGATAACTGCTTTATTTTCCAAGCACGTTTCAATTTGGTAGTCTATGTCCTTATACTTTGATCATAGTCCCATATTTTTAATAATTTTATTAATGGTATAAGAATCATATATATAAATTATATAAATCATTATAATCATTCATCAAAATTAGAGATAGAAAATTAATTACACCGTTCATGTATATGGTAGGTCGTACGTACGCATGATCAATGTTTTCATCTTTTGACCGATAGAATGAAAAAAGGTAAATAATAATTTAAAATTTAAATAATAATTATTATATCATATATATAATATTTATTTATAAAATTTATCCTTATTATCATCCATGTGAAGTATAATTGAAAAAAGAATCACATCACATCATGAAGATAGTAGTCCATACGTATGCACGAGCGACGTTATAGTTTCTCAAAAGATTATGTGGTAAGAAGGTAGACATGATATTATCCTTAAGAAAGTATAATTATGTAATTAAAATAATATATAAACATTAAACCCATCATAATACCCATATATAAAATATGGTGATGAAAAATGAATTGCATCGCTACGTGAAGATGGTAAGTCGTACAAACACACGAGCGATACTTTCACTTCTTGCTTGATGATAAAGAATGGGTATAATGGTGTTTTAACAATAAAAATAACATTTCATAATATTGAGGATAAATAATTTATTATTTTATGATAGATATCACATATTTATAGTAGGTAAATAATAGTAGAAAAAGAAAGTGATCAGTTATAATGATTACATATTCTTCGAAATGACTCATTTACATCTCCCCTAAAGGGCTATAGGGTTGGTATTTTCAAAATAAAAGAACCTATATAATATTTCTACGGAAGTGTATAAGATACCTTTTTAGAGTATTTTTGATATATAAGGATAAAATTTATTAAATTAAGTTGGGGAGGAGGTGTCCTTTTATAATGGATGTGAGGGGTACCTTTAGAATTTCATAAAGGATTAAAATATATTAAGACTATTATAGAGAAAAATGCTTCAAAATACTTTATAAATGAAAAGGGCGTGATATTTTAAACCATATCTTTACCAATTTATAATTATTTAATATTTTATGATATTTAAATAATTTAATAAAATATTAAATCCACAAAAAATCATTATTGTCAATTTAGATATTATTCATTACTATCTCTTTAAAAACATGGAGACAACAAGTAAAATTAAAAACAGTTATCATATTATATCCTAAACATGAAAAATTCATAATTAAAATTAATTTATCCCCTTAAAAATGTAAATTTATATTTATTTTAATATTTTTTATATTATTTATTTCATTTTTCCATTTATTGAATAATTATTATATCATTGCTATGTTAGAATTTAAGGTAGTTATTTATTCCATAAAAATTAAAAATAAATTAATATAATGATTATAAATATCATATATTATAGAATAAAATTTATGTTTGAACATATCTTCTGGATAACCACATATTAAATGTTTTATACTTATTAGAAACAATAGTGTGACATCTATGACTTTTCATTAAATAAAATACAATAAGCATCTAAATGTTAATCATGTAACTAAAAAAGTTCAAAAATTATACCAATTGATGATTATGGTTTATAATTACCCATAAAATATAATTGGGGAAAGTGTTATTGTTATTTGATAGTCCTCATCATATTATTATTAACCTTAATTACCCATTTTACCTTTAACCGTGGTAATAAGAATTACTAAGGTTATTATTCATGTTGACCAAAAATAAAATGTGTCTAATTACTAAATTTGGAAATAATAATTAAAAATATTTAATCCATTATTAAAAATTCAAGGCACATAATTTCCATAATTTAATTTAATTTTAAATTGAAAAAATGCAATGAAAAACAATTTTTCTGAAAAATTCCCTTTTTAGTATAACATGTTTTTATACTAAATTAATGTATAAAATTAATTTCAAATAACAAAATTATAATAAAATAAACTAATTAAATTTTAAAAATAATCCATAATATAATTTTACTTTGTAAATTTTTTAAAATAAAATATAGTTTTCAATGGAAAATCGGTATTTTTTATTATATATTAAAAATTCAAATTTTTCAGAAAAATCTCAAAAATTCATCCTAAGATAATTTTGACACGATGAATCCAAAAATGAACTACATTTTATCAAATAATTTTCCTCAAATTTTTAAAAATTAATTACATTTAATTTCTTATGTAAAGCAATAAAATCATTTTTTGAAGAAAGCATATTTTTTGAAAAATGAAATGCCTTTAATAAAAATTAAGTGTTTATTATTAAATAAATTTTTATAGAATATAAAATTAAAAGAAAATTCATAATATTTTTATTCCTATTAATACATTCTAATTCAATGTCTAGGTTATAATGGTCATGTTAAAATAATAATATTTTAATGGTATCCCGCGGTTTATGTAAACTCAGTGTTGCATGCAACGCAAGATATCAATGAAATAAAATTATTTAAAGAAAAATATTTAATAAAAATATCAGAGAGTTACATGAAATTACACATGAAAACATTCATATAAAAACCATTCATAATCTAATAGGGAAATTAATAATAACAACATGCCTTGTCATGAAGATATTCTATTTGAGTCTTCAGCTTGACAACTCCCGTTGAGGCTCGGTCAAGTTTTTCCAAAGTCGTCTTAGCATCACGAGCCACACCCACATTCCTGGTTACCTAAATCATTCTAAAAATTATATATTAATTAATAATTTACTTTAAACAAAGGTTTAATAAATTCTAAAAATATATCAACCATCCAACAATTGTCAGTTCTTCCAGCAATGGGGTGTCAGCCACCCCCATGACACCCTCGAATTCATACTAGGTCAAAGCCCCAACATACATCACCAAATACATAATTAAATAAAATTAAATTTTAATGAAAATAAAATAAAAAATACATTATTTAACATTTCATTTATTAAATGATGAATGGATATAGTCACACATCATCTCAAGATGTCCTCTAACTAGGCTACATAAAATCCCCATAAAAAACAATAAAATCACCATTATTTAGTGAAATAATCTTTTGAACCAATACCAAAATAATACCAAAATCAATTAATTGAAGTTAAAAAAATATAGGAAGGATATAAATAATATTTTACATTGAATTTGGCATGAAATCCCATAAAAATTCCAAAATAAGGGAGAAGATGTTGGGGTTGTCCAACTAAATCGGCCTCCCCGTGCGCTCCCATAAAACCAAAAAAATATGGAGTTTGAACCCCTTTAAAAATCAAAAAAATCAAATTTCACGTGATAAACCCCAAGTTCACAATGTGAATATTCACAGTATTTTAAATTTCCCTATGTATCAATTATTCATGTCATGAATCTGTAATTCATGGTGAGAAATCATTATAATAGGTTCCCTACTACACCCTAGCGACATGTTCCTCCTCTGGCGGCCTTCTGAACCCTCAAGTCATCACCTGAGCCTTAAACATCCTCATAAAACACCATTTTGGGTTTTCCAAACCCTATAAATAATGTCTTGATTCCTAGTTCTCAAAATTAACCACCCACCAAACAGAAGAATTTAATTTCCCTTAAGCATTTTTTCACCCATAACGACATGGGTCATTATAATTCATGCAATGGAAAAATAATAAAATAATAAAATAATAAAATAATAAAATACGAATGTTTTGATGAAATATGTCGGGGTGGAGAGACAATCTACATGAATTTCCATAAAGCCTATGTATATATGTAAGTTAGTATATATGTTTTATAATAATAATAATGATGATCATGATGATGATGATGGTGATGTTTTATTATTATTATTAACTTTTTTTTGTTGAGTTTTTATACTGATACATTGGATTAATGATTCGTTTATGGTATCATGACCCATACATTGAAACATATAATTTAAGACCAATATGGGGTATATTAATTAAACTCATGGCTTCATCCCCAACCCACTCCATGTAACGTCTCTTTTTTTTATTAAGAGAAACTTGTAATTTTTAATTATTACAAATTTTAATTCAATTAATAGTATATCAAGTGTATTATTCTATGTAGATCTAAATATTGAGATACATCATGTCATATATTACCATTATCATGGTGGAATAATCATTTTTGAATATTTAACTTCATGGAACCCACAATGGGTTTTGGGAATGAAATTTAGAACATTCATAGGTTTAGTACATCTCTTTTAACTATTATTTATTTATATAATGATTTTTGTTAATTTCTCTAATAATATGTGTTTTCCCTCATATTTTGTCTGATTGTTTTGTACTATCTTGGGGTGGATCGACCACTTGGATTGGTAATTTTCCCTTTCCAAAATCGTTTTCCTAAAAAATTAATGGGTTATCAACTACATTTCACTATGAGGTAATGTGGGTTTTCTTGTAATATGATTAGTTACGGTTGATTGGGTTATTGTGTGGGTTTCTTAAATGATTATGGGATGAAACTGGTATTGGGACTAGTGGAAGATAGGTTGTGTTATGCACCTTTATTGATAATTTCTTTTATTGAGTATTGGTTCCTCTTCTATAGCTTCTAGTATCTATGTGAGAGGGTGTTCGGTCAAATCAGATTCTTTGAGAATTATTACTCTTTGAGCTTCGTAGGTTTCCTTTCAGTTGTAACATTTTGTTGGGTTATCAACTTCAATCTATCTACACCTTTTTAGTACTTTGAGTGTTCTTTCTTTTTCTTGAGATATGAACCTTCGTGGTTTATATTTGAGATGATTGAAACCTTTATATTTTAGAGATGAGATGATTGGGACCACTATGAATCTCTATGAATTTGGTTGTAGATAATGTATAGGTTTATTAGGGTTTTTTCACCCCACCTATATGATCTTGAGCTAACCTATTACTTCATTTTTCTTTTGTGGATTTCAAAGAATCCTACTAGATTGGTTTAAACTCACCCCTTTGTGGGACTTGTGCCTACATGTGTTGGGTATGTGAAGACGGTTCATAGGTAGAAGATGTTCTTGGTGGATCTAGAGATGATATGTCTTGTTCATAGTTAATTCCTAATGGAGACCTTAGTACTCTTAGTGTTAGAAAAGATTATTTGGGTTAGGGGTTGATGGTAGTGGAATAAATTCATGTTTAGAGTCAATTTTTTATTGTTTCATCATCTTAGTTACTTTTTTATCTTCCCTATTTGATTTTTAGGTGTGTATATTACCTCATTTTAATTTTTGATTCCATAATTATTTTATTTTCAGATCTTATTTATTGTATCATGTATTTGTTTTAAATAGTTCAGTTGATTATATATATGTCCTACTTGTGTTTTTGATTATATTATGCATTAGAGATAAGTATATATTCCATGTAGATTTAGGATAAGGATACCTATATTGTGTGTTTTTTTACTCTATACTTGTCATAATCCCTGGTCAATTGGAGGAATATTTAAGGGGAACCCTGGGCTTACTACTAGCCTAAGTGGCGCCTTAGTGGGTTGAGTCATGTCAGTAAGTTTAACCTTGATGAAGTTGTTTCTCAATATATATAGTTGTTTACGTAGGAAAAAATTTCAAAGGAAATTGTGAAAGAAGTTTTTTCAGAGACACAAGTTCAATATAGGATCACTGTATAGGTTAGATAACCATAGAGATATGTTTTTCTAGTCACCAAGGATTGTAACTCATTATTTGTTGATAATAATGAACATATGTCCCACAAGAAGGTTTTAATTGTCTCATAAGTTGAAATATGGAAAGAATACATGAATTATAAGATAGATACCATATATCATAACTATGTATGTGTTTGGGTAGACTCTATAATAGATAAAAATCCGATTGAGTGAAAATGGGTACTCAAGAAGAAACTAGACATGGAAAGTGATGTTAGTTCCCATAAATAATATATAAAGTATAAAAGGTATTTTATAATTATTTTCATCAAGAATAATGTCATTGGACCACAAATTGGATAGTCATAATACTTCTGTTCTACATTCTCTCTTTTTAATGCCAGGTGTCCTATAACCACCTGGGTTGATGGTGTTGGCTCCTTGATCTGTATGGGATATTGGGATATCATGCATTCCTTCTTTAGTTTCCTCCATCGAGCTTGTTTACTATTCTTGTTCTCCCTCATATATTAAATATATACCCATGAATACCATTACCGGCACCATCTTCAAGTGGAAAATAGTAAATAAAATCATTGGCTACATTAGCATAGTGAACACCTTCTTTGGGAGAGGATGAGTCATTGTTCATATTCATCCATTATAGGTTATATTAGGAATGTTTAAATATCTTCCCCAGGATGGTTGATAATGGAATCCAATGTTTTTTATATAAATAATCTTGGTTTAGGACCAGAGGCATCTTGTGATCATCATAAAAGGTGTGTTATGATCATCACATAATCCATCCCATGCTCATTCCCTATGGAAAACCAAGATAACTCCTAGAGTAAACTCATGCTCATCAAATGGGGTATCCTATGATCATCACATATGTAAACTCAAACTTATACCTTAAGGAATCATTGGATCATCACCTGAGGTGTCTTATTCTCATTGCACAAGGTTTCCTATGCACCTCTTGTAGGGGAGGGAAAAATCTAGGGCATATCAAAAAATGGGAGGATTGAGAGATCCCATGCTTATCACATAGGATTATTATGATCATAACATAATTAATATCATGATAATCACATGAGGCATACAGTTCTCATCACACCAAGTCGAATAACATAGACTCTCCACATAAGAAAAATGTAATAATATCTTATTATCATCGCATAGGATTCTTATACTTGTCATATAAGGTTCCCTAGGCACATATCTAATTGTTGGGATTCTTATGAATCGGGTGGGGTGTATCTTAATCTCTTCACATAGGAAATCTTGGGATTATTTAATAAGAGAGAGTTATTGTTTAAAGTCTAGTGAGGACGCTTCCACATACACTCATCATGTATGGGTTGGTCACATGTAAATATCAAGTGGGAAAAAATAAACATATGATCATCATGTATGGTAAGGCACATATTTTACAACTAATAGGGATTTCCCTATATTTTAATGTTATATAGAGACTTGTATAAGGTTTAAAAAGAGGTGAGGTATTCCCTAAGAAGATTATCAAGATTCAGATATACCACCTTTTGAGGGGGAGATAGAGTAAAAGTGAGGTACAAATTGAAACTCAAAGAGATATACTATGTACCTTGTGGTGTGTAATTTAAGTCCTTACAATTGGACTGTACCATGTAGTTTAACATCATGCAATAAGTAAACTTGTGTCATGAAAGGAGTGATAAAAATGGATGGTGTGGGTATTATGCTTTGGGTTTCCTAATGGATGGGGTTCATTTCATTCTCATACCATGAGGAATCTCATTCTCATCACATGATGCATCTCAAGATCATCACATAAGGTATCATGGGATCATTATGTAAGGAATACTAAGTCCATCATATCTGGTAAGATATATTTTAACCTCTTTTACTAAGGACATTCATGTTGTGAAAGGGAAAATAATAAGGGGTAGATTGGGGCTTATGCATTAAGATAACCATGGGGATCATAGCTGATTGGGTGGACTATGGGGGTTTTGTAAAGAACCATGTTTTCCCATTTCATGAATTTGAGTATAAAATTGAATTTTTTTTCTTTTGGGTTCTTATTATGGGTTAAATAGTCATTTTCCCCTAGAATATGATCTGAGATGATTTTTTTGACCACACTATTGGTCCTAGAATAAGTTTTTTATCTTTGGATAATACTTTAGTGAAATTTTCAAGTATTCAAGTTTTGGAAGAATAATTAATAATTAATAATTAATTAATTAAATATTAAATTATTCATTTAGGTTCAGGTGGTGATATTTTATGAATGTATCATGGGATAAAAATTATTAATCCACAATTAATTCTAGAATAAGTTTTTTTTCATAGGTTTGGTATAAACCCACTTCAGGTTCAGGACTCAGTAGAGGTGTTAAAAATCACATTTAAGTAATTAATTAAAGGACCCCCCCCCCCCCCCATTTCGATTCTCATTCATGGTAGAAATGGGGAGAGGAATTCTCCCTATTCATGAAAATATAACTAAGATGTATGGTAGAAGAGGTTTTGTATTACTTCATCCATGGAGGATATTGAGATCGAATTGAGGTGCAGCAACTTCCAAGGGCGGATTTAGACCCGAAGCTTAGGCGTTTATACCATGAGGTAGGCTAGTTTCTGATTTTTATGACATAATCCCCATAGATGCATTATTTTTCTATTTTAGAGACCTTTTATTACTATTAACGACCCCCTGATGTTTGATATGTACCTAATCTGGGAAAAACTAGAGCTTCCGGAGGTTTATAGGGGTTTCCTATTTGGAAATCCTGATCACATGACATGTGGTTTGAGGAACACACATCGTGTGTTCTTTCTAGTTAGGGAAGATGAAATTTTGGTGACTAAACTTCATTTAATGGGGTACATTCTATGTATTTTTTCATGTCCATGTGGATGAGTACTTTGGAAGATGAAATTTCAAGACTAGAAATCGTGAAGTCAAGGTACACTACATATTGTGGGACATGATCGTGTGGCTAGGTAAATAGGAAAATACCCCATATAAGGGGGAAATGGTTGTGTATAAATACACATATAGACCCTAGGTATTACATGGTTGTGTCAGTAGTACATGGACATACCCCATGTAGGTTGTGGTCATGTAGGGGTTCACGATAAGACCTCGTGTAAGATAGGCCATGTAGAAGTACATGGACAGATAAAAGTTATTGGAGTACATTCCATGTACAAGTGGTACAAGCCATACACTACCCCTTTACTACCTTTTGGAGATTTTTGAGTGGTCTTACACCCTCGATATAGAATCATTCCAATCAAATCAGTATGATGCCCCCTTTCTCAATCTGCGCCTCTCAAACACTGCTCAAATTTTTAGTATGATCTTCTTAAATCTGACCTTCTCAGTCCGGTAAATAAAACTTTTAGGTGTCCAACCTTCTTCTAAGATCTCAATATAGAAAGATAAAATGACAATAATTATATAGCTCTCTTCCTTTTCCACACTCATGAAAAGTCAAAACGTATGAATGTATCGTGCTTCTATTTATTTCCAACTCAGAATAGTAAATATAGGAAATTAAAAAACTTTTCCTACTTCCTCAAATTTCAAATCTCTAAAAATAAATCACATTTAAACACCAAATTTTAATGCTTTAAACCTTATAGTATTTCATTGCAATCAGTCTTCTTATTAACTTTTCTTCATTCAGATGTGACATCCTAAACTTCAGTCTGATTAACTTCCTCATCTTCATTCTAATTAACTTCCTCATCTCCAATCTAATGTGACTAATTTCCTATGCTCATTATGATCTAACTTTATTCCTCTGCTCATTAAGATCTGACTATCTTCCTCTACTCATTATAAACTAACTTTCATCCTCTATTCAGTAAGATATGATTATCTTACTCAGCTCATTATGATCTTAATTTCTTCTTTTTATTCAGTATGATTGACTTTCCTTCTCAGAGTCAGTCTGATAGAACTTCCTCAACTTCAGTCTAATAGAATCCTCATTATGATGGGATTCTTATTATGAAAAAATTATCATTATGATGGAATTCTCATTATGGTGTAAACTCCACTCTGAAACTTTGAAATTCTTCAAACCTCATCAAATATTACTCATTCAAACTTATGAAAACTTCTATGTCTGGTACTTTTTTATCTGAAGAAAATTTTTTATTGATCTCTAGAACCGATAAAATAATTAAAATTCCTCAATTTCTTCAGAAGATCTTATCATTAGAGTTTTTCATGATTTATGAGAACTCCATGACCATTAAATCATCATCTGGTCGTAGGGTTAGAAAGTTTAAGAAATTTAGGACTCCTGACAATACTATCTTCATTAAACATATTTAGAAACATTCTAACTATTATTCTCAAGAAATTATTCCTTTTTAACCAACACCAAGTCTAATGAATCTTGAACTTTGTGTTAATGAATCTGAGATAGATGATGTATCTGATGAATAACTTCCGCATTCTGACAGCTTCTGTATCCAGTTCTTCCCATTCTGATACTCTGCATCTTGTTCTACTCAGTCTGATCCTCTACATCCAGAAAAACAACTTTCTCAAAAACAAAACTTTAATACCCCTTTGTGTTTGGGTTCAAAGAATAAGATACATTCACATATTTTTCAAAAAAAAATCTTTTACAAAATATTATTTGTCAATAAATAAAAAACATTGATAAAGAAAAACAACACAAAGGTTCTTAAATGTCCCCCTTTAGATTTTTTTGAAAACTTTAATTAAAAATTTTTACAACTCACCTTTTGTAAACAACTCGAGATTTTTGACTTTTACTAAAACATAGACTTTCTCAAAAGAGCTTGTCCTAACACCACACTATTGTATAAAGTAATTTTTTTGAAGGAATCCCATCCCTCAATGACAAGAAAATTTTTCATCCATGTTAAGATAAACTCCCTCTCACTTTTATCTTTTCTCACTTTTCTTTTTCTCACACTTTTCATTTAATATTCCCCGTTATCTGATAACCACGACTTTATATTCCTAAAATAATGATAAGTAAAAACTTATTACAGAGAACAAAGTTGTTAAATTTTTAACCCCTTTTCAAAATAATCCAAATCATGGTGGGGGTTCCTTATGAGATTTAGGATGTCATTGGAGGAGGCTGAACATGAAGTTGTACCCTCATCTCAACAAACCTTTATTTTGTTATTTTCTTTGTGAATATATCAACAATTTGATACTTTGTTAATATATATTCCAGAAAAACATCTCTATCATAAAATTTATCTTTTTTAAAGTGAAACTTTATATCAATTTGTTTTTATATTGAATGTTGTATAGGGTTTTTAGAAAGATCAATTACACTTTGATTATCACAAAGTACCTTCAATGCTTTAGAAACTTTTACTTTCAAATATTCTAGCTTAACTTCCATCCATAACATCTGAGTAGAAGCATGAGTAGCTGCAAAATATTATGATTTCTTGGTGCTTGAAGTTAATAAAATTTGTTTCTTATTAACCCATCTCACACAAAATTCACCTAAGAAAAATGTTCTTCATGAGGTTGATTTTCTATCTACGCTATCTCCAGCCAAATCAAAATCATTATAACCATGAAATTCATCTCACAATTTATTTTATATAAAAACCCATGTGTAGTTGTTCCTTCGAAATATCTCATAATTCTATTTTATACCAACATATGTGATTCTTTTGGATTACTTTTATACCTAGAACACAAAGTCGCAACATAAACAATATCAAACCATGAGGTTATAAGGTAAATTATACTTCTTATCAACATTCAAAAGACTTTTTAATTCACACTTTTTTCAAAATCGTCTTTAGTCAACTTTTTTCTCAAAGATATAGGAGTAGAAACATATTTGTATTCTTCCAACCCAAAAATCTTTAACAATTCCCTATTATGATTTTATTAAGATAAGAAAATATACATTTTTTCAACTTTTAATCCAAAGAAGAAAGTTAATTCTCCCAACATTGACATTTCAAAATTATTCATCATTTCCATATAAAACAAATTAATAATTGTTTCTTCCAACCCAAAAAAATTGTATCATCTACATAAACAATTAAAATTTGTTTCCTAGAGTAAACATATTTCACATATAAGTTTCATTCAAATTTTCCTTTATAAAAATTCAATATTCTCAAACAACTATCTGGTTTTTAATACAAAGAACATGGGGCTTGTTACAACCCTTATAAGGACTTCTTAAATCTAAAAAACTTGTTTTCATTATTATCATGTTGAAAAACACAAGGTTTTACAATGTAAACTTCTTACTTAATCTCACTATTTAAGAAATATGACTTTAAATCCATCTAATAAACTTTGTAATTTAAATGTTTGGCCTCTAATAGAAACATTCTAATAGTTTCTAATCTTAAAACAAGGGAAAATATTTCTTCAAAATCTACACCTTCCACCAGTTCGTAGCCTTTGAAAACAAGTCTTCCTTTGTTTCTTGAAACTTTTCCAGGCTCATTAAATTTATTTCTATAAAACTGCTTTGTTCCAATAAAATTTTTATTTTTTGGTTTTTGAATAAGTTCTTATGTTTTATTTTTCTAAATCTGATCCAACTCTTTATTCATATCATTCACCCATTCATTGTGTTGAATAGCTTCTGAAACTGATTCAAGTTCAATTTTTCAGCTATGTGAAGTCTAATTTTATAATCTAAACTTTATTTTGGTCTAAACTAGAGCCTTATTATTTCTAATAATGTTTTCAGACTCAACATGTTTTTGTAAGTTTGGGAATTTCAAAGTTTCTTTTCCAGCCAAACTTTCCTCATAACAAAATTCTCCTATATCTTGATAAGGATGTTTTGACTCACATTTAATATCATTGGAAATATCTATTTTATCTACCTTTGTATTCTCAACAAATTTTGTTAAGTACTTTTTATTTTAAATTAATTTTACATTATATGAGTCCACTAACCTTTGTAATCAATTTTTCTAACATTTTTAACTTCTTTTAATGGGTGAATAGCCCATAAATGTGTATTCCTAGGCTTTATAGTAAAACTTTTCCAGAGTTGGATTTTAAATTTTAAGTAAACATGGACTTCCAAAAATATTGAAGTTCTTAAATAAGATTTTTTGTTATACCACATTTCATAATAGGTTACGTTGGTATTCAGTCTCAACAATAATTTGTTTTGAACATGTATAGTAGTACTAACATCTTTTCTCCAATAGAAATCTAAAAGTTTTTATTCTTCTAACATACTTCTTCCCATTTCCACCAAACTTTTATTATTTCTTTATAATAATCCATTTTTTGTTGATTATAGGGAGAATTATACTAATGTTTGATACCATTATTTCTCTAATAAGTTTCAAAAGCATTTCTTGTGAATTTGGTTCCATTATCTATTCTAAACTTCTTTATAAAAACCCCCATTTATTTCTCAAATTATTTTCTAAAAAACGTGAACATTTCCACAGCATCTGACTTATTTTTCATAAATATGATGTTTGTCATCTGAGTGAAGTCATCAATAAAATTGATAAAGTATAAATCTCCTCTTTTTTATTGATGTATCATCGGCCAACATAAATTGGAATGAAAAATTTCAAGAGGTATAGTATACTAAATCTCAACTCTCTTATGACTTTTTTAGTCATCTTCCTTTTTGATAAGTAATACAAAAATCTCCATATCATCCTTTCAATTCTAAAAAATAACATAAAGCATCAACTTTTCAAAGTTTGTTCATGATTTTCTTCCCAAGGTACCCAAGTATTTAGTGCCACAATTTGTTTTCATCTTCATCACTCAAGTAACAATAATTATTAAACTCTCCAGGTTGAAATAGATTACAAATAGTTATTTCTCCTTTTGTGATGACATTTCCATATTTCATACTTCTAATGATATAAGAATATTTTATTAAAATCACTTCTTTTCTATCATCAAAATGTTGACTTACACTGACTAAGTTATGTTATATCCCATCAACAAATAAAACTTCCTTAGATTTTAACTTTTCTACTTCAATATCAATCATTCATATTACTCTAATTTTTTAGGAACTATCATTACCAAAGGTGACTTCTCCTACTTCATGACATTCAACATATTTCAAAAAAAAATTATCACCTATCATATGTGAAGAAAAATCACTAATAAGTATTCATGGTTTGTTTCTTTTACATTCTTTCAAATTTGTCTCAACAACAAGATTTGTTTCATAAAATTTATTTCTTTCCAAATTCCTTTTATTTTTTACTATAAGAAAATTATTCCAGAAGGAGTGTCATACATATTTCAATATAATGACTAGCCATATCACATCTTCCAAAAATTTCTTCCAAATAATCAAATTGATTTTTTTTGTAAAGTTTTTAACATCTTGTGTTTTATCTTCTCTAACTTCTTGTGGATTAGTAAAGTTTCTCATCCTTCTTACACCATTGATTTCTCTTTGTTAAAACCATCTTTTGGGAAGAGAAAAGTTTTTTTAACAATTATAATATTTGTTCCCATAGATTACACTACACTATAAATATCCATTACATCTTTATTTTATACTAAAGTAATATCTTTCTCTCTATAAACATTATTGGGGTTGATAACTTCATTTTATTATATCATACTCAGGATGTGGACCATCTTTCCTATTGGGGAAGATTTCAAATTTTGTAGATGTGATAGGTTTCTCAAATCCCTTATCTATCCAAACTTTTCTAACACTTCTATTATCACATAAAATGTTAGAAAGATCATATGAAACATTATTTTTTAAGGGTGATAATTTCACCTGATTCTTGATTTGATTTTTCTCAAAAACTCTAGAAGTCTCAAATTTAACTTATAAGTATTTGTTTAAGATTTCATTTATCTTCCTCTAGGTATTTTCAGACTCAATAAGTATTTATTAAAATTTTTTAACTTTTTTTTCCTTAGCTTCAAGGTTCTTACTAAGATCTTCATCCATATTTCCCTCTTAGTTTGTAAATTAATATATCTTAGATGTATTATACTTATTGGATGAAAACATATTTTTAACCATTAGAAACATTTCCACTATCTTTCTTTATCATTATAACTTCTTTCTTAAGAGATTTATTTTTTTCAAGACATGCAATAAGTTCTATACTGAGTTGATACTCTTTGTAATATTCCTCACCTTATTCTTCTTCAATATTTGAGGAGTATTCTATTTTATAAACATTTTCAATGAATGTTATAACCTTTTCTAAACTTTCATTTTCTAAAGAATTTTTTTGGTTGAGTCTAATTTATCTTTATTAATCAATATTCTTCTCTTGTTCCCAGTAAACTTCTTCTTATATTTATTGCATGAATTTTCTTCCTTATAATTTTTGTTCCACTTCTTCAATAATGTTTTTTCATAAAAATAAAATAGATATTCACCAAGTTTATTATTATGGAAATTTATATCAAAGTGTCCAATTCTACAACACTTAAAACATTTGAGAGACATTTTACCTCCATACTTTCCTCTTCCTCTTCAATAGTTTTTAAAAAATAAAAGACATGATTTTTTATTCAACTTATTATCCTCTTTTTCTTTAGAGTTTAAGGTAATAACATCTTTAGTATCTTGTATTTTTATTTTTATCATGGCTTCAAAATCTATTTATTATTTCATCTTATTTTTGAACATTTGAGTTTTTCCCATTTCATAAGTAATAAGAAATTTATGAAACTCATCAAGAGATAAATCATATTTATTGTCTAAAGTAGAAATTTTAGAATCAAACCAATCCAGAAAGTTTATAATAATTTTCTTCACAATTGAAGAATCTTCTAGGACCTCTTTGAATCCTTCGATGTTGAAAAAAAAATCATTTACTCAAGTGAAGTATTCATAAATAGTTTCTTCATCTCTCATTTTGATTTCTTCATACTTACCATGACAAATTTGTAGCTCTTATTCCTTAATGTTAGTATTCCATTTAAAATTACTTTCTAATTTTTCCTACATACTCTCTAATGTTTAGAGACTCATCACCTTTATATAAAAATTTTATGATATGGACATACGGATAGTATTTCTAGATTTTTCATCAACTTTGATATTTCTATTATCAATAAAAGTAATTGGGGAATCTTTCTTAATAAGTGGTAAACCAATTGAATCAACATCAAAAACTTCTAGGCTAAGAGAGAGAAGATAATTAATCATCATATTTTTCTATCAATAATAAATTTTTTCATCAAATTTAGTAATTCCTCTACAATTGACAGAATTTATATTATCTATGACAAGGATTCAACAAGGTAACTTTCCCTCTTATACCAATTCAAGTTCCAAATGATTGAATAAAAATTGATAAGGGGGTTTAATCAGTTGTTATGTTTTTATAAGTTTCAAAACTTTTATAAACATAACCCTTGAAACCTTTTAAAGTTCATTTCCTTATCATCTTTTAGTAAATACTCATATATAAAAAATTATGAAAGCAGGTAAATAAAAAAACATTTACAATGTCCATCCTTAGTGTGAGAACCTACATCCTTTTCATAGCCACTCCTATGGGTCTATGGAAAATCACTATTAATAAGTGAATACAACTTTTTTTAAATCCCATTATAAACATTATCTATCATGATAGAAATGATTATATTGACTCCCATCAGTTTACAAAGATTACTTATAAACAATTGATCCAAAAAATTATCAAGATTTTATTCAATCTACTCCACAAAAGTTCCTGAGTCCAATGACCCTAAGGACGGTGGTCTTCTATCCAATGAACACAATCTAATTGACTCAGTCTGATCAACACAATACAAAGCTCCCTTTCTCAATATAAATTTCTCAAACTATGATCAAATACTCAGTATGATCTTCCTCATTCCAATATTATCATTCTGGTAAACAAAACATTAAGGTATCCAAACTTATTCTAGGTTCTCATTTCAGAAAGAAAACTTAATATAAATATTTAGTGCTCTTCCTTTTTAGAACAAGTGGAAAGTGGAAAATTAAGAATTTACTATGCTTATTTTTATTGGAAACTCAGAATATAAATGGCAGGAAAATAAAAAACTGTTCCCACTTACTCAAATTTCAAATCTCTAAAAATTACTCACATTTAAACTTCAAATTTGACTACTTAAAACATTATCAAGATTTATCTTAAATCAATATTCTTGAAAATACATACTTTTCTTCAATCAGATGTAACTTCCCCATCTTCAGTCTGATTAACTTCTTCGACTTTAGTCCAATTAACTTCCTCATATTCAATATGATGTGACTAACTTCCTATGCTCAATAAAATATGAATTTCTTCCATTCCTCATTACTATTTGACTATCTTTCTCTGTTCATTATGATATTAATTTCTCCCTTTTCTCATTATGATCTGACTATCTTCCTCATATCATTATGATCTGAATTTCTTCCTTATAGTCGGCTTGATTGACTTTCCTTCTCATATTCAGTCTGATTGAACTTCTTCAACTACATTATGTTGTAATTCTTATAATGAAGGAATTCTCATTACAATGGAATTATAATTCTGATGGAATTATCATTGAGATGAAAGCTCCTACAACTTAGAAATTCTTCAAAACTCATCATCTATTACTCATCCAAACTTCTAAAAACATTTGTGTCATGTACTTCTAGAACTGATGAAAAAATTTCCTTGATCATTAGAACCAATCAATTCTTTATGATTACTCCATTTCTTTAAAATATTTCATCATGATAGTTTTTCATGATTTTTGAGAACTTCATGTCCAGAAAAGAATCATTTGATTTTCGGGTTAGAAATTTTAAGAACTTTCTAACTCCTAACATTACTATCTTCGTTAAACCTCTTCAACAACATTCTGACTTTCATTCTCAGTAAATTCTAAATTTTTAACCAACATTGATTCTGATGAATCCTGAACTTCATATTGATCAATCTAATATTGATGATACTTCTGATCAATAAATTCATGTTTTTGAAAACATCTATGTCTGGTTCTTCTCAGTCTGATACTCTCCATTCGGTGATTCTCAATCCAATCCTCTGCACCCAGAAAAACAACTTTCTCAAAAACAAAATTTTTCTCCCCCTTTTTTCCTGGGTTCAAACATTCATCAAATTTCACCTGTTTTTCAAAAATATTCTTTTACAAAATATTATTTATCAATGAATTCAAAAACATTGTTAAAAAATCATCACAAAATTTCTTCAAATAATCTATGTATTGCATATATCTTCTTCAAACCTTAAAATTTATATGTAAACTATAGGTTGGGTGTATTACTATATCAGACTGAATATAATTTATATGGGTTCATCCAAAACCACTCTACTTCTTCTTAAACTTCTTCTTTAGTATACTCAAAATAGAATTTTTCTTCAAACTAAAACATCTCCTTTGAATTAAATTGAATGAACAGGTGTATACCGAGTCAAGTCTCTATTTTTTCTTTGATGCACAAGGTTTTCAATAGATTTTTGTACTAGGTCTCCCTCTGTCTTACTTATTTTTTAACCTACCCCTTTGATATTCATTCCACTTATTTACATCTATATTCACTATAATTCATGAATAATTCATTTTTAATTACTATAATTCTCAGTAATTAAAATTACGTGAGATATTTAGTATATCATCCCGGCCTTTTATTACATTACTATTACATCATTTCAAAGATAAAAAACATAATAGTGTTACACATAGAGGATCCAAAGGTTTAGTGTCTTGTGAAAACTAGGACCACACATAACAAATACAACATCAACCATAAAAATTTATTGAATTTCTTATTCTCTAGCTTCTTAGTGGAACTTGTCATATCCTTAGTACATGTAGCCACCTGAGGATATACATCAAAAGGGGTGAGCTAGAAGCCCAGTAAGAGGATAGATAAGAATAATATATCATGGGGTGAGCATAATCATAACATAGTAAAAAGATCATGAATATGAGAGGAGCATAAAAAGACTTGAAATGACGCAATGCATAAAAATGAAACATCATGTATTAGTGGTTAACTACCACACATACTTCTGAACCAAGATAGAATCTTGTTCACACATCATTTCACATTTAATCATGAGTTTCATCACTTTACCCAATGCATTGTAGTGCTATATAATTTCAGACGCACCCGTCACCTTTAAACTTTCATATTGTGCTATATAATTCCGGGCGCACCCGTCACATCATAACATTATCATTTATCATGCATGCCATAATGAACATATAACACAAATAAACATAACTAACCCATGAAATGTAATGGGTTTCATCTCATAAGAAAACATTCATAAACTTTGGGTTCCCAAAAGAAATAGGGAACAACATACTTGATACAAGAACCATCAACCTTGAATGAGAGGTAAAAGGTGACTTCTTAAAAGAAGAGTTCTTTTGGAAAACATTTTGATTGAAATAAACTTTAGTAAAAAACATGTATATCCTACAAAAGGTAAGATAATTATGAACAAATTATCTTTAAGGAGTAACCATATAAAAAATGGAGTGAATACATTTTAGGGAAATAAATATTCTTTTAAATTAATTAATTAATTATAATTATTTATTTATGACTTACAAAATACCAAAACATTTAATAAGGTCAAATTGTCACCTTCTAAGATGTCTAAATTTTATTTAATTATTTATAGGTAATGTTACTCTTGTGTTGGATGATTTTCTATTCATAAGGGTCATATTACTATTCATAACGGTAGGTCACTATTCACCAAAAATTATTTTTGTTTCATTAGACTCCAAAAATCATCTTGATCACAACCGTATATGTCATATTTTAAAAATTCCAAACACATAAGTGAAAAAAATATGTTTAAAGGTCACTTATCACTTAGTAGTTCATTATGTTTTGATTTTATGTTATTTTATGACATAAGTATAAGAAGGGAATTTCCATTGAAAAACTTTGGGTCATTACATTCTTCCCACCTTAAGAAATTTCGCCCCCAAAATTTCACTTTACACAAACAGGTGAGGGTGCTTCTCCTTCATTTCCTCTTCTGGTTCCCAAGTTGCTTCCTCAAACTTATGGTTTCTCCACAAAACTTTGACAAGATGGGTTGTCTTGTTGCATAGAACCTTATCCCTCTGATCCAGAATCATTAATGGATACTCCTCATAGGAGAGATCATCTTTCAGCTGCACCACCTCTGAGTTTAGTACATGTGAGGGGTCTGGTATGTACTTCCTCAGTAGTGATACATGAAACACATCATGAACTTGAGCCATATTCGGTGGAAGTGCAAAACGATAGGCCATGACTCCTATGCGTTCAAGGATATCAAAGGGGCCAATATACCTTGGGCTTAACTTCCCTTTCTTCCCGAATCGCATTACTCTCTTCCATGGAGATATTTGAAGGAAGACTTTATCCCCAACGTCGAAATCCAAGTCCCTTCGACGGTTGTCAGCATAGCTCTTTTTCTGACTTTGAGTAGCTTTGATGTGTTTTTGGATGACTTGAACCTTCTCTATCATCTCTTGAACCAGATCAGGCCCAAGTATCTTTCATTCTCCAACTTCATCCCAACAGGTTGGAGTTCTACATTGCTTCCTATAAAGAGCTTCATACGGAGCCATCTGAATATTTGAGTCGAAGCTATTATTGTATGAGAACTCAACCAATGGGAGATTCTGGTCCCAACCACCTTTGAATTCAAGATAGCAGGCTCTTAGCATATCTTCAAGTGTCTGAATAGTCCTTTCAAATTGGCCATCGGTTTGGGGGTGATAGGTCGTGCTGAAATTTAAATCAGTACTCAAAGCATGTTGAAGGCTCCTCCAGAATTTAGATGTGAACCTTGGATCACGGTCAGAGACAATTGAGAGTGGAACACCATGCATTCTCACCACTTCCTTCACATATATCATTGAAAGTTTTTCAAGAAAGTGTTCTTCCCGAATAGCGATAAAATGGGCAGTCTTGGTGAGTTGGTCAACCACAACCCATATCGCATTATTTCCCTCTGATGTCTTTGGGAGACCTGTGACAAAGTCCATAGTAACATTTTCCCATTTCCACATGGGTATAGGCAATGGCTACATCATACCCTTGGACTTTTGTCACTCATCTTTGACTTGTTGACATACCAAGCACCATGATAAATATTCTGCAATCTCTTTCTTCATGTTATCCCACCAGAAGTGTTCTCGGAGATCACGGTACTTCTTGGTACTCCCAGGATGGATAGATAAAGTTAATCTATGTGCATTATCCAATATCTCCTTCTTTATCTTGGGTGATGAAGGCATACAAAGCCGCATTCAAAACCGAATCACACCATCATCGTCAATATAGAACTCTTACAGCTTCCCTTCCTTTACTGCAATCACCCTCTTTTGTATCTCCACATCATCCCTTTGTGCTTACTTAATCTTCTCTTGGATGGATGGTTGTGTAATCATTTTGGAAAGGTAGGATGTATCCCATTCCCTTATGATTTCTAAATCCATTCTTTTCATATTCATGAAGATAGGGTCTTTCTCAATCCGCAACATGGATAGAGTGTCTGGTTATTTTATGCTTAGATCATCAGCTACCTTGTTCGGCTTTCTAGGATGATAGTGAATAGAGTAATCGTAATCCATGATTAGCTCTAACCATCTCCTTTGACGCATGTTGATCTCATTTTGTGTGAATATATGATTTAGGCTCTTGTGGTCGGTGTATATGTCACACTTCTCGCTATAAAGGTAGTGCCGCCAGATTTTCAAGGCAAAAATCACAGCTTCCATCTCTAGATCATGTGTTGGGTAGTTCTGCTCATGGATCTTCAACTGTCGTGAGGCATAGACTATCACATTATCATTTTTCATGAGTACACAACCCAAGACTTTCTTTGAAGCATCACTGTATATCACAAAACTATATCCACTTTACGGTAGTTTGAGTACAGGTGCAGTGATCATCCTTCTCTTTAGCTCCTTAAAGCTTCCCTCACATTCTTCCCTCCAGACATAATTTACCCCTTTCCTTGTTAACTTAGTTATCGAGCTTGACAATCGTGATAATTTTCTCACAAAACGTCAATAATACCCAGCTAATCCAAGAAAACTATGGATTTCTGTGACACTAGAGGGCCTGGACCATTCCTGAATCGCCTTTGTCTTTGAAGGATCTACAGAAATTCCCTCACTTGTGATCACATGTCCCAAGAACGTGACTTGATTCATCCAAAAGTCACACTTTCTGAACTTGGCATAAAACTTCTCCTTTCTTAATGTCACCAACACAAGTCTTATATGTTATTCATGTTCATCCTTTCTCTTAGATTAGATGATAATATAATCGATAAAAACTACCACAAATTTGTCGAGGTAATGTCTAAAGACTTTATTCATAAAATACATGATGATTTTAGGGGAATTAGTAAGTCCAAAGGGCATCACCAAAAACTCATGGTGCACATACTTTGTACGGAAGGCAGTCTTCTGAATATCTTCCTTCTTCACATTTACCTGATGATATCCAGAATGAAGATCCACCTTTGAGAAGTATTGAGCTCCTCTTAACTGATTGAACAAGTCATCAATCCTAGGGAGAGGATACTTGTTCTTTATAGTGATCTTGTTGAGTTCCCAATAATCGATACACATCCGCATTGTTCCATCCTTCTTCTTCACAGAGAGAACTGGTTCACCCCAAGGTGATGCACTAGGACATATGAACCCTTTGTCTAGATGCTCTTGCAGTTGCTTCTTTAACTCCTCCAGTTCGATAGGATCCATCCTATAGGGGCACTTCAAGATTAGAGTAGATCTGGGTATGAGTTCAATTGAGAACTCTGCCTCACAATCTGGGGGAATTCTAGGTAACTCTTCGAGAAATACATAATCGTATTCCCTCACGATGGGCATTTCCTCATGGTTGGAACTTTCCTTCGACTCAACCATTTGGGCGAGGTATTCTTCTTCATATGGAATCAACACCCACACCATTGAAGGATTTTTCGAAGGAGATTCATGATCTCCCTTGAATTTGTAGAAGATCTTAGGATGGTTTAGAATATGAAACGATATTTCCTTTTCTCGACAGTTGATATGCGCTCTATATAATGAGATCCAGTCCATTCCCATTACAGCGTTGAATTCCACCAAGGGAAGTATTATGAGATTTTCTAGAAGAATCTTCCCACATACACCAACAAGAGATGAGTCAAACAATTAGGTAGCAATGATTGCACCACTTGGTGTTTTTATAGATATCTCTACTTCAAGGTTTCGAGGCATCGATTCTATAGTTCTAGTAATCTTTCAAGATATAAAGGAATGCGTAGAACCAGAATCAAATAATACTTTTTACAATTCTTGAGTGAATAGTAAGTGTACCTTGTACAACTTCATTATCATGATCCACCTCTGCAGTAGTGATGGCATAATCCTTCCCTTGTTCCTTTGGCTTTGGTGGCTGCTAACACTGATTACCCTCGAGAACTCAAGGTTTGTTTCACTAGTTTGCATAGTGCCCTAGCTCCCTACAGTTGTGGAATTTAACCACGAGTGGTTCTCTCCTTTCATCAGCTACATTATCCTTCCTTTTAGTTTCTTTTCGACACTCTTGATCATGGTTTCCTTCTTTCCCACACTTGAAGCATTTTCCCGTCCCTTTGAGGCAGTTCCCATTGTGCAACTTCCCACATTTTTTGCATGTGGGTCGTTGATTTTTCTTCCCACCTTTGTAATTAGATCCACCATCTTGAAACTCCATCTTTCTTTTCTTATCACCATAGCCATGGGACCATTCTCCAAACTCCATCTCCACTTTGATAGCACACCGAACAACTTCTTCGTAACTCCCAAAGTATTGAATTGCAAGAGCCTTTCGAAGGTGTGGTTTTAATCCACTAAAGAATCTATCAATTTTTCTATCATTATTGATAACAAAACCCGAATCATACCTTGAGAGCCTTGTGAAATTTGCATCATAGGTTGTGAAAGATTCTCTTTATTTTTTCTTGAACTCTATGAATTATCTCTCCATATTCATGCTAAGAGTTCGTGGGAAATACTTATTAAGAAACATTATCTTAAAGTCTTCCCATTCCATCTCTTCAATTTCCTCCCTTGGCTTGGTGTTCTTAATCAAATCCCACCATTGAACGGCTTCTCCATCTAGATGATAAACGGCTAGGGTCACCTTCTCCATCTAAAAATAGTGAAGAATAGAAAATATATTTTCCATGGAGTTGACCCACTGTTCCGAAACTAGTGGATTGGAAGATCCACTAAACGTCGGTGGTCGTTTCCGCATAAAACATTCAATATCTAGTTACTCCCTCTTTGGTAAAGGAGGAAGTTACCCTTTATTATGGTTAATGTTCATAACCTGAGATAATTGGGTAATAATCACTATGAATTTTTGAACTCTACCCCCCAAATCATTGGGGATGTCATTCGGGCAATCTTTGCATTGGCCCTCGCAAGAGTTGTTGGACTGATTTCTTAGGGTTCCCACCATTTTCTAAAATAGAAAAGGTTAGAAAAAAACATAAGTAAAAAAGTCATGAATAACTTATCAATTTAAACAATTTATACCAAAAACATAACATATGATATCCCTAGGTAAATACTCTTGTGTGCATATTTTTACTTAATCTCATACTAGAGGATTTCTCTAGGGTTCACTAATCGTAATTCCCAAATTAACTAAACCTTTCCTCTGATACCAACTATAGCATCCCAGACTTTTCTTAAATTACTATTACATCATTTCAAAGATAAAAAACATAATAGTATTACACATATAGGATCCAAAGGTTTAGTGTCTTGGGAAAACTAGGACCACACATAACAAATACAACATCAACCATAAACATTTATTTAATTTGTTCTTCTCTAGCTTCTTAGTGGCACTTGTCCTCTCCTTAGTACATGTAGCCACCTGATGATATACATAAAAAGGGGTGAGATAGAATACCAGTAATAGGATAGATAATAACAATATATCATGGGGTGAGCATAATCATAACATAGGAAAAATATCATGAATATGATAGGAGCATAAAAATACTTGAAATGTGGCAATGCATAAAAATGAAACATCATGTCTTAGTGGATAACTACCAAACATAATTGTGAACCAAGATAGAATATTTTTCACATATAATTTCAAATTTACTCATGAGATTCATCACTTTACCCAATGCATTGGGGAAATATATAATTTCGGGTGCACCCGTTGAATTTAAACTTTCATATTGCGCTATATAATTCCGGGCTCACCCGTCACATCATAACATTATCATTTATCATGCATGAAACACTGAACATATAATGTAAATTAACATAACTGACCCATAAAAAGGAATGGGTTTCAACTCATAAGAACACATTCATAAACTTTGGGTTATCGAACGAAAGAGGGAACAACATACTTGATACAAGAACCATCAACCTTGAATGAGAGGTAAAGAGTGAATTCTTAAAAGAATATTTATTTTAGAAAACATTTTTATTGACATAAAATTTAGTATAAAACGTGTATATAACATAAAAGGTATGATAATTATTAAAAATTATCTTTAAGGAGTAACCATATCAAAAATGGAGTGAAAGAGGGGGAACTCGAAGGATGAAAGTTGGGTTCGAGAATTTCCCCTTACCTTGTATCTGAATACTTCCTTCTCTTCAATGTCCTGTATAATGAAATTATATTCATTAATTAGAAATTCCGAACCATGTGTACATTAATAGGTTTCATTCTGGTTTCATTATTTCATATTATGTTCTTTTGGATGACTTATAGAGTTTAAAAACATTTTTTAGGGATGTTCGTTTTTATGGTTTTTCTTGGGTGGTTCACTTGTATTCTTAAATTGAAGTTCGGGTAGAACATGGGTAAACATCTAGAAATGATATTACATGTTATTAATGATATTAAATGAGCTTCAATTATTTTATAATTAATTATATTAGATCCATGTGGATGAATCATTAGATAAGAATTAAATGATGATTATTTGGGCTGATTTGAGCGGTTTTTGGATCATAGTGAACTTGTTTTAACTTATCACTTAGTAATATGGCCATAGGTTATTTCCAGAACTTTAAATAGAACATAATACATATAAAATATTCTGTTTCAACCTTATAAATCGTTTCATGACCAGATCTGAAGGTAGAAATGGAATAAGAAAGCATGTCGTTCTTGAAGGTGATAAATTAACACCTTACGAACAATGTTCTATTTAATAAAATAAAAGGAAGAGAGAAAGGGGTTTAGATGATATAATATACCATTAGAATCATAAAATTACATTATATGTATAATAATTGAGTTAAAATACAATTTGGATGAAGATAGGTGGGGAGAGATCAAGAAATGAACTTGAACTTGAAA
This sequence comes from Viscum album, assembly GCA_963277665.1. Lineage (NCBI taxonomy): Eukaryota > Viridiplantae > Streptophyta > Magnoliopsida > Santalales > Viscaceae > Viscum > Viscum album. Next base: position 1,664,284,033 of record OY728126.1, on the reverse strand, counting down.
GGAAATTAAAGGAGAAGAGGGAGGGAAATTACCTCTAGAATCCTCCTCTTGAGAGCCTCCTTAAGGGCCTAAGCTTGGTCTTTTGATGAGACCAGTATCTCTTGGACATGGGGGAGGGGATAGGGAAGTTGTTTGGGCAGAGTTTAGAGAAGTCTTGGAGCTTTAGAGTTGTGAGGAAATGAGGGTGTGAAGGGTGGCTTTTATAGTGGAGGGGAGAGGGGTTTCCTTAATATAAAATTCATTAGTTTATTAATTTCCCCTAATACAAGGAATAGTGAGTCTTGAATGACCAATAATAGTAATTTTATAATGTAATCCCGAACCAAGTGGGCTTACATAATCAGAGCATCATCGATGACTCAATTAATCCATTATTTAGCATTTATTGTAAATTATCGAATTCTAATATTCACCAAAAATTCAAGTATCTCAGAAAAATCCCAAAAATTTACCCCAACCATTTTTCGATGTGTAGAATCCAAAAATGAAGTCCATTTTTCAAAAATAATTTTCTAAATATTATTAATTTAATATTTAATTAAAATCATAATTTACTTAAAAAATAGTTTTTAAGATTAAAACTGATTTTATAGTGCTTTCAAAAATTACGTTGGGTCATATAAAATTATTTAAAAACTATAATATATTGATTAAATAATTTATGAATACATTTTAGGGAAATAAATATTCTTTTAAATTAATTAATTAATTATAATTATTTATTTATGACTTACAAAATACCAAAACGTTTACTAAGGTCAAATTGTCACCTTTTAAGATGTCTAAATTTTATTTAATTATTCATAGGTAATGTTACTATTATGTTGGATTATTTACTATTCATAAGGGTATTATTACTATTCATAAGTTTAGGTCACTATTCACCAAAAATTATTTTTGTTTCATTAGACTCCAAAAAATATCTTGAACACAACCGTGTATGTCAGATTTTCAAAATTCCAAACACATAAGTGAAAAACATATGTTTAAAGGTAACTTATCACTTAGTAGTTCATTATGTTGTGATTTTATGTTATTTTATGACATAAATATAAGAATGTAATTTCTATTGAAAAACTTTGGGTCGTTAAATTTAGAATTTCAAAACATCATGAATTCTTTATCATTAAAAATCATAGTAAATTAAACTTTCCTTCATCACATATGTTTTCATTTAAATGGTTGGAGATTATAAATTTAAATATTCTAAAAATATCACTTCATTTTTCTCCTCATAATTCTTCCATAAAACCTGCTACACATTTAAATTTATTTCAAATCACCATAAAATATATATAAACATGATATAAAAAATGGTATGGATCTCTCTATGCTAGACCTCAATCATCTTAAAATGTTAAGGTAATCTCAAAATGGTCATCAAGTATGAACCATGGCACGTTTCAATACATCATTTCTCAAAGGTAAGAATTTTTTATAAAATGATCATTGATATAACATGGATCTCATTTAATTCTTTTTTTACGACTCTATGATGTGACCGAGTCCCGCTATAGCTTCCACCATGGTTGTGGTCTTCTTCTCCTCTCCAAAGTTACAACCTCATCACCTTATCATAGAATCACATTTTTTTATGCTACAAGATCATATTGTATCGTGATATATTTAAATAATAATGATGTGTCGATATTTAAGGAATAGTTTAAAGCACAATCTGAATAACCATCTATAATATATTTCATATCTCTTTTCAATGTCATCTTCACTAGAATTATCATGATTTATAAGAAATTTTGGAATGATAGAAACAAATATACAGTGATTTATTCATCATTCATGGACAATGACCAAGCTCAATAGTACAATGTGAGATCCACCAATTTGGAGAATCATTTGATAGTTTAAGGCAATGAGCAATTTTTGCATGGTGCATTGTGAACTATAGTGTTGTGTGAGGTAGATGATAGTAGAAATAAATATCATTTCTATTATAACTATTGAACACCCACTTTTTTAAGGAATGAACCTTAACCATTAATATTTGTCATCATAGAAATATATATTTATATAGAACTCATTAATAACTTGTGATGTGGATAAGGAGCAATGTGAAATCCATTCTGGGCCACCTTACACGAGTGACTCACTTATGCTTCCCACATGAGTGCCACCTTTTATGCACTAACCTCGGTAGGCACTACACTTCCACCTAGTCTGTCATTGGTAATTACACCATTGAGATCAACCACATTCCATGAAAATAGGATGTTTAATTGTTCTTTTTTATATATTTTGACACCATATTTTTTGTTTTCTAAGTTACATTCCTTTTTCAACTAAATTACTCATACCTTGTAACACCCTGAAATTTGGTGAAATATTTTTTTCAGATAAATTTATTCTTTTATATACTTATTTTTACACACAACACAGATTTTATCTTGAATTTCATGCAACATTGAGTTTACATTTCATTACACACAACACTGGTTGTAGCTTTCATTGTATGCAAAACTGAGTTTAAACGAAACATGACACAGAATTAAAATGTTATTATTTAATATTATAATTATAACCAAGTCATTGGAATATATAATATGAATATGATTAAACAAATATTGAAAATATATGATTTACACATGTATATAAAATTAATTATTTAGTGACCATTTAATTAGAAATAAAAATAAGAACAATTTGAAAATAAATGAAATAGTTTTTTTGAAAAACTATTCTCATGCGCACAAATGTGTTTTACAACAATAAATTAACCAAATCACTTTTTATGAATAATTTTAATGAAATTAATATATTATATATTCAATCAAAATTTTAACATTCAGATTATTTGTTTTTATACAATAGATAATAATAAATACAATTTTGCGCTTAAAATTGTATTTTTCTATAAAGAAGTTTTGTCAACTTTTTCACACATTATTTAAAATTAATTTTTACGCATTTAGAAATTTATTTTAAAAAATAAAATAATTAATTTTAATGATAATTTCAAAAATATATTGGAGTTAATTTTTTATTATTTTCTCAAAACATAAAACTTTTGATAAATAGTGATAAATCTGGTTTTTATTAAGAATATTCATTTATTTTAAATAATTCAAAAACATAAAAAAAAATATGGTTTTAATATTAGAATTATTTCAATTATATATATATGAATAAAATTTAGGTTATTCTAATCAATTTCATATTGAATTTTAATATAAAAAACTTTTTAAACTTTTAAACATTTTCTCTTTGCAAAACTATTTTCTCATCGCATCTGCAGGATTAATTTTAAATTATATTTTTTCACTTATATGAATCTAATTTGAAAAAATGAATCCAATATTTAAAATATGAATAATTTATATTATCTATTAATTTCAACTTATCTTGTTACCATGGTTAATAGTAAAAATAGAAAAAAATTATTTACTGTTGTTAAGGTAAAAGTGGGTTTATTAGGGGTTAAACTAAAAAGAAAAGTATTAAAAATGACCTAAAATTTTACAAAGACAATTTTATGGACATATTTTGACCTTATCTCGTATATTAATGATAATGGTCCATTTTTTAACATTTTATCTTGATACAAATGTGGATACACGTTTTTCTTTTCAAAAAAATACAAGTGTTCCACTCACCTCAATTATTATGGGTCACCCATTATCCTCCCATATTCACACCTCCAAAACCATTTGGATAATCCAATACAATAATAAATGACTCGCTTACCTAATATCATCATATAGTCCTTATTTCCGTCATAAATCTAGCCTTATAGTCCTTTTGGTGCAAACCAAAATAATTTGTCTGAAGAAGAGGTAATATCCCTAACCGATCATTTTATTTTATTTCTTTTTCCAACTTCTTAAATTATTGTTAAATTATTATAATATAACAACATAATTATATTAAATAAATATATTTTTTATTATGTTAATGAAACAACCTAAATCATTTTCCTCTTTTGTCAAATTGGTTATGAAATTAGCATTCGTGTTTACGGCGGACTGCAGCCTCACGAACCACTCTCATTAATTTTTCCATTACCACCTATCAAGACTGTATATAATGATGGAAAAAATGTTTATATATCTGATATATATGATATTATTATACTTTTTAAATTATTATATTATTAATATACTCATACATTCCATTTTTTTGAATATGATAACGTCGCTCGTGTGTACGACGGACTACAGCCTTGTGAAGCGATGTGATTCATTCATGCTTTACATAGAAGGTAATAAGGATTTTTTTAATGAAAATATATGATATATATGACATATAAATTATTCTTTAGTGTTAATATATTATTTTCCTTTATTTATTTTAACTTATCAGTAAAATGGAAAGAATGTTCATGTGTACATACAACCTATCATCTCCATGAACAGTGTATTTCATTTTATATCTCTAATACTTATGGATTACTATAAAAACCAATATAATGAATAAATATTATATTTATATGATGTTTAAAATTATAGATATTATTAAAAAATTATCAAATTAATATGACCAAAAATAAAAAATCAAAACATACACGAAAAACAAAGCTTTTAATACCTAAAACATGACTTTAACATTGAATTATTAATAAATGGGTAATAAAAGGTCATAAAAATCATATATAGAATGATATAATAAGTATGTATATTTAATATATATATATATATAATATAAATATGTTTATTATAAATGAGGTATTAATTTCTATGAATGAAGTTGAGACTTAAAGTAAGGTATTTTTGTCACACTTTTATTTTCTTTGAGACACAATCCATATTCACCAAGTGTTTCTTTTATGTGGTGTATATAATACCCATAAAATTATTTTATTTTTATTATCCTAAAAATTATGGTGATTTAAATATCCATTTTATGATCTCTCTTTCATGGGTTTTATGGTTCAAAAGTTACCAAAGAGGTAAGGGATTTTCGACTCACTTTTATTTTCTGTAAGACATAAGCCATATTCACCATGTGTTTATTTTATGTGGTGTATATACTGAACATGAATTTATTTTATGATTATTATACTTAAAACTATGGGTACTTAGTTATATATTTTATTATCTCTCTTACATGGGGTTTTCTGTTCAAAAGTTACCAAAGTGGTATGGGATTTTTGTCTCAATTTTCCTTCTTGAGACATAAGTTATACTATGCACCAATATTCTTTTATGTGGTGTATATACTGCCCCTTTGACATGTTATATCATGAATATCCTTATTTTCATGATATTATAAGTTTCATTTAATTTTATTCATTCATTAGTATTATGATTCAATCTTACCAAAGTGTTAATAATTTTATGTTACAATCTCATTTTTTGATCAGGATTGTTTATGATTTTCCTTATAATGATGAAAAATTACAATCTAAATCTCAATAAACTCATCAATTTTCCTCTCCTATGGTTATGTATGGAGAATAAATTTTTTCCCATCATTTTTCTTTATTTATGTACCCAAGAGTTCAAAATAATTTTTTTAATACAAATCATATTTATTTCTCTCTTTGTTTGAAATCCATTATTCTTCCAAAACCATATTTTCAAAAAATGTCGTAAAAAATAGAATTATAAAATTCTTAATAAAATATATTATTACCCATTTTTTAATTTAAAAAAAAGAAAGGAATATTTATGTTGTCTTCCAAACAATGCTCGTTTTTCTTGTACCAAAAATGTGAAAATAATATTTATTTTAATTTGTAAGGAATGAACGAAATTTCACACCATCATGAACATTATTTTATTTGAAGATTACTTTATAAGTGTAAAAGGTTATTTTCATAGAAATTTATTTTAAAAATATTTTATGATTTAAAAAAATCTGAAGCATAAATGTTATTTTCCTTAATAAATGTTTTAAATGATTTTTAAATATTAGTTTATAAGTTTCAAAGTTCGTTTTCAAAGAAATGGATTTTCAAAATGTTTAATGTTGTACAAAAAAATTCAAAGAAGGGCGGTTATTTTCCTTACGAAATGTTTTAAATTACTTTTAAATATTCCTTTTATAAGTTTAAATTTTTATTTTAAAAGAAAATTATTTCTATAAGGTTTTATGTTTTAGAAAGTGATTTTCTAATATGAAAGGATATTTTCCTCAAGAAATGTTTAAAATGATTTTTAAACCTTCCTTTATAAATTTAAAATTTTAATTTCAAAGAAAATTATTTCAAAAATTTTTTATTATTTTTTTAGTTTTAAAAAGTGATTTTCAAATAATTGTTATTTTCCCAAATAAATGTTCCAGGTGTATTAAAAAAAATCATTTTCCATATAATATGATATTTATTGATGTTACCTATTCCACATTGGGAATATGATCTAAGGATACCATTATTATTCTTTCTCAAAGTGCTTTGTGTTTATGAGGGCATGATTTTTATGAAACTCGTTTCTCTTCCACAAGTTATACCTTAGGGAAATTATTATTAAAGCCACTTATTTTCAGGGGTTAAGCTATAATGAAATGATAAAATTATTATGAAACCAATCTCGTTTCCACAGGTTATGATATGATGAAATGTTTATGAAACCCATTTCATTTTATGGGTTATGATATGATGAATACTTTTTGATCTTGTGTCATACATACTTATGATTTTCATTATGTAACAGATGGGGAAAATATCTCTCTTCAATGCATTGGTTAAATATTGATATCTCATGATATAAATAGTACTGGAATGGGGAGTAAACCCAATTTAGTAAGGTAATATGTCCACTATGATATTCTTGGGAGTGAACCTTGACTACTATGATGGTTTAGGGTGTGAATACATTCCACTATGATAATATTGAAAATGAGACTTTACTACTAAGGAAATAATTTTCTATTATTGTTTGTATGCCACAAATCTATGTATTATTCCAATGTTATGTCCTCATGGTTCATGTTATTTGATTTATTTATTATTTATACATGATGAACTTCCAATATTTATTTCATGGCTTGAGATTATGATCTTTTATATAAAGGGTATGGTTCTCAAATGTTATTATCATGTTCTAACACCCATATGCTCATGTTATTCTCACATACCTCCCTTGTTTACCCTTAATAACTATATGATCTCACCCTTTCTTATGTTTCCTTTCTATAGGTTATGAAGAAAGGTATTATGTATATTATGTATAATAAGAATACTATGGGGGTAGATATTTATGGGAGATATTGAAGAAATTTGAAGAAATAAAAATATTGTTTTTCTCTTCTCCAAAGGCACTAAACCATTATGATCCTCAGGTATGTGTTTACAAAATATAATTATTATTAATCTAAAAGATACAATATCTATGTGTAAAAATTTTGGGTTTTTATAGTTGATTATAGAAAATTTTTAGTTATACTTTAGAAACTAGGATAGGAAAACTTTAGTTATAACTCTAAGGATATGTCTAAGGATGAGTCAAAGTATAGGAAATTTTCTGGGAATTTTAGTAACGGATAGAGTGAGTGAATTATAAGAAATTATATCCATATCTGGATAATACATGTGTATGTGGATCTAGCATAGAGGTAACTGGGAGTAATAACTCTAAAAATGGTTCATTGATCTTGACTCAATCATCACCTGGTGCATGAAAATGGGCCCTTCTTCATACCTAGTTTGACACACCTGGCAGATATGTTTTGGAAATTCACAAACACTTTATGAGCCATCATAATGGATTTGTATAGAATATGACCATGAATTACCCAAGTTCAACCTAAGGTTTCATATATTGAGAATAATGTGTCATTATTTAGACATAATATAAATGATTTTCCAGAAATATGTGGTTTCCCACTATGATTATTATTTCTCACACTATGTTTTTTGGTTTTAGTCAATGTAGGGAACCATAAGGAATTGGATTAACATTAATTTTTATATACAATGTGTTTATGGAAACCAAATGGGTTTATGACTAGATTGTAGGATATTATGAGTATACTTAACTAGTTGTCATGATATATTATTAACACCTTGTTCTCAACCAACTCTTGGACTCACCAAAGAATATAAAGATATAGTTCACCAAGATCTCAGGTGGTCGAGTCTATGGAGTAAAGTAACCATTATTTCCATTATATCGTGAATGTGGGAAGAAGAACCCAAGTGAATGTATCAGAGGAAATGGAATGTATTTTGCATTTGGAAAATAAGGACAAAAAGTAAGTAATTTTTGTGGAAAAATTAAAAGTTATATTAATGAAATAGATTAGAATAATGCTCTCAGAAAGGTAACATCAAAGGTTGGATGTTTTAAATTTCATAAGTATAGGAATTATGTAAATTAATGTCCTAGGGGAAATCTATTTAAGATAATTAGAAATTTTATATGATTAATGTTTATATTAATGATGATGAATATGTTGTTAATGAATTATAAAATATATGGGCTATTGTAACAGTATTATTTTCATTAAATATAAGAAACATTATTAAATTGAGTTTGATGAATGTTAAGACATGATTCATAATTCATATTGTAGGAAAGAGGTATTAGGGAAAAATATTATGAATCCTATTTAATATTTTAAGAATAAAATAGGATGATTGAAGTTTCTATGTATTAGAATTCAAGAATTATTAATCATTAAATATATAAATATTTTTCGGTATAAGTTTTCATTATTGATTTTTTAAAATGTGATGATAGATAATGATGGCCTAGAAAAGTGATTTATTATAAAGGTTATATTTTAAGAAAAACATGTGATTAATGGAAAATAACACTTCATATGTTCCAAATATTGAGATAATGATGTTATGATAAAGGGATACTGGATATTAATAAATTAAATTGGATAGTATTGATGACCTTGGAACTAATTAATTATTTTTGGATAAAGTGGTTTATGTTATCATTGATAGGGTTTACTATATTATTGGATTTATGTAATGTATTGAATAATATTTGGTTTTATTCAAGGAATGAGGTAGTATGTATGTTTTTATTAATGTTTTATGGAAATTAAATATATTACCATGTTTTAGGATACTATATGATCAATGTATTCATATATTTCGTATGCGACATTAAGAGATACTTCATGTTGTTTAGGGGATTAATGATAAGACGGTTTTGGGAAATTTAGTGAGAGAATTTCTAAATTTTTGTATTTAAATTTTATCCAGACATGGAGGATCCTTATAGTTAACTAATCAAGGAATGGATTAAGTTAAAATTTGGATGTTATTGAGTAATTTGTGATAATAATTATATTTTTGATAATAACTAGAGAAATAAGGAATGACTTATCATTGTTTTATAGATCTTATGATCAACTAGTGCTTCAAGAATTAAAAAATATTAATATTAATTTCCTAGAGTAAGAGATGAATTGGAAATTGATTAAATCACAACTAAAGGATTCTAAAATTGAATGAAATCAAGTAAGTATATTTTTCCTAAAAAATCCCTAAGTTTAGGAAAAGGATCTTGAAATAAAATGTCAAGCATTCACATTAATTTTTGATGAATGAATTTTATTTTCACCTATCATAGATTTATATGTTTTTGGTTGTTACATTTCTCCTAACCATGTTCTCTATCACCCCCCATCAATATTTGTGTGTTATTTTTCTCTCTTATGTCCATGTTTTCATTTCCCATGTATTCTCTCCTATTTGGAAACCTAGTATGTGTTATTCCAAACTACCTTCACACATACATTTATCTCTTTTCATGAGGTAGTTTTATTAAACCTTTTTACAATTTGTTTTCCCTATAAATTAATTTTTAAATGTTAAATACTTGTTTACCGAGAATAAGTTTAAATTGTGAGGTCGTTATTTCTTTAAGGGGGTGGAATATGACACCCTCATATTTTTTAAAATACATTTTTTTTCAAATAAATTTATTATTTTAAATATTTTTCATCATATGAAACATTATGTTTAGATTTTTTTTATATGAAATACTGATTTTGTCTTTCATTACACACAACATTGGGTGTATATTTCATTATATGCAACATCGAGTAAAAGAATTGTGGCATACGATTAAAATATTATTATTTAATATGATAGTTATCACCTATTCATTGGAATGGAGAGCATGAATAAATTATAAAAATATATTCTTTAAATAATTATATAAAATGAATTATTTTGTGACCAATTAATGAGAAATGAAAATAAGAACCATTTGATAATAAAGGAAATATTTTTCTGAAAAAACTATTCTTATGAACTCCAATGTGTTTTACATCAATAAATTAACTAAATAATTTTTTTGGAATTATTTTAATGAATTTTATTTATTTTTTATTTAATAAAATTTTAACTTTTGTTTTATTTTGTTTTCTAGATAAGTGATAATAATAAATCCAATTTTAAGCTTAAAAGCTATATTTTTTCTAAAAAATTATTTTGTCGCCTTTTGTACACTGATTTTAAAATTAACTTTCCCACTTATAAAAAATTAATTTTTGAAATCATAATTCCGATATTATCTTGTATTGAATATTTGGTAATTTTATGGGAAAAACTTTTAATGAATTGTGAAAAATACTGGATTTTATTAAAAAAAATTCATTTCTTTTAAAGAATTTAAAAAATTAAAAAAAATTAAGGTAATTTTAAAAGTAAAATTAGTTCAATTATATATCTATTAATATAATTTATTTCATTTTAATAAATTTCATATTTAATTTTCATATGAAAACTTTTTAAATTTTAAAACATTTTCTCTTTCGAAAACCACTTCGTCTTCATGTCTACGGGATTAATTATAAATTTAATTTTTTCACTTATGTGAATGGAATTTGAAAAAAAATGGATTAAATTTATTAATTAGAATAATTTATATTATCTAATAAGTTCAAATTATGATTTTACCATAATGAATAGTAACAATAGTAAAAATTATTTCCCATGATTAAGGTAAAAATGGGTTTACTAAAGGGTTGAACTGAAAATATAAGGGTTAAAAATGACCCAAAACATGTCCAATACGCATTGTATTGAAATATTTAGACCTTATATCTTTTATTTTCAATAATGGACCATTTTGATCCTTTTTAAAGATAAAAACATCGGTACACCTTTTTATTTTCAAAAAATTACAAGTGTCCCACTCGCCTCACTTATAAAAAGACATCCCTTATCCTCTTCTATTCACACCTCGAAAATAGTTTTCATCAACAAAAACATAACCAAATAAATTAATTTCTTCCCTAATATCATCCTAGAGGCTTAATTTTGTTCATAAAGATAATCTAATAATTTTTTTGGTGCAAACAAAAAGAATTTTTCCAAAGAAGTGGTAACGTCCCTAACCGAGCGTTTTATATTATTTATTTCTCCACCTCCTTCAATTAATATTTAAACATAATGATATAATAAACTCATCTCATAAATATAATTTTATGTTATTATGTTAACGTAATAACCTAAATCCTTCTCTTGTTCCTTTAAATGGGTAACGAAACCATCATTCGTGTGTACGACGGACTACTGCCTCGCAAACAAATGTCATTCATTTTTCAATTAGTAAGTCTCACAGATGGATATAATGATGGATTAAATTTTTATATATGATATTTATGATATTATTATACTTATTGAATTATTATATCAAATATTCCTTTTTTACTTTACATTCTATAAGAATACAATAATGTCGCATGTGCATACGGCGAACTACTGCCTCTCGAAGTGATGTGATTTGTTCACACTTTACATAGAAGGTAATAAGGATGGTTTTAATGAAAATATTGGATATATATTAAATAAAAATTATTATGATTTTAATAATTTATTTAAATTTATTTATTTAAATCCATTGAGAAAATATAAAAGGTGTTTGTGTGTATGTAAATCCTACCATCTCCATGAACGGTGCATTTCATTTTCTATCTCTCGCTATTATATATTACTATAAAAATATCTATAATGAATATATATGATATTTATATCATGTTAAAAATTCTTTGTATTATGTATCCATGATAAAATTAAGAGGCCCAAAAATAAAAAATAAAACATACATGAAAAATAAAGCAGTTATTTCCCTAAACGTGACTTTAACATGGAATTATTAATAAACAGGTAATAAAAGGTCATAAGAAAATAATATATGTTATGGTATATATAAGTATGGTTCTATAATATTTTTATAATAAAATTATATTTATTATACATGGGGTTTTTAACATATAAAAATGAAGTCGATACTTAATGAAAGATATTTCTGTTTCACTTTTATTTTCTGTGAGACGCAAGCCATATTCACCATGAGTTTCTTTTTTGTGGTTTATATAATAGCCATGACAATTTTTTAATATTATTATACTTAAAATCATGGGGATTTAAATATCAATTTTATTATATCTCTTTCATGGGGTTTACAAATCAGAAGTTACCAAATTGATAAGATATTTTTGTCCCAATTTTGTTTTCGGTGAGACACAAACCATTTTCACCGTGTGTTTCTTTTATGTGGTATACACACTAACCATGAATTTATTTTATGATGAATTTCCTTAAAATTATGGGGCCATACATATCCAAGATGGTGAATTATTAATTTATCTATCTAGTTTTGAAAGTTTATACACCTTCTCTAGTTATCTCCTAGAGAACCAGCTTCACCTTCAATTCCCAATATGGTTAGAATATATATACAACACAAAAGTAAAGAAAATAAGTTGGATCTTATTGTTCCTTAATTTTAACAACATGTTTTAGAATGTTTTATTGACCAATTTTATACTTTATCTTCACCCTTAAGTCTTAGACATAGGTACTTATAAAATATTTTAACTTTGGGTAGCATGGTATTCTTTACAACTTTAAGTTATTGATGTGAGATGTTCCTCTCTTTATAAGCTATTAAGGAACATTTATCTCTTGACAAATCATTTATCTTATCAAGAATATTTTCATATATTTTAAATATGGTTAAACAATATTTATATGTATTCTCAACCACATTACACCTCTAAAACAAAACTTATAAAATTATTGTGTTATCATTTACTGAAAACATATCAGGAAAGTTGAGATATTCATATGGAATATCTTATTTTCCTTTATTACTTTCCTCCATTTGTGATTATTGAATATTATTTTACTTTAAAAAATAATTTGGTCAAATAATTGAGTAGTCATTAAAAACTATTCCAAGTTATTTGGTGATTCCACATGGATTCTTAATAATTCCATTCACTAAATCAGTTTTTTTATTTTTCTTTTGGACTGAATTTTCATTCTACTCTTTCTTTCCTCTATTTCCAAAAAAAATCCATGCCTTTCTTGAATGTGTTTATGGTATGTCCTCTATTTACACAATAGAAGTATATGGTCTTATTTTGTGTGACAAACTTCTTGGTATTCATGTATATACTTATAACATGATCTTGATTTTTATTTTTTTCCAAGGATAAATCATCAATCATCTATTGAAGCTTATTTGGAATAGTGTTTATTCTTTATTCTTTTGTAATTTTCACTATATTATCTGAAAAAACATTATTCGTCTTCTATGGTCTTCTATCGCCATTTTATTTCCATACAATACTATATGGGCATGTACCATCCTAATTATCACACTGATTATGAGTCTCAAAGTGATCTTTAAGGCATTTAAATCGGTTAGAGGTAAAAATATTTTTTAACTTCACTTTTGGGCTTTTATTTAGTTTATATTTTCTCCTTGAAATAGTATTCCTTAAATCTTCAAGAATTGATTAATTTTTTCAATAATTTAATTCCATATTCCCAAATCTATAACAATACCAACAATGACCAAAAAACCTTATTTTTGTTTTATAAACTATATGTTGTGTAGGATTTATAAATTTGATAGAATGATATTTTTATCCCATAACCTTCACTAGTTGGGATTATTTTTGAGAACTAGGTATCTTAAACATAGTTTTATATACTATAGACATAATGGTAGGCTTCTCATTACTTTTCCTCATCCATTTTTGTATAGTTTTTTAATTGAACCCTGCATAGTCTACTAAAACATATTTAGTATAATTATTGGATTTGGGCATGGGTTGTACCTTTTTATTTTTGGATACTTAAATATGATCACTACATGATCTCAATGTTTTTATATATTATTAGGATATATTTTACCATCATAATATCTCTTAGAATTATATGTTTAAGTAGAACTCCTTCCATTAACTTCTTATGAAGATGTGTCTTAAGTTAATTTCAAATATTCTAATTTATCTTCAATAAAGATTCTTCATATTGATAATTTATTTCTCATTTTCCACATATTTAAATATTTCTTCATGATCCTTGATTATTTTAAATTCACCATCATACATTTTAATTTTTTTATAGTATACAGTCCATCTCTTTTATCTTGTTGTCTTTAATTTTCAGTTGAGAATCCTTGACATCAATGATGTCTTTTTTTCTCCAATGCATATAACTTTTCTTCTATAATTTTAATGGATTCTTCTTTATCTTAAATTAATTTTATAAAATCCTTTTCAAATATGGAGCATTTTTCTTTGAGATCAAAATTCTTATTACTCTTGGATTGAACATAATTTTTGAGATTATTACACACTAATTTTACCACACCCCAACCCTATTTTATTTTATTTTATTTTATTTATCTCTTAGTCTTTGAGGTCATTCTTGAGTTTCAAGATGAATCTCCACTAAAAATTGTATTTTTTGATTTTTTGAGTAGTTTTTTCTTCTTTTCATAGTTTTCGTACATGGTATAGAGGAAGATGTGTTACTACCCTTACATAGGGGTGTTTTCTGTTCATTTTATCCTTGAAAGTTTTATTATACATGGGTGTCACATGGTTGAGTGAAAAAAAATTTAAACTCAAGAGAAACCATGCGAGGGACTAGTGTATCTGGGATCTGGGACATAGCTTCATCACGATTAAGTGAAACAATGTAAAAATAATATTTGTGTATCTATAAATTTAATATAAAATTTTTTCATGTTTTGAACATGATTTACAAACCATTTATCCCAACCATAAGATATTGGTTTGTCTATAAAAGGGAGGTTGTAAGGTTAGCGCATGGTTCGATAAACTTTATGGACTAACTATACCACTTTCATAGTTTTCAAAATTCAAGAATATGTTATTCTATCCTCCTAAAAATAAAACCCCACCCAAGTTCTCCTCTCCCTCACTAAATTAGGATGCATGAAGGGTCTCCCAAACCCCTTCCCCTTTACCTCCCCTTGGATTTTGATGCCCTATCCATTGAATTTTTTTGTATTTTCCTTGGGTAATCCCTTTTTCCCCATAACTTTCCTTCCTTATCTTATTTTCCTTTATTCTTTATCTTTTTTCTTTCTTGGTCAATACCTAGGGTGAGGGTCGGATTAATTTTTCTTTCTTTATATGATAGGGTGTGTAGTTAGTTCCTTAGTACTTTTTCCTCTTATATTCATTGGTTTGTTAATATTCTCAAATGTTCTAGGTAGGTTTTTTACCATTTATTTTCCAAATCACATCATGAGATTCTTGAGGGATTTTTAATTTAGTTTTATTAATTTTTTTATATTGGTGAATGTATAAATTGGTTTTTAAAGCTTCATAGGTTAAGTGTTTGATTTAAAATTTATTTTTTATGGTTTTCAACAGTTATGCCTATGAGTTAAAAAATGTATGTGTGTTATGTGATTTTCAAAATTCTTAAGAGATATTTTAAATGATTTTAGGGTGATTTAAATGTTTATTGGACATTTTTAAATTTATATAAGTCAGTTTTTGAATTTAAATTTTGACTTGTTTCGGTTATTTCTATTTTTTAGGTTCATTTGGGTTATGATTGGAATTACTTAAAATTATATAGGTGACATGTCATGACCCATTCCAGAGGGTCCTGTGCTGTGACTACAGCAAGCCCACCACCGATACTCTAGGGGATGGTGACTAGTGTCGAGTAGGCATATACCAAAAATGGGAGGTAGTTTCCTAAGTACTTGTACACCCGCAAACATCTCCAAGCCCCAAATGCTGAAATGTAAAAAAAATAAGTCGACAAAGCATGAATACACTGAGATACCAACCAAGGAGTAAAAAATTAAGAAAACTAGAAATTAAATAGGTCCATAATACAATCCCACAAAAAGAAAGAGTCTTCAAAAGTGAATACAAAAGTTCTTAGAACTCATTCGTAGAAAACCCTATCAGAAGGGTAGGTGTAGGAAAGTTGTCTGAAGCTGTAAAATCACACATCATCCATCTGATCACTCCAAGAACAACCTGGTCCTGGTTCACCTAGGACTCTATCAAAGCGTCGATCTTCTTCCCAAGACACGACAAGTGAAGGAAAATCCCGTGTAGGGGTGGGTAAAACAATACTCGGTAGGACACCCTGAAACTACAAAGGAACACCACTAAGAAATACACAGAGTATTACATAAAGGAAACACACAAAGTATACCATAGAAAAACACGTGAAGTATACCACAAAGGAAACACACAAAGTACAGTCATCTCACACAGGTATAAGTCTATAGTACGAAAAATAGGGTTATCAGACGTAGTCCATAGAACACCCATTATTGGTAACACATATAGTGTCAATAACACACAGAGTGTTGATAATATACGGAGTGTCGATAACACATAGAGTATCAATAACACATGGATTTTTGATAACACATGCAGTGTCAATAAATCATGTATTCACTAAATCATAGAGTCACCATGTCACATGGTCTTAAGATTGCAGCTAGACACAAGATTCCTCTTGTAGCACACTTGTTCTGGGAGAACCTACACCTCAAGCCAAAAGTTCATATGACAACTTCTAAAAAAACTCACTTAGAGTAACTTAAAAGGTCCATATAATTGCAAGGGTCCCAGCATCATAGATGATTCATCAAATAGACCATCTTTTTGAAAGTTGTGGTAATTTAAGTGAAAAATTCTGACCTCGATCTGGTCCAGGTCTGACCTAGACAAACCCGCCGACCCGACCCGGTCCCGTCCGGCCGACCCAACCTAGCCCGATCCATCCAACCCATATAGTGACATGTGGTATGGTCCCTTCTCCCACATGTGCCCAACCCAGCCTTGTGCGGTTAATCAATAAGGACGGCCACCATGTCCTCGACCTCCCTCGCAGCCTCCTCCATTATGGGATCTATGTGTACCCAGCCACAAACGCAGCCCCTCACCACCACATCCATGGTCGCCGCATATAGCCTCTATCATCACAGCCTCCCACACGGTCCCTCCTGAACCATGTTCTGCCTCCACTTCCAACCACACCACTGGCGGCCCATATTCCTTGAACTCTATATAAACACGGCCCCCCACTGGTTCGTGCCTCTCCCTACTGCAAACCGCCCTTCATGTGGCCCCAGGTTCGCTGCACACCCCGCCTAACCCAGTCGGAGCCACTCCTCTGGTAGCTGCCATGCACCACCGCTTTGCGTCGTCACACCTCTATGGTGTATTTGTGGTGTTAGATTCCCAGTCTCGTATCCTTGTTCCACATATCAAAGTCACAATGATTCTATGATCATGTTTTATGAAGAATGAGGAATTTTGAAGGATTGGAAAAAAAAGATAAATGCACAAGAACGCCCAAAGAACAGATCTTGGCCTTGTTCATGTCGGCCTCAATCAGTTCATATTAGAATGAATAATGGCTAGGGAATAAATCAAATCTCTTTAAAAAAATCAATCCTAATAATCAAACCATGTAAATTATCCACCCTACAAGGATGATCAAACCACATATCAACTTGTTCATGGGTTGGTCTGTGTTTTTCATTGTAAATTAAGAATGGTGGAAACAATCACAAAGAGGAAATACCATTTCTTGAGGTTTGTATTAATAATTGATGAAGAGATATTTTGTTGTCGTCATCATATTTCATCGATTCGTCGATCTTCAATCCAAGATATGATCTCTGATCTGTCACCACCGATTATCGATCTGCCAGCATTCATTTGAGAGAACTCCTTCTCTTCTTGTCAGAACAATTTCAGGGTTATGAAAATAACACTAAATTCTTGGAGAAAGTTTATTTAAAAAAATAAACTCTTTCTACATTGCAATAAAATATTTTTATTAAATATTTTATTACTAATACCTCCAAAAACTAACTTTTTCATATGGCCCATGTTGGATGATGTTAGGCCCCACCAAAGGTAAATTCGGTGTTCTGAATGCAATGATGCCCTTGGATTTATGATCCAGGCACTTGTTTAGAAGTTATTCTAGTTTAAAACAACCACTTGTGAGCTTTATAAAAAACTGAACATTTTTCATTGATTTTTTCTAGGCACACTGATCCTCAGAATCTCACACTGTCTTAGAACCTAGTCTCATAATTTTTCCAATTAATTTATAAAAATAAAGCAGGAGAAAATCCAAGTCATTATATTCTCTCCACCTTAGCGCTTTATGTCCCAAAAATCCAAAAAAAAGGATACTCAAAAATATGAGGGTACTGAGTACGAATCTGAGCCACCAGCTCCCAATTTCTCTCTTAGATATTCTCGTGTTTCCACCAAACGTGCACCAAATAAATCGATCACCCATGAAGGATATTATCATATCGATCCTCGATCTCTACTATGTACTCCACAAAAGTCACCCCATCATCAATGTCCAGCTTTCCCCAGTCGCTGACATGTGATGGACCATGCATGTACTGCCTCAAATGCAATAGTTGGAAGACATCATGCACCCGATGCAACTGTGGGGGTGGAGCTAGGTGGTACTCCACCACACCAACTCTACTCAAAATCTAAAAAGGTTCATTGTGTCTCAGAGATAACTTGTCACCCTAGCCAAATATATTCAATCCACATCGAGGTTATACCAGAAGGAACACATGGTATCCCTCCTAGAAGTCCAACGGCATTTGTTTCCTATTAGCATATGATATTTTCGGGCTCTATGTGGTCCTCATCCACTCCTGGATGATCTGCACCTTCTTGGTGGTAGCCCGCACCAACTTTTGGACCCATGAGTGCAGACTCTCCTAGGTCAGTCTAGAAAATTGGTGACCTTCATGGTCACTCATTTAAGGACTCAAACAGTACCATACGAATGGTGGAGTGGTAGCTATTGTTGTATGAAAACTTCACCAGAGGTAGGTGATCCTCCCAACTTTGGACAAAGTCTAGGATGCAATCACGTAGCATATACTCAATAACCTAAATGGTACTCTCCATCTAGACATCCTTTGGGGGATCAAACATCATGGTTAAGCGTAACAGAGTCCCAAATGCCTCCTATAATCCCTTCCATAGTTGGGATGTGAAATGAGAATCAGGATCTGAAACGATAGTCAATGAAACTCTGGGAAGCCAAACTATCTCCTGCATGTAGAGGCGTCCAAATCTCTCTACTGAACTCTACTCACAGATTGGTCAGAAGTGGGATGACTTGGTGATTCATTCAATGATGACTCAGATGGTATCATGTCCCCTATATGTTCTTGGAAAACCTGTCACGAATTACATCGATATCTCCTCCCACTTCCACTCTAGCACCTTATGTGGTTGGGTAAACCCCGTTGGAACCTCGTGCTCAGGCTTCACTTATTGAAAAGTGAGGCATCGAGAAATAATTTCTACCACCATATTCTTTATCATCGGCCACCAGAACTAACATCAGAGGTCCTGGTACATCTTCACCACACCCAGATGCACCGCCAAATTGGATGTTTGTAACTCCCTCAGAACCTCCTCCTACAACGCCACTGGTACAACTGTGCACCCTCTAAAAATAATGACGTGCATCCCACCTATCGAATATCCATAAGGAGAATGCCCTGTAGATAATTGAGCTTGTCAGGTCTCGCATTTTATATCCCCAAGTTTTTCCTCCCTGGATCATTGTAATAGTAGAGGGTGAAATCCATCGACTAGAGGTATGTTTTTTCATCTCCATACACAAAGGATATCTATAACGTGGCCAAATGTTCTGATGCCTCACTTAGAAACGGTAAGCTGGATCTCCAACTAAGAGCATCTGCCACTATGTTCCCCTTCCCAAAATAATAGAAAATATCAAATTCATAGTCTTGGAGAAAATCTAGACATTAGTTCTATCTCAAGTTTAGATCCTTCTAAGAGAAGATATACTTGAGAATCTTATGTTCAAAGTAGATGGTAAACCACTCATCCATAAGGTAGTCTCTCCACGTCTTCAATGTGAATACTATCATTGCTACCTCAAGATCATGGGTCATGTAGTTCCAGTCAAGTTGCCTCAACTAGTTTGAACCATAGTAAATCACTAATTTCCCCTGCATCAGGACACAACCAATCCCGGTCCCTAATTAACCGCAAAACACTACATACCTGACACCCTCCTCTTGTAATATCGAGATGAAATCACTCATCAACCTATACCTCAACTCTTGAAAGCACTCCTGGAACTTCTATGTTTACATTAAAGGCTTCCAATTCAGTTTCAAATCCATCAAGGGTGCTGGTACAATTGAAAATTTAGGTACAAACCTCCAATAGTACCCATCCAAACCCAAGAAACTCCACACCTTGGTAACACTCTTGGGTGGATACCAAGAAAGTACTACCTCAATCATCACCAGATCCACTGTGAATCCAACCTATGAAATGATGTGTCCCAGAAATTAAACCTCTTGAATCCATAACTAGGACTTTTAGAGCTTCCCATAAAGCTGATTCTCTTAGAGTGTGTCTAGGACCATCCTCGAGAGTATTTTGTGCTCCTCCTCGTTCGTCGAGTACACTAGGATGTAATCAATGAAGATCACCATGAACTTGTCTAAGTAAGGCTGGATGTTCATGAGTCCCATGAACACTATTAGGGTCTTCTTAATGTCAAACGGCATCACCAAGTACTCTCAGTGGTCATACCGAAATCTTAAGGATTTCTTCGGTATGTCCTCATCCCGTACACAAAGATGGTGATAGCCATATCTTAGGTCAATCTTTGGGAACCACCTTGATCCCTTTAGTTTATTGAAGAGGTCATCAATCCTCAGTAGTGGATACATTTTTTTCACAATCTCTTAATTCATATAGTAAAACTCCATGCATAACCTAAAT
Source organism: Viscum album (assembly GCA_963277665.1). Classification (NCBI taxonomy): domain Eukaryota; kingdom Viridiplantae; phylum Streptophyta; class Magnoliopsida; order Santalales; family Viscaceae; genus Viscum; species Viscum album. Next base: position 1,664,263,045 of record OY728126.1, on the reverse strand, counting down.
CTCTTGTCTACCTTCTTGGAAAACAAAACTCAGGCCACCTAGGGTGAAACATTGGGTCTCACGAAGCCCTTCTAATACCACGATGTCATGACCCATCCCAGAGGGGACCATGCCTTGACTACCACAATCCCACCTCTAATAGGACAGTGGTTGGTGAATAGCACCATGTAGGCATATCACACAAATGGGAGGAATTTTACTAAGTACCTACACACACACACACACAACATCTCCAAGACCAAAATGATGAAATGTAAAAAACACTAAGTAGACAAATAATGCATATCCTAAGACACCAACCACAGAGTACAACAGTATCAAAATTGAAAAGTAAACTTGTCTAGAATATAATCCCACCAAAATAAAGTGTCTGAAAAAGTGAATGAACAAGTTCCTGAAACTCATCTATGGAAAATCCTACCTGAGGGGGAGGTGTAGGAAAGTTTTATAAAGCCTTAAGAGAACAAATATTCTGTATGATCACTCTAATAATCACATGGTCCTAGTCCATCTAGGAATATCTCAAAGCATTGATCATCTGCACAAGACACAACATGTGTGGTCAAATCCCATTTAAGGGTGAGTAAAAAAATACTTATTAGGATACACCAAAACCAAAAAGTTACACCACTAATAAATGAATGAATTATACCACAAATTAAACCAATGAAGTATACCACAAATGAAACACACAAAGTATACCCCAAATGAAACACATGAAGTATAGTCAGATCACACAACTATAATTCTATAATATATAAAATAGGGTTATTATACATAGTACATAGAACACCCAGTATCGGTAACACACGTAGTGTCGATAACACATGGAGTATCGATAACACACATAGTGTTGATAACATACAGATTATCGATAACACACAGAGTGTCAATAACACACGGAGTGTGGATAACACATGGAGTGTCAATAACACATGGAGTGTCAACAACACATGGAGTTTTGATAAGTCATACATCCCCCAAATCACATAGTCACCAAGTCACATAGTCTCAAGATCACAACCAGCTATAGGATTACGCTCATAGCGGGCTTATTCTGGGAGAACCTACTCCTTCATCCAAAAGGTCATATGAAAACTTATACAAAAACTCACTTAGAATATCTCAAAAGGAACGTATCATCGAAGGGTCCCAACATTGTATATGGCTCATCAAATGGATCTTCCTTTTGAAATTTATGGTCATTTTATTGAAAAAGTCGGACCTGGGTCTAGTCTGGGATCCTACTCGTCCTGACCTGTCGACCTGACCCAGTCTATTCCGGCTGACTTGGCCCATCCCAACCCATAGGGTTGAGCCTGATAGGCCACTAGAGTAGCCCGGTCTGCCCAGCCTAACCCGCTGCATGCCAGCTAGCCCTTTCTCTCACACGCGTCCGACCCAGACGTGTATAGTAAATCAATGACATGTCACTCTGGCCAGCGCAAATGGCCACAATATCCCCAGCCTCCCCCATGGCCTCTGCCAGCATAGACTCCACCTAGACCCAGCCACATATGCAGCACCTCACCATCACATCCATAGTCGCCACCCACATCCTCTGTTGATTTGGGCTCTTATGAGATCTTGCTTGGACTGTGTTCTGCCTCCACCGATGGATGCCATGCCAGCGGCCCATCTTCCTTGCACTCCACCTGAACCCAGCCCCTCGTCAGGCCATTCCTCGCTCCACCACCGACCATCCTGCTGGAATCCCTCGGTTCACCATGTTCCCCACCTAACTCATCTGGAGTCTCTTCTCTGGTTTTCATTGTGTGCCACTATCATGCATCGTCGTACCTCTGTGGTGTCATTGTGGTATTGGTTCCCTAATCTCGGATCATTTTCCCATGGATCAAAATCACAAAGATCCTCTAATCATGTTTCACAAAGAATGATGAATGTAGAAGGATTGGGGGAAATAGATAAATTCACAAGAATTCCCAAATAATAGACCTTTTCCTTGTTCATGTCGGTCTTGATCAGTTCATGTTTGAATGAAGAACAGAGAGGGAATAAATCAAATCCCTTTAACAAAACCAATCTCGATAATCAAACCACATAAATTATCCACCTTGAAAGGATGATCAAACTATGGATTGACCTATTTGTGGGTAATTCTATGTTATTCGTTGAAAATTAAGAATGGGGGAAAGAATCACAAATAGACAACACCCTACCTCACGGTTCAGATCGATCGTTGATAAAGAGAGATTTTGTTGTAGTAATAGTCATTTGTTGATTCGTCAATCATTGATCTAAGATCCAATATCTGATCTATATTCACTAATTCTGGATCCAATAGCATTTTTTTGAGAGAAATTATTCTCTAATTGTCAGAGGAATTCCAAGTTTATGACGATGACCCTGAATTCTCAGAAAAAGTTAATTTAAAAAAACTCCTATTGCATCGCAATAAAATATTTTAATTAAATATTTTATTACAGATACATCCAAAAAATAACTTTTTCATCTAGACCATGTTGGATGATGTTAGTCCCTACCTAAGGTAAATTAACTATTTCTAACGCAATGGTTTCCTCTTATTTCTGATACAATCACCCATTTTGAAGTTATTCCAGTTTAAAGAAAAATGCCCGCATGCTTTATTAAAAACTAAACATTTTTCATTGATTAATATCAGGAACACTAGGCCTTAGAATCTCATTACATATTAGCACATTGTCTCATAATTGTTCCAATTAATTTATAAAAATAAAACGAGATAAAATCTGGGTCATTAAATGACATTTTTTTGTTCCTTATTTGTTTTTTTCCTAGAACCCTATTGATGAAAAAAACTATATTCATGTGAATTCATACATATATATATAGTCATGAGTAAAAATATATATCAATGTGAATATAGTTATGGAAAGTTCATATAGCATCCTTCTTAACTATTGAAGTTCTCAAATCACCTTTAGGTTTGTAAAATGTCTTCCAAATAATGATTCTTCTTAAAATGTGTTTTGGAAAATAATTTTTAAGTATGGGTTATACCCTGAGAAAAAAATATTGATGCTACATTTGGATTTTTAAATCAATTTAAAAGTAAAAGGGGTTTCTTTAAAAACCTATTGTCAATTTTAAATGATATGGCATGGTTTTCTGCTTAAAATGTTTTTGAAAAAATGTGTGCACCATCCTAGATACCCTATCTTTTGGAGAGGTGTTTCACATGTATGGATATGGGAAGATGGGTTGAGAAAGGTAATTTTTTTATATGGATTATTTATTTATATGTTATAAATTAAACCTACCCCATATTTCACTTTTATTATCATCACGTGATCATAGGCATTTAGTGAGGGATTATAGACATTACTATCTAAGTCCATATGTGAAGGACTAGATCCACTATGGTTTCAATGATCATATGGGGATGTGCCACAAATGAAGCTAGTTGATTTCACCTCTATGGATATATAATTAGTAATTCATCATTAGGATTGTATATGATTCTAACCTGAGTATGTCTAGGGTCTCCCCATGGGATGTTTAGGATTTTCCCATGATTATATACATTTTACTACTTCCTACTTATTTCTTTTGGTTTCTCTACTACTTCCTAGTTTATGTTTCTTTATGATATGTCGTCAATTGTATTCTTATGGTTAAAACACACTTTGATTACACTTGTGTTACATTAGTGTGAGTTTGGGGTTGTTTTGAAAATAGAGTTTAAAAAAATATTTGAAAAGGGAATGATTTATGAAATATTTAAAAATTTTAATTTTAATTTTTTTTATTTTTAAAGATTATTTTCTAAAAATCTTGTGTTTATTTCAATAAAATTATGAAAAACTACTTTCTACGTGTATCTTCAAACCAAATTTTATGGTCTGTTTTGGGAAAGGAAGTGTGTGGATCTTGCAATGTTTACCTATTAGGTTTTTTATGATAACACCCTACTTGTTCAACTCAACATTAGTACACCTGAGGTGTTTTATAGGTTCTAGTTATGGTTCGTGGTCTCTCTTAGACTGGGTTGGTTTTATGGATGGATGGTAACCTCAAAGGTTACACAAAGATGATGTTGGAAATTTTTGGTTTTTCATTTTTATTGCATTTGTATTTTCCAATTAACCCCCTTATGTTTATATCCTATTTTTTATCTTTATTTATGAGTATTTGGATGTTTATTTTTTATATGTATTATTTAGTCGATTTTTGTTTTCATTTATGGTTATGTTTCTATGCATGGAACGATAATGTATAAGTTGGCCATATAGGTATTCTAAGTGTAAGAACATGATTCTTATTTATTTATTGGTTAAAATCATCCTAAAAAATCATCCATGATTCCTTGACTCTTTTCATAAGCTTGTGGGGATTGAGGATTCCCTTCAAGTAAGTGATGGGCCCACTCGAGATCCCATTTCAGGAGTTATCCAGGGTTGGTTCATGAAAAAAAATATGAGATCATGTTTTTGCTATTTGGGTGTGTCTTGTAGATCAGTGTAGGAATATCAGAACTAAAGAGGTTAGTGAAACGAGTGTGTCATGCGCTCTTACTCACCCATAGCCTCGAGTTTCCATGGTAAGTCATGTTTAATTTTGGATTCTAGTATCTGGTATTTTAGATTGTTTGATAGATTTATGTATATTGAGGGATGAAAATGGGGGTTGAACTAGCAATACCATATGATTTTACATGGATTAGAATACCATGTGGAGACTGAATATCTAGTTCGGCATAACTCCTAATAGAGATTGTATTATTTTCACATAGTCCACTGAATCATGTAGCAAATTCATGCCCAACCACTAGTCCCTTATAAAGAAATTTTGGTGATTTATGATGTCATCAGAATGGATTTTTAGGTTAACATTTGTGGTTTCAATATAAGGGAAAAAAATGGATTTTAAAAAGTGGTAAAGGAATTTTTATGGGGGAAATTTTGTTTTAAATGAAAAATAAGGTCTTAAAAATTATGGAAGTGCTTTTGTAAATAAAACTTGGGTTTTTTTAATTTAATTGTCTGGAATTATAAAAGGAAAATTTAAAACTTGATTGTTTCATGATTTTATTGAATAATGATATAATTTGATTTGTGCAGTATTAGTTCTAATTGAGTTTGTTTTAATGGTATATGATTGGTTTTTGGTTTGTTTTTTTAGGACTTATGTTTTAATGTCATTTATTTTATACTTCATAGAAAGGTCCTAAATGATTTCCAAAAGTCACTCCGAGTGGATAACTCTACCAAGACTCCTATTAGAGTGCTGGATCCAGGAACTTTTTGGTTTTTTCCTACCATTCATGGTTATTGAGGTACATTAGAGCCTATAAAGTAGTTAGATTAAATCAAAGGGATATTCAAATCCTTGAGAACTATAGAATCCTTGAGAGTGTTAGTTGTCTTGTTTCTATTAAAGGGACCTAGTTTAGACTAGAAGAAGCTAGTTGTTCCATCATTGTAGCAAGATCAACTGATGTGGGTGTTCTTTAAGACCACTTTAATTCAAAGGTTTATTCCTAAGGAGGTGAAGGTAATGAAAGTGGAAGAGATTTTGGGAATTTTGTAGGGATATAAAATGGTAAAGGAATATATTAACTACTTTAGTGATATTTCCATATTTTCATCTGATATTTTGTTGAGTGATTCGTTAAAGGATTATCTTCTTGTGAAGTTTCTTTATATAGACATTATTGATCAAGTTCTCTCTTCTAGGATAGTTTTTTAAGGATTTGGTGGATGAGGCATTATTGGATGAGTAAGTTTTCATTGGATAACTTGTGAAGGGTGGAATCCATACTTCTCTAGGTGTTAATTAAGGTTCCCCATCTAGTGAGAATTACAAACTAGAGGAACCTATTCTAGAGGATCATCCTTCTTTTGTAGTTTTCTATCTTCAAAGGAATCATTTTCAAATATGCTTATAGTGTGGTCAGTTTGGGAAATTCAAGACTTCTTACCTTATTAATCCAAATACATTTCATTACTATGGTAAACTAGGGCTTCATTATAAATTCTATGGGATGGGATCTTAGTAGTAGAAGAATAAAATTACCAAGATAACTTTGAAATCTTACTATCACTCTCATTCAATCATTTGAGGAAACACCTAGTAGATTTTTCTTTTTTATAGTTATTCTTATATTTCATGATTCTATTTTCTCTATGGGTTCCATTTGGGTGATTCTAAATATTATACATCATTAGAGAAATATGTGTTTTTTGGAATTATGAATTATGTATCAATCAAATGTTTTAATTGAGTTCTTAGGCTAATAGGTCATGTTGTTTGGATAGTGGTCATGTTGAGTGCCTTGTTAAGTTAAATCACCAAGTTAGTAGATTTATAAATAGTGTGTAAATCCACTACATATCTCCTTTTCATGATATTTTGAGATGGTTAGGTTTGTCCTGTGGAGTTAAGAATAACACCATAGTTAGTGGATTTGTTCAGTTTCATTTTAGTTTTGAGGTATTGGTTTGGAAAGTTTTTTTTTCAAATTGAGATCCCTTATTGTAAAAAACTGACACAGATGGTCCTGAAACCTAGCACCTGACCCGATCGTTCACATACCTGATGGGTGTTCTTGATCCCCATGGATTGGAGACAAGCACATGGGCATCGAACGAAAAAAATGAGGGAATGATTTTTTCCAACCTGAATGACCACACAACATATATATAGAGAAAATAAGAAATATCGGAAGACTATCAAATATATATGTCATAACTATAAGGTATTAATCGAAACAGAACAACTGAAATAGTAGCTAAAAACTCCAAACAACAAGTTCGACTGTAAGGGACTCAAAAACAAATAGCTACTCCAATAATAGTATGGATAAAATCCAACCATATCAACCCCAGCTACCCATCCCATTTGACATGAACCCCACCGCCTCACGATGGTGCCATTCCTTTCCCTACACTAGAAGATAAACAAAGTTCTACGCACAACTGAAGCAGTGCGCAGAGTGTGAGCTAATAGTCTTAGTAGGATCCCACCCATGTGCTCCATATAAGGTCTATATATAACAATTTATATATGCTTATATAAAATTTAAAACAATTCATGATAAGTAGTACGAAATTTAATAGAAAACATCATAAACATTCCCTTTTCAATAGTTCTAAACAAAAGAAGGTATATCAGTTTCAAAGCATATTTTCCATAACATTTTTCCACAATAATAAGCATGAATATCAATGATAACTCAGAAATACAAGCAGTAAAAAATAGAAACACTTGTATCACAACCCAAGGAATACTATATCTCTAATCAGTAGACTACTAGTACCACAAGAATCAAGTGCACAAACCCAATCCTAGAAAAACGGGTTTAGGAAGTAGAGGAATACCCCATGAGTAAACCCCCCAAAATGTAAATATCATTCCCCTTGAATAATAGTCATAGGAAATAGAGGAAAGACCCAAGACAAACCTCCTTGATAATTAAAAAAACAATGGATGATGGCCTCAAGCTAAACCTTCCACCTAAGTACCCAAGGTAACCCATGTGCCCTTTTTCACAAACCCATTTCAATGCCTTGAAAACCATTCAAAAAAATTTTGATTCCATTTATCAAAATCCATGGAAACACATTTTTTGTCAAAAATCATTTCCAATGCACACAATAATCATTACAATTTCATAAATCAAGTTCTAAATAAATTTTCAAATCAAAACAAGAAGGTTCATTATCATAGGCTAGAGACAGAACCACCTACCTCAAAGTTCAAGTCTCACATGCACACAACAAAATCTAAAATCAATGAAACCCAATAAATCCATAAATTAAGGCCCTAGAATCAACCCCACTCCTCAAAGTATTGATTCAAAATAGAAGAGAATGGGTATGAGGATAGAATAAAACCCACTTACCTCAAGAAAGGACATCTACTGCACCACAAATAGACAACGAATGAGATTTGGAACAAGATCTCACAAAGGATATAGAGGAAGACAACAAGAATAATCCAACTTAGATCATAGGATCCAATAATTCAAGGATAGGACGCTATCATGATCAATTCCAAGGAAGAATCAAAGAGAACACTTAATCGAAGAGATGCACCATAGAAGAAATGATGAACCAGAGCTGATTGCATCAATCCAGAAGGTGATACACCTCCAAAAAATCCTAGGAGTAGTTTAGGGTTGATATCCAAGAGTTTCGGTAGGGAAAAGGCTGAGTGAAATAGAAAAACGCATGACTTAATCCTAGGAATGGGTCGGGTCCCAACGTGTACCTCTTGATCACGATGTGTAGTGCTCATTGGATAAGTTACCCCAAATAAACCATCGCCTCAGGTTAAAAATTCCCTATTTAACCCCTACACAATGTGTACCTTCTCAGTACTTGCTCACAGCATGATCCCCCATTCACAAAATTAATCCAGCAACTAGTACATGATGTGTACTTTGGGTACATGACATTTACTTCAGGTACACGGCATGTACCTGTTCTGAAAATTGTAGTAAACCAAAAAAATCACATAAAAGGATTTTTAAAACAATAATGGAACTTCAAAAAAGAGAAAAAAAATACCCAATCAAGGTAACGGTATATTACAAACTCCCCACCATAAATAATTTATGTCCCAAAGAAGTCATGTGGAATATGTATCCTCTGGAAATAGATAAGGTCGCTGCTCCCTCATCAACAACTCGAGTTCTGAAGTCTCGTAAGAATTTGATCCTTGTTTCCGTAGAAATATAACCAACAGAATCTACTTCTCACACAATACTTTCATCAGAGAGTCAATAATCTCAAATGGTTTCTCTAAAATGGAAGCATCTAGTTCTAGATTAATTTCTTCCCAGTATAGAACATGAGCAGGGATAGGGTGATACTTCTTGAGCTGAGATATATGGAAAACAACATGAATGTTTTCCAAATAAACTAGCAGTGCTAACTGATAAGCAACTTTCCCATGTCATTCATTGATCTAAAATGGTCCAATATATCTCAGAGCCATATTTCCCTATTTTTCAAGTCAACGGTGACCCAACTGACGAGAAACTTTCAAGAAAACCCAGTCACCAATGGAAAACTTCAAAGGACAATGCTGCCAATCTTCATATGATTTCTGTCAACTCTGGGCTGTAACCAGACCTCATCACACCTCATGAATCCTTATCAACATCTCCTGAAAGAGACTTGGTCCAACCAAAGATACTTCCCCCACCTTTTCCCAAAAAAGAGGTGATCTACATGGGTAACCATAAAATGATTCAAAGGGGTCCATTCTAATTAAATACTAGTAACTATTGTTGTAAAAAAAACTCAACCAGTCCCAGATGGCTATCCCACGATCCACTGAAATCTAAGACAAAGGCATGAATCATATCCTCTAGGATCTGAATTACACACTCTGTTTGGCCATCTGTATCTAGATGGTAAGCTATTCTCAACATGACCTGATTCCCCATTTCCTCTTGAATAATCCTCTAGAACCTTGAGGTAAACCTATGATCCCTATCTAAAACAACAACATAATGACTCCCATGTAATCTCATGATCTCCTTCTGAGACATCTTACCCAGATCATTAACTTTAATTGTGTCTTTGATTATAATGAAATGATCATACTTCATCAACAGATCAAAAACCACCCAAATAGAATTTTTCTATTGATTTTTCCATGGTAACCAAACAAAAAAATCCATGGACACCTCATCCCACCTCTAAACCATCACTAGAAGAGGCTGAAGCATACCATAAGGTTTCAAGAGCTCTGCCTTTATCCCTTGGTGGGTGTAACGGTGGGACACATAAACTATAATGGCATGCTTCATACCCATCCACCGGAACTATATTCTCATGTTATAATACATATTTTTAGCCCTTGGATAAACATACCATTAAAATATATGAAAATAAAACAAGACTGAACTTCTCAAAGGTGTTGGGATGACAACTTTCTTCCAAAAGATAAGTATGTAATCTGAAGAAAGAGGCCAACCAAAAATTGTCTCCCAAAAATAAAGGTTTTCCCAAATCTTCTCAAACTTATCCTCTTATTGTTGAATTTTCATGATAGACTCCAAGAGAGATGATAATAGTCGAACACTGGTAAAAACCATACCTGATACATCCTACTAATCATCCAAGTGTAACTATGTGAAAATCCTCATAAGATTCCACTCCTCCATTGATTTCAGAATAGCATGTGATGGTACCTTCCTGCTTAAAGAATCTACAACTATATTCCCTTTCCCCAGAGTGTAGGTGATGTTGAAGTCAAATGTATAAAGGTATTATACCTATATTATTTGATTGAGATTAAAGTTCTTCTAGGAAAGATATGGCTTAGACTCTTATGATTAGAGGAAACAGTGAACTTCTCCCCAAAAAGATAGTTCTACCAGCACTTAAGTGCATGCATTGCCACTGCAAGCTCTAAATCATGAGTGGGGTAAATCTACTCATGTGATTGGAGCGAACAAGATCCATAAGCTACCACATGATCATCTTGATTAAGCACGCATCCCAAATCAGCACCTGATACATCACAGAACACCATGTACCCCTTACCGGTCTTATGTAAGATCAAAATAGGTTCCAATGTCAGAAATCATTTTAGTTCATAAAAAGAAGATTGACACTTCACATCCCATGAAAATTTTACTGCTTTCTTGGTAAGATCATTCAAAGGTTATGATAGATTAGGGAAATTATTAATAAACCATCTATAGTATCCACTAATACCAAGGAAGCTTTGAATTTCAAAGACATTACGTGGTTCCTTCTAGGATAAAATAGATTTTACCTTCTTTGGATCAACTGATAATCTAAGCTCAGAATTGTTTTACCCCAATAACTTTACTTCTTGATTCTAGAAACTTCATTTAGAAATCTTTCCACATAGATGGTGATTTCTCAGAATCTCCAGAACCAAACTCAGATATTTCTCTTGCTCACGCTCGGACTTTGAATAAACCAAAATATCATCCATGAACATTAACACAAAAGTGTCAAGATATTGGTAGAATATCTGATTCATCAAGGCCATGGAGAACTAGTGAGACCATAATGCATCACAAGATATTCATAATAGATATACCTACTTATGAAGGTCTTCTTTAGTATATCGGACTCCCGAACATTCAGTTGATGATAAATCGACTGAAGATCAATCTTCAAGAACCACTTTTCCCCCTTTAACTGATCAAACAAATCATCCACATGAGGCCAAGGTTATATGTTCTTAAACGTTACCTAGTTCAACTTACGATAGTCCACACACAAATAAAGTGAACCATATATTTTCTTTTAAAAGAGAATAGGTGATGGAAAAGGAGGAAACTAGGGAAAAAATATTCTCTAACAGGTTTCCCAACTAAATCTTGAGTTATTTCAACTCTGTTGGTTCCATACGGTAAGAATCCATTGATATTGGTTGTGTTCCCAACACCAATTCAATTATAAACTCTTCTTCCCTCTCTAGAGGAATGCCAGAGAAGTTATTTGGGAAAACATTAGAAATGTCTCAAACAATAAAATTAATACCCACAAAAGAATAAATGTCATCGGGCCCAAATGAAACAGTAACCAACAAACTCTTCAACTCAGGGCGAGATGGTCCTGCATGACCTGACCTTAGGTCCCACTCTCCCTGAAACACATGAGAGCTCCCATTGGCAGCAAGAAATGAAACATGTCAATGATAATAATCAACCTCATCTCGATGAGTGACAAGACAATCTATACTGATAATGACATCAAATAGATCCATATCAAGAATGAGAAAATACCAGCCCAAATTTGTGTCAGCTATTTTCAATGAACAAGGACACTAAAACCCCTTCTTTATCCTCTTTCCAATAGGTTTTACTAACTCTATTGTAAATGGAATAAGTTCTATTACAAGTTTAAGTATATCAACAAAATGTGAAAATATAAATGATTGGGAGGCACCATTATCAAACAAAGCAGTAGCTACTAAAGATTCAATAAGGAGTGTACCTCTCACTGTTTTCAGACATGTATCAACTTCCATTGGACACTCATCTACTACCTATAAACCCTTCACTATTGAGGCATGTGGATAGAGACCTATAGTTTTTTAAGCCTCTAAATTCACCACAGTAGCCTTTGGACCTAATGAACCTAGACCATAACGGGGCATATTCATAGCCTGACAAAAATGTTGTAAGTGACCAACACGTTCACAGTTTTTTCACATCATCATGGGTGTAGGAAAAGAATATCTAGTGTGACCTCCCATGCCACATTGATAGCATGTTATAGTAACACTGCTAGATTCCACAGATGGTGAAAAGGAGGCTTGTTGTAGAGACCCACCTCCACCACTTCTATGATGGTCCTACCACTTTCTCTTCTTCCCATGCATGCCACTGAAGCTATCATTGGATGGAAGAGAAGAGGAAATAATTCCAACCTTGCCTACCATTTGCATTTCTTCCATCATTTCTCTATCCACTATCTTTTCATAGGTATAAATCTTCAACATGAATAACTATGATCTAATGTCATGTTGAAAACCCTGCAAATACTTCTGCACCTTCAGCTGGTAATTCTTTCCCACGTTCGGAGAAAAATAGACAAGCTCAGCAAACCAGTTGGTGTAGGATTATATTGATCACTCTCCTTGATACAACTATAGGAACTCCAGATAGTTTTCCAACGTCAGAGACTCTGGAAAAGGCTACTGAAAGAATAGGGTTTTGAAACCCTTCCAATCCAAGCCCACATGTCTGTCTACCTGAACCATAGAGTCCCACCAAAGCTTGTTAGAATGCTCGAGTCTAAATGTTGTGCACTTCACCCTGATAATCTCAGGTGTCTCCAAGATGTAGAATATTTTATCGATCTTATCCATCCATTAATACACTTATTGAGGTTTAGTATTCTGTTTAAAGGATGGAGGCTTCTCATGTAATAACTCCCACGATCGATCTATTTCCCCTTCAACTCCTAGTTTTAGATTATCCACTACGTTCAGAACTTGTGGAATATCTTGATCCATAGCACAGACTTCTCATGTGATAATATCGATGATATTATGATCTATATGCATATTCCCTTGAGGATCACCAGTTTAACCTTTCTAAGGAACCTCTGTAAGAAGCCTCGGAGGCATACAGATACACAACAAAACATAAGAATGAATAGACACCCAACAAATCTCAGTTCAAACTAGAAAACCCATAAGAAAAAACCAAGATTTTAAAATAAATTCCAACAATAGAGACACATATCCCAACATCCCATGGTAACTTGGTCCTCATTACGACAGGAGCTGGACAACCACTCATCACAACATACCTCTCAAGTAACCAACCCAATTTGTCACATACCTGAAGGGCGTTCTCAATCCTCATGGGCTGGCGACAAGCACCCGTGAATCGAACAAAAAAACTGAGGGAACAATTTTCCCAACCTGAATTAACACACAACATATATATAGAGAAAAGAAGAAATATTGGGATATTAAAATATATATATTCAATAACTTTAAGGAAAATAGTTGAAATAGAACAACTAAAATAGTTGCTGAAAACTCCAAACAACAAGTCTGACTTCAAGGGACTCAAAACAAAATATCTACTCTAATAATGACATGAACAAACTCCAACCATCTCACTACCAACTACCCATACCAGCTGACACAAACCTCACCACCTCAATGTGGTGCCCTTCCTTTCCCTACACTGGAAGACAAACAAAGGTCTACACACCACCGAAGTAGTGCGTAGGGTGTGAGCTAATAGGCTCAGTAGGATCCTACCCAGGTGTTCCATAGTAAGTCTCTGTATAAAAATTCATGTAACATTATTTAAAATTTAATACATGGAATGATAATCAGTACACATTTTTATAGAAAACATGTTAAACATTCCCTTTTCCATAGTTCTAAACAAAAGAAGGTATATCAGTTTCAAAGCATATTTTATATAACATTTTTCTACAAGCATTAACATACATATTAAAGATAAATCAGAAATCCAAGTGGTAAAAAATAGAATCACAGGTATCAAAACCCAAGGAATACTATAATTATAGGTAACATATTACTCTTACCACAAGAATCAAGTGCATAAACTCGATCCTTGAACAACAGGCCTAGGAAGTAGAGGAATACCCCATGAGTAAACCCTGCTAAATTTCATTATCAGTCCCACAGAATAATAGGCCTAGGAAAAATAAGAAATCCCCATGAAAAACTTCCTTGATAATCAAAAAACAATGGACAATGGCCTCACGCTAAACCTTCCACATAAGTACCCAAGGTAACCCATGTGCTCTTTTTCACAAAAAAATTTCAATGCCTTGAAAACCACTCGAAACAATTTATAATCCATTTATCGAAATCCAGGGAAAAACATTTTTCTTTCAAAAAACCTTTTTCAACACACACAAAAATCATTCAAATTTCATAAATCAAGTTCTAAATCAATTTTCAAAGAAAAACAAGCAAGTTCATTATCATAGGCTAGAGACAGAACCATGTACCTCAAAATTCGGGTCGCACGCACCCATAATGGAATCCAAAAGAAACAAAACCCAACAACTACATTAACGAAGACCCTAGAATCAAACCTTCCCCTCAAAGGATAGATTCAAAATAGAATACCATGGGTTGAAGGATAGAAGAGAGCCCATGTACCTTAAGAACGGATGTCTTCCACACTACAAATAGCCAAGGAACAACCTACAGAACAAGATCTCACGACGGATCTAGAGGAAAGAAACAAGAATAATCCATCCTAGATCAGTGGATCTAATAACACAAGGCTAGGGCCCTATCACAATTAACCGCAAGGAATAATCGGAGATAACACTTACCCTGAGAGACAAACCATAAAAGAAACAATAAACTAGAGCCAATTGGATTGGTCCATAAGCTTAGACGTCTCTGAAAAATGCCTGGAAGTAGTTTAGGGTCAAGAGACAAGAGGTTCGGGAGGAAAAATGTTGACCAAAATAGAAAAATGCATGAATTAAAACTAGGCATGGGTCGGGTCACGATTTGTACCCCTTAGTCACAACGTGTTGTTCATGCTAGATAAGTTACGCAGAAAACCCCATCGCCTCAGGTTAAAAATCCCTTATTTAACCCCTACATGACGTGTACCTCAACTACATGATGTGTACCTACTCAGTAACTAATCACAGTGTGATCTCCCATTCACTACATGAATCCAACAACCAATACATGATGTTTACATTAGGTACATGAAATTTACTTCAGGTACTTCTGAAACATGTAGTAAACCCAAAAAATCACATAAAAGGTATTTTAAAACTATAATGGAACTTCAAAAAAGAGAAAACATACCCAATAAAGGTAACAATATATTACAAACTCCCAACTATAAATACTTTCTGTCCCCAGGAAGTCATGTGGAAGATGTATCCTCTCGAAATTGATGAGGCCACTGATCCCTCATCAACAACTCGAGTTCTGAAGTCTCATAAGAATATGATCCTTGTTTCCATAGAAATATAACCAATAGAATCTACTTCTCACACAACACTTTAATTAGAGAGTCAAAGATCTCAAATGGTTTCTCTAAAACAGAATCATCTATTTCTAGATTAATTTCTTCCCAGCATAGAACATGAGAAGGGTCAGGGTGATACTTCCTGATTTGAGATATATGGAAAAAATCTTGAATGTTTTCCAACTGAACTAGAAATGCTAAACAATAAGCAACTTTCCCAAGTTGTTCAGTGATCTCAAACAGTCCAACATATCATGGAGCAAACTTTCCCTATTTTTCAAGTCAACGGTGATCCAACCGTTGAGAAAATTTCCAGAAAACCCATTCACTAATGTAAAACTCCAAAGTACAACACTTACAATCTACATATGAAATATTTCGACTCTGGGCTTTAACCAGACACCATCAGACCTCCTAAATGCTTATCAACATCTCCTGAAATAGACTTGGTCCAACCAAAGATACTTCTCCCACATTTTCCCAACAAAGAGGTGATTTACATGGGTTACCATAAAACACTTCAAAGGGGTCCATTATAATTAAAGACTGTTAATTATTATTGTAAAAAAACTCAACCAGTCCCAGATGGATATCCCACGATCCACTGAAATCTAAGACGCTGGCACGAATCATATCCTCTAGGATCTAAATTACAGACTCTGTCTGGCCACCTGTATGTGGATGGTAAGTTAAGCTCAACATGACCTGAGTCCCCATTTCCTCTTGAATACTCCTATAGAACCTTGAGGTAAACCTAGGATCCCTATCTGAAACAATGAGATAATGAATACCATGTAAAATCATGATCTCCTACACATACAACTTACCCAGATCTTTAACTTTAATGGTGTCTTTGATCAGAATGAAATGATCAGACTTCATCAACAGATCAAAAACCACCCAAATATAATTTTTTCGTTGATTTTTCCATTATAACCCAACAAAAAAATCCAAGGACACCTTGTCCCACTTCCAAACCATCACTAGAAGGGGTTCAAGCATACCAGAAGGTTTTAAGTGCTCTTCCTTTATCCATTGGTGGGTGTAACAGTGGGACACAAAATCTATAATGTCACTCTTCATACCCATCCACCAGAACTATATTTTCATGTCATAATACATCTTTTTAGCACTTGGATGAATGACCCATTAAAATCTATGACAATCAAACAAGACTGAACTTCTCAAAAGTGTGGGGATGACAACTTGCTTCCCGAAGGTAGGTATTTCATCTGAAGTAACAGGCCAACCATAAATTGTCTCCCAAAAATAAAGGTTTTCCCAAATCTTCTCAAACTCATCCTCTTATTGTTCACTTTGCAAGATAGACTTCAGGGGAGATGGTAACAGCTGAACACTGGTAAAAACCATACCTGAGACATCCTACTGAGCATCCATGTGAAACTATGTGAAAAGCCTAATAAGATTCCACTCCTCCATCGATTTTAGAATAGCCTGTGATGGTACCTTCTTGCTTAAATAATCTACAACTAAATTCCCTTTCTCTAGAGTGTAGGTGATGTCGAAGTCAAATGTCTAAAGGTATTCTACACATCATCTTTGTCTTAGATTCAAGTCCTTCTAGGAAAGATATATCTTAGACTCTTATAATCAGAGAAAAATGTAAAATTCCTCCCAAAAAGATAGTTCTTCCAGCACTTAAGTGCATGCATCACCACCGAAAGCTATAAATAATGAGTGGGGTAGTTATTATCATGTGATCAGAGCTGATTAGATCCATAAGCTACCACATGATCATCTTGAATAAGAACGCATCCCAAATCAGCACCTGATACATCACAGAACACCATGTACCACTTACTGGGCTTAGGTAAGATCGAAATAGGTGTTAATGTCAGAAATCATTTTAGTTCATCGAAAGAAGACTGACACTTCACATCCCATGAAAATTTCACCTCTTTCTTGGTAAGATCGTTCAAAGGTTATTCTAGTTAGTGAAATCTTTAATGAACCATCTATAGTATTCAGCAATACCAAGGAAGCTTTGAATTTAAAAGATATTATGTGGTTCATTCCATGATAAAATATATTTTACCTTATTTGGATCAACTGATAATTCAAGATTGGAAATTCCATGACCAATAACTTCACTTATTGAATCCATGAACTTCATTTTGAAATATTTTCATATGGATGGTGATTTCTCATAATCTCCAAAACCAAACTCAGATAGTTCTCTTACTCACGCTTGGACATTGAATAAACCAGAATATCATCCATGAACATTACCACAAAAGTTTCAAGATATTGGTTTAATATCTGATTCATCAAGGCTATAAAAACTAATGGAGAACTAGTCAGACCATAATGAATCACAAGATATTCATAATAGCTATACCTACTCCTGAATGTCGTCTTTCGTATATTAGACTCTCGGACGTTCAGTTGATGATAACCCGACTGAAGATCAATCTTCAAGAACCACTTTTCCCCCTTTAACTGATAAAACAAATCATCCACGTGAGGCAAAGGTTATATGTTCTTAACCATTACCTGGTTAAACTTCCGATAGTCCACACAAAACTGAAGTGAACCATATATTTTCTTGGAAAAGAGTATAGGTGATGCCCAAGGAGAAAAAAATAGGGCAAAAAAATATTCTCTAATAGGTTTTCCAACTGAATCTTGAGTTCTTTCAACTCTGTTGGTTCCATGAGGTAAGAATCCATCGATATTGGTTGTTTTCCCAACACCAGGTCAAATGCAAACTCTACTTCCCTCTCTGGAGGAAGACCAAAGTAGTTATATGGGAAAACATTATAAAATTCTCAGACAACAATAGTAAGACACTCAATAGAAGAAATATCATCAGGCTCAAATGAAATAGTAACCAATAAAATCCTGAGCTCTGGGCGGGATGGTCCATCACGACCTGACCTCAGGTCCCACTCTCCCTAAAATACATGAGATCTCCCATTGGCATCAAGAAATAAAAAACTCCAATGATAATAATCAACCTCATCTCGATGAACGATAATAGAATCTATACTGATGATGACATCAAACAGATCTATATCAAAAAAAAAAAGAAAATACCAGACCAAATCTGTGTCAACTATTTTCTATGAACAAGGACACTAAAACCCCTACTCTTTTCTCTTTCCAAGATGTGTCACTAACTCTATTGTAAATTACATAAGTTCCATTAGAAGTTTAAGTATATCAATAAAATGTTCCAATATAAATGAGTGGGAGGTACCATTATCAAAAAAAGTAGTAGCTACTAAAGATTCAATAAAGAGTGTACCTCTCACTGTTGTCAGACATGTATCAACCTCCATTGGACACTCATCTACTACCTATAAACCCTTAACTCTTGAGGCATGTGGCTAGAGATCTATAGTATTTCAAGCCTCCAAATTCACCACAGTAGCCTTTGGAGCTGATAAACTCAGATCATAACGAGGTGTATTCATAACCTGAAAAAAACGATGTAAGTGACCAACATGTCCATAGTTGTTTCACATCATCATGGGTGTAGGAAAAGAATTTCTAGTGTGACCTCCCATTCCACACCGATAGCAAGTTAGAGTCACGCTACTAGATGAAATAGATGGTGCAAAGGAGGCTTTCTGTAGAGACACACCTCCACCACTTTTGTGATGGTCCTATCACTTTCACATCTTCACATGCATGCCACTGAGGATATCACTGGATGGAAGAGAAGAGGTTGTAATGCCGACCTTGCCTACCATTTCCATCTCTACAATCATTGCTCTATCCACTGTCTTTTCATAGGTATAAATATTCAACATGAACACCTATGGTCTAATTTCATGTTGAAAACCCTGTAAGTACTTTTGTGGCTTCAGCTGGTAATTCGTTCCCACATTTGGAGAAAAATAGACAAGCTCAGCAAACCAGTTGGTGTATGATGATATTGATCACTCTCCATGATACAATGATAGGAACTCCAGATATTTTTCCAACATCAGAGACTCTAAGAAAAACTATTGAAGGAATAGGGTTTTGAAACCCTTCCAATCCAATCACACATGTCTATCTTCCTGAACCATAGAGTCCCACCAAATCATGTCGGAACCCTCGAGTCTAAACGTTGTGCACTTCACCCTAATAATCTCAGGTGTCTCAAAGAAGTAGAATATTTTATCTATCTTTTACATCCAATCCTACACCTCTTAAGGTTCGGTATTCCATTTAAAGGATGGTGGCTTCTCATGTAATAACTTCCATGATCGATCTATTTTCCCTCCAACTCCTGGTTTTATATCATCCACTATGTTTGGAACTTGTGGAATATCATGATCCACAGCACATATTTCTCGTGTGATAATCTCGATGATATTATGATCCATATGTGTATTCCCTTGAGGAGAACTAGTTGAAACTTCCTAAGGAACCTATGGAAGATGCCTCGGAGGCATACAGTTGCACACCAAAACATAAGAATGATTAGACCCCAAACAAATCTTAGTTCAAACTAGAAAACCCATAAGAAAAAACCAAGATTTTAAAATAAATTCCAACACTAAATATAGATATCCCAAAATCCCATGGTAACTTGGTCCTCATTACAACAAGATCTTGACATCCCAACATACCTCTCAAGTACCCAACCCAATCTATCACATACCCGAAGGGTGTTCTCGGTCCCCATGGGCTGGCGACAAGCACCCAGGCATCGAACGACAAAACTGATGGAACGATTTTTCCCAACCTAAATGACAACACAACATATATATATAGAGAAAATAAGAAATATTGGGAGACTAAAAATATATATTCTATAAGTGTAAGGAAAATAGTGGAAACAGAACAACTGAAACAGTTGCTAAAAACTCCAAATGACAAGTCTGACTTCAAGGGACTCAAAACAAAATAGCTACTCCAATGATGAGATGGACAAACTCCAACCATCTCACTACCAGCAACCCATACCAGCTAACATGAACATCACCACCTCAATGTGGTGCCCTGCCTTCCCTACATTGGGAGACAAACATGGGTCTACACACCACCGAAGCAGTGCGCATGGTGTAAGCTAATAGGCTCAGTAGGATCCCACCCAGGTGTTCCACATTAAGTCTCTTTATAACAATTCATGTATGTTTATTTAAAAGTCAAGACATTGAATGATAATAAGTACACATTCTTATAGAAAACATGTTAAACATTCCCTTTTCCACAGTTCTAAACAAAATAAGGTATATCAGTTTCAAAGCATATTTTCCATAACAGATTTCCACAAGCATAAACAAACATGTTAAAGATGAATAAGAATACCAAGTAGTAAAAAGTATAAGAATAGGTTTCAAAACCCAAGGAATACTATAATTATAGTAATCATATTACTTGTACCACAAGAATCAAGTGCACAAACCCAATCCTTGAACAATAGAAATAGGAAGCGGAGGAATACCCCATGAGTAAACCCCGCAAAATTTCATTATCAGGCCCATAGAATAATAGGCCTTGGAATAAAAGGAAATCCCCAAGAAAAACATCCTTGATAATCAAAAAACAATGGATAATGGCCTCAAGCTAAACCCTACACCTAAGTACCCAAGGTAACCCATGTTCTTCTTTTCACAAACCAATTTCAATGCCTTGAAAACCACTCAAAATAATTTATAATCCATTTTTCAAAATCCAAGGAAAAAGATTTCTTTTAAAAAACCTTTTTCAACACCCACAAAAATCATTCCAATTTCATAAATCAAGTTCTAAATCAATTTTCAAAGAAAAACAAACAGGTTCATTATCATAGTCTAGATACAGAACCACCTACATCAAATTTCGGGTTGCACGTACCCACAACGGAATCCAAAAGCAATGAAACCCAACAACTCCATTAACGAAGACCCCAGAATCAAACTCGTCCCTCAAAGTATTCATTCAAAATTGAAGACAAGGAGATTTAGGATAGAAGAAAGCCCACGTACCTTAAGAACATACTTCTTCCACACTACAACTAGCCAAGGAACAACCTTCGAAACAAGATCTCATGACGGATCTAGATGAAGTAACAAGAATAATCCATCCTAGATCAGTGGATCTAATAACACAAGGCTAGGGCACTATCACGATCAACAGCATGGAATAATAGGAGATAACACTTAACCTGAGAGACAAACCATAAATGAAATGATAAACCAGAGCAAATCGGATTGGTCCATAAGTTGAGACGTCTCTGAAAAACGCCTAGGAGTAGTTTTGGGTCAAGATATAAGAGGTTCGGGAGGAAAAAGGTCGAGAAAAATAGAAAAATGAATGAATTAAACCTAGACGTTGGTCGGGTCATGACGTGTACCCCTTGGTCACGATGTTTTGTTCATGATGGATAAGTTACATAGAAAACACCGTCACCTCAGGTTAAAAATCTCATATTTAACCCCTACATGACATGTACCTCAAGTACATGATGCGTACCTACTCAGTACCTTCTCACAATGTGATCCTCCATTCACAACCTGAATCCAACAACCAATACATTATGTGTACATCAGGTACATGACATGTACCTATTCTGAAACTTATAGTAAACCCATAAAATTACATATAAGGATTTTTAAAACCATAAGGTAACTTTAAAAAATGGAACACATACCCGATCAATATAATGGGATGTTATACTTATTACTTTGGTCCATTCTGATTTCAGTGACTTTCTTAGGGCATAAAATGTTATAGTGGGGAGTGATATCACACCCTAACCTCAATTCCTTTTATTATATTATTTTCTTATTGGTATTTATGTCCATCCTTGAGTTTTGGGTCGAATCCCCATTGAAATTTTTAGTTTTATATTTTTTTGAAGTTTTTTCCTCTATTAATGGTTAGCATGCATAGTTTTGAGGAAACCATGTGTCTACCCATATGTAGGACATTTTTTAGTTCATTTTCTCCCTATATTTTTTGTCTATATAATTTATTAATAGTAGGGTTTAAACTATGTTAATCTCAAGAGAAACAATGTGATAAATTAGTGTGCATAGGAGCTAGCGCATGGCTTGTGCAAGGTTAGGATAAACCATCTGAAAAGTGTGTGTGTGTGTGTGTGTGTCTGTAATTTTAATAAACACTTTTTTCATGATTTTAAAATGGTTTCCAAACCATTCATCCAAACTATGAGAGGTCTGTTTTTCTATCTTATAGGATTTGAATGGTTGGAACACGGTTTTGTAAACCATGTGGCCTAACCATGTGACATTACCAGTTTTCCAAAATCTCAATTTTACTTTCCAATGAACACCACGAGATTATTGAGGGTTTCTAAATTCATTTTTATTATATTTTTTATTTTGGTGAACTTATAAATTGGTTTTTATAAGTTCATGGGTTAACTTTTTGATTAAAAATGGGGTTTTTCAAGGTTTTCAAACGTTATGCCTTTGTATTAAAAAATTTATATGTGTTATGTGTTTTCTAAAATACCTAATTGGAATTTTAATATATTTTGGGATGATTTAAATATTATTATCCATTATTAAATTTATTTAAATTATTTTTTGAATTTTAATTATGACTTGATTTTGTTTTTCTATTTTGAGTGTACTTATGGTTATGCTTATAATTTATTACATTTTGATGGGTGGATTTATTTTCATTCCTTGATTGTAATTATTTTTCAATCACCATATAGATGAACATACCTATATTCATGTGAATGGATACACACATATAGATTTTTATGATAACATATGTATATTCATATAGTTATGTAATGTTTATAGAGAATCCTTGTTAAATCTTGAAATTATCAAAATATCGTTAAGTTTATAAAATTCAATCCAAATAATACTTCTTCTTAAAATTTGTTTTAAAAAATATGTTTTAAGGCCAGTTTGGATCTTATGAAACAAATTCATGATACTAAATTTTTATATTGTAATGAATTTAAAAGTAAAATATATTTCCTTAAAAATTATTGTTAATTTCAAATAAAAATGCTTAGTTGTAACCTTGAAGTGTTTTTTGGGAAAATGTGTGCACCATCATGGAGGCCCACACTTTTGGGGACATATTTCAGATGTATGGGTATGGTGAGATGGGTTCGGAATGGTACATGGTTTATGTGGATTCTTAATTTATATGTTTTATATAAAGGATTCCCATCTCTCACTTTTATTTTCATCATGGTATCTAAGTCATCTTAGTGAGGGATAAGAGACATTACTATCTAAATCTTATGAGATATACTAAATCCCCTATAGTATTAAAGACCATAATAAATTGTTCCATTTGTGAGTATATTTGAGAGAATCCAAGTGGTTATAGACTTAGGAATTCATCATTAGGGCATCTTGTGATTCCAACACGAGTACATAGAGAGTTTCCTTATGGTATGTTTAGAACTTTACCATAAATATATATATTAATGCTTCTTATTTATTACTTTTTGATTATATAATACTTCCTAATTTATGGTTATTTATGATATTCCTCTATTTTCATTCTTATATTTCACTCCAACTTTGATCACACTTGTTTCACTTTAGTGTGAGTTTGGGGTTGTTTTTTAAAATTTTGATTAAAAGTGTATTTTAAAAAGAATTGTTTATAAAATATTTAAAAAATATTCCTTAGAACATGTTTTAGTTTTAAATATTGGTTTCTAGAAACCATGTGGTTGTTTCATTAAAATGATTAAACCCTAATTTCTACCTATATTTTCTAACCTGTGTTTATGGGATGTTTTGGTAAATCAAATTTATGGATATTTTGGAGCTTACTAATAGGTTTGTTTATGCTCACACTCTACTTATGCCACTCAATGTTGAAAGGCATGATATTATTATCAAGTTATATTTATTGTTCTTCACCACTCTTGGAGAAGTCTAGTTTTTTGGATAGACGGTGACCTCAGAGGTCACACGGAGATGGTGTTCGATATTTTGGGTTTTATTTTGTATTATAGTTGTATCAGACAATTTGGCCTCTTGTATTTGGATCCAATTACTAATTATATTTATTAATTAAAATTTGTATGTTTATTTTTGATATTTTCACTTTATCTTATTTTAGATTCATTTCTAGTTACATTTATGATCATAGAACTCTGATGTATAGGTTGTCCATGTTGGTCTTATAGGTCTAAGATCATGATTTTAATTTTTTATTGGGATAAATCACCCCCAACAATTATGTTGTGATTCCCATAGTGATCAGGGATTCCCATTTTGTATTTCACGGGTGGGATCAAGTGCCCAGTTTAGGGGTTATCATAAGTTAGTTTGTGATAAATTTAATTTTATTCAAGATTTTATCCTTCATCTATGATTCTCTCTCAAGGTGGTTGAAATATTCTTATAATTATTTAAGGGAGAAAATAATAAAATATGAAATATCCTTGGGTAAACTTGTAGTGTTTCATAAAATTAAATACATGAATAAAAATATTCTTTACCCAATATATCTTTAGATATGTGGCCTTATACACTTATACATGGTTTATCAAAGGAACTATATAGAAAATAATTTAAAATTACCTCATCTTCATGGAATATCACTAGTTTACTTTATGTATAAGTTTCATCCATCTTCTTTCCATTGTATCACATATAAAATTCTTCAATATTCATGTCGGGTCAGATATTATCATGATTATATCACATTGAAGTCTGAATCTTATCCTATTTACATAAGAGGGTTATCTTCCTTCTATTTATCACATTTTTCTTCCTTATATTCTTTTGATTCTTTGAAGAAATATACATCGGATCATCTAGGGATATAAATCAACCAATATTTCACTCTTTATTTTCTATCAATGTGAAACTCAAATATATAAAATATATAAAATATGATAATCCAATAGAGGTGTGGTCATATCTCTGATACCAATTTATAGAAATGTAATGGGATTTTCCAAACACTAATTGGGGTTGGATATGTGTCAGGATACTTTTAAATAATTAAAAATATTTATCCCTTGTCATCACTTAACTTATTTAGTGAATGGATCTCTCTTTTCCTTTATCTCTCATTTGATCGGTATGCAAGAAGAAATAATAATAATATAACATGGAAAGGATGGAGGGATTTATTGATGAGGTTCACCTTAATTTTGGATAATTGTGCCCTTGGTATACAATGGTTATTATCTAACTTGCACATAATTTCCTTTATATTAAAAAAATGAACATGGTAAATGGTGTAGAATTGGACCCATTATCCTGGAATTGACCATGTATAAAGAAATTAACAGCTTGTCGTTCTGTAAGTTTTTTTAAAATATAGAATTCAGATCTAATCCTTATAAAGATTGATTACTAACTAAGCTATGGTCTTCTCTCGAAAAAAAAATGATCTGATCACATTCCTCAATGTGCATCAATCTTATTTCTACAACAATCATATTGTTTTATCAATAATGCATAAATCTAAGTGTTATGTCTATCTTCTTCAAGACTTGTAATTTATATATAAACTGTATGTTTCAAATATCACTACATCATCCTAAATATAACATGTAGAAGCACATCCAAAATCAGTCAACATCTTCTTCTTATTCAATTCATGATAAATTTACTTTTGTTATAGCATTGAACTTCTCCTTAGAATTCATAAAAATGAACAGGTGGATACAGAGTTGGTTCACTATTTTTTATTTGATACACAAGGTCTATAATAGGGTTTTTTATTGAGTATAATTCTATATACCTTCTTTTGAAACCTATAGAACATATATATATTTGGGATACAATGTCATTTATCTTATCCTCTCCTATTCTTTATCTTTCCTTACATCTATATTCATTATTCCTCATGAATTAAATTACCATACTTTTAAGTAATTAAAATTCCCTAAGATTTTTTCATTTCAAAACATTCTGAATTACGAGTCATTATAAATCATAATTTCTTAAAATTTCCTTCATTACATATATTTCAATTTAAATTCCTGTATACATAACATTCAAACCTTCCAAAAATATTTCTTTTATTATTATCTTTATAATTATTCCATGAAAATCACTACACATTTAAATTTATTTCACATATACATGAAATATGCAACAAAATAACATGTGCTATAGTGTTGATAACCTCACTAAGAACCTTGAGGAGATTCCGGTGCCAAGGTAATCTCAAAATGGTCATCAATCATGAACCATTATTTGTTTTAAAGCACTACTTCTCACAGGTAAACATTTTTTTCATAAATTCATACTATTACAATGTGGTGCTCATTTTCTTTCTATTTTACTAATCTAATACATTAATGAGCCTAGATATAGCATCCAAAAGGTAAATGTATTATTATCCTCAATATTTCCACAACCCCATAACCTTCTCACAACATAACCTTTATTTTGATTCCACAAACTCATCTTATATCATGATCCATTTGAATGATCATGATGTTTGAATCTTTAAGGAAAATTCCAATGAATCATCTAAATTACCATCTAAATTATCTTTAAGATTATATTTCAATCACATATTCACTATCTATATCATATTTTCTGAGAAATAATGGCATAACATCATCAACTATGACATGATATATGTATAATTTAGGCACACTTTCTAAACTATGTATTATGATGTAAACTCATCAAACATAGAGAATCATTCAACGGTAAAAGAATTTGATCATATTTTTATAGTGCATCATAAACTCCAATGTTATGAAAGCTTGGAGGTGGTGAAAATATGTAACACCCTAATATTTTATGGTATGTATCTTCTTAAATAAATTAAATTTCTTTGATAGTATACATTGCACGCAACACCGAACTTAAATGAACTGCGATATAGTATTAACTATTATTATTTTAACACAAACTGTTACATTGGAGGTTATGAATAAGATTAAATAAATTATAAAAATACAGTTTACATATGTTTATAAAATGAATTAATTGATTACTAATTAATTTGAGATGAAAATAAAAACTAATTGAATATAAAGGATGTTTTTTTATTAAAAATACTATTTTATGACCTTAATGGAATTTTATAATAATAAAATAAATTAATCACTATTAGTGAAAGATATTAATTAATTATATATGTTATATATTAAAAAAATTAAATTCATCCAATAAGTTTTATAGCCTTAAGATAAGAAAAAAACCAGTTTTAAGCATTAAAAGACTATATTTTTCTAAAGGCAGTTTTATCACCTTTTGATGGAGCACTTGTTTTTAATATAGTTTTGATATTTTTGTAATTTATATTTGAAAAAAAATTACTTTAAATATTAAAATAAAAAATTAATTTGGTTCAATTTTTGGTATTTTTTAAATAAGTTTAATGTTTTGATGAATAAAAATAAAATATTTCATTTTAGGTGAAAATTGTTTTTCATCTAAATAATTTATAGTGTTAAATTATATTTTTTATTAGTTTTAAAGTGTAATTAGATTAATTTATTTTTGATTTTTTCTAATTTATATCATTGGAATCAATTTAACATTGAATTTTTATATAAAAACACATTAATCTTTTGAATGTTTTCACTTTAAAAATAGTTTTCTCATTTCATCAACAGGATTAATTTTAAATTAATTACTACAAATTCCTTATTCTAAATTTTAAAAAATGGATTAAATATTGTTAATAATTTTATATAAATTTTGTATTTAGTTTTATCTTATTTTTTGTTATATTAATTGTAAATTTAGTAATATTTTAAATACTATAGTTAATGATAAATATGCTAATTATGGGGAAAAAATATTACAAAGACAAGAAAATTACCATAACACTTGTAATAATTTCATTGGATGAGTGTGTTTCGACAAAAATCATCATTAGGTCAAAATTATAACCTTTTTAAGCCACTTGGATGAGATTAGGACATTTATAATATCATATTCAAAGAAAAGTCAATTTTATCATACTTTTATTTTTAACAAGTGAAATATTTTTAATATAGAATTATATAGGGGATATGTTTGACTATAGATAATATTTTGAAATATGAAATATATATCTTTATCATTAAAATTTATTTAAAATTTTTAGTGAATAATTAATTAATTTTAAGGCTTTCATAATGATGATGCAATAATTTTTTAATTAAAGGAAATATGAAATAAATGATATTAAAAATACTAAAATAAATATAATTTGAGATGGTTAATGTTATAAAAGAGTTTTTTAGATTAATTTTACATTTTAGTTGTATTTGATAGGTATTTTTGGAATTTATATTATTTTTAAAAGTCAAGTAATGAATAGTGAAAAAATTGACATTATTAATATTTAAAAATAAATAATTATTTATTAAATGAAATAAAAATTTATAAAGATTTAAATTTAGAACCAATTATTGTTATAAGTATTAAATTTTATCAATGACACATTTATCAGTCGTTTGGAATTTTATTTTAATTTTATTAACCCTCAAAGTGTAAATTACATGTCATGGTAAGAGTTAAAATCATTAACTAAGTGTTAAAGACAAAATATAGGGGTAATAATATGGTATAAACTTGTCTAAAATTTATTTTTTGATATTATTTATACACATAATAATCTTATATTCTAAATAACTCACTTTTGAGACATTTGGAATAAGAAATTAATTTATATTAATTCAATATGTTGAGAGTTTCTAAATGTGACCCTCACCTCAATTATAAAAGGGTGCATCCTATCTCACTTATTAAAACCAATTTGAGCCTAATATATCTAAAAAACCCTACCCATTCCCCCTAAAAACATCATTAACATGTTCTGGGGGTTCTAATCTTTAAAAAAGTTAAAGTCTAGATCCCTTAAGAAGATATCTAATGGAATTCCACCGAAGAAGATATAATTATTTTACCAACTCATTTGAGTTCATTTATTATTCTACTTCCTCTTCATATGTTGTTTCCATAATAAAATAATAAATACAGTATAATATATATTATTATATTTTATTATAATTATGGAACAATCATATTCTATGATTTATCCATCCTATTAAAAACAAAAAAAAATCACGTGTGTGTGTGTGTACGACTAATTGTCTCCACATCGTGGTGTAATCTATTTTTCATCACCACTTTACATAGATGGGTATAATTATGGATATAATGGATATATATATGATAATTATTACATGGTATTGATTCTTTAAAAATTAATATAACATATTCTTCCTTACTCTTTCACCATTAATGGAATGATATAGTCACTCATGCGTATGTATAGCCTACCATCTCCACAACACGATGTGATTCATTTTCCATGTTAAACATTCAAGAATGGATCTAAAAATTTATTTAATGATTAAATAATATATTTATAATATTAATATAATTATTTATATGTTTTATCTATATCCTATGAAAAAATAACTGAAACATTCATTTTTTTAAAAAAAATATGGAGGCTAGGCCTCTTTTATTAAAAGAAAGTAAAAGAAAGGGACTGAAGATGGAGAATAGGAAAACAAGGAAAACCCAAATTAGGAAAACAAGGAAAATACCAAAACAAAAACTATTTGTTTAATTTTTTCACCAGTCGCTCGCTTATCCTCCTTTCTTCTTCTTGAAGTGTGTCTATCTATGCCCTTCCACGACCTCGGCCCTGACCTCTCGATCTCCCCTGCTTGAATTCACCCTGCTTAAGAGAGATTTAAGACTTTCATAAAGAGTATCAGCATCAGTACTCTCAGAGTCAGAGATATCTTGTTTTCTTTCTTTTCATTTATCAAGAGAGTCATTTTGGGTCACTGGCGACAACATTCATTCTACCTCTGTTGCATTAGCCTGATCCATAGTCTCATGGTGATTTTTCTCATCAAGAGAGATCAAAATTGAGCCCTGCATCTCACTAGTATCATGGATATTTTTATTATAGGAAGAATCATTATTACCTGCAATGGAAAGCCTAACCACCACTGGGGTAACAACCGAAGACTATGTCTTCTTGTAGTAGACAAGCTGGAATCCTTCATTATCCACTACCGGATTTGAAGTAGTATGAAAATATTTAGATATAACTAGAGAATCAAAATCTGAAACATGCATACCTTTTCGATTGCTAGAGGCATCCATCCTTTTCTATGAGAGTTGATGATCCATCTCAAGTTAGACTTATTCTCTAAATTGCTCTGCAGATGAGTCATCATATTTATGAGTTAAACAAGATTTCTATGAAACCACAAATTTTCCTTTTCTAGAAGCATCAACATTGTGAACCTTCTCCCCTTCCGCATAAATTTCATCCCAAGACTTCATCTTATTTTCTAAGGTGGAGGCATATACAGTAGGTGAGTCACTTGGGTGATCACCCTTCCCATAAACTAGTTGATTAGTTGTCTCCTCATGAGCAGCACCATGTGCCTATTTATTCTTCTCAGTAAAGTCAATATCAATACCCAGACCATCAATACTCTTGCAAGGATCTTTTCCATTCTCGTGCTACAACAGAGGAATATCAGTTTTCCGAGCAGAGGCATTATTTCTCTTCTTGAGACAATTACTCACATTATGACCATGCAAAGCACAAAAGGTGAAAATAATGCAACGTCAACAAGAAGATATGTCGTGGCCAATAACATTGTTTTCCTTAAAGAATTTAGGAATTTTTTCATAAATTATCTTCTTCTCAAAAATATTATCATCAGTTACAATCATTACCATGTAAACAAGAGTCGATCCTAGTTTAACCTCAACCAAGAACCTAGAAAAGTGACCAAATCAAGATATCTCTATTTCCTTGTAAATTTTAATTGGAATTCCGATTGATAAAGAAATATCATACAATATTTTGGGATACTATAGTATCCAATTTATCCCATAAACTCTTACCCAAATTTGAGTTGTAGTGTTACCAACCTCCAAGGGATTGAACTTCTTATCCCATTCACGCAAGTGAATAATTCCAGGTTTGAGCGTGATGGAACCAAAACCCCAGGTTCGGATTTTCAAATCTTTAGTGGGGAAAAGCATATGGAAGTATCCCCGACCAAGCGAGACACACTTCCATGATGAGAAACCCCAAATAAATGAAATTAATTCTTAGAGTTCATTAATTTTCAGAGGTTGAGAACATTTAGGAAGAAAAAACTGAGTAATAATTGAGAACTCACCCATTTTGAGTCGTTCTGAAATCGCAACAGGATCAGCTTTGATGTGTGATATGTTTCCTTTTCTTCGAATGGAAGAATCAAGCCCACTTTTGAGACTTGTAAAGGAGAGTTTAGTAGATATACCCATCTCAGGAGCACCACTGCTTTCCTTGGGCACTTCACTACACGCATCAGACACCACCTCCCTTAGGTTTCCCTTGCCGGCACCCACCGTTACAGCCTCCCTGAAAGCGTCGCCTACACCGTCTGTTGCAGCAAAACCAATCACACCAACCGCACTAGGTTCCATCACTGCTCCGCATGGATCTGGTACCCCCTCAGAATTTGTGTTCGAACCAAACTCATCAGATGTCATCGCCTTGCTCGCACAGCTCACGTCGTCTGTCGCCATCCTCATGCCATCTGCGCCATCCACCACCATTATAGTCATGTTGCTAACGCCTCCCAAAACAGGTGTCGTAGAAGCAAGAATCCTCGCGCCAACCGCATCGGACCTCACTGTCACTCCACATGCGTCATTCGCACTCGACGCTTCTGAGTTCTTGCCAAACATTATGGACGCCTCCACTATGTCTGTGCCATTTGCGCCGTCTACAACCGTCCCCACGGCTGAATAAAGGGTAATAACAAAATTTTATAAAAAAAAAGGTGACAAAATAATATAAGAAGTTCATATATGATATCATAAATATGAATAATATTATAATATAAGTTAATAAAATTATATACGAGAGGTTAAACTAGTTAAACTAAAGTAAAAGCAAGGTAAGGTGATTTTTTTCTCACTTTTATTTCTATGGGACAATTTCCTTGTACACAATCTATTTATTTTATGTGGTGTATATACTGACCATGAATGTATTATATGAGAATTATTATGAAGATTATGTTATTTTAATATATATATATATATATATAATTTTATTTCATGTGTAATATAATTTTACTGATTATAAATAGGTAAGGGTATTTTTTCACACTTTTATTTTTGTGGGACACTTAACTTATACAAAACCTGTTTCTTTTGTGTAATGTATATATATCCCATGAATGTATTTTATGTGTATTATTTGAAATATAATTGTATTTTCATATCAATATAATTTTATTTCCTGGGTAATGTGATTGTACTTATTATAAAGAGGTAAGGGGTTATTGCACAATCTCATCGTTATTTGGGATTGTTTTTGTTTTTGACTCCACTAGGGAATATTTCTCTTCCATGTTAGTGTTTTCAAAAAATGATTTCAATTTTTTTAATATTATCCAATGATTTTTTAAATTCATTTTTACCCCCTTTTTACTTTTAAAAAAATTATAAGGAATTGCCCATTATTTTCCAAAACAAGTTACTTTATGAATTTTCTTACAAAAGTAAAAGGAATACTTTTTAACTTAAATAGCATGAATTTAATTTTTTTTCCCATCATAAACCCCTAATGTTTTGAAGATGACTTTACAATTTTACATGTTTAATTTCAAATAAATAGTTTTCTTTTATTAATGTGTGTCCTTTTAAATAAATTATTATAAAGTGGTAAGAGATTTTGAGTATTTACATTCATCAACGTCAAGAATAGTTGTTATTATTTATCCTACAAAATGGAATTATTGATAAATCCATATTATTTATTCAATATTAATATTTTATAAGACATAATAATTATTAATTAAATTGATTGCTCGATATGAGGAATAATTTAGACTAGAAATGATGGGTGGGGCCCATAATTTATATATCCCATCGATGTATCGATAGGTTCTCAGGAGACAAATAAGTAGGGCGAATTAAATGGGTTTCTACCTATGTTTTTAAACTATGTTGTGAATGGTCTTGATAGTATAGGTTTAAATGTGTCTTAGACATGACTTCTAATAATTAAGAATTTCCTTCATAGATATTTTGGTTATTATTATTATTATCCATGATATTTTCATTTGATAAAATATTTGGATTCATTTTATTCTAGGTTTATTGACTAAATGGAATGTGTTTCATTTATTTACCTTACCATATTAATTATTCCTTATCCTGTTTTTTAAATGGAATGTGTTATCATTTTTTACCTTTCCATGTCAATTTATTATCATTAATAAATTATTGATTCCATTGTACTTACCCTTACTAAGCATTTGAGCACACCCTTATTATGTTTAATTTCCCTAGGTTATGAATATGAATCCTTTTAATGAGTTTCAAGGATGAAAATATTTTCCTTATGTTAGGGTTTATTTACTTTTCCCAATGTAATATGGGTATTGTGTATGTAATCTAGATTTCCTAAACTGTTAAACCGATCGGTCCTTCAAGATTTGATTCCTTTTAATTATACTTATTTAATAAAATAGTGCACATGCTCTGGGATTATGGGATCTAGGCATTACAAAATCAATTTTTTTGTTATAAGAGGCATGAACCCATCTTTTTAATGAATGAGAAAATCCTACAATTAATTTTTTCACATCAAAAGAGATATTGGGAAAGCTCTTTTTAATAACTTGGGGTGTAAATGAGGGATGGTGTGATATCCCTTAGCTTCCACCTCATGCAAATGGTTCACTCATTTCAACCCACATGAGTTCATCTTCTCCTATTAACCAACCTGGGTGGGAACTATGCTTTCATTATTCCTCCTTGGGGTTTTCCCTCTTTTATCCTGAACATTATCTATGAAAGTAGGATGTTCAAGTGGTGCTTATTTTGAGGGTTGGAACCATATTTTTTATTCCAAGTTATATGTATTTTTAAAGTAAATTACTCATTCAAAAAAACTAGGAATGTAGCAATAAGTTTCCTTTGATTTTTCTCAACACTCAAACACTCAAAAATATAACAACCTGTAACATAGAATTCAAAGGCCTTCAACCTAATTTCACCTAATTTTTAAATATAAACTTCATCCAAGTAAGTACCAACATAATCTTATTCTTTCCAAGATTATAAATATAGGTATGTCGCTCTTAAAACACCTTCATCATAAAGATATATAATTTATCGCTATAAATTCTCCATGGAACTCAAATACATCAAACACCATTACCACCGTATAAATGTACTTATAAAACTTAAATGGAAATATCATGCACTTATAAGGCTTAAGATAATCTTCACAAGTGATGTATTAATTGGGAACTCTTAATTTATTGAGAACTTAAAGATGCTTTTAACAACTTCTTCATTCAACATCACCATATTGACATGAGACAAATTGTTTTTCTTATTTAGAAAAAAAAAATAAAATAGAAAGTTGGTTCAATAATAACTTCATGTGTTATTCCCAACACCATTTATTTAGAGAATAAATAATTACCCAATACATCAGATAGTTATATATATCAGTATCACCTACCATTATATATCATTCCCAACTACTATAATTTAATTAAAGAATTTAGAAGCATTCTCTTTTCATCATAAAACTCGTAAAATTTATTCTTTAACATATAATAAAATGCCTTTAAACAAACCCATAAAGGAAAGATAAATTTAAAAGAACACGTGAAATATTAATTAAGATTTTGGATAAGAGAAATTCATGGAACATTCGTTAAAGAGTGTGGAGGAAAATACTTTAAAAATAAAAAATTAATGTTTTGTAGGGAAAACACCCCCATTAAATTTTTAATAACTATTATTTTAAAAAGAAATAATTTATAAAATAATGAGAATACAAATTACTTTGGAGGGCCATAAAAAATATATAGTAATATTTTTAAATAAAAACAAATTAGATGGTGGGAAAAATATATCATATAGAAATCATTTAAAAAGATACTCCTTTCACACTTTTCTGAAGAATGACTTATGTAGAAAATGTGAAATGAGATTTCTTTCATTATTTTTTATAGAAAATCAAGCCCAATAGGGAATTACCTTAATAAATAATATAATTATAAATAATAATATTTATAACACAAAAATAAATAATATGAACATGTAGGAGGAAAATTTGATAGGAAAACTTTAAAATGTTTAAAGTAAAGGTTTAAATGAAAAACACCTTACCTCAAGTCCCGACTTTCCTCGGACATCCTCTAAACTCCTAAATAAAAAAAATTATATTAAATATTTACTTTGGTTAGAAAAAATTTAATTTTAATTTACTTATTATTATTTATTTTATTTTATTTATTATATTATTTCATTTATTTATTAAATTGGTATTGTTCACGTCGATTGTTTGAAAGTGTTCGGTTCACAATCTCTAAAAAAATTCAATATATTGGTAATGAAAAATGTCCATTTTATAATGGTTAGATAATATCTATAGGTGTAAAGGTATTATTTCAATATAATTCCTGAATAATATGATTTCAATAGGCTATGAAATAGTTTCCATTCAGAGAACCTTCCTCAAAAATCATTTTTTTATGGTTATAAATGACTATGATTTTTAACTTTTAATTTTATTATTATGATTGATTTTTACCATACTAGAATTATAATTATTAAATTAAATAAATACTAATATCATATTCAATCCTGAAATTATTTTTTAATAATATCCATGAAACACATAATTTTATGAAAACATTATCGTTTACTTAGGTAGTATAAAACTACCACAGTAAGGGATGTTTTTGTAAGAATTTAAAAGGAATAACCTTAGTAAATATTTGAGAATTATAAAAAATTAGTTTATAAATAAAATCATATTTTATTTTTACTTTTATATAATTCTTATTTTATTGAAAAAAATAATACAAGGGTATAAATGAAATGATACAGTTTTGGAAAACCCTGTGTTTTAACATAGAAACAGCATATGACAAAGGGTTTGTTGAGAGGTAATAGATGATATATCATCATTAATAGATATAATAGATAAAAATAACTTATTAATATAATTGTTTAAGAAAATGAACTTTTGGTTTATTATATTTTTTAGATAATGAATCATAAATAAGGAAGGAGAAAGAGGCATGGAAAACCTTACCTTACACTTTGAATTGTCTCCTTTAGATTGAGCCTTAATCCGTCAGATAAAGGTCTTAGGAAATGGAAAGTGCCCTACGAATACAATAAATAATTATTTTATATGGAATTTATAAAATATTGAGAGAATAATGAACTTGATATGTGATTTCAAAAGGTTAAAATGAGTCCCCTTTTATAGGTAAGATCTAATGGTGTTTTTGAAAATAATAAGTCTTTAAGGACAAGAATAAAATTTTAAAAGTTCAAGTGGTTCATAAATGGAAAATATATGATATAATCAAACATTATCAACCCCAATTGAAAAAATATAATATTTTATTATTTTTTAAAAAAATTTAAATTATTGTTTAACATTAAATACCCTTTAAAGTTGTTTTTAGGGTTATTCACACAATTTAACTTTACAAATATCTAGATAATTATTTAATTAGAATTTAAAATTTTAAATAATTTATTATCCTTAAATTTTATCCCAGAAAATCATGCAATTCCATAATCCATCCTAACCTTATCATAATTTTTTTTAAACCAGTTATTTAAGTTTTCACCTTCTTGTACAAGCGCTTCGTTGATGTTTCATAAGAAGTTTCAATAAATAACTTGTTATATAATTTAAAAATTAATTAACACACATAAAAATCAGTTATTATTCATTATTTATATCTCTTATGGTTTATCAAAGACTTATCTCTTTCTAAATACTTCCATAAAGACATAAAGTTGACTTTTCCAAAGTTGTGACAGTACCACCGCAGCATTAATAAATGTTTTTATATATATCTTGTTATAAAAATTAATTTATATTAAATTAATAATATTTATATGATATTTTAATTATATAATCATGAAATATAATTAGAAAAGGGATAAAAAAATTATATTTATATCATTAGGATGTCAAAAAATATACGTCATTCATAAAAACTGTATTTTTTTACTATCCACTAAAAATAAACTTTATTGGAAAAATAAAAAAATTACCATAATATAATATCAAAATGATGAAACCAAAAATTAATTCCATTTTATAATATTTAAATTATTAAATTTATTTTTTTAACATTTAAATAAAATGATATAGTATATGAAAAAACATATTTTTAAAAATAAAACTATTCTATCCCTGAATGAAAACCATGTTCTTGTTTCATAACTTGATAAAATTATTTATCATAGTAATAAATATAAATAAATATATATAAAATAAACATAAATATCAATTTATAAAATAAATAAAAATTAAATAATTCTTTAGATACATAAAAATAAAAATCATATAAGTCAAATATATTTAACCATTAAATTAATCGTATTTTATGCCATGAAGTGAAAATAATATTTTTAAATATATAATTAATAACTAATTTATTATATAATAGCTTTTGAGAAATGGTATAAACATATATACATGGCTAAAGAATATATAAAAATTTGTAATCATAAATATTAATAAACTATAAAAGTGGTATATTATTAAAAATATATGGGTTTTCGCATTCTCCCCAAATTAAAGAAATTTTATCCTTATAATTTTATCATTACCAAAATCAACAATTTCCATTTTTTCATCAATCAAAATAAGCACGGGTTTATGAAGTATATTAATACATCAATTTACATTCAAACGCTATTTAAAATGATGAAAGACAACTTTGAAAACCATAATTTTCAAATGAATCACAAATAATGTAATATTGAAAGGAAATAAAGGCAATGATAATAAATGTGGATTGAAAGATGAAGAAAATATATAGAAGTGGGAAAAATGACTTTTAGACTTTTTGAATGGTTTTTTAGATAATTTTCATTTAAAAAGAAATATAACATTTCCGTTTTGATAAAGATAGTGTGAAATATTAATTATTAATAAGATAATACTTATTTATCTTCCAAAATAAGTTAAGAAAACATATGTGGTAATAATGAACATAGAAATAAAGGATAAAACATTTCAACAAAGAGGAGGGGAATTATTCTTATCGATCTCATAAAAAATTATCAATGAAAAAGAACATGACATGTAAAAATAATTTCATTTGAGACACATAAAATACCATTTGAGAAAGTGAATGGAAAAATATATCAATCATGGAATAAAATGGAAAAAAAATAAATATTATGTCTCCTGAGAAAAATATTGAGTCAATAAAACCCCTTATGACTTGGTAATGTATGAATCAAAACCCAATGAAAAGTATAACCTGAAATAGAATTGTAAATACCTTGGATTATATATAAATTATGATAAAATATTTCAATTGAGTATTATGTACACTCTGTAAAATTGAATTGGTGAAAAATATAAAACATGACTCGAGGAGTGATAATTGAGTTAAATTAACTGTTACAAACATCATAATTAGTAAGGTAACAATCATTTAAAAAGGAAATTATAATAAATAAATGTAAATCCACAAAAAATAAAGAATAAATAAAATATAATACTCTCATGTAATAGTATGTACCCAATTTAGAAGGATGAAGTTTAAGAAGAAAGATTATTACTGAAATAAAGGAAATTTTGTAAACAAAAACCCCTACGAACAACATGGTGCATGGAATATAAATCTATAACAAAGGAAAAGAGACCATAAATTCATCATAAATTAATTTAAAATAGTAAAATATTAATTTCAAGATATTTTATTTTATATATAGAGGTGAAAATAAAAAAATGAGAATAATACCTTAAAATAATGGAGACATTGAAAGGATACCCTAGAAATCAAGAAAACCTTGATCACATGTTCTTATAAAAATAGACTTAAACTATTTCGCAAAAATTATTGAACCTAAAAAATCATAAAAATGGATTTATCTTTACATATTCATATTTTCATATGTATTTTTTATTAATAATTTAAATTTATAGATTAATATTTGGGAACTTATCAGTTCTTATATAAATATTACTTAAACCATGTATGTACTATTATAAGACTCATAATTTTGAATGAGTTTCCAAAGGTGTTCATTGATATTTGAGTGATTTTTTCAACATAAAATTAAATATATTTATCTTAATTTTTCTTGATTTTAGGGAATTATTTTACTATTGATATATAAAATATTTGAAAATTTACTTACTTGATTTTATTCCTTTTTATGTACATAATTTGATCCTTTGTCTGTGTATTTTGGTTAGTTTACACCTCTATTTCAGATAACATTCTAAAATTTGAATAACCAAGATGAATTTTTCAATCTTCAAGCACAAAAAACAAATCTTAATGGATATTGAGATCTACTAAAGGGTATTGTTCTTCATGGTATGAAGGATTTTATGATAATTTATTCCTCAGGTTTCTATCTAATTACTAAAGACCAAAATATTTATCATTAGTAAAGGTAATAAGCAATAAAATAGGAATAAACCATCAAATTAAGAATTAATAAATTAATCTACAAATTTTCAATATAAAAATTAACACCTCATGTTAAACTTAAATCATTAAAAAAATAACTAAACTCTAAAACTCTTTGAAATATTCTTGACCAAATTTGAAACTCAAAAATCATAAATTCTTGATAATGTATTCTTTGAAAATAAACATAAGTTTTATCTCCAAACAACATTAGTTACACATAATGAAACTTGAAAACAATGAATATAGTTTAATCATATATTATCCAAAACTATAATAATTTTTTCCAAATTAACCGAAATCACCATGACATAAAACCATATTAAAATTATATATGTTTTTAAAAAATAACTCTTTCTTTATCAATCAAATAATATCAACCATTTTGACATGAAATCACCTACTAGATAATAATTCTCTATACCTTAATATTTCAATGTTTCCAAAAGAATAATTTTCCCAAAATAAATGTAAACATCTTGTCACTAAATCACTTATCAATTTCCAAGGTTACTTA
Source organism: Viscum album (assembly GCA_963277665.1). Taxonomy (NCBI): domain Eukaryota; kingdom Viridiplantae; phylum Streptophyta; class Magnoliopsida; order Santalales; family Viscaceae; genus Viscum; species Viscum album. Next base: position 1,664,222,770 of record OY728126.1, on the reverse strand, counting down.
TACTACATTACTTTCTCAAAATCAATCAACTATTTATCCCAAATAACCATAATTACCTTAACATCAAAGAATATATTATCCTTAAAGGTTATTTATACACCAATCATGTATTATTCCTAAAAACACAATAAAAATATCATAAAATAACAATAATAAACTTAAAATATGACCACATAAGATCTCAAAATATTAACTATGACTTTGAATTATGATCACCTATACACTTATAAACCTATTTTGGTATCTATAACACAAAAATTATCTTCAATTGAAAACATATTAACCTCTAAAGTTATCAAACCCATATGCTGAAACACAACTATAAAGACCTAAACATAACCATCCCATAATTAATTATGTATATAAAATATTGTATCACTTATATTCCGACATCCATTTAGGTTTAAAGTTTTAGAGAATTAAAAAAACTCTTACATAAAAAATCATACTTTTCCTCCCAAAAGGAAATTATCTCAACTAGGACACACTTATACACATACTTAATTCAATTCTAAAACATTATAACCATAACTTTGACTTCATAATCAAACCTACTCATCCTTAATAACTATAAAAACATCTAAAAATTTAGGATGACCATATAAAACTTGGTAGGGGATATAAAATAAAATAAAAATAAATTATTCCATTTAAATAATTGAAAGCCTTTAAAAAGTATTTTTTTTAATATGTAACATTGATATTGTATAAAACATATTTTAAAACCTATATATAGCTTCTTAACTAAAAATATTTTCATAAAGAAAACTCATAATCAAGTATAAAGGAAGTAAATGTTTTTAAAAGTTCTTTGAAAAAAAATTGAAACTTATAAAAATGTTAAAAATTTAAAATAGAATAAAATTTCTTTCAAATATAAACCTTTAACTTTAAAAATATCAAAAACATACCTTTTCTCATAAAATAAACATCTTGTTTCATGAAATCTAAATATTTCCATTTAAACCCCATTAAAAAGCATAGAAACTCCATGAATACATATTGGGACATTATATTACTATCACTATTGAAAATAACCCTTATAATAACCATTTTTTACCAACTAACTAGACCCACCCCAAGATCGGGCACCCGACCCAAGCCATGACATACTCGAGACATGTTATTAATCACCTCGGGATGGAAAATAGTGCTAGGGTCTCAAAGTGTATTCGTGGGGAATGATTTCACCCTTGAAATTAATATACAATAGACTAATAATAATCATATAATAATATTAATAATAATAAATAAAAGGATACATATATGAGTCTATGCATAAATAAATTTTTATTTGTTGGGAAATTGTATGAGCTATGTGATGCTTCCCTACTAGGATTAGTTTTTCTCACACCCTGTAAACACCATTCAGTGTATGAAAATTTTATGGATTTCATTTGAATTCTCTGGAATTGATCTTTTAGTTTAGGATATTTAGACTATTAATAATTGTTTTTATAGTATGTGGGGAGTGATTGAGGTAATATGGGGATCTTGGTTGCGGTTTGATTTTCAATTCATTTTGTTTTATTTGTGATGTATGTGTATTGGCCTTAACAGTTGATATCTTGTTCAACCTTGATTATTTATTTATTCTTATCTCTAATTATTTTATTTATTAAGGATATTATGTTTATTCATTTAGTATCAGTCTTGTGTATGTATTATTTTATTTATGTTGGTTACTCTGATCTAATTCTTATTATTGGTCTTTTTTCATGTAATATCGAAGGTGAAATCCTTACCAATGATTACACTTTGAGACCCTAGAACTAGTTTTTAGCCCAAGTCAATCAGTAATACATCTTTAGTGTGGCATGGGTTGTCTTGGAGTCTAGGTGAAAGGATATCCCATGTTATTTCATAACAAAATGGTGTCATAGCATGCTTTATTTCTATTTAGGGTGTGTCAATGTATTATAGAGACTTGGAATATAATCAGGGATCATGTATAGGGTGTGGGGGATTTTTTTGTCAGCTATTATTCACATTAAAGATTGATTTTCTATAAAAACCTAATACCTACACTCTAGGATCCTATGTTGAAATCATGAACTTTACATTTTTTTACTTTAATGCTGATAATTGTGACCCAATTTTTTCATCTAAACCTTACAAAAAAAGTGAAATTGGATCACCTAAAACCTTAAGAAACTTTTACGTTTGGAGTTTATATAATTAGGAAAAAAAACCTACATAATTAATTCACATGAATTTAAATGATCATTTCTCCCACTTAACCCATCTTTTCTTATTTCACATTAGATCATCAACATCATCGTTGTGAAATACTTTATAGAAATAAATTTTTCAGCCTCATTCTTTATAACCTGGGGAAAATAAAACATAGGAAGTGTGATATAAAATTATCATTAAGGGTAAACATAAGAATTAACAATTTAATGTCATTAATGGTCATAAGAGTGCATAAGGGTATGATTACATAATCAATGTGTATGAGTGAATCATAAAATAACTCATTCCCATTAATACATGGATCATCAAACATGAAAAAAAGTAAAACTAAAGAGTAATCAGAATCAATCATCATTAGCCATGTTATATCAATATCAATCATGAAAATCATTATAAACCCATATCAATAATAAATAAAACTTTTACATAACTTGGGACAATATTTTCACATCACCCGTACAATCACTATTACAAATGTAATAACCATATAGTTGAATTCCATTACCAATGCATTAGAGGGATATTATGGAACCACACATCCTTGGTTTATCATGGAACCACCCATAATTTGTTTATAAAGTAACCACCCATCAAATTTCAAATAATATATCTTCATAGTAGGGCATAAGTCTCAAAGAAGGAAAATTATGACAACAACCATTACCGCTTTGGTAACTTTAAAACTATGACTCCCAATAAATATATATATCCCCAAATGGATATTTAAAACCCCATAAATTTAGTTATAATTATCATAAAATAAATTCATGGTCTTTATATAGACCATAAAACAAAAATAAGTGGATAATGTGGCATATATCTCACAAAAATAAATGTTACATGAGAAAAAACCATACCATGAGTCTGATTCGTCATGCTTGTTCTCTATCTTCCAGAATAGTAAAATTATGCTAATTATGTAATTTATTGATAAAATTTTTCAATATTATTATTAATTTCATTTCAATTAGTAACATTTTATATACCATTACTTAATTGATTAAGTATACATCTGATGTTTTGACCATATTCGACTTATGTGTCAAAATTGACTTTGTTAGGTTGACTATAGTCAAAGAGATCATTATATAAATATATATAGAATAATAGTCATGAAATAATCATAATATTTATACATAAATTATTATTTTTAAACTAATAATTTAATATATTTATGAAAAATAATCCAACATTATGATCATGTAGAAGGTAGGTCATACGTACGTATGAATAACGTTTCCATTTATCAATGATCATTATGGAAAAAAGGTAAGTAAGATTTAATTTTTATGTTTGATAATTATATTATAAATAAAATAATATTTATTTATATATACTTATATATATCATTCTTGTGATTTGGTGAGTAAAAAAGAATAATTGTATTGCTTTGAGGAGGTGGTAGTCCACACGTCCACGAATGACATTATCACTTTTTCAGTGTGTGAAATAGAAATAAGAAAATAATAAATTATATTTATAGAAATATTATTATTTCATTGATATCATAATTATTTTATTTATATCATATATAATAATTATAGTTAACATTATTACCTTCCATGTAACAAGTCAGTGAAAAAGCTTCGCTTCGCTTCGTGAGGCGGTAGTCTGTCGTACACATAAGCGACTTTATTGTATCCACTACGTTATCAAATGTAAAAAGTTTTTATATGATATAATGAATAAAAATGTATAATTATGTTACAAATATCATAAATATCATATATAAATATTATGTATATCATTAATCCCAACCATGAGAGGTGGTAATGGAAAAATGAGCGACATCGTTTCGTGAGGCGGTAGTCCACCATACACATGAATAATGATTTCATAACCTATTTGATGTAAGTGTGTGTCGATGTAGGTAGTAATATTAATATAACAATATATTTTTATATTTATGATTTTTGGTTATTATATAATCATGTTATATGAATTATTTAAGGGGTGTAGAAATAAATAAAACAAAAGTGCTCAATGATGAACGTTACCTCTTCTTTAGGTAACTCCTTTTGATTTATAGAAAAAACCTTCCTTGGGTTTATTTATATCCAAAAAAATATATTCTAGAATTATTTTAGGTATTTATTTAGTTTATTTTTTCATTTTTTGGATGATACAAAAGTCTTTAGAGGTGTGTATAATGGGGGAGAGTGAATGCCTATTTATAATTGAAGAGGAGTGGAATTCTTGAAAATACAAAAAATAAAAAACTATGGGAGGTTTACATTGAATAATTTTCCTCCAATAATGAAAATTTTATATAAAATTGGGTATATGTTCTAAATATGTCCATAAAATAGGTTTTTTACATGTTTTTAGGTCATTTTCCCCCCTAATATTAAAGTTTAACCACTAAGTAAACTCATTATTACATTAACTGATGTAATTAATTTTAATTTATTTCATTAATATATTTGTTAAAAAATAAATTTCACTTACTAAAAAATATAAATAATTTTTATTCCAAATAATGAATCCATTTTAACAAATTAAATTCATATATGTAGCAGAAATTAATTTATAATAAATCACCCAGATGGGACGAAACAAATTGTTTTTAAAGTGAAAATGTTCAAAAGTTTGAAATGTTTTTATATCCAATTTCAATATTAAATTTACTCAAATGAACTAAATTGGATTAATGGATGTATAATTTAACTATTTTTTTATTTAAAACAAATTCAAAATATAATTTAGCATTATAATTTATTTTGATGAAAAGTCTATTTCCAATTAAAATTTGAAATTTTTAACTTTTCATCAAAAAATAAAAATTCTTATAAAATACAAAAAATTACCCTAATATAATTTTGAAATTATTAATTCAAATATGAAGTTTATTTTTCCAAATAAAATTTATAAAATTGTCAAAATTTAGTTTTAAAATATGTGCACCATCAAAAGGTTGCAAAACTGCCTTTAGAAAAATACTGTTTTTATGTGAAAAAATGGATTTATTTTTATATAATGTTTATAAAACAAATAGGATCAATTTTAAACATTATATTGAATATATTACCTATAAATTTAATTAAAATAATCTAAAAATAGTTATTTTTTATTTTATTGTTATAAAACACACTTTTGTGCATTTAAAAAAATCGTAAAAAGATCTATTTTTATTATAAAAGGAGTTTTAATTTCATTTATAATTAATTGGTCACAAAATAATTAATTAATTGTGTGTGTGTGTGTGTAAACCACATTTTAATAATTCATTTAAATTATTCATACCATCTATTTTAATTTCTAGGTTATAATGGTTATATATATAATGGGTCGTTTAAGTTTGGTGTTGCATGTTGAATATGCTATCGAACATAAAAATATCAGGGTTGTGTGCACTGAAAGCTAAAATGAGTGTCATGTGTAATGAAATATAAACTCAATATTTTTTGTCCCTTATGTCATCAAATATAATTTTATTCTTTTAAAATCATTGGGTGTTACATTGTCTACCCCCTACTAAATTGCATCCTCACAATTTAAAATTTATCTCGGTAATCAAAGGATAGAAATTTGAAAATACTTTTCTTGTAAACCCACATTGTAAAAAGGATTAATAAAATATCCCCTTAATAAAAGATAAAGGTAATAAAAAAGTTCATGTGGAACAACACATAACTAGGTTTCCAAATAAGAGAACATGGGTGGAAATAGAGGAAAATCATAAATAATTATATATAGTGATTGAGTTCATTGATCATAGACAAGTGAATGATCAATTCAAAGTTAAGGGCCTAAAAACATAAATATTTGATAATCAAAAAGTCTATAGGTTCATCAAAAATGAAGGTATTTGGAAAAAAATTTGTTTCAAGATCCTTTTACTAGATTTAAGTAATTATATTACCATCTAAAATAAGAGAACATGTAAATATACTTACTTGATGAGTATAATTTCATACTTTAGTTAATTTCCACCCAAATACCATCTTTTTCTCTAAATTTTGAGTATTTAAGGTGAACTTTTCATGCCTTAAAAACTAATTTAAACTTTTAATGACCACAATACCATAAAAGGAATAACAAGTTATTCCTCCTGTATTAAGGCATTAACCAAAACTAAAATGGTTAGCACATGGAAAGACAATTCCCAAAATGAATAAACCTTTATAAATTAATCTCAAAATTTAAATAGTATTACCCAAAGTTCAAACAAAATAATTCCATAAATAGATATCCTTAAAATTATTTAATCATTTCTTGACTATGTTTGAAAACCAAATATTAGAAGGATTTGAGCATATATTATTCCAAGATAAATAAATAATTATTATTCAAATAAAATTCCATATTATTTTGAAATAATATTAATCTTTACCTAAAAATTTTGTACTGACCAAGAAATCATTTATGCCCGTGGTAGGCATGAAAACCCTTATCATCCTTTGGTCATGGGTTCAAGCCCCACCACCTTTCTAGGAGTGATGGGTCATCACTCATCATACAGGTTGTCCTCTATTTTGAACATGAAAAATAATTCCTCCCTAAATAACACTTCATGTTCATCCTTGTGGTTACAAATACCCTAACCCAAATAAATGAGCCTCAAAATGTCATTAATCACTTTAATACTTAATTTCCTAAAACCACATGGGGTGTCTAAGACATTAAAATTATGATTATTCTTAATCTTATAGACCTATTATGGTTTCCATAACTCTTAATATAACATCACATTAAAACATATTAATCTCCAAAGTTATCTAAAACAAACTTTGATACCAACTATAACAACCAAGGACCCACACTCCCAGATCCTGTGTTAAAATCATGAACTTCACATTTTCAACTTTAATGCTGCTAATTGTGACCTAATTTTTCTCATCTAAACCTTAAAAAATGAAAATTGGATCAATTATATCCTCAAGGATATTTAATGTTTATAGTTTTAGAAAAGTATGAAAAACTCCTACATAATCAATTCACTGGACTTTAAATTTTCATATCTCCCAATTAACCTATCCTTTTTTAATTCACATTAGTTCATTAACATCATCCTTGTGAAATAATTTATAGAAATAAATAATTCAAACTCATTATTTATAACCTAGGGAAAGTGTAACATAATAAGAAAGATCTCAAATTCTCATTAAGGGGAAACATAATCATTAATAATTGAATGTCATAAATGAGCATAAGAGTGCATAAAGGTATGATAACATAATCAATGTGTATAAGCGAATCATAAAATAATTCATACCCATACATACCTAGATCATAAAACATGAAAACATCGAAAAGTAAAGATTCATCAAAATAAATAATCATGACCCATGTGATATCAATCTTAGTCAGTAAAAGCATTATAAATCCATAGCAATCATAAATAAAACATGTACTTAACTAGGGACATCATTTTCACATCACTCTTACAATCACTATTACAAATGTAATAACCATATGGTCAACTTCCATACCCAACCCATATATCCTTGGCTTATCATGGATCCACCCCTCATTGGATTATAATATAACCACCCATAAAATTTACAAGTACCATTACATAATCATAACATATAAAAGCTTTCATTTCATAATAAACTGATAGGAAGAACCATTATCCCTTTCATAACTTGATTAATCGATGGAAAAGAAATGGTTTGCATAAAAATATCTTTGAAACATGATTAACCCCTGTAAAAGAAAAGGGTTCCATAACAGTCTCTTTGAAACAATATTAATCCATCCATAGAAAGAAGAAGGATGGTATCAATACAAAATATCCTCAAAGGAGGATAATTACCAAAAAGGGTTGTTGATGTTGATGAATGAAATACCATTAAAAAATCATTAAAAAATTCATTAGTAAAATATTATTTTCATTTTGAAAAACATTTTTTAAAACATAAAACATTTTGAAAATCATTTTTTTAAACCATTTTTTAAAAAAAATTCTTTAAAAATAACCTTGAAAAAATATAAAGGGAGATTTGAAACCCATTTAACAAAATTAAAACCAAAAACATTTTTAAAATCATTTACCTTTAAAATTAACTTATAATATCTTTTAACAACATTTTTAAAACATTTTTAGAAAACATTATTTTGAAAGAACATATATTTCTGACCGAGGAGAGAAATGAAGTCATATTTTCCTAAAAAATATCAATTATTATAATTAAAAAATAATGAAAAAATGATACTATTACATGAAAATATCATAAATAAGCATATTATAATATATTTAATTAGTATTATAAGATTTTAACATCATATAATTAATCATACACAATCCTAATAAATTATGGGATTGTAACAAAAGAATATTACCTCTTTGGTAACTTTTAATCACAATCCCTAAGAAAGGATTACATAAAAAAAATTAAAATACCATGAGAATAAATAAATTCATGATATTAAATTTCAAATTTTGATTTATATACACCTCATAAAATAAGATAGGTTCATAACACATCATAAGTCTCAAAGAATGCAAATTGTAACAAAATCCATTACTGCTTTGGTAATGTTGAAACTATAAACTCTATGAAAGATAGATCCTAAAATGGATATGAAAAAACAAATATATTTAATGATAATAATAATAAAATAAATACATGGGAATTATATACATAAAAAAACAAAAATAAGTGTTGAATATGGCATATATCTCATAGAAATAAAAGTGAGATAAGAAAACCCCTTACCTTGAGTCTGATTTATCATGCTTGTTCTTTATCTTCCTAAATAATAAACTTATGTTCATTATTTACTTGGTTGATAAAAATTTTAAATTTTATTATTAATTTTATTTTACTTATTAACATGTTATATACCATTACTTAATTGACTAATTTTACGTCATATGTTTTGAAAATATTCAGCTTATGTGTCAAAATTGATTTTGGTGGGTTGACTATGGTCAATAATCTAATTATATAAATATCTCCAAAATAATAATCATGAAATAGACATAATATTTTTTTCATAAATTATTCTATTATAACCAATCATGGAATATGGTTATGAAAAATGAACCAACTTTACGATTATGGAGATGGTAGGTTATACGTACGCATGAGTAATGTTCCTATTTTTAAATGATCATTATAGAAAGAAGGCAAGTAAAATTTATTTTTATAGAATGATAACTAAATCATAAATACCATAATATTTAATTATATATACTTACATATATCATTCTTGTGATGTGGTGTTGAAAAAATTAGAATCACATCACTTCAATGAGGCGGTAGTCCACATATCCACGAACGACGTTATCACTTTTTTAGTGTCTGTGATGGAAAGAAGAAAATGATATATTATATTTAAAAAAATATAATTATGTAATTAAAATCATAATTATTTCAGTTATATAAAATATTATCATTATAGTTACCCTTCTTTACTTCCATTTAACAAGTTAGTGAAAATGCTTTACATCGCTTTTTGGGGTGGTAGTCTGTCGTACACACGAGCGACGTTATCATATCCCCTGTGGTATGAAACTTAAAAAGGTTTTATATGAAATAATGAATAAATAGGTCTAATTATGTACAAAATATAATAAATATAATATATAAACAATATTTCAATCATTATTACCATCCATGATAGGTGGTAATGGAAAAATGAACAACATTGTTAAATAAGGCGGTAGTTTTCCGTACACATGAATGATGATTTCATAACCCATTTTATGGAAGTGTGTATGAGTGTAGGTATAAATATTAACATAAAAAAATTAAGTATATTTATGATATTTATTTTATTATATAATCATGGTATAAAAATAATTTAATGGATGTAGAAAGAAATAAAAAAAAGTGTTTGTTGATGAACGTTACCTCTTCTTCTGGTAACTCCTTTTGGTTTATACCAAAATCCTTACTTGGTTTTATTTTTGTCCTAGAAAACGGTTCATGTATGAGTATAGTAATTTTTAGAGTTCATTTTTTTATGGTTTTGATGATATTCTTGAGAGTTTTTCAGAATAGGAGATAGTGAATTCCCTTTTATAATTGAGGAGTGGAATTCTTGTAAATACCCAAAAGAAAACACTATTGGGAGGTATCCCTTAAATCCTATACCTAAAATAATGATAAAGTTTATATAAAAGAGGTTATATGGTATAAATATTTCAATAAAATAGATTTTTTAAAAGTTTATAGGTCATTTGGCCCCTTAATATTTAATTTTAACCAATAAGTAAACTCGTTTTTACCTTAGTCACTATATTTAATTTTAATAGTTTTCACTAATAATTTTGGTCAAAAACTAATTTTATATTATAATAAATTATAAATTATTTTTATTCCAAATATTTAATCCATTTTTACATATTCAATTCACATAATTGGTAGAAATTAATTTAAAATTAATCCCGCAGACGGGACGAAACAACGGGTTTTTTAAGTGAAAATGTTCAAAAGTTTCAAATATTTTTATGTCCAATTTCAATGTTAAATTAATTAAATATGCCTAAATTATATTAATGGTTGTATAATTGAACTATTCTGACTATAAAACTGATTAAAAATATAATTTAACATTATAATTTATTTAGATAAAAAGTCAGTTTTCAATTAAAATTCAGTATTTTTCACTTTTCATCAAAAAATGAAACTTCTCTAAAAAATAAAAAAAATCACTCTAAGATAATTTTAAAATTATAATTATTTTTTTCAAATAAATTTTATAAAAGTGTAAAAATTTAGTATTAAAAAAAGTGAATCATGAAAAGGTAGCATAATTACCTTTAGAAAAATATAGCTTTTTATGCTTAAAATTGGATTTAGTTTTATATCATGTCTAGAAAACACATTGGGTGAATTTTAAACAATTTATAGAATCTATTGCATATAAATTTAATTAATATAATTTAGAAAGCATTATTTTTGTATTTTATTAGAATAAACATACTTTTTTACAATTAAAAATTTTTTCAGAAAAAATATTTCTTTTTATTTCAAAAGGGTTTTATTTTCATTTATAATTAATTAGTCACCAAATAATTATTTATATATACATGTGTAAACCATAATTTCATAATTCATTTAATAATTTTCATACCTACCATTCTTATGGATATATTATAATGGTAATATATATCAGGGTTGTCTAAGTTTAGTGTTGCGTATTGAATATACTACTAAACTTAAAAATCTCAGGGTTTCATTCATCACAAGCTTAAATGAGTGTTTCATGTAATAAAAGATAAACTTAGTATTGAATGTACCTTAAAATATAAATTATAATTTTCTTCTTTTAAAATATCATGATGTTACAGTTTTCATGAGTATTTTCTATTTGAGTCTTGATTTTGAGTTCAATTTTTGATATATTTGGTGAATTTTGATATGTTGTAGTAGTATCTTGGTCCTTTATGAGTACCTAAATGATTTTGGGGGTTATTTTTACATTTATAGGTGAAATTAGTGAATAAAACAAGGATTAATAGTTATATCACATAGTCTAATAAACTATGTATATCCTATGTTAAATGGTTCTAAGACCATGATAGTGTATTCCACACAATTGGCATTTAGTTACGACCCATGTACCCATACCATGCATAGTGAATATTTTTCTCTAGTTTTATTGTTTTGACTACTTTATTGATTCTAGTGGTGTTTTCTATTGGTGTGATACTAAATATGGAAGTTTTTTATGGAATTTAGGCTCATTTATTTTTTCAACAATGAGTTTATAGATGGGAAAAAGGTATGTTTCTTAGGATGGGTTATTTTGAAATGAGTATAAATTTTTAGTGAAAAAGTTATTAATTTTAGTGAGATGTTATAAATTTTGGTTTAATGTTTTCTAAAGGTAACCAATTTTGAAATTTAATTTTGAAAGTGATTTAGAATAAAAGGTTTATTTCATTTGTAAATGATATTTAGAGAGTAGTTTGTTTTGAAATTGATTTATAGTGATCGTTTTAGAAATTTTTTTAATATAAGAGTGAATTTTTATGAAAGTTTATAGTTTTGAAGTGCTTGGGTTGTGAAATTGGATCCCTTCAGAAGTTTTAAATAGGGTGAAATGTTTTAAAAATGTTTTTTCTAAATAATTAAGGTTTTTTTTAAATGTTAATTTGTTTCACGTGTTTGATTTAGTGAATGGGTTAATTTGGTTTGTCTATTAGGTTATGGGGATACTTGTTATGATTAAGAATCACGAGCAAGAAGGTTCATGTTTCGTTATAATTACATTATTCCTCTAAAAAATTTAATATTGGGATATGGGATACTTCTTTTCAATTTTAATTATGGTTCTTCTAGTTGGTGACTTTACCAAAACTTTTTATAGTGTGGTAGATCCAGAATATCCTTGTCCTTGGTTTATATTTAATAATTATTGAATTAATTTCTTTCAATCTTTATTTTATGGGAATTACTCTTGGTGAATATTATAGGTGTATTCTTGATGAATTGTGTGCTTACCATAATTGGTATCTTATTTGAGAGACTTATTTTTGGTTCATATCAAGGATTTTGGGTGTGATCTTTTTGTGGATGGTAATGAATTACATATTATTGTGCGTGCCTTATGGATTTTTTGGATGGTATATTGTTTTTGGTTCTTTCACATGCCTTGTTTTTTCTGGATACCTAATTTAATGGTTTCATGTTTTTTCTTGTGTTATATACATTTTGATGTTAATTTCCAATTTATTTGAGCATGGATGACCCATAGGTTAGTTCTTGGGTAATTAGGATGGATGTAACCTTTGGTAAGTTGAGCATATGATGGTGATTTCTTTGTTGGGTTCTTTATGGGATATTTTTCAGAGAATTAGGTCCTGGATCACCCACTGAGTTTGGATACCCAGGTCTAGATCCCATGTTATTTATCATTGTTTCATGATTTTAAATTATTATCTTTGGCTTGTTGGTTGAAATGTGTGGTTGATCTTTGTAAAAGTTTTTTTGTAGATGTTGTTCTCTATTTTGGTTGTGTTTGTTTCAAGAGTTAGATTTTTCATCTTGGTTATGGACATGGTTGGTGAATTTTTATTTCTCCATGGGTGATTGGAGGTAAATTCTTACAAAGGAACTCTCATTTTCTATATTTGGACACATGGTTAATTCTACTCTTATTATACCATTTTGAAAATTTATAATTGGTGGGGAGACCTATTCTCAATCTTTGTCTCCCTTAGGTATCATAATGGTGATGGTGGTTTCATGTTCTTAGATATGGTCGGGAATTTTATGGATATCATTGTATGGTTTATAGAAATCATCAGTTTTTGATGGCCTTCTTCTTTAAGTTCTCTCTATATGTTTGTTTTCTAACTCACCTAATTCCACAGGGTATGATTGTGACTTGTTTTTGGATAATTCATTTTTTATTAAGGAATTATTGGGGGTAAAAAGAATCATGGTGAGGAGTTTTTTCCACCTCATGTCACTATGAAGTTCATGGAGCAAGGATCACAGACCATAATAATTTGGGTGGTTGCCCCCCCCCCATCTGTTGGGTATTTTGCAGTGCCACGGGGAGCTCTATTAAGGGTTCTCCATATGTTGGGTGATAAAATACCTGGTTCAAAATTCCTATAATTAGTGTTGGAAATATCATTGGGTGTATCCTTATTGATCAGGGGAAACTTTGGAAGGCACCCTGAATTAGTCCAAGCCATGTAATATGACATTTTTCCTCCCCAGGGGTTATAATTTTAGTGAATTCCAAATTTCCCCTTATCCAATTTGAGGGGTTATAACCTCCCCCCCCCCATCCTCCTCTTGGTTGACTAATCTTGGTGCAATATTGGGTTCTCTCCCTCTCCTCTTATAATTTATAAGCCTCTTGGCCTCAATTTCAAGAATATATCCCCAAGTTAATCCCTTAATTATTATTTTTTTCCTATTATCCTTCCCCATATTCCATTCTACTTTGCTTTCCCTGTCTCTCTTGAACCCTAGGGTATACTAAGTTTTATTTTAGGGTTCAAGTCAATTTATTCATGGGGTTTTATATTTTTTGGGATTGCTCAAGGTCCCTTGAGTATTGTTAGAGTGTTATCCATCATAGGATACAACTTTTTGAGTTGATGTCCATTGAACTAAGACTTGTTTTTTTGTGCATTTTCTTAAATTTACATCACATTATGTTCTTAGGTATTTTAAATGATTTATTTTTTAAATTAATTATATATGTGGTAGCATGGTTGGATTCTAAAATGATTTCAAAGGATCTCTTCACTTTCAATAAGGGTTTTACATGGAATTTTAAGTGATGTTTTAAATTCCAAGTATATATAAAGTTTTTAAAGAATTATTTTTTATTTAAATGTGATGGTTAATGTATTTTAACCCCATTTGGGTCACGAATTGAATTGTAAACTGTTTCTATGATATTTTGCAGATTTTAATGCAAAGGTGTATTGATTTTTAAAACATATTTCCAAATTGATTTTTGATAAATTATTTTTAAAATATTTTGGTAATGAATTTCAACTGGTGGATTTCAAAGGGTTTCTTTAAATGGAATTTCAAATGACTACAAATGACTTGGAATCCTAATTCCTTTTGAACAATGGCATGTTTGGAACCCTAGAATATTTTCTAAATGGTGTGGATGTGTGAAACCATATTAAGACCCCTATTTAACTATAACCCCTAAGGGGGATATTATTTATTTCTTAGATACAGGTTTTAGAACTAGTGGTATGATTATTATTATATGTGATATGTATGATATATTAAAATGGGTTGTTTCTTATGTGGGTGTAGGATGCGGGATGATATTTTCTATTTATGCTTTGATGCGTTCATTAATCCTTGACTGATTCTATTCATCACATCCTATTACTTGATTATATACATGGGGGTCTATTTATCTTAGTGAGGTATGGGAGATAGTTATATTCACTCTTGATTAGATGTAATATATCCCCCATGTGATAAAAAAATCCATGGAGGGGTGTGCCACTGGTGAGTCAAGTTGAGATCAACTAGGTGGTTATAGACCAAGGAATTCATTTATAGGCCTACAAATGGCTCTTAACCAAGTAATTATAGGGTTACCACATGAGTGTTTTAGGAATTTCATATGTTTACTTCATGATTCTCCTTAGAGAAACACCTTTATTTTATGTTTCTTATTTTATTATCTCACATGATACCATGATTCTCCTTCTTTCACTTTTTCCATTGTTTTATAGTGACATGGTGTTATAATCTATTAATTATTATATTTTTTTGTTCCTTTAAAATTTTTATGAATGAATTTAAAAATCCATATTCATAAAGTAAATTTTAAGTGTATTTTAAATTGGTATTTTTTATTTAAAAAGGGGAGGAGGCTCGAGAAATGGTTTTTCAAGTGATTTTTTTATTTAATAAGAAAAATAAAAGGGAATTTTATAAATATTGATGAGTGTGATATTGTATTTTCATATGGAATGGAGAACCTATTTTCTTATTTTATTTTAAACTATTATAAATTAATTTTCATTTGTAAGGAAATTGCATAAACTCTATGATTATTACCTACAAGGCTTGGTTTTTCTCATGCTCTCCTTACACTATTCGGTATGTGTATTTTATGGATTTCTTTCAGGTTCCCTGTATTTCATCCTTTTTTGGGGGGATGTTTAGGTTTTTCATATGAGTTTTCATGGAATATGGAGAGTGATTGAGGGGCACATTGATATCTTGGTAGTATTTTGATTTGGGTTTTATTTTATTTTCTTGGGATGTATATGTATCATCCTTAACAACACTAATCTTATTCAACATTTATTATTTATTTATTTTTCTATCTGGTTCTTTTATGTATTTAGGAGTAGATGTTTATTCATTTATGTTAAGTCTTGTGTATGTATCCCTTTATTTACACTACTTACTCGGATTGTATGATTATTATTTTCCTATTTATATGTTAATATCAAGGGTTAAATCATTTCTAATGATTACTTTTTAAGACCCTCATACTAGTTTCAACTCCAAGGTGATTAAGAATGTGCATCAAATCTGTCATGGGTTGGCTTGGGTGCCCGATTCGAGGGCAGATTGGGTTGGTTTGTGACCCACTTAAAAAGGAATAATTTTATCAGTTAATCCAAACATCATTTCCCTAGATAATAAATCATTACCCAATGCATTATAAATCTATATACTAGGCTCAACCATTATTATATACAATTCCCAAGTACTATAATTTAATTAAAACATTTAGAAGCTTTCTCTTTTTATCATAAAAAATCTTAAAACTTATTTATCAACTTATAAGGAAAAATAATTAAACTAGATAATAAATAAGTTTAAATTTAAAAGAACACATTAAACATTAATTAACATCATTAATAAGATAAATTCATGTAACATAATTGAATGAGTGTGTAGAAAGATAATTTAGAACAAAAAAATAGAGGTTTTTAGGAAAATAACACCATTATATTTTTTATAACATTTATTTAAAAATAAATTATTTATAAAATCATAGGAATAAAAATTTCTTTAGAGAAACATGAAAATTTTGAGAGGGATATTTGTATGTAAAATTAAAAAATACAGCAGGAAAAGGAGATCATGAAAAAAAACGTATAAAAAGATACTACTTTCACACTTATATAAATAATATCTAGTATATAAAATATAAAAAGAGATTTCATTAATTATTTTAAAAGAAAGCTAGGTATATTAGATAATGACCTTATAAAATAATATAAGTATATAGAATAATATTTATTATACAAAATAAATAATATTGACCAATAGGAGAAAATTTTGAGAATAAAACTTCCAAATATTTAAAGTAAATGTTTAAAAGAAAACTATATTACCTTGAGTCCCATATCACCTCATACATATTATTCCCTCTTAAATAATAAAGTTATATTAGTTATTTAATTTCTTAATTACCTTTTTAATGTTAATTTCATTCCCCTTATTCCTTTTATTTTATTTTTTGTCACATTTCATTCATTTACTAAATTTTCATTGTTCATGTTAGTTGTTCTGAGTTTATATGGTTCATAATCTTCAAGACAACTAAAGTATATTTTTAATAATAAAAAATAATTTTCCAATGGTTTTGTAATCTATAGAAATGTAAAATTATTGTTTTCATATCATTCCAGAATAAAATGAGTTTAATAGGTTATGAAATTGTTACTATTCATAGAATCTTCCTCAATTAGCATGATTCGGATGGTTAGAAATGATTATAATAATATACATTTAATTGAATTTTTATGATGGATATTTTACCATATCGGAATCACAATCATGAAATAAAAATTAATATTAATATAATATTCCATTATGAAATCAAATTTTAAGAATATTCATGAAACCCATATGTTTATGAAAACATCATCATTTACTTTGGTAACGTAAAACGGCCATGATGAGTGGGATTATTTATAAGAGTTTAAAAGGATAGAAATTTATTAAAAATTTGAATTTAATAAATTCTTCATTTTTTACTAAAATTACTATTTTTGGATTACTTTTAAAAGATAAATTTTTTTACTATAAATATTAAGAGAATAGTTGAAATAAAATGACATAGTTTTGGAAAAACCCATATTTTGACATAGTAACAGCTTAAGAAAAAGAATTTGGTAAGAGTTAATGGATGATATCTCATCATTAATGGATCATATAAATTTCAATACCATATTAATAGAATAATTGAAGAAAATTAAGTGATGTTTTAAAGTATTTTTAATACAAAGTATCATAAATAATAAAATAGAAAGAGGCTTTGAAACCCTTACATTTATCTTTGAATTGTCTCCTTCAGAATGAATCGTAAGACTTATAAGAAATGAATTTTAGTATAATATAATGGTGTAGATCAATACTTTGGATGAGGTTGGAAAAATACTAATGGACCAAACTATACACAAGGCTAAATTTAGATTTACTCTAGCATTATTGACTCTCTATAGCATTACTTCTCGGCAACACTGATAGGGTATTGTAGTAGTGTGGAATTAAATATGGTACTACAGAAGCATGTGTCTAGTAACACTAATAGGTCAATATAGTTTCATGGACTTATAACCACTGGTTATTTTACTATACTAGACTCACTAAGTGGTTGGTGGTATTATAGTAATGTGGGTTACTATAGCACCATGTTTATTTATGAGCTCATTCAATCTAGGGTTTCCATGTGTCTAAAACTTCAATATTCACCCTAAATTTTTTCTCCTGGACATTTTGAAATTTAAACCCCTATATGGATGTAGTTATTATTTCCCAAACCATGTAAATATCTTTTTCATTTCATATTCCTCTTGTTCTTATTTTTATCCCTATTACTTTTCTCCATAAAATCATTGATTGTTCATTGCTAAATGTGTTTCCACAATAACTAGTATAAATGGTTTACTTTAGAAGAATAATTATATTTTCTTATCAAATTTAATGGTAGATATATAATAAGGAAATTTAAACATCGATTATTTAATTGGAACAAGCTTCAGTTATTGGATGATGCAGATCAAAGACTATCTTTATCCGAAAAAGATTCTCTTACCACTTCTGGAGGAAAACCCAATGGAGATAGAGAGTATGGAGAGGGAGATATTAGACAAAAACATGGTGTTAAACATTAAATAGAATAATATTATGGAAAGGTTAATGAAATATCTCATGAATTTGTATGAGAAGCCTTCTTTGTTGAACAAAGTTACCTAATGTGATGACTTCTCAATATGATGATGATTAAAGGTAATATTTTTGTTGATAATTTCAATGAATTCAACACTATCACAAGTCAATTATCACTAGTGGTAATTAATCTAGATGATGAGATACGTTCCTTGGTTTTACTATCTCAATTACTTGATTGTTAGGAATGTTGGATTCGTATAGCCTAATTTGTTTGAATGATGTTGGTCTAAATGCTAGTAGACCATACTTAACATTAGGACACAAGTCTTGCAGTTTGAGCTCTATGCTGAGATCATTGGGGGTTGTAAGGGAAATTCACCCCCAGACCAAATTTTGGGGAACTATTTCAACTTCGAACAACTATAGTAGAGTTGACTAAACAACACTGATGGGGAACTCTAGCAGTGCATAATTTGGAATGACACTATAGTAGGGCTGATCAACGACACTGATAGGGAAATGTAGTAGGGCATACTTTGGATAGATTGGTAATGTAGCTCTGTAGACTTCCATCCTCTGACCAGTGTAGCATCTTATACTTGGGTGGCTACGACGCATTAACACAATGGACTTTCTTTTCTATTGGTGAAATAGTGCATCATATTCTTTATTATCTCATTTCTAGCTAGGATTTTGTGTGTTTGAGACTCTAATATCCCTATAATTTTGTCCACTCAAATAATAGTGAAGTGATTATGCCACTCCATGTAATTAGGGATTATTATCAAACCATGAAAATTGATGTGTCCATGTTCTTCTTATTCTTCTTATTCTGGTCTGTATTTTCTTTTTCTACAAACTTCTATTGTGAAACTCTTGACATTTCCACAAAACTGAATCTACTATAATAGTCATGAATAGTTATTTGAAGAATAAAAATTTGGTTCTAAAATATTTGTGAGAAATGATCCTCAATGAGTATATTTAGATAATAGAATTGGTTAGATTCTTTGGTTCAACTCTGAGCATGGAAGGAGGATATGGATACATGCAGTGAGATAATTGTATAGGAAGATAAAAATCAAAGGGAGAGAGTTGAGATAAGGCAAAGGGGATGGGTTTTACCTGCTGGATTTTTTAGATGAAAGTACATATTAATAAGGATTGTAGAGAAAAATTAAATGCACCTAAAATCAAAATTGAAAAAATATTGGATGAAGGAACTGATGATGTGTTTTTGTTGATAATAGATATCATGATCAAGTATTGTATTATAAGATTATGGGGAAACATTTTGTTCCACTTTAGATAAGGGTATCATTAACAATTATGTTTCTGTAAATTGTGACAAGGTATATCTTTTTGTTGATAAACCCTTACATATTATAGGGTAGGGAGAGGCACAGATTAAAACCAGCAGTGGGAGTTTTCTCATTTTGGAAAATTTTAGGTATATTTCTCGTTTGAGAAGGAATATTATTTCTATTTGGAAGCTTGATGATGTAGGTTTTAGTACCATGTTTACTGGAGGTGCATGAAATATTTCCAAGGGAGATATGGTTATAGACCCTAAATAAAATAATGGATCCCTATATAAAACTATAAAAACTTTAATAAATATGATTGAAAAAATAAACTCTACCAAGGATTCGCAATTTTGGCACCACAAGTTAAGACACATGACTGATAAGTGGGTAAAGGTACTGAAAAAAAAAAAGTAATATTATAGGAGATAAAGTTATTGGAAGTTGGATTATGTGAATTCTATATATTTGGAAAGTAAAAGAAAGTGTCTTTTTCAAAAGTAAGTAAAACACCAAAGGCTAGGATGATAGACCCAATGCACACTAACGTTTAGAGTATTTCACTAGTAAATTCCCTTGGAGGTTTAAAATATTATGTGACATTTATCAATGAATTGACAAGGAAGGTATGGGTTTAAATTTTAAAAAGAAAATTTGATATGTTTAACATGTTCTAGAAGTGTCATACCATGGTGAAGAATGGGTTAGGATCAATATTGAAATACTTGAGGTCCGAAAATAGAGAATATTATGACAGTCGGGATTTCAAGGAATTATATGATAATAATGGAATATAGTGGGAGAATAATTTAAAAGTTACACCATAGTAGAATAGTACTATTAAAAGGATGAATTTGATGTTGAATGATTGTTCCAGGATCATGAGGTAGCACTTAGGGTTACCTAAGACCTTCTAGGAAGAAGTGGTTAATATAGAATCATATCTCATAAATAGGATTCCATATATACCAATAAGAGAATGTCTATCTAGGGTTATTTGGTAAAGAAATTTGGTAAGAATCACTCATTATCCTTTGGTTTTTTGGAATATGTATATATAGATACTAATGCAAGGGATAAGCTAAAATCATGTTTCTTTATTTGATATGGTGCTAAGGAGTTTATTTATTGTCTCTTTGATGATAATAACAATATTTACATTAAAAAAACATGATATTCAATGAATGTGTCATATACAAGAACTTCCATGATATTTAAACTGAAGGTGGGGATTGAAAAATAAAATTCTAGGAGAAACTAGAGCTTCAAGTTGTATCGAACATGTGGTATTGGAACTAATGAAGACTAATCCTAAAGTGGGGTTGAGAAGATTAATAAGGGTGAGAAGTCCTATACAAAAGTAATAATCATACTTAAACTATTTTTTATTAACTGTTGGTGGAGATACATAAGTCTTTGAAGAGGAAATTTAGATGAATTAATTGATCAAGTGGTTGTTGGCTATAGAGGAAGAGATTTATTTATTACATGAAAACAATGCTTAGTAAATGACACCTTTTCTATAAGAAAAGAAAACATTACAGAACAAATGGGTCTACTGAGTTAAGGAAGAATATTATGGTAAAAGTAGATATAAGGAAATGTTGTTGGTGAAAGGATTTCAACAGAAGTGGGTGTGTACTTCACTAAAATTTTCTCACATATGGTGAATCTCATCACCATTTCGGTGGTTATTAATGTTCTTGCTGCATGAATTATCTTGATCTTCATCCCCAAAATCTTACCATATTCTCTAATATATTTTATATCAACTCCTTAACTAGATTCACTTTCATCTCATCAATACTATGTATACATGATCTTGTAATGAGAATTTTATCCACACATATATCCAGTATAGTGTATCCATCACCAAAACTATTATAATAGTATAATTGATCAACAACACACTATTTTTATTTATTTTTTATCATGAATGAATGAAATATATATTAAAATATATCGCACTATGAAAGTTAAAGTGTTATTCATATTGTAAAGAAATTATTTCTTCATGCTTGAATAAATCATATTTTATTTAAGTACCACTTTATTAGAGGATTAATACAAGATGGGTAATTGATATTATAGAATATTTTAGGAACCAAAAAATAAAAATACATGTTGATGAATAATGGTGATAGAGAAGTTGAGGCATTTCTGTGCCTATATTGGTCTCTGCTTATGAATAGAGGATAAGATACAAAATATGAGAGAACACTAAGGGATAATAGAAGGGAAAATATCTATAATTTAATGAATCTTAATATTTAAATTTAATCCTTAATGGGAAGCACCAATTGGTGAGTGAAGAATAGGGGGATCTCATATTAAGTAAGTTATCTTTGTTATAACCATAGAAGGATGATAATTTTATTGATCAAGTCCCAAGTGGGATATTTTTTGAATTGTGTAGCCAAGTTCTTTAGATGAAGTGGGGAAAACTTCTACTAAGATAGACTTTACACTATACCAAATTTTGGGTCATTGTAGCATTGTTGTCTCAATGTAGAATTACATAATGGTGAAACTAACAGGGTATTGTAGTAGCATGGAATTTAATATAGTTCTATATTAGAATGTGATTGGAAACACAGATAGGCCAATGTATCTTCATAGATTTATATCCACTGGTTACTTTAAAAAAATAGACATATTATGCCACTGGTGGACTATACCAACACGGGTTTCTATAGTACTATGTTACTTTATGGGCTCTTTTGAGTTAGGGTTTTGATGTTTCTAAAACACTAATATTCAGTATATAATCTTTATCCTAAACATAGTAAAATTTATCCCTCTCTATGGATATAGGTATAATTTTTTAAACCACATAAATATCTATGTCATGGGATTTTATTATTTTTTTCTCCCTTTTACTCTTCTTCTGCAATGATCATTCATTGATCCACGTGTTTCTGCAACATGGTAGGTAAGAGCCTTATAAATGTGAAAAATAATTTTTAGATGATGGTTTTGATAGAATATGGATAGAAAACATAACTTGATATTTGTTTTGGATAGGTTAAAATGAGTCCCCTTTCATAAGAAAAATTCAATGGTGTTTTTTAAAATATTAGGTCTTTAAGGGTCAAAAATATTATTTTAAAAGGATATATGGTTCATAAATGTAAAATAAAATATATACTCAACCATTTCCCATAATACTTGACTCAATATAATATTTTATTACTTTTATCTATTTATAAATTATTTTTTAACATTAAATATTCTTTAAAGTCAATTTCAGGGTTATTCACATAATTTGGTTTTAAAAATGTCTAAATAAATATAGAATTAGAATTTATAATTTTAAATAATTTCTTACTAATAATTTTTATTCTTAAAAAACAATTGACTTCATATTTCATCCGTACGTTTTAACAATATATTTTTATAAAACAATCTATTTTATTTTTCTCCAGTTTTCACAAATGCTACATTGATATTGGGTAAGTGTTTTGGATAATTAACCTATTAATTAATATTAAAAAAATATTGATATAAATAAAATTTATCATTTATAAATATAATCATCTATATACATTGATAATACTATTTATTTACATTTATATTGAGATAACATTTTTAATACAATAATTTTTACTTTCCTTACCTTGCGCAAGTGTTGGGTAACTATAACATCCCATGTCGTTGTGGGTTGTAAATTCTCAGGAAAATTTGAAATTTTTTCCAATGTATAGATAATTTGAGAATAAAGATTCATATGGGAGCTTTTTGAATTTTATCCTCTTAAAATTGGTATTTTTAAGGTGGATAAGATCTTATAATAGAAGTGTAGGTTCTCAAGATAGAACTAGAGGCTTAATCGGTAATAACTGGATTATTATATCAGTGTCAGAAAGTCTATTCTAGGACACCAGCTATCTAGTGAGGCACATGGGTCAACCTTTTAATTGGTGTCTTATTCTTACTTTTAACCCTGATACCCACTCAGGTTTTACCTGTCTTGTATAAATTTTGGAGGGATATTTGGCTATACTCTCATCCTTTCCTCCCTCCCTTGGTTCCTCTTGAAGAAGGATGATTCCAAGAGAGATATGTTGGTGAATCCAGGTAAGTTAAATTATTTTTATTCATTTAAATCTCATATTATCTTTGAAATATTTATAACTAGATATTCAGTGATGATTTCACTATATCATGGTTAAACCATTTGAGAGTGTAGGGGGTCTGATTCAACTTTCATGAGGGATATCTCATAATGTTGATCCCATATCATTAAGTGTCCATTTGGAGAAGGTATGTTATATGAAAAATCTATTCTAGATCCTTGATGTAATTAGATGAAATTTATGATGGATTGAACATTGTATTTTTGGGTTTCTATCCAAGTTGGAGTCGAGTGTGTGTTGAAGACCTGTCAAGTGTGATTGGGTGAGGTGTCGATGAAATGGAATTGACTAATGATATTTTTAGTGATTAAATCATGTTGAATTGATATAATTAATTAATTTTAACTTTTAATATTTATTAATTATTGATTTTGATGCGATATAGAGTCTTGAGTGGTGGAACAGACTTATTTGAGGGAGTGTGCGGCTTAAGAAAGGATCGAAAAAGCTAGGCAGAGGCTTGTGCAGTCCTGAAGACGATGGTATCTCCATTGATTTTGGTGGACAATATGATAAAAAAACATATATATTTATATTTATGGGTTTGAATATGTGTGATTATATTTCATGGGATCAGGTATGGAAGTAATGGATCGAGATACCCTTTGGCCAGATGACTGGGTAGCTTGATCCCCAAACCTAGGATGAGTATACTTGAGAACATGGGATGAATTGGGATTGATTGGTGATTAGGTATCTATGAGGAAACAATACTACTTGGGTTTATGAGATAACTCAGTTGGTCTCGAGTTATGTAGTAATATGTGGGTAACCTAGGATGGGTTACATAGGGCTAGTGGTATGGTTAAGAGATACTTGTGAGGTGCTTAGAAAGGGATCAGTCCTCCGGGACCTGATGTAAACATCTAAGTGGTTTTCCATCTGAGAGATGGGTTAACCAGTCTCCCTTAAGAGACATGAGAGTTAACCTTGTGGGTTATGAGTTATGGATTAGCCTAAGTGTTTACAAGATTTTTTTGAGTTGGAATGTGAGGTTTTGCGACTGATCATTGAGCAGACTCCCTCAGGAGATGTGAGAAGGGAATTATTCTAGGTGTTTTATTTAATTATGAACATAAAATTGGGTATTTAAAATAGGATTGGTTTTGAATTTGACCTGGATAATTGAGGATAGGGTTACTATTAGCCAACATGATGTAGTGTCACTGTTGGTGATGAGTGTGGGTAATCTCAAGAAAGTAGTGAATGAGGTCTTCTATAGGACTCTAGTAGATTCCCCATTCGGTGATATGTAGTATATTGAGAATAATAGGTTAGTTCTAGGATGGGCCTGGGCATGTTGAGTAAGAAATTTATTTTATAGGGTGTGATTTCATTATGGTTTATACTAGTACACTTACTTATTTTGATATTATTGTGGGTGTGGGTGTGGGTGTGGCCATCATACCCTTGTTTAATAGGATATGGTTGTGTTTTTCTATGTTTATCCTTGTATGTGAATGTATCCATATCATTTGTAAACTCTACTTTATATCTCAATATGACATGTCACTCAGGGTGACTGGATTACTCCTTAAAGGAAGAGTTTGAATGTGTTACTTGCTTCATGTTTTTAGTATAATTTTTTTATGATTGTGGGTTGGATAGTTGGATCCTTAGAGGAAAATCGTGTCTTACTTCTTAAAGGTGTTGCATGGATTCTCTTAAGAAGAGAAGTATGATCGATGTGACTTAAAGCTGGTGGTTGATTGGTTTATTCATTAAAGTAAACCAGGTGGTTGTGGTTGATTATATTATTCCTTAAAGAAAACTATGTGATGGAATTTGGATGGATGGTTCCTTAAATAAACCACATGACAGAGGTTGGTTGGATTATTCTTTAAAGATAACCATGTGATGAGTTTAGATGAATTTTCCCTTAAAGGTAGAATGAAGACAGGGGTCTAATTGGTTACTAACTGATCCAACATAAGGATGATAAGTCAGTAGATGACTTTTTTCTATCATGTCACTGAAGCGGGTATGGTAGGGTGTCAGAGTGGCCTGGTTAGAACCCAAAGACTCAATGGGTGTGTGTAACTTGTTAAGTTTCATGGTGGCCTGGTCAAAAAAAACACTCGGTGAGATTTTTTATTTTATATATTTATTTTCCTCATACGTACACATATATATGAAAAATTATGTTATAAACACTTTGTTAGATTCTATTGAGTTTATTCTCACACCATGCATGACCATCTCAGTGCATGTGCAGAACTTATGTTTCCCATTTTGGTTAGAGAATAGGACATGAAGTGATTTGGGATAGTATAGATCAACGGGTCTATGGATATGGGGATTGGGTTGAGACTCAGTGATGTGGTATAGTCTCTTGTGTATTTTTATTTTAGACTATTTTGTACCTATAGTTATACTAGTGGGAAATTGTTTTATGTTTTATTTGAAAGTATCATTTATGATATAGTATTGTTTTACTATTAATTTGTGTGCTCTGATATCTATTTTATTTATAGATTTTAGTTATTTCTACTATTTTTATACTTTGATATGAGGGAATAGTTTCCATGCCATTTATTTTTGGCCCTCACCGCTAGTCAATAACCTCTCGTGTATGGGGAGGCGCACTTGTAGTCATTTACCACTTCAGGTGGGATGAGGTGATTTGGGTTGGGTTATTATAAAATGGTACCAAATCATTTGTGTTTTGTTTTTTTATTTGGTTCATAGTACAAAGGTGGTATGGGAATGTGTCAGAATTTGTGATGAACCTCATATTTTTAAGTCATTAACACTTTTCTACTGGGAAGTGATGGTTACCATGGGTACATGATTATTGTTTTTAATATTCACTAAAAATATATATAATATAATATGTTATATATATAAATGTATATTTAAAATATTCTACATTCAATTAAATTATTAGTATGCATGTTTTAAATACATGCAATAATAAATATATGTATATGATATATTTATTTATTTATTTCTCCTAAATGGTTTTTATTATCAATCCATTATGAATGGATTAAATGTATTGAATATTAATTGGATATGATTCAATGAATTAATGTCAACAATAATAAATGTATATGGATACATAAATATGGATGACACATTTCATTTAATGTAACATGTCATGGATGGATATATAATGGGATGTGATCCCTCCTATTCAGATCATCTGATTGTGGGCAAGCCTATCAATTCTCCATTCCTCTCATATTGTTGTTTGTTATCTGAGATTAAGGTTCTAGAACCTATTAATCATTTGGGTATCCTTGTAATATGATCATAGATCCAATGGTTAGTGTTCCTCCCTAGGTGTCAGGGTTCTTTTTTTGTAACATCACAGACCCAGATGTTATCCAACAGTGCCTTGAGCCTAGTTGGACACATAGACTCAAGTGTATCTCCTCAAACACCAGAGGTTGTTGACTAGCGTTGAGGTACTAGGTGGGTCAATAGGGAGACTATTCCCACATAACCAGAGTGTAGCATGGTAGAATTACAATAACAGATAAGTAGAGGAAGTATTAAAATGATCATACAATATATCAACATTAGGAATAGATAACAAAGAAAAAAGTAATATCATATAAAAAATGATGATACATTTCAAATGCCTCAAATAAATCATCAAAAACAAATATACAAGGTAGGTGTACACTACAAGGAACAAAAGTAAAAAAAATCCAAAAATTGTCCACTAGCATCACAAGCCTCAACTCAGTCCCATTCTCCCATGCTCCTAAGAAGAAATCAAGAACATGTATTATTTTTCTTGCCTTTATCAATACCTGCAATCATATAGTCTATTTGGGTACCCAAAGGTTCCCTAAATAGGGTGTGAGACCTAATTCTAGTAGGCAACCACCCATGGTATGTTCCATACAGTCAGTGAATATATATATAAATATATAACAATAGTGTGCAGGAAAAATATAACAAGTAGAAGAAATACTCAAAAGTAAAGATCTTATAAGGTCTAGGTTCTCATTTATAAACAAGTTCATTTAAAGGGTAAATATTTGATATAATAGTTAGGCTTGTTTTATTTATAATCATGTTCAATTAATCATTCAATCTCATTTAAAAATTAAGTCTTGATACCTGGTTAATATCTAGACATCCCCTTTGATAACATGATCAAGGATGCTTAAACAATCAATCCATAAAGTATAAACAAGATTGAATCCAAACTTGTGATTTTTCTTGGAATTCAAGTCATATAAACCATTGTATTAATTAATAAATTCAAAACTTAATATCATCCTTATAATTCCTTATTTGGAACACAATTATCACTCTAGGTATCACATGAACCAACACCCTATAATCTTGTTCATAGAGAACCTCTCCAGAACCCAAGTATCTATCTAGGTGTGGTATAATATCCCTACCATTTGAGTCTAACCTTGGAGGTCCACTAAGGGGATCCCAAGTATCACCCATGAAATATATGATCAATTCCTCTTTGAGTATATCAATATAGTTCTCATATGAATCCATGTATCACTCGGCATATAAGTCAATGCCTTAGAGTCCATCCTTGGAAGTCCTATAGGGAATCTAAGTATCACTCAGGCATAATCAAGGTTCAAGACAATTGATTCCATATATGGAATTATAATTTGAATCCATGTGTCACCAAAGGAATATAATAATTAAACCAATTCAAAACCATCTACTAAAATTAATTTAACATGTGAAGTTCAACACCAAGAATAACTCATTTAAAACTCACCTCAAAAGGTGACACAAACTATTGGTCAAGCTTAGAACACTTTCCTTCCAAATACTCACATGGTAAAATCATTATAACAATATTATCATTCTTAAATAACCTATTACATGAAATAACCTCTATTTTAACTCACTTGGTAATTTCAATAAAAAGAGAAATTAAATCTTAAACAAGTAGATCAAGGGAAGAGCACAGGGTATTGGTCACCTATACCTTCCTTTAATCATTTCAATATACAATTAATAATACAAATTGCATTTAAATTCATAAACCAATTAATCAATTTGATTTACAATTCATTTAAAAATTCACATCCCATGGAAAGTGAAAAGGGGAACACCCAATGGTATCCTTTTCCCAAATCCACCCATGGCGGTCTAGTTCATCTAATCAACATACCCATGGGGTGGTTCCATTTCAAGGTTCTTAACCATTTTTCATTCATCAATGATCCTCTTTAATTACATAGTTCATGTCTATAAATTTAGGTATTTAATTTCATTTCAAAGTGATTCCCATAAATTGGGTGTGTTGTACAATGGCATATATAAACACTTTGACATTTAATGAAAAGCATGAGACTACCTACCGTAGGTCTGTAGTTGATAGTTCTTCTAGTATCATCTCCTGATTTGACTCATATTGGGATAAAATTAGAGAAATAATGAAGAAAATAATAATAGTACATATTATCTTTCACCTAAATAGTGAAACTGATATCTATAAGAATGAATAATGGCTAAAAAGGAATCGAGTACTCATTGATACGGATCCAATGAGATGAGCGGTGCTTGAATCGAAGATCAGACGGAGGAGGTATCTCAATTCCATGAATAGTCTCTAATGAGGGATACTAAAGGTGTTCTTACTATGTGGGAGAAGAATAAATAAAATTAAGTTTAAACAGGATTAAGTCGGGTAAATGGTTATTTTACCTAAAATATCTAGGTTGCATGGTTTAGGCACACGGTTTGACAAACTACGTGCCAACCCTATATGGTAAGTTATATGGAAGGGGAACCTGCATGGTTTACTTGCATAGTTTGACTAACCATGTGAAAACCATGAAAAATATCCACTGTCAAAATTGCAGACCTATCCGCATAGCCATGCAACCCAACTCGCACAGTTTTAACTAATCATGCACGAGGCCATTTTACCCCAAACATAGGTTCTGAGCTCTGAACTAGCCCCAAACACTCTTGATACCTCTATACCCTCAAATTTAATTCATATTATTCCATATTTAAACATTTAAACTGAGAATTGATTTAACATAAAGGATCCATACCTCAAAGAGGAATCTGGTTCTTACAAAATTCTCCCTTAAAGTAATTCATCCCTGAGTTTCCCTTCTAAGGGTGGTGAAGCATGATCTGTGAATAAATAATCCACTATGATCATACATCAGCTTCCCGATCCCATGTCTCATCATGTACTTGGTCGTGCTTCCATAGCACCAATAGTAAAGGAACTAACCAACCTTAGAGAACCTCTATGCTACGATCCACAATATGTATAGGATGATCCTCAACAAACACATCAACCTATAACTCAACCTCGTCTGGCTAAAAGGAATAAGATGGGTCTGAATAGTAATTTCATCACTGAGAAACATTGAATATGTCATTCATGGATCAGTAACTCTATAGTAACTACAACCGATAGGCTACCGTCCCGACTCTATCCAGAATCTTGAATGGACCTACATAACTCAATGAAAGCTCACCCTATCTCTTGATCCTCATTTGTCCCAACCTTGGTGAAACATGTAAGAAAACCAGGTCCCCAACCTCTAACTTTATAGGTGATATATGGAGATCAGTTTATGATTTATGATGACACTGTGTAGTATCCATCAACTTTTGAATCAACTACACCTACTATATGGTCTCCTGAACAAGACGAGGTCCAAGAATAGCTACCTCTCTTTCCTACAACCAACATAGGGGTGATCAACATAGCCTACTGTACAAAGCCTCATAAGGATCTGTCTGAGTAGTATCCTAAAAACTATTTTTGTAGGTGAATTCAACCAAGGGTATATGCCTCTCCCATGAGCCCTTGAAATCCAAGAAAAATGGTCACAACATTTCCTCAAGCACCTAAATCGTGCACTCTGAATAGCCATCTGTCTAGGGGTGGTATGTTATGATCAAAATCACTTATGTTCCAAACACCATCTATATCCATTTCCATAATCATAAAGTAAACTGGGAGTCCCTATCTAAAATTATAGTATGCAAGACCCTATGAATTCATACTATCTCACGGATATACAACCTCTCAATCACATCCACATTGAAGGTTTCCTTGATTGGAAGGAAATGTGAAACCTTCGTGATCCTTTCAACAACAACTCATAAGGAATAATTACCTCAAGGAAAACTTGGAAAACCCTTCATAAAATCCATCACGACATCATTCCATTCCCACTCGGGAATGGGTGGCAACTATAAAATTATGACTTGTCACTGGTGTTTTTCTTTCACCTACTGACAGGTGGAATACCTTGTGAAAGAACCAGCTACATCTCTTTTCATACCCAGCCACCAGTATTGGAGATGTAAATCCTTATATATTTTGGTGATTCCTAGATACACTTCCCAAGATTAGGTATGAAATCCTAGCATCATATCCTTTTTTATGTCTGAAGAAACCCATATGCGATCATGTGAATAGAGAATTTCATCCTCGCCTATGCTCCAACCAGGAGGAGGGTCCTCACCTATCACACTATCTTGTAGGACTAGGCCTTCTGATTCTAATAGATGCCTTATTCGAACTCTATATATAAGGTTAAAGGTAATAGCTGATTATGATATAAAACTATTCCCCTAACTATCTTGAACCTCCAAATGCATTTCAGAGAACAAAGCCATAAGTTTTCACTCACTACTGACTAGCTAAACTGCATGTATCTAATTACTCCTGCTTAGTGCATCATCCACTATATTGTATTTACCAGGAATATAGGCAAGCTTGAAATCAAAATACTATAGTTATTACACCCACCATTATTGTCTCAGTTTTAGATCACACTGTGTAAATATGCACTTGAGTCTTTTGTGGCTCATGTACACCACAAAATGCTCTCCTAATAAATAATGTCTCCAATAGTGAAATGCATGAACAACACCATCTAACTCAAGATCATGAATATGTGAATTCCTCTTGTGTGGCATTAATTATCAAGACCCATATGTCGCAAATCTATCCCCTATATAATAACTGATCCTGGACCGATACCTAATGAATCACAGTACATAGTGTAACTCCTACCTAGCTCTAGAAAAATCAGTATCGACGCTGAAGTAAATCTCCCTTTCAGATCCTGAAAGGATATCTCATAGTAATCTGACCATAAAAACTTCACACCCTTCTTATTCAAGACCTTAAGAATTGCTTCTAGGCATGATAAATCTAATATGAAATGCATGTAGTGACCAAATAACCCCAAAAAACTCCATACCACAAATACATTCTTATGATTCTCCCAAGAAACCACATCTCTCACCTTCTCTAGGTCAACTAATACTGCTTTCACTGAGATGATATAACCCAATAAGTTAATCTAATCCACTAAGAAGTATAACTTTTTGAGCATAGCATTTATCTAATGCTCTCTCGGTGTATTCAAAATGTTCCCAAGATGTTTTTCATGGACGTGTCTATTTTGAGAATACACCAAGATATCATCGATGAATACCACAACAAATAAATCAAGGTAAGGATGGAACACTCAATTCATCAGTGCCATAAATATTTCTAGCATGTTCATGATATCAAACAGAATAACCAAATACTTATATAGAAAATTCCTTCTAGGAAAATTTTTGAAATGTATGTCGGATGGTCTAACACACACCTAATGATAATCGGATCTCAAATTAATCTTTGATAAAACCCAAGATCCTTAGAGTTGATTAAATATATTATTTATCTGTGCTAGAGGACACCGTTTCTTAATCGTCTATTGGTTCAATTTTTGGTAATCCACACATAGCCTGAGAGTTTCATCCACCTTTTTGCAAAAAAGGAACAGCGAACCCTATGCAAAAGTAATGGATTAAATAAAACTATTTGCCTATAAATAATCTAGATTCTTCTTGATATCTTACATCTCAGTAGTAGACATTCTATAAATAGGAATGGATATAGTTGTAACTCCTAGAACTAGATCAATAAATAACTATACCTATTGTACTGGAGGTAATATTGAAAATTCATCCGAAAAAATGTCCCAGAAATGATCAACTTCTAGAGGGAAATCTTCATGATGTGTTCCTTGATCATCTAGATATAAACTCAAAATCTAGCATATTATCCTACCCATCCCATGGTTATCAGGTCCATCTCGGCTCTCCTAGACATTCCATTCACCCTTGTGAATAAACTCACCACCCCCTAGTGATGTGAAGGTCACCCTTTGGTAATAGAAATCAACAAAATCGTGAAAAGGAACCAACTAGTACATTCCAAGAATGATGTAAAAACCCATCATCTCAAGTATATAAAGATTACAAAAGAATCAAAACCCACCAAACTCAAGGGGGAACTTATTTCACTGATGTACATCCTCCGTTATAATTCCCAATGGGGTGTCAAGAATCATAAATCCATTATAAGTTTAAACACTAAGCCCAAGGCTCTCCAAAATGGGCACAGATATAAATTTATGAGAAGACCTTGTATCGAAAAGTGTAGAATCTAAAGTATAGGATACTAGAATAGTACCTATTATAGTGGAATTTCCAAGATCCTTCTTCTCAATGGTCTGTTGAACTGTGTATGTCTGACCTAAACTGTGGCCATATGATACTATCTGGCTACCCTGAGTAGATCCAATCTGTTATCACTGTAAAACTAGGGTCTGACTACCACATCCATGACTACCACCATTTTTTGATCAACTAGTTGTACACCATATCCCTAACTAATTATAATCTTCTGACCCTGCTCCTAAACATGGAGTCAGTGCAGACCCTCTCTCCCTAACTTCCATAGGAAACATTATATAGAAGTGTTGTAGATGGCCCATATTTCCATAGAATCAGAACTCAACTGGGTCCATTGTGCATTGTGTCCTTGTATTTCCTAACCTACGGCACTGGTAGCACCTCACCTACCTACATGAGTACATCTGACTATTAATTTCACTGTATGGAAGCCCTAGACGATGCTTCTTACTATCAGTCGATGCAATACCATATCAAGATGTTGAACCACCCTAGCTCGCATCTCTATCCTCTCTTAGGTTACGCTCTATGATAATATCCCCCTTCACTATTCTAGAAATAGTATTCAAATGAAATAAATTCACCTATGATCATATTTCATACCTGATACCATCCTCAAATTGACTATCTTTTGATAACTCATCACCATTAGAATAGGTACAAAGCACTGGATCTCAGTAAAATGGGATGATTAATCTATAACTGATATCACTCCCTGATCCAGGTGTAAGAACTCTTGGGCTCTATCATCCCTCAACATCTCGGAATAGAAATATTCATATAAGTCTATATGAAAATCCCTCTAATCCATCTCTCAATGATGATATGTCTGATTTATAACATCCCACCGCCTCTTGGTGGAATCACACAGCATATACATAGTGATATTTACCCTCTTCCCAAGAGGTTTCTCTATATGATCAAATATAGATAGCATGGACTCTATCCATGACTCTGTATCCTTTAGTCTACCATCCCCTAAAAACATGGGTGGATGATACTGTTAGAACTCATGCATTCACTATTCCATAGACAAGGTAGGTCGTGGTGCTCCCTGAATGGTCTACATAAAGTGCAAGAACCCCTCTTGAAATTATTCCTCAACACCTACATATAGTATAACTACTGGTGTCATAGTTTACACAACTAGAGGAGCCACTAGTATCCCAAGGCCCACCACCTACAGAGTTTGGTCATCACCACCTTCCTAGTGTACGACTAGAAAACATGATGGCGGCATACCTCTATAAATTCCAAGTGAATGCCTCATATCAATATTATTATCATGGGTCATAGCTCAAAAACACATACATTTAAATATAATAGGTACAAGCCTTCCCCTATAAGAAAACAACCCTATTCATGCTCCATGAGTCAATTCTAGGGGATATACAGATCATATATAAGCAAGATACACCACCTACTTCCCACTACTAAGGTCGGGTCTAGTTCAAGTTCTCTTCTTTAATAGTTTGCAGTTCCCAATTCATTTTCAATTGAATTCACATATTCAATTTATTTTGAATTCATACTAATTTTAAATTTATATCACATTTTATTTTTAAAAGGTTAAACTAATGGTTCACCAAATTATGATCCATGAATTTCTATACTCCTCAACAACCAAAGTCTAGAATCCATCTACTTCACACCATAACATGTTCCAAAATACCTATCACAATATAAATTATAGCTATCATGGAACCTATCACAACATCATGAAATAAGTAATTCATCATAATTGGAATGGCATAATGCATGCCATGTGATTTCTATAAAGTTCCTAAAATGATGCATGAGATGGAATACCCTCATCTCATCGGGTTGAAACAAAATAGAACTCGTAATCATATCAAAAATAACATCACAATTCAATTGAACCACCCAATGGTGGAATCAAATCAACTGTAATGGTCAAAACCTAGAAAAAATCAATTTAATTCAAAGAAATTTGGATTTTTCTTGTACGTGGGTTAGCTACGCGCAAGCATAGTTCAATACCAAACTCTAAATCCTTCTTATCTCTTTATATTTTCACCAAATAGTAAATGAAAATAAGAAATAATCCTATGATACTACTTTGTAATGTCCCAGACCCATATTCCACTCAACAATGCCCTGAGCTTGGTTGGCCGCATGGCCTCAAGCACATCTCCCCAAATACCAGAGGCTACCAACTATTAGCGAGGACCTAGGTGTGTAGGTGGGGAGAGTGTGCCCTTATCACTAGAGTTTTTCATAG
Organism: Viscum album; assembly: GCA_963277665.1. Taxonomy (NCBI): domain Eukaryota; kingdom Viridiplantae; phylum Streptophyta; class Magnoliopsida; order Santalales; family Viscaceae; genus Viscum; species Viscum album. Next base: position 1,664,186,913 of record OY728126.1, on the reverse strand, counting down.
TGTAATAACAATAATAGAAAAGTATCATAAGAAGTAAAATAATCAGACAATAGATCAACAACAGGAATAGATAACAAAGCTAAAAGGAATCTCATATAAAAAATGATGATACATGTCATGTCTCTAATAAAGTATCCAAATATATATATATAAGGTAGATGTACTATACATGGAACAAAATTAAAAAAATACAAAAACTATCCAGTAGAATAATGGGCCTCAGCTCGGTCCCATGCTCCCTAGCTCCAAAGAAACAATAAATAGCCTATATCTAGGGGTTTTCCCTTATCTATACCTATAATCATATAGTATTTTTGGGTACCCAAAGGTGGCCCAAACATGTTATGAGACATAATTATAGTAGGAAACGACCCAATTTCTATGTCATATAGTCATTGAATATATATATATATATATAACAACAATGTGTGGGAAAAATTAACAAGAATTAGAAATACTCAAAAGTAAATATCTTATAAGGTCTAGGTTCTCATTTATAATCAAGTTCATTTAAAGGGTAAATATCTGATTTAACAGTTAGGATTATGTTTTTTATAATAATTATCAATTAAAAATTCATTCCCATTTAAATGTTAAGTCTTGACACCTAACTCCTAGCCCGGCCTCTCCCATTATAACATGATCAAGGATGCCTAAAGAGGCCATCCATAAAGTATAAACAATACTAAATCCAAGCTTGTGATTTGGCTTTGTAGTCACATCATATAAAAAATTTCATTTTTTAATAAATTTATAACATAACCCCATCCCTGTAATTCATAAGTTGGAACCCAAGTATCACTCCATGTATGACACGAACCAACACCTAATATGCCATTCCATGTAGAGCCTCTCAAGAACCATGGTATCACTCCTGGTGTGGTATAACATCCCTGTCATTCGAGTCTGTCCTTAGCAGTGCACTAAGGGGGAGACCAAGTATCACCCAAGGAATATATGATCAATTCCCCTTTGAGTCCTTCCATTTAATTCTCATATGAATCCATGTATCACTCGGCATATAAGTCAATTCCTTAGAGTTTGTCCTTGGTAGTCTGCTTGGGAGTCCAAGTATCACTCTGGAATAAGAAAGGTTCAAGCCAATTGAGTCCATACATGGCATTATCATTTGAATCCATGCGTCACCCAAGGCATATATTCATTTAAACAATTAAAACCCGTCTAATAAAATTCATTTAAAATGGCATGGTTGACAGCAAGAAAAATTCATTTAAAACTCACCTCAAAAGGTGACACAAAGTATTGGCCAAGCTTAGAGGTCTTTCCTTCCAAATAATCACATGGTAAAATCATTATAAAAATATTATAATGCTTAAAAAACATATTAAATTGCATAGACTCTATTTAACTCACATGGTAATTTCAATATAATGAGAAATACGAGCTTAATTAAGAAGCTCAAGGGAAGATCCTTGGGTCATGGTCACACATCCCTTCCTTTAATCATTTCAATATATAATTCACCATTCATATTGAAATTCAATTAAAAAAACAATTCATAAACCAATTCATAAATTTTATTTACAATTAATTTAACAATTCACGTCCCAAGGTAAGAGAAAAAGGGTCACTGAAAGTGCGGCCGATTGTCGCCTATCGACCGTTCAAGGTTCCGGTGCTCTGCTAATGTGTATAGCAGCACTCGGGTCGAATCCTCGGCGATGATACTTTGTAGTAGTCGTTTGTTTTTAGTTGATTGTATTTTGATTAGGGGGGTTTGTTTGCAGAGCATAATTGAAATGATTTATGGATGATGTTTGATTTACCAAATTGATAAAGATTGGGGTGAGTTCATCATTAGGTTAGTTAAGATTGTGATATCCTCGAGCTTTGCTTTATATTGCATTTAAATTAACACCCATGTCACAAGATGATGTTGATTAGAATTCTTAAGTGTTAAGGCTTTAAACCAAGACTTAACTTAACTCAAGGTTATAATATCAATCAGATCTTATTTATGGTTGTGTATTTATGGTTCCAATAATCCATGGAAACCACATGTTAAACAAAACAAGTCATCAATCCATGACATGTTAAGTCCAACATACACAATGTTAATTCAAAGAATATTCATCGAGCAGAAGCTCTCAATCACTTAACATACCTAAATTATAACTCACCCCAATGAGAGATTTACTCATCCATTTGGGTGATTAATAATCTGTTTATAATGATTATGATTATAAATTAATAAGATAAGAAAAAGAAAGGGATAAGAAAAGAGTGGTACGTCGACACACACACACGAACAATGATGATAATTAAAAACGAACTTTCGATTGAATGAGGAAGCTAAAGAAGGGAAGGGGATTGAACTGAATTTAAACTATTTTAAGAAAATTAATATTAAAATACATAAGTTGTAAGAGAATAAGAGATATGAAGAAGTAACTTGCATTAAAACAGAATTACAAAGAAAGAGAATTACAAGATTACAAAAATGAAGAACACAAAAGTAAGTGAAAAGAAAGAGAGGAGGAAAGGTCTCTCAAGTGTAAACTTGAGTATGGAAGGTCCTCCCAAGCCTTTGGCAAAGCTTTGGTCATGCCAATATGATCTCCTCTCTTCTGAAATGCCAACCCCTCTCAAGGAGAGAAGGGGAGAGTATTTATAGCCCAAGGAGTGGACTGTTTGCATTCCCAATCTGTCCCTCCACTTGCATCGCCAATTTGGAAATTTAGACAGACGAATCTTAAAATATCTTCTTCTTCAAAGTTGTAGACAATAATGTTGTCCGACTACTCTAAAATTTTGGAGTCATTTAGACGTAAGGATAAAACGTTATGGCCGGTTGCAGAAACAAACTTAAACTGTCCATTTCAATCCAGTCTTTTTGAAGTCCATAATGTGAAAGGATTTTTGAATATTAAGATGCCTTCAAATCCGAATGGTTTCTTCAACAAAGTCGGCCGCCTACATCTCCTATATCACACTGAAAAATCTCAGCTCGCTTGGATGATTACATCAGAAGATATGTCATGCATACTATACTGATTTTCATTCTCGGCCAGAATGGTGGGCTGGACTTCAAAGATTTATTTGGGCCCCTTGTACTTGGATTTGGGCCATGAAATTTTTATCCAAGATGACATGTAGTGTCCCCCGAATTATGGTGGAGAGTTAAGGTTTTTGGATATATGTATGGAGCCCAGTAAATAAATCTTCAAGGCTGGTCCAGTTTGTTCACAGATTCTTTGGTCTTGTTTGTGAGGACCATATGACCCTTCAAATGGCAGAATTGGATCATGGTGCCTTCTAATGAAATGTTGTATATTGAAAGTAGAATCCTAAAAAACAAGAACCACACAATTTGGATCAGTATAGTGATAGTTATAATTAAAACATTAAACTGACTCAATTTGACTACTTCTAAAAATGCTCAAATATTATACTTAAAATTAAAACATTAATATTTCACACAAATTATGCACATTTCATATAAAATAAGTAAAGGGGGAATATAATAAGTCATGAAAATATTAATAACATCAACTCCCCCACACTTAGATTTGTGCGTGTCCTCATGTGCAACAAATATAAAAACATGACAAAATCATTTTCACTCACCAACAAATATTAAAATTTTGTTTTCTCCAATCAGGGGAGGTTTAGACTATTTCACTCATCCATATTGAATTCCATCACAAATTTGGTTCACAATAATGCATCAGAAACAATTCATTTTTTCATGTTCAAGGTTTGAATTAGAAAATGTAGGCACTCAAAACTTACTCCTCTCAAGATGATAAAAATGTATTTTAGGAGGTTTACTCATTCACCAACAAAAAGTGAAAATCAAGAGTTTGTAAGAGCTCTCAGCTTCCATTCCCAAATCTAATGTGTACAAGAATCAACAGGTCTTTTAAGGGGTTTTTCAGTGGCTATGGGACGGTAGGTATATAATGTCCAAAGGAAAAGAGGGGTTAAAAACACCAACATGGAAAAATCAATGCACATTTTTTTTTGAAATTTGATTTGAAAGGAAATAGAAACACATATTTACAAGGGCATGAATGTGTGATGAATGAAAAGTGAGGGAGATAGAAAATGGAATAGGTTGAGATGATGGAATATGTACAACATGGAAGACTTCCAATAATGGCACAATACAAGATGATTCAAGTGTTCTTTTTTTTCCCTTTTTGCTCTTTTTTTTCGAAAGTTGTGCTTGAAACAGGTCTCACAGTCATCTCCCAACCCATGCTTGATCTCCACATGGAACTAATTTATAACACGAACAAAGGTTGATGATGAATGATTTTTGACCCACCCAAGACACAACTCATTCCTTTTTTTATTTTTTTCATTTTTTTTTATATAATTTTTTTTCATTTTTTTTTAACACTTTTCAATGACTTTTGTACAAATGACAATTACACATATACACCCCAAAGCTCACAGAATTAAAACCTCTCCCCCACACTTGAATGGAATCTTGCCCTCAAGCATATGATGACACATTGGAAATCAATGAAAGTACGCCCAAAAATGAAGTCTATTCCCCCCACACTTAAATTTCAATAAATTGTACAATGAAAATCCATGAAGATGTTGGGTGGGACAAGGTATTAGGCTTGTAATGTGGCTATCAAAATAAAGGTTTTCATAGGCTCAAAGGGGCTTTCAAAAGTAGGATCAATGTAAGGGTAACGGGAGGCTATTTGGCTATTCTGATTCTCATGTGGCTTAGAAAATGCCTCTATCATATTAATGCACACAAAAGATGGAAATTCAGCTCGAAGGTCAACAAACTCAAGACTCACAATCAGTGGTGAAGACACACAATGAAAAAGATGGCCATAGATGACCTTGGCATGAAGGCTAATGTTATTCCTCACGGTAGGGGAGAATCATTTTCCACCAAAAATTGTTCATTCAAAATGTTTGTTATTGACACAAAATTGTTTACCCAAGTTTGAGATAAAAATTCAATATATTTGAGTTTAAAACAAGCCTTTTGACTCCCCAAAATGGTTGGAAAAAATTTCAATATTGGATGATGAGTAATTATGACACCCCTTTTTTTCAATTTTAATTTGTTTTTAATTATTTTTTTTAATTTTTTTTATTTTTAATGACAGATCCACACAAAAGAGAAAATAGAAAAAAAGTTGTGGAAGAATGTTGTAAAAAAATGAGAGGGAGAGAGGAAGAAGAAGAAATATAGAGAAGAAGAGAGGGAAGAGAGATTGAGGAGAGATAGAGTTAAAGGGAAAGAGGTGCCCCCTGGTTTGGATTTGGCGGGTCTCCATCCAGTGGTGGTTCTATTGAAGTGGATGGGGTTTCGATGGAAGTCGACGTGGTTCCTGGATTGTGAGACCTCTCATGGTGATGCTTTAACCGGTGTCCATTTACCGTGAATGTTCTTTTTGAAGAAGGGTCTTGGACTTGCACTGCACCAAATGGGTAAACGTTAGTAATAACAAAAGGACCTTCCCAACGAGAATTAAGCTTACCTGGGTGAAGTCGAAATCGAGAATTGAAGAGCATTACCTTTTCACCTTCATGAAATACCTTTCGAAGAATGTTCTTGTCATGGAGTGACTTTGCCTTTTCTTTGTAGAGAATGGAGTTCTCATACGAATCGAGTCGAAGCTCCTCCAATTCAGTCAACTGCAACAATCTTTCTTCACCAGATTTTTCACAATCAAAATTACAAGTTTTGACAGCCCCAAATGACTTATGTTGGATTTCAACTGGTAAATGACAGGCTTTACCAAAAACTATCCTAAATGGAGACATCCCAATGGGTGTCTTATAGGCTGTTCGATACGCCCAAAGTGCTTCACCAAGTCTATCGGGCCAGTCTTTTCTTGTGGGCTTAACAATTCTTTCAAGCACTCTTTTCACTTTTCTGTTAGAAAGTTCAGCCATTCCATTTGTTTGAGGGTGATATGTAGTGGATTTTTTATGTACAACCCCATTCTTTTTCAAAAGTGACTCCATGGTTCTATTACAGAAATGAGTTCCTAAGTCACTTATCAAAGCACGTGGTGTTCCGAATCGATGGAAGATATGGGTTTTGAGGGACTCACTCACAGTTTGAGCATCATCTTTCCTAGTGGGTTTGGCCTCGACCCACCTAGAAACATAATCGACCGCAAGAAGAATGTATGAGAATCCATTGGAAGGGGGAAATGGTCCCATGAAATCGATGCCCCAAACATCGAAAAGCTCACAGAAGATTAATGGCTTTTGAGGCATTTCGTTTCTTTTGGAAATTGTGCCAAACTTTTGGCAAGTGGGACATGATTGACAGAACTCGTGTGAGTCCTTGAAGAGTGAAGGCCAAAAGAATCCAGAATCTAGGACCTTTCGAGAAGTCCTTTGTGGTCCAAAGTGGCCACCTCCAGGCATTGAGTGGCAGAATTCCAAGATGGAGGATTGTTCAGTTTCATCAACACATCTCCTAATTACCATGTCAGCCCCAGTTTTCCAAATTTTATTATCTTCCCAAAAATAATGCTTTGAATCACTTCTCATCTTTTCTTTTTGTTCTTTTGAAAAATATTCAGGGAAAACACCAGAAACCAAGTAATTGACAATTGGGGCATACCATGGTAACTTTGGAGTGAGAGATGAGAGGTGTTCAATTGGAAATTAAGGATCAATTATTTCAGAATGAGAAGAATTAGAAATTCTACTCAGGTGATCAGCTACAGGGTTTTCTTTTCCAGGTTTATCTTTTATCACGAGGCCAAACTCTTGGAGCATTAAAATCCATCTTATTATCCTTGGTTTGGAATCACTTTTCTTAAGTAAGAACTTTAATGCTGAGTGGTCCATGAAGATGATGATTTTGGCACCTAAGAGATAGGGCTGGAATTTATCCAAGGCAAAAACCACAGCTAAAAGTTCTTTTTCATTCACAGTGTAGTGTGATTGAGTTTCGTCCAATGTTTTTGAGGCATAAAAGATGACATGAGGAATGTTTTCTCTTCTTTGACCAAGAACAGCCCCAATGGCCCTATCAGAAGCATCACACATCAATTCAAATGGTAAGGACCAATCTGGGGGTTGGATTATTGGAGCAGATGTGAGAGCAGATTTGAGTTCAATGAAGGCTCTCTTGCAAGCCTCATCAAAATTGAATGTGACATCATTTTGAAGTAAACGATTGAGTGGGAGGGAAATCTTGCTGAAGTTCTGAATGAATCGCCGATAGAAACCGGCATGACCAAGGAAGGACCGAATGTCTCGAACTGATTTGGGTTCAGGAAGTGATTGGATCACCTCAATTTTGGCTGGATCAACTTGGATACCCTCTTGAGAAATTATGTGCCCTAGAACAATCCCATTTGAAACCATGAAGTGACATTTTTCAAAATTCAGCACAAGGTTGCACTTGACACACTTTTGAACGACCAAAGAGAGTGAATGTAAGCAAGATTCAAATGACTCGCCATAAATGGTAAAGTCATCCATGAAGACCTCCATGAAATTCTCAATGAATTCAGAAAAGATACTCATCATACACCGCTGGAATGTTGCAGGAGCATTACAAAGGCCAAAAGGCATTCGCCTATAGGCATAGGTTCCAAAGGGGAAAGTGAATGTGGTCTTTTCTTGGTCTTGAGGTGCGATTGGAATTTGTAAGTAGCCGTTGTAACCATCAAGAAAGCAATAGTGTGACTTTCCGGCCAATCTCTCAAGCATTTGGTCAAGTAAAGGAAGTGGGTAGTGATCTTTTCGTGTTTCAGCATTCAATTTGCGATAATCGATGCACACACGCCATTTGTTTTTCACTCGAGTTGTGACCACTTCTCCATGTTCATTTCTGACAACTGTTATCCCTCCCTTCTTAGGAACAACTTGAATTGGACTAACTCATTCACTATCAGAAATTGGGTAGATAATACCAGCTTGAAGAAGCTTGGTAATCTCTTCCCTAACTACCTCAAGTATGAGTGGATTGAGTCTTCTTTGAGGTTGCCTAATTGGTTTGGATGATTCCTCTAGATGGATGTGATGCATGCAAAGGGCAGGGTTGATTCCTGGAATATCCTCTAGGGTCCAACCTAAGGCATTTTTGTTTTCCTCTAACACTTGAACAAGTTGGGACTCCTCAGTTTCAGAAAGTGAAGTAGAGATAATGACAGGGTAGGAGGGATCATGGAAAAGGAATGCATACTTGATGTGTGAAGGAAGTAGTTTTAGATCAGTTTTAGCCTTGATTTGAGAGCTAGACAAGTTAGGAGTAGGAGAAGGGATTCCAGATGAGTTTGGATCATTTTCCTCAACACTGTCCAAGGTGGAGCAGTAGAGATCAGAGTTGATGTGGGATTCAAGAGAGTTTTCAAGTTCCTCCAGATTTATGGAGTCTATGAATGAGAGGTCCACATCAACGGCGCCATTTTAAAGTGCGGCCGATTGTCGCATATCGACCGTTCAAGGTTCCGGTGCTCTGCTAATGTGTATAGCAGCACTCGGGTCGAATCCTCGGCGATGATACTTTGTAGTAGTCATTTGTTTTTAGTTGATTGTATTTTGATTAGGGGGGTTTATTTGCAGAGCATAATTGAAATGATTTATGGATGATGTTTGATTTACCAAATTGATAAATATTGGGGTGAGTTCATCATTAGGTTAGTTAAGCTTGTGATATCCTCGAGCTTTTCTTTATATTGCATTTAAATTAACACTCATGTCACAAGATGATGTTGATTAGAATTCTTAAGTGTTAAGGCTTTAAAAAAAGACTTAACTTAACTTAAGGTTATAATCTCAATCAGATCTTATTTATGGTTGTGTATTTATGGTTCCAATAATCCATGGAAACCACATGTTAAACAAAACAAGTCATCAATCCATGACATGTTAAGTCCAACATACACAATGTTAATTCAAAGAATATTCATCGAGCAGAAGCTCTCAATCACTTAACATACCTAAATTATAACTCACCCCAATGAGAGATTTACTCAGCCATTTGGGTGATTAATAATCTAGTTATAATGATTATGATTATAAATTAATAAGAGAAGAAAAATAAAGGGATAAGAAAAGAGTGGTACGTCGACACACACACACGAACAATGATGATAATTAAAAACGAACTTTCGATTGAATGAGGAAGCTAAAGAAGGGAAGGGGATTGAACTGAATTTAAACTATTTTAAGAACATTAATATTAAAATACAGAAGGTGGAAGAGAATAAGAGATATGAAGAAGTAACTTGCATTAAAACAGAATTACAAAGAAAGAGAATTACAAGATTACAAAAATGAAGAACACAAAAGTAAGTGAAAAGAAAGAGAGGAGGAAAGGTCTATCAAGTGTAAACTTGAGTATGGAAGGTCCTCCCAAGCCTTTGGAAAAGATTTGGTCGTGCCAATATGATCTCCTCTCTTCTGAAATTCCAACCCCTCTCAAGGAGAGAAGGGGAGAGTATTTATAGCCCAAGGAGTGGACAGTTTGCATTCCCAATCTGTCCCTCCACTTCCATCGCCAATTTGGCAATTTAGACAGACGACTCTTCAAATATCTCCTTCTTCAGAGTTGTAGAAAATAATGTTTTCCGACTACTCTCAAAATTTTGAGTCATTTGGACATAAGGATAAAAAGTTATGGCCGGTTGCATAAACAAACTTAAACTGTCCATTTCAATCCAGTCTTTTTGAAGTCCATAATGTGAAAGGGTTTTTTAATATTAAGATGCCTTCAAATCCGAATGGTTTCTTCAACAATGTCGGCCGATTATATCGCCTCTTTCACACTGCAAAATCTCAGCTCTCTTGGATGATTACATCAGGAGATATGTCATGCATACTATACTGATTTTCATTCTCGGCCAGAATGGTGGGCTGGACTTAAAAGATTTATTTGGGCCCCTTGTACTTGGATTTGGGCCATGAAATTTTTATCCAAGATGACATGTAGTGTCCCGCGAATTATGGTGGAGATTTAAGGTTTTTGGATATCTGTATTGAGCCCAGTAAATAAATCTTCAAGGCTGGTCCAGTTTGTTCACAGATTCTTTGGTCTTGTTTGTGAGGACCATATGACCCTTCAAATGGCAGAATTGGATCATGGTGCCTTCTAATGAAATGTTTTATATTGAAAGGAGAATCCTAAAAAACAATAACCACACAATTTGGATCAGTATAGTGATAGTTATAATTAAAACATTAAACTGACTCAATTTGACTACTTCTAAAAATGCTCAAATATTATACTTAAAATTAAAACATTAATATTTCACACAAATTATGCACATTTCATATAAAATGAGTAAAGGGGGAATATAATAAGTCATGAAAATATTAATTACATCAACTCCCCCACACTTAGATTTGCACGTGTCCTCATGTGCAACAAATATAAAAACATGACAAAATCATTTTCACTCACCAACAAATATTAAAATTTTGTTTTCTCCAATCAGGGGAGGTTTAGACTATTTCACTCATCCATATTGAATTCCATCACAAATTTTGTTCACAATAATGCATCAGAAACAATTCATTTTTTCATGTTCAAGGTTTGAATTAGAAAATGTAGGCACTCAAAACTTACTCCTCTCAAGATGATAAAAATGTATTTTAGGAGGTTCACTCATTCACCAACAAAAAGTGAAAATCAAGAGTTTGTAAGAGCTCTCAGCTTCCATTCCCAAATCTAATGTGTACAAGAATCAAGAGGTATTTTAAGGGGTTTTTCAGTGGCTATGAGACGGTAGGTATATAATGTCCAAAGGAAAAGAGGGGTTAAAAACACCAACATGGAAAAATCAATGCACATTTTTTTTTTGAAATTTGATTTGAAAGGAAATAGAAACACATATTTACAAGGGCATGAATGTGTGATGAATGAAAAGTGAGGGAGATAGAAAATGGAATAGGTTGAGATGATGGAATATGTACAACATGGAAGACTTCCAATAATGGAACAATACAAGATGATTCAAGTGTTCTTTTTTTTTCTCTTTTTGCTCTTTTTTTTTCGAAAGTTGTGCTTGAAACAGGTCTCACAGTCATCTCCCAACCCATGCTTGATCTCCACATGGAACTAATTTATAACACGAACAAAGGTTGATGATGAATGATTTTTGACCCACCCAAGACACAACTCATTCCTTTTTTTTATTTTTTTCATTTTTTTTTATATAATTTTTTTTCATTTTTTTTAACACTTTTCAATAACTTTTGTACAAATGACAATTACACATATACACCCCAAAGCTCACAGAATTACAACCTCTCCTCCACACTTGAATGTAATCTTGCCCTCAAGCATATGATGACACATTGGAAATCAATGAAAGTACGCCCAAAAATGAAGTCTATTCCCCCCACACTTAAAGTTCAATAAATTGTACAATGAAAATCCATGAAGATGTTGGGTGGGACAAGGTATTAGGCTTGTAATGTGGCTATCAAAATAAAGGTTTTCATAGGCTCAAAGGGGCTTTCAAAATTAGGATCAATGTAAGGGTAACGGGAGGCTATTTGGCTATTCTGATTCTCATGTGGCTTAGAAAATGCCTCTATCATATTAATGCAAACAAAAGATGGAAATTCAGCTCGAAGGTCCACAAACTCAAGACTCACAATCAGTGGTGAAGACACACAATGAAAAAGATGGCCATATATGACCTTGGCATGAAGGCTAATGTTATTCCTCACGGTAGGGGAGAATCATTTTCCACCAAAAATTGTTCATTCAAAATGTTTGTTATTGACACAAAATTGTTTACCCAAGTTTGAGATAAAAATTCAATATATTTGAGTTTAAAACAAGCCTTTTGACTCCCCAAAATGGTTGGAAAAAATTTCAATATTGGATGATGAGTAATTATGACACCCCTTTTTTTCAATTTTAATTTGTTTTTAATTATTTTTTTTAATTTTTTTTATTTTTAATGACAGATCCACACAAAAGAGAAAATAGAAAAAAAGTTGTGGAAGAATGTTGTAAAAAAATGAGAGGGAGAGAGGAAGAAGAAGAAATAGAGAGAAGAATAGAGGGAAGAGAGATTGAGGAGAGATAGAGTTAAAGGGAAAGAGGTGCCCCCTGGTTTGGATTTGGCGGGTCTCCATCCAGTGGTGGTTCTATTGAAGTGGATGGGGTTTCGATGGAAGTCGACGTGGTTCCTGGATTGTGAGACCTCTCATGGTGATGCTTTAACCGGTGTCCATTTACCGTGAATGTTCTTTTTGAAGAAGGGTCTTGGACTTGCACTGCACCAAATGGGTAAACGTTAGTAATAACAAAAGGACCTTCCCAACGAGAATTAAGCTTACCTGGGTGAAGTCGAAATCGAGAATTGAAGAGCATTACCTTTTCACCTTCATGAAATACCTTTCGAAGAATGTTCTTGTCATGGAGTGACTTTGCCTTTTCTTTGTAGAGAATGGAGTTCTCATACGAATCGAGTCGAAGCTCCTCCAATTCAGTCAACTGCAACAATCTTTCTTCACCAGATTTTTCACAATCAAAATTACAAGTTTTGACAGCCCAAAATGACTTATGTTGGATTTCAACTGGTAAATGATAGGCTTTACCAAAAACTAGCCTAAATGGAGACATCCCAATGGGTGTCTTATAGGCTGTTCGATACGCCCAAAGTGCTTCACCAAGACTATCGGGCCAGTCTTTTCTTGTGGGATTAACAATTCTTTCAAGCACTCTTTTCACTTCTCTGTTAGAAAGTTCAGCCATTCCATTTGTTTGAGGGTGATATGTAGTGGATGTTTTATGTACAACCCCATTCTTTTTCAAAAGTGACTCCATGGTTCTATTACAGAAATGAGTTCCTAAGTCACTTATCAAAGCACGTGGTGTTCCGAATCGATGGAAGATATGGGTTTTGAGGAACTCACTCACAGTTTGAGCATCATCTTTCCTAGTGGGTTTGGCCTCGACCCACCTAGAAACATAATCGACCGCAAGAAGAATGTATGAGAATCCATTGGAAGGGGGAAATGGTCCCATGAAATCGATGCCCCAAACATCGAAAAGCTCACAGAAGATTAATGGCTTTTGAGGCATTTCGTTTCTTTTGGAAATTGTGCCAAACTTTTGGCAAGTGGGATATGATTGACAGAACTCGTGTGAGTCCTTGAAGAGTGAAGGCCAAAAGAATCCAGAATCTAGGACCTTTCGAGAAGTCCTTTGTGGTCCAAAGTGGCCACCTCCAGGCATTGAGTGGCAGAATTCCAAGATGGAGGATTGTTCAGTTTCATCAACACATCTCCTAATTACCATGTCAGCCCCAGTTTTCCAAATTTTATTATCTTCCCAAAAATAATGCTTTGAATCACTTCTCATCTTTTCTTTTTGTTATTTTGAAAAATATTCAGGGAAAACACCAGAAACCAAGTAATTGACAATTGGGGCATACCATGGTAACTTTGGAGTGAGAGATGAGAGGTGTTCAATTGGAAATTCAGGATCAATTATTTCAGAATGAGAAGAATTAGAAATTCTACTCAGGTGATCAGCTACAGGGTTTTCTTTTCCAGGTTTATCTTTTATCACGAGGTCAAACTCTTGGAGCATTAAAATCCATCTTATTATCCTCGGTTTGGAATCACTTTTCTTAAGTAAGAACTTTAATGCTGAGTGGTCCATGAAGATGATGATTTTGGCACCTAAGAGATAGGGCTGGAATTTATCCAAGGCAAAAACCACAGCTAAAGGTTCTTTTTCAGTCACAGTGTAGTGTGATTGAGTTTCGTCCAATGTTTTTGAGGCATAAAAGATGACATGAGGAATTTTTTTCTCTTCTTTGACCAAGAACAGCCCCAATGGCCCTATCAGAAGCATCACACATCAATTCAAATGGTAAGGACCAATCTGGGGGTTGGATTATTGGAGCAGATGTGAGAGCAGATTTGAGTTCAATGAAGGCTCTCTTGCAAGCCTCATCAAAATTGAATGTGACATCATTTTGAAGTAAACGATTGAGTGGGGGGGAAATCTTGCTGAAGTTCTGAATGAATCGCCGATAGAAACCGGCATGACCAAGGAAGGACCGAATGTCTCAAACTGATTTGGGTTCAGGAAGTGATTGGATCACCTCAATTTTGGCTGGATCAACTTGGATACCCTCTTGAGAAATTATGTGCCCTAGAACAATCCCATTTGAAACCATGAAGTGACATTTTTCAAAATTCAGCACAAGGTTGCACTTGACACACTTTTGAAGGACCAAAGAGAGTGAATGTAAGAAAGATTCAAATGACTCGCCATAAATGGTAAAGTCATCCATGAAGACCTCCATGAAATTCTCAAAGAATTCAGAAAAGATACTCATCATACACCGCTGGAATGTTGCAGGAGCATTACAAAGGCCAAAAGGCATTCGCCTATAGGCATAGGTTCCAAAGGGGCAAGTGAATGTGGTCTTTTCTTGGTCTTGAGGTGCGATTGGAATTTGGAAGTAGCCGTTTTAACCATCAAGAAAGCAATAGTGTGACTTTCCGTCCAATCTCTCAAGCATTTGGTCAAGGAAAGGAAGTGGGTAGTGATCTTTTCGTGTTTCAGCATTCAATTTGCGATAATCGATGCACACACGCCATTTGTTTTTCACTCGAGTTGTGACCACTTCTCCATGTTCATTTGTGACAACTGTTATCCCTCCCTTCTTAGGAACGACTTGAATTGGACTAACCCATTCACTATCAGAAATTGGGTAGATAATACCAGCTTGAAGAAGCTTGATAATCTCTTCCGTAACTACCTCAAGTATGAGTGGATTGAGTCTTCTTTGAGGTTGCCTAATTGGTTTGGATGATTCCTCTAGATGGATGTGATGCATGAAAAGGGCAGGGTTGATTCCTGGAATATCCTCTAGGGTCCAACCTAAGGCATTTTTGTTTTCCTCTAACACTTGAACAAGTTGGGACTCCTCAGTTTCAGAAAGTGAAGTAGAGATAATGACAGGGTAGGAGGGATCATGGAAAAGGAATGCATACTTGATGTGTGAAGGAAGTGGTTTTAGATCAGTTTCAGCCTTGATTTGAGAGCTAGACAAGTTAGGAGTAGGAGAATGGATTCCAGATGAGTTTGGATCATTTTCCTCAACACTGTCCAAGGTGGAGCAGTAGAGATCAGAGTTGATGTGGGATTCAAGAGAGTTTTCAAGTTCCTCCAGATTGATGGAGTCTATGAATGAGAGGTCCACATCAACGGCGCCATTTGAAAGTGCGGCCGATTGTCGCCTATCAACCGTTCAAGGTTCCGGTGCTCTGCTAATGTGTATAGCAGCACTCGGGTCGAATCCTCGGTGATGATACTTTGTAGTAGTCGTTTGTTTTTAGTTGATTGTATTTTGATTAGGGGGGGTTGTTTGCAGAGCATAATTGAAATGATTTATGGATGATGTTTGATTTACCAAATTGATAAAGATTGGGGTGAGTTCATCATTAGGTTAGTTAAGCTTGTGATATCCTCGAGCTTTGCTTTATATTGCATTTAAATTAACACTCATGTCACAAGATGATGTTGATTAGAATTATTAAGTGTTAAGGATTTAAACCAAGACTTAACTTAACTTAAGGTTATAATCTCAATCAGATCTTATTTATGGTTGTGTATTTATGGTTCCAATAATCCATGGAAACCACATGTTAAACAAAACAAGTCATTAATCCATGACATGTTAAGTCCAACATACACAATGTTAATTCAAAGAATATTCATCGAGCAGAAGCTCTCAATCACTTAACATACCTAAATTATAACTCACCCCAATGAGAGATTTACTCAGCCATTTGGGTGATTAATAATCTGGTTATAATTATTATTATTATAAATTAATAAGAGAAGAAAAATAAAGGGATAAGAAAAGAGTGGTACGTCGACACACACACACGAACAATGATGATAATTAAAAACGAACTTTCGATTGAATGAGGAAGCTAAAGAAGGGAAGGGGATTGAACTGAATTTAAACTATTTTAAGAACATTAATATTAAAATACAGAAGGTGGAAGAGAATAAGAGATATGAAGAAGTAACTTGCATTAAAACAGAATTACAAAGAAAGAGAATTACAAGATTACAAAAATGAAGAACACAAAAGTAAGTGAAAAGAAAGAGAGGAGGAAAGGTCTCTCAAGTGTAAACTTGAGTATGGAAGGTCCTCCCAAGCCTTTGTCAAAGCTTTGGTCGTGCCAATATGATCTCCTCTCTTCTTAAATGCCAACCCCTCTCAAGGAGAGAAGGGGAGAGTATTTATAGCCCAAGGAGTGGACTGTTTGCATTCCCAATCTGTCCCTCCACTTTCATCGCCAATTTGGCAATTTATAGAGACGAATATTCAAATATCTCCTTCTTCAAAGTTGTAGACAATAATGTTTTCCGACTACTCTCAAAATTTTGAGTCATTTGGACATAAGGATAAGAAGTTATGGCCGGTTGCATAAACAAACTTAAACTGTCCATTTCAATCCAGTCTTTTTGAAGTCCATAATGTGAAAGGGTTTTTTCATATTAAGATGCCTTTAAATCCGAATGGTTTCTTCAAAAAAGTCGTCCACCTATATCTCCTCTTTCACACTGCAAAATCTCAGCTCTCTTGGATGATTACATCAGGAGATATGTCATGCATACTATACTGATTTTCATTCTCGGCCAGAATGGTGGGCTGGACTTCAAAGATTTATTTGGGCCCCTTGTACTTGGATTTGGGCCATGAAATTTTTATCCAAGATGACATGTGGTGTCCCCCGAATTATGGTGGAGAGTTAAGGTTTTTGGATATCTTTATTGAGCCCAGTAAATAAATCTTCAAGGCTGGTCCAGTTTGTTCACAGATTCTTTGGTCTTGTTTGTGAGGACCATATGACCCTTCAAATGGCAGAATTGGATCATGGTGCCTTATAATGAAATGTTGTATATTGAAAGGAGAATCCTAAAAAACAAGAACCACACAATTTGGATCAGTATAGTGATAGTTATAATTAAAACATTAAACTGACTCAATTTGACTACTTCTAAAAATGCTCAAATATTATACTTAAAATTAAAACATTAATATTTCACACAAATTATGCACATTTCATATAAAATAAGTAAAGGGGGAATATAATAAGTCATGAAAATATTAATAACATCAACTCCCCCACACTTAGATTTGCGCGTGTCCTCATGTGCAACAAATATAAAAACATGACAAAATCATTTTCACTCACCAACAAATATTAAAATTTTGTTTTCTCCAATCAGGGGAGGTTTAGACTATTTCACTCATCCATATTGAATTCCATCACAAATTTGGTTCACAATAATGCATCAGAAACAATTCATTTTTTCATGTTCAAGGTTTGAATTAGAAAATGTAGGCACTCAAAACTTACTCCTCTCAAGATGATAAAAATGTATTTTAGGAGGTTCACTCATTCACCAACAAAAAGTGAAAATCAAGAGTTTGTAAGAGCTCTCAGCTTCCATTCCCAAATCTAATGTGTACAAGAATCAAGAGGTCTTTTAAGGGGTTTTTCAGTGGCTATGGGACGGTAGGTATATAATGTCCAAAGGAAAAGAGGGGTTAAAAACACCAACATGGAAAAATCAATGCACATTTTTTTTTGAAATTTGATTTGAAAGGAAATAGAAACACATATTTACAAGGGCATGAATGTGTGATGAATGAAAAGTGAGGGAGATAGAAAATGGAATAGTTTGAGATGATGGAATATGTACAACATGGAAGACTTCCAATAATGGCACAATACAAGATGATTCAAGTGTTCTTTTTGTTTCTCTTTTTGCTCTTTTTTTTTCGAAAGTTGTGCTTGAAACAGGTCTCACAGTCATCTCCCAACCCATGCTTGATCTCCACATGGAACTAATTTATAACACGAACAAAGGTTGATGATGAATGATTTTTGACCCACCCAAGACACAACTCATTCCTTTTTTTTATTTTTTTCATTTTTTTTTATATAATTTTTTTTCATTTTTTTTTGAACACTTTTCAATGACTTTTGTACAAATGAAAATTACACATATACACCCCAAAGCTCACAGAATTACAACCTCTCCCCCACACTTGAATGGAATCTTGCCCTCAAGCATATGATGACACATTGGAAATCAATGAAAGTACGCCCAAAAATGAAGTCTATTCCCCCCACACTTAAATTTCAATAAATTGTACAATGAAAATCCATGAAGATGTTGGGTGGGACAAGGTATTAGGCTTGTAATGTGGCTATCAAAATAAAGGTTTTCATAGGCTCAAAGGGGCTTTCAAAAGTAGGATCAATGTAAGGGTAATGGGAGGCTATTTGGCTATTCTGATTCTCATGTGCTTAGAAAATGCCTCTATCATATTAATGCACACAAAAGATGGAAATTCAGCTCGAAGGTCCACAAACTCAAGACTCACAATCAGTGGTGAAGACACACAATGAAAAAGATGGCCATAGATGACCTTGGAATGAAGGCTAATGTTATTCCTCACGGTAGGGGAGAATCATTTTCCACCAAAAATTGTTCATTCAAAATGTTTGTTATTGACACAAAATTGTTTACCCAAGTTTGAGATAAAAATTCAATATATTTGAGTTTAAAACAAGCCTTTTGACTCCCCAAAATGGTTGAAAAAATTTTCAATATTGGATGATGAGTAATTATGACACCCCTTTTTTTCAATTTTCATTTGTTTTTAATTATTTTTTTTAATTTTTTTTATTTTTAATGACAGATCCACACAAAAGAGAAAATAGAAAAAAAGTTGTGGAAGAATGTTGTAAAAAAAATGAGAGGGAGAGAGGAAGAAGAAGAAATAGAGAGAAGAAGAGAGGGAAGAGAGATTGAGGAGAGATAGAGTTAAAGGGAAAGAGGTGCCCCCTGGTTTGGATTTGGCGGGTCTCCATCCAGTGGTGGTTCTATTGAAGTGGATGGGGTTTCGATGGAAGTCGACGTGGTTCCTGGATTGTGAGACCTCTCATGGTGATGCTTTAACCGGTTTCCATTTACCGTGAATGTTCTTTTTGAAGAAGGGTCTTGGACTTGCACTGCACCAAATGGGTAAACGTTAGTAATAACAAAAGGACCTTCCCAACGAGAATTAAGCTTACCTGGGTGAAGTCGAAATCGAGAATTGAAGAGCATTACCTTTTCACCTTCATGAAATACCTTTCGAAGAATGTTCTTATCATGGAGTGACTTTGCATTTTCTTTGTAGAGAATGGAGTTCTCATACGAATCGAGTCAAAGCTCCTCCAATTCAGTCAACTGCAACAATCTTTCTTCACAAGATTTTTCACAATCAAAATTACAAGTTTTGACAGCCCAAAATGACTTATGTTGGATTTCAACTGGTAAATGACAGGCTTTACCAAAAACTAGCCTAAATGGAGACATCCCAATGGGTGTCTTATAGGCTGTTCGATACGCCCAAAGTGCTTCACCAAGTCTATCGGGCCAGTCTTTTCTTGTGGGCTTAACAATTCTTTCAAGCACTCTTTTCACTTCTCTGTTAGAAAGTTCAGCCATTCCATTTTTTTGAGGGTGATATGTAGTGGATGTTTTATGTACAACCCCATTCTTTTTCAAAAGTGACTCCATGGTTCTATTACAGAAATGAGTTCCTAAGTCACTTATCAAAGCACGTGGTGTTCCGAATCGATGGAAGATATGGGTTTTGAGGAACTCACTCACAGTTTGAGCATCATCTTTCCTAGTGGGTTTGGCCTCGACCCACCTAGAAACATAATCGACCGCAAGAAGAATGTATGAGAATCCATTGGAAGGGGGAAATGGTCCCATGAAATCGATGCCCCAAACATCGAAAAGCTCACAGAATATTAATGGCTTTTGAGTCATTTTGTTTCTTTTGGAAATTGTTCCAAACTTTTGGCAAGTGGGACATGATTGACAGAACTCGTGTGAGTCCTTGAAGAGTGAAGGCCAAAAGAATCCAGAATCTAGGACCTTTCGAGAAGTCCTTTGTGGTCTAAAGTGGCCACCTCCAGGCATTGAGTGGCAGAATTCCAAGATGGAGGATTGTTCAGTTTCATCAACACATCTCCTAATTACCATGTCAGCCCCAGTTTTCCAAATTTTATTATCTTCCCAAAAATAATGCGTTGAATCACTTCTCATCTTTTCTTTTTGTTCTTTTGAAAAATATTCAGGGAAAACACCAGAAACCAAGTAATTGACAATTGGGGCATACCATGGTAACTTTGGAGTGAGAGATGAGAGGTTTTAAATTGGAAATTCAGGATCAATTATTTCAGAATGAGAAGAATTATAAATTCTACTCAGGTGATCAGCTACAGGGTTTTCTTTTCCAGGTTTATCTTTTATCACGAGGTCAAACTCTTGGAGCATTAAAATCCATCTTATTATCCTTGGTTTGGAATCACTTTTCTTAAGTAAGAACTTTAATGCTGAGTGGTCCATGAAGATGATGATTTTGGCACCTAAGAGATAGGGCTGGAATTTATCCAAGGCAAAAACCACAGCTAAAAGTTCTTTTTCAGTCACAGTGTAGTGTGATTGAGTTTCGTCCAATGTTTTTGAGGCATAAAAGATGACATGAGGAATGTTTTCTCTTCTTTGACCAAGAACAGCCCCAATGTCCCTATCAGAAGCATCACACATCAATTCAAATGGTAAGGACCAATCTGGGGGTTGGATTATTGGAGCAGATGTGAGAGAATATTTGAGTTCAATGAAGGCTCTCTTGCAAGCCTCATCAAAATTGAATGTGACATCATTTCGAATTAAACGATTGAGTGGGAGGGAAATCTTGCTGAAGTTCTGAATGAATCGCCGATAGAAACTGGCATGACCAAGGATGGACCGAATGTCTCGAACTGATTTGGGTTCAGGAAGTGATTGGATCACCTCAATTTTGGCTGGATCAACTTGGATACCCTCTTGAGAAATTATGTGCCCTAGAACAATCCCATTTGAAACCATGAAGTGACATTTTTCAAAATTCAGCACAAGGTTGCACTTGACACACTTTTGAAGGACCAAAGAGAGTGAATGTAAGCAAGATTCAAATGACTCGCCATAAATGGTAAAGTCATCCATGAATACCTCCATGAAATTCTCAATGAATTCAGAAAAGATACTCATCATACACCGCTGGAATGTTGCAGGAGCATTACAAAGGCCAAAAGGCATTCGCCTATAGGCATAGGTTCCAAAGGGGCAAGTGAATGTGGTCTTTTCTTGGTCTTGAGGTGCGATTGGAATTTGGAAGTAGCCGTTGTAACCATCAAGAAAGCAATAGTGTGACTTTCCGGCCAATCTCTCAAGCATTTGGTCAAGGAAAGGAAGTGGGTAGTGATCTTTTCGTGTTTCAGCATTCAATTTGCGATAATCGATGCACACACGCCATTTGTTTTTCACTCGAGTTGTGACCACTTCTCCATGTTCATTTGTGACAACTGTTATCCCTCCCTTCTTAGGAACGAATTGAATTGGACTAGCCCATTCACTATCAGAAATTGGGTAGATAATACCAGCTTGAAGAAGCTTGGTAATCTCTTCCCTAACTACCTCAAGTATGAGTGGATTGAGTATTCTTTGAGGTTGCCTAATTGGTTTGGATGATTCCTCTAGATGGATGTGATGCATGCAAAGGGCAGGGTTGATTCCTGGAATATCCTCTAGGGTCCAACCTAAGGCATTTTTGTTTTCCTCTAACACTTGAACAAGTTGGGACTCCTCAGTTTCAGAAAGTGAAGTAGAGATAATGACAGGGTAGGAGGGATCATGGAAAAGGAATGCATACTTGATGTGTGAAGGAAGTGGTTTTAGATCAGTTTCAGCCTTGATTTGAGAGCTAGACAAGTTAGGAGTAGGAGAAGGGATTCCAGATGAGTTTGGATCATTTTCCTCAACACTGTCCAAGGTGGAGCAGTAGAGATCAGAGTTGATGTGGGATTCAAGAGAGTTTTCAAGTTCCTTCAGATTGATGGAGTCTATGAATGAGAGGTCCACATCAACGGCGCCATTTGAAAGTGCGGCCTATTGTCGCCTATCGACCGTTCAAGGTTCCGGTGCTCTGCTAATGTGTATAGCAGCACTCGGGTCGAATCCTCGGCGATGATACTTTGTAGTAGTCGTTTGTTTTTAGTTGATTGTATTTTGATTAGGGGGGTTTGTTTGCAGAGCATAATTGAAATGATTTATGGATGATGTTTGATTTACCAAATTGATAAATATTGGGGTGAGTTCATCATTAGGTTAGTTAAGCTTGTGATATCCTCGAGCTTTGCTTTATATTGCATTTAAATTAACACTCATGTCACAAGATGATGTTGATTAGAATTCTTAAGTGTTAAGGCTTTAAACCAAGACTTAACTTAACTTAAGGTTATAATCTCAATCAGATCTTATTTATGGTTGTGTATTTATGGTTCCAATAATCCATGGAAACCACATGTTAAACAAAACAAGTCATCAATCCATGACATGTTAAGTCCAACATACACAATGTTAATTCAAAGAATATTCATCGAGCAGAAGCTCTCAATCACTTAACATACCTAAATTATAACTCACCCCAATGAGAGATTTACTCATCCATTTGGGTGATTAATAATCTGGTTATAATGATTATGATTATAAATTAATAAGAGAATAAAAATAATGGGATAAGAAAAGAGTGGTACGTCGACACACACACACGAACAATGATGATAATTAAAAACGAACTTTCGATTGAATGAGGAAGCTAAAGAAGGGAAGGGGATTGAACTGAATTTAAACTATTTTAAGAACATTAATATTAAAATACAGAAGGTGGAAGAGAATAAGAGATATGAAGAAGTAACTTGCATTAAAACAGAATTACAAAGAAAGAGAATTACAAGATTACAAAAATGAAGAACACAAAAGTAAGTGAAAAGAAAGAGAGGAGGAAAGGTCTCTCAAGTGTAAACTTGAGTATGGCAGGTCCTCCCAAGCCTTTGGCAAAGCTTTGGTCGTGCCAATATGATCTCCTCTCTTCTGAAATGCCAACCCCTCTCAAGGAGATAAGGGGAGAGTATTTATAGCCCAAGGAGTGGACTGTTTGCATTCCCAATCTGTCCCTCCACTTGCATCGCCAATTTGGCAATTTAGACAGACGAATCTTCAAATATCTCCTTCTTAAAAGTTGTAGAAAATAATGTTTTCCGACTACTCGAAAAAGTTTGAGTCCTTTGGACATAAGGATAAAATGTTATGGTCGGTTTCATAAACAAACTTAAACTGTCCATTTCAATCCAGTCTTTTTGAAGTCCATAATGTGAAAGGGTTTTTTAATATTAAGATGCCTTCAAATACGAATGGTTTCTTCAACAAAGTCGGCCACCTACATCGCCTCTTTCACACTGAAAAATCTCAGCTCGCTTGGATGATTACATCAGGAGATATGTCATGCATACTATACTGATTTTCATTCTCGGCCAGAATGGTGGGCTGGACTTCAAAGATTTATTTGGGCCCCTTGTACTTGGATTTGGGCCATGAAATTTTTATACAAGATGACATGTAGTGTCCCCCGAATTATGGTGGAGAGTTAAGGTTTTTGGATATCTGTATTGAGCCCAGTAAATAAATCTTCAAGGCTGGTCCAGTTTGTTCACAGATTCTTTGGTCTTGTTTGTGAGGACCATATGACCCTTCAAATGGCAGAATTGGATCATGGTGCCTTCTAATGAAATGTTGTATATTGAAAGGAGAATCCTAAAAAACAAAAACCACACAATTTGGATCAGTATAGTGATAGTTATAATTAAAACAATAAACTGACTCAATTTGACTACTTCTAAAAATGCTCAAATATTATACTTAAAATTAAAACATTAATATTTCACACAAATTATGCACATTTCATATAAAATAAGTAAAGGGGGAATATAATAAGTCATGAAAATATTAATAACATCAACTCCCCCACACTTAGATTTGCGCGTGTCCTCATGTGCAACAAATATAAAAACATGACAAAATCATTTTCACTCACCAACAAATATTAAAATTTTGTTTTCTCCAATCAGGGGAGGTTTAGACTATTTCACTCATCCATATTGAATTCCATCACAAATTTGGTTCACAATAATGCATCAGAAACAATTCATTTTTTCATGTTCAAGGTTTGAATTAGAAAATGTAGGCACTCAAAACTTACTCCTCTCAAGATGATAAAAATGTATTTTAGGAGGTTCACTCATTCACCAACAAAAAGTGAAAATCAAGAGTTTGTAAGAGCTCTCAGCTTCCATTCCAAAATACAATGTGTACAAGAATCAAGAGGTCTTTTAAGGGGGTTTTCAGTGGCTATGGGACGGTAGGTATATAATGTCCAAAGGAAAAGAGGGGTTAAAAACACCAACATGGAAAAATCAATGCACATTTTTTTTTGAAATTTGATTTGAAAGGAAATAGAAACGCATATTTACAAGGGCATGAATGTGTGATGAATGAAAAGTGAGGGAGATAGAAAATGGAATAGTTTGAGATGATGGAATATGTACAACATGGAAGACTTCCAATAATGGCACAATACAAGATGATTCAAGTGTTCTTTTTGTTTCTCTTTTTGCTCTTTTTTTTCGAAAGTTGTGCTTGAAACAGGTCTCACAGTCATCTCCCAACCCATGCTTGATCTCCACATGGAACTAATTTATAACACGAACAAAGGTTGATGATGAATGATTTTTGACCCACCCAAGACACAACTCATTCCTTTTTTTTATTTTTTTCATTTTTTTTTATATAATTTTTTTTCATTTTTTTTGAACACTTTTCAATGACTTTTGTACAAATGAAAATTACACATATACACCCCAAAGCTCACAGAATTACAACCTCTCCCCCACACTTGAATGGAAGCTTGCCCTCAAGCATATGATGACACATTGGAAATCAATGAAAGTATTCCCAAAAATGAAGTCTATTCCCCCCACACTTAAATTTCAATAAATTGTACAATGAAAATCCATGAAGATGTTGGGTGGGACAAGGTATTAGGCTTGTAATGTGGCTATCAAAATAAAGGTTTTCATAGGTTCAAAGGGGCTTCCAAAAGTAGGATCAATGTAAGGGTAACGGGAGGCTATTTGGCTATTCTGATTCTCATGTGGCTTAGAAAATGCCTCTATCATATTAATGCACACAAAAGATGGAAATTCAGCTCGAAGGTCCACAAACTCAAGACTCACAATCAGTGGTGAAGACACACAATGAAAAATATGGCCATAGATGACCTTGGCATGAAGGATAATGTTATTCCTCACGGTAGGGGAGAATCATTTTCCACCAAAAATTGTTCATTCAAAATGTTTGTTATTGACACAAAATTGTTTACCCAAGTTTGAGATAAAAATTCAATATATTTGAGTTTAAAACAAGCCTTTTAACTCCCCAAAATGGTTGGAAAAAATTTCAATATTGGATGATGAGTAATTATGACACCCCTTTTTTCCAATTTTCATTTGTTTTTAATTATTTTTTTTAATTTTTTTTATTTTTAATGACAGATCCACACAAAAGAGAAAATAGAAAAAAAGTTGTGGAAGAATGTTGTAAAAAAATGAGAGGGAGAGAGGAAGAAGAAGAAATAGAGAGAATAAGAGAGGGAAGAGAGATTGAGGAGAGATAGAGTTAAAGGGAAAGAGGTGCCCCCTGGTTTGGATTTGGCGGGTCTCCATCCAGTGGTGGTTCTATTGAAGTGGATGGGGTTTCGATGGAAGTCGACGTGGTTCCTGGATTGTGAGACCTCTCATGGTGATGCTTTAACCGGTGTCCATTTACCGTGAATGTTCTTTTTGAAGAAGGGTCTTGGACTTGCACTGCACCAAATGGGTAAACGTTAGTAATAACAAAAGGACCTTCCCAACGAGAATTAAGCTTACCTGGGTGAAGTCGAAATCGAGAATTGAAGAGCATTACCTTTTCACCTTCATGAAATACCTTTCGAAGAATGTTCTTGTCATGGAGTGACTTTGCCTTTTCTTTGTAGAGAATGGAGTTCTCATACGAATCGAGTCGAAGCTCCTCCAATTCAGTCAACTGCAACAATCTTTCTTCACCAGATTTTTCACAATCAAAATTACAAGTTCTGACAGCCCAAAATGACTTATGTTGGATTTCAACTGGTAAATGACAGGCTTTACCAAAAACTAGCCTAAATGGAGACATCCCAATGGGTGTCTTATAGGCTGTTCGATACGCCCAAAGTGCTTCACCAAGTCTATCGGGCCAGTCTTTTCTTGTGGTCTTAACAATTCTTTCAAGCACTCTTTTCACTTCTCTGTTAGAAAGTTCAGCCATTCCATTTGTTTGAGGGTGATATGTAGTGGATGTTTTATGTACAACCCCATTCTTTTTCAAAAGTGACTCCATGGTTCTATTACAGAAATGAGTTCCTAAGTCACTTATCAAAGCACGTGGTGTTCCGAATCGATGGAAGATATGGGTTTTGAGGAACTCACTCACAGTTTGAGCATCATCTTTCCTAGTGGGTTTGGCCTCGACCCACCTAGAAACATAATCTACCGCAAGAAGAATGTATGAGAATCCATTGGAAGGGGGAAATGGTCCCATGAAATCGATGCCCCAAACATCGAAAAGCTCACAGAAGATTAATGGCTTTTGAGGCATTTCGTTTCTTTTGGAAATTATGCCAAACTTTTGGCAAGTGGGACATGATTGACAGAACTCGTGTGAGTCCTTGAAGAGTGAAGGCCAAAAGAATCCAGAATCTAGGACCTTTCGAGAAGTCATTTGTGGTCCAAAGTGGCCACCTCCAGGCATTGAGTGGCAGAATTCCAAGATGGAGGATTGTTCAGTTTCATCAACACATCTCCTAATTACCATGTCAGCCCCAGTTTTCCAAATTTTATTATCTTCCCAAAAATAATGCTTTGAATCACTTCTCATCTTTTCTTTTTGTTCTTTTGAAAAATATTCAGGGAAAACACCAGAAACCAAGTAATTGACAATTGGGGCATACCATGGTAACTTTGGAGTGAGAGATGAGAGGTGTTCAATTGGAAATTCAGGATCAATTATTTCAGAATGAGAAGAATTAGAAATTCTACTCAGGTGATCAGCTACAGGGTTTTCTTTTCCAGGTTTATCTTTTATCACGAGGTCAAACTCTTGGAGCATTAAAATCCATCTTATTAGCCTTGGTTTGGAATCACTTTTCTTAAGTAAGAACTTTAATGCTGAGTGGTCCGTGAAGATGATGATTTTGGCACCTAAGAGATAGGGCCGGAATTTATCCAAGGCAAAAACCACAGCTAAAAGTTCTTTTTCAGTCACAGTGTAGTGTGATTGAGTTTCGTCCAATGTTTTTGAGGCATAAAAGATGACATGAAGAATGTTTTCTCTTCTTTGACAAAGAACAGCCCCAATGGCCCTATCAGAAGCATCACACATCAATTCAAATGGTAAGGACCAATCTGGGGGTTGGATTATTGGAGCAGATGTGAGATCAGATTTGAGTTCAATGAAGGCTCTCTTGCAAGCCTCATCAAAATTGAATGTGACATCATTTTGAAGTAAACGATTGAGTGGGAGGGAAATCTTGCTGAAGTTCTGAATGAATCGCCGATAGAAACCGGCATGACCAAGGAAGGACCGAATGTCTCGAACTGATTTGGGTTCAGGAAGTGATTGGATCACCTCAATTTTGGCTGGATCAACTTGGATACCCTCTGGAGAAATTATGTGCCCTAGAACAATCCCATTTGAAACCATGAAGTGACATTTTTCAAAATTCAGCACAAGGTTGCACTTGACACACTTTTGAAGGACCAAAGAGAGTGAATGTAAGCAAGATTCAAATGAATCGCCATAAATGGTAAAGTCATCCATGAAGACCTCCATGCAATTCTCAATGAATTCAAAAAAGATACTCATCATACACCACTGGAATGTTGCAGGAGCATTACAAAGTCCAAAAGGCATTCGCCTATAGGCATAGGTTCCAAAGGGGCAAGTGAATGTGGTCTTTTCTTGGTCTTGAGGTGCGATTGGAATTTGGAAGTAGCCGGTGTAACTATCAAGAAAGAAATAGTGTGACTTTCCGGCCAATCTCTCAAGCATTTGGTCAAGGAAAGGAAGTGGGTAGTGATCTTTTCGTGTTTCAGCATTCAATTTGCGATAATCGATGCACACACGCCATTTGTTTTTCACTCGAGTTGTGACCACTTCTCCATGTTCATTTGTGACAACTGTTATCCCTCCCTTCTTAGGAACGACTTGAATTGGACTAACCCATTCACTATCAGAAATTGGGTAGATAATACCAGCTTGAAGAAGCTTGGTAATCTCTTCCCTAACTACCTCAAGTATGAGTGGATTGAGTCTTCTTTGAGGTTGCCTAATTGGTTTGGATGATTCCTCTAGATGGATGTGATGCATGCAAAGGGCAGGGTTGATTCCTGTAATATCCTCTAGGGTCCAACCTAAGGCATTTTTGTTTTCCTCTAACACTTGAAGAAGTTGGGACTCCTCAGTTTCAGAAAGTGAAGTAGAGATAATGACAGGGTAGGAGGGATCATGGAAAAGGAATGCATACTTGATGTGTGAAGGAAGTGGTTTTAGATCAGTTTCAGCCTTGATTTGAGAGCTAGACAAGTTAGGAGTAGGAGAAGGGATTCCAGATGAGTTTGGATCATTTTCCTCAACACTGTCCAAGGTGGAGCAGTAGAGATCAGAGTTGATGTGGGATTCAAGAGAGTTTTCAAGTTCCTCCAGATTGATGGAGTCTATGAATGAGAGGTCCACATCAACGGTGCCATTTGAAAGTGCGGCCGATTGTCGCCTATCGACCGTTCAAGGTTCCGGTGCTCTGCTAATGTGTATAGCAGCACTCGGGTCGAATCCTCGGCGATGATACTTTGTAGTAGTCGTTTGTTTTTAGTTGATTGTATTTCGATTTGGGGGGTTTGTTTGCAGAGCATAATTGAAATGATTTATGGATGATGTTTGATTTACCAAATTGATAAAGATTGGGGTGAGTTCATCATTAGGTTAGTTAAGCTTGTGATATCCTCGAGCTTTGCTTTATATTGCATTTAAATTAACACTCATGTCACAAGATGATGTTGATTAGAATTCTTAAGTGTTAAGGCTTTAAACCAAGACTTAACTTAACTTAAGGTTATAATCTCAATCAGATATTATTTATGGTTGTGTATTTATGGTTCCAATAATCCATGGAAACCACATGTTAAACAAAACAAGTCATCAATCCATGACATGTTAAGTCCAACATACACAATGTTAATTCAAAGAATATTCATCGAGCAGAAGCTCTCAATCACTTAACATACCTAAATTATAACTCACCCCAATGAGAGATTTACTCAGCCATTTGGGTGATTAATAATCTGGTTATAATGATTATGATTATAAATTAATAAGAGAAGAAAAATAAAGGGATAAGAAAAGAGTGGTACGTCGACACACACACACGAACAATGATGATAATTAAAAACGAACTTTCAATTGAATGAGGAAGCTAAAGAAGGGAAGGGGATTGAACTGAATTTAAACTATTTTAAGAACATTAATATTAAAATACAGAAGGTGGAAGAGAATAAGAGATATGAATAAGTAACTTGCATTAAAACAGAATTACAAAGAAAGAAAATTACAAGATTACAAAAATGAAGAACACAAAAGTAAGTGAAAAGAACGAGAGGAGGAAAGGTCTCTCAAGTGTAAACTTGAGTATGGAAGGTCCTCCCAAGACTTTGTCAAAGCTTTGGTCGTGCCAATATGATCTCCTCTCTTCTGAAATGCCAACCCCTCTCAAGGAGAGAAGGGGAGAGTATTTATAGCCCAAGGAGTGGACTGTTTGCATTCCCAATCTGTCCCTCCACTTGCATCTCCAATTTGGAAATTTATACAGACGAATCTTCAAATGTCTCCTTCTTCAAAGTTGTAGACAATAATGTTTTCCGACAATTCTCAAAATTTTGAGTCATTTGGACATAAGGATAAAAAGTTATGTCCGGTTTCATAAAAAAACTTAAACTGTCCATTTCAATCCAGTATTTTTGAAGTCCATAATGTGAAAGGGTTTTTTAATATTAAGATGCCTTCAAATCCGAATGGTTTCTTCAACATAGTCTTCCGCCTACATCTCCTCTTTCACACTGCAAAATCTCAGCTCTCTTGGATGATTACATCAGGAGATATGTCATGCATACTATACTGATTTTCATTCTCGGCCAGAATGGTGGGCTGGACTTCAAAGATTTATTTGGGCCCCTTGTACTTGGATTTGGGCCATGAAATTTTTATCCAAGATGACATGTAGTGTCCCCCGAATTATGGTGGAGAGTTAAGGTTTTTGGATATCTGTATTGAGCCCAGTAAATAAATCTTCAAGGCTGGTCCAGTTTGTTCACAGATTCTTTGGTCTTGTTTGTGAGGACCATATGACCCTTCAAATGGAAGAATTGGATCATGGTGCCTTCTAATGAAATGTTGTATATTGAAAGGAGAATCCTACAAAACAAGAACCACACAATTGGGATCAGTATAGTGATAGTTATAAATAAAACATTAAACTGACTCAATTTGACTACTTCTAAAAATGCTCAAATATTATACTTAAAATTAAAACATTAATATTTCACACAAATTATGCACATTTCATATAAAATAAGTAAAGGGGGAATATAATAAGTCATGAAAATATTAATAACATCAACTCCCCCACACTTAGATTTGCGCGTGTTCTCATGTGCAACAAATATAAAAACATGACAAAATCATTTTCACTCACCAACAAATATTAAAATTTTGTTTTCTCCAATCAGGGGAGGTTTAGACTATTTCACTCATCCATATTGAATTCCATCACAAATTTGGTTCACAATAATGCATCAGAAACAATTCATTTTTTCATGTTCAAGGTTTGAATTAGAAAATGTAGGCACTCAAAACTTACTCCTCTCAAGATGATAAAAATGTATTTTAGGAGGTTCACTCATTCACCAATAAAAAGTGAAAATCAAGAGTTTGTAAGAGCTCTCAGATTCCATTCCAAAATCCAATGTGTACAAGAATCAAGAGGTCTTTTAAGGGGTTTTTCAGTGGCTATGGGACGGTAGGTATATAATGTCCAAAGGAAAAGAGGGGTTAAAAACACCAACATGGAAAAATCAATGCACATTTTTTTTTGAAATTTGATTTGAAAGGAAATAGAAACACATATTTACAAGGGCATGAATGTGTGATGAATGAAAAGTGAGGGAGATAGAAAATGGAATAGGTTGAGATGATGGAATATGTACAACATGGAAGACATCCAATAATGGCACAATACAAGATGATTCAAGTGTTCTTTTTTTTTCTCTTTTTGCTCTTTTTTTTTTGAAAGTTGTGCTTGAAACAGGTCTCACAGTCATCTCCCAACCCATGCTTGATCTCCACATGGAACTAATTTATAACACGAACAAAGGTTGATGATGAATGATTTTTGACCCACCCAAGACACAACCCATTCCTTTTTTTTTATTTTTTTCATTTTTTTTTATATAATTTTTTTTCATTATTTTTTGAACACTTTTCAATGACTTTTGTACAAATGAAAATTACACATATACACCCCAAAGCTCACAGAATTACAACCTCTCCACCACACTTGAATGGAAGCTTTCCCTCAAGCATATGATGACACATTGGAAATCAATGAATGTATGCCCAAAAATGAAGTCTATTCCCCCCACACTTAAATTTCAATAAATTGTACAATGAAAATCCATGAAGATGTTGGGTGGGACAAGGTATTAGGCTTGTAATGTGGCTATAAAAATAAAGGTTTTCATAGGTTCAAAGGGGCTTTCAAAAGTAGGATCAATGTAAGGGTAACGGGAGGCTATTTGGCTATTCTGATTCTCATGTGGCTTAGAAAATGCCTCTATCATATTAATGCACACAAAAGATGGAAATTCAGCTCGAAGGTCCACAAACTCAAGACTCACAATCAGTGGTGAAGACACACAATGAAAAAGATGGCCATAGATGACCTTGGAATGAAGGCTAATGTTATTCCTCACGGTAGGGGAGAATCATTTTCCACCAAAAATTTTTCATTCAAAATGTTTGTTATTGACACAAAATTGTTTACCCAAGTTTGAGATAAAAATTCAATATATTTGAGTTTAAAACAAGCCTTTTGACTCCCCAAAATGGTTGGAAAAAATTTCAATATTGGATGATGAGTAATTATGATACCCCTTTTTTTCAATTTTCATTTGTTTTTAATTATTTTTTTTAATTTTTTTTATTTTTAATGACAGATCCACACAAAAGAGAAAATAGAAAAAAAGTTGTGGAAGAATGTTGTAAAAAAATGAGAAGGAGAGAGGAAGAAGAAGAAATAGAGAGAATAAGAGAGGGAAGAGAGATTGAGGAGAGATAGAGTTAAAGGGAAAGAGGTGCCCCCTGGTTTGGATTTGGCGGGTCTCCATCCAGTGGTGGTTCTATTGAAGTGGATGGGGTTTCGATGGAAGTCGACGTGGTTCCTGGATTGTGAGACCTCTCATGGTGATGCTTTAACCGGTGTCCATTTACCGTGAATGTTCTTTTTGAAGAAGGGTCTTGGACTTGCACTGCACCAAATGGGTAAACGTTAGTAATAACAAAAGGACCTTCCCAACGAGAATTAAGCTTACCTGGGTGAAGTCGAAATCGAGAATTGAAGAGCATTACCTTTTCACCTTCATGAAATACCTTTCGAAGAATGTTCTTGTCATGGAGTGACTTTGCCTTTTCTTTGTAGAGAATGGAGTTCTCATACGAATCGAGTCGAAGCTCCTCCAATTCAGTCAACTGCAACAATCTTTCTTCACCAGATTTTTCACAATCAAAATTACAAGTTTTGACAGCCCAAAATGACTTATGTTGGATTTCAACTGGTAAATGACAGGCTTTACCAAAAACTAGCCTAAATGGAGACATCCCAATGGGTGTCTTATAGGCTGTTCGATACGCCCAAAGTGCTTCACCAAGTCTATCGGGCCAGTCTTTTCTTGTGGTCTTAACAATTCTTTCAAGCACTCTTTTCACTTCTCTGTTAGAAAGTTCATCCATTCCATTTGTTTGAGGGTGATATGTAGTGGATGTTTTATGTACAACCCCATTATTTTTCAAAAGTGACTCCATGGTTCTATTACAGAAATGAGTTCCTAAGTCACTTATCAAAGCACGTGGTGTTCCGAATCGATGGAAGATATGGGTTTTGAGGAACTCACTCACAGTTTGAGCATCATCTTTCCTAGTGGGTTTGGCCTCGACCCACCTAGAAACATAATCTACCTCAAGAAGAATGTATGAGAATCCATTGGAAGGGGGAAATGGTCCCATGAAATCGATGCCCCAAACATCGAAAAGCTCACAGAAGATTAATGGATTTTGAGGCATTTCGTTTCTTTTGGAAATTGTGCCAAACTTTTGGCAAGTGGGACATGATTGACAGAACTCGTGTGAGTCCTTGAAGAGTGAAGGCCAAAAGAATCCAGAATCTAGGACCTTTCGAGAAGTCCTTTGTGGTCCAAAGTGGCCACCTCCAGGCATTGAGTGGCAGAATTCCAAGATGGAGGATTGTTCAGTTTCATCAACACATCTCCTAATTACCATGTCAGCCCCAGTTTTCCAAATTTTATTATCTTCCCAAAAATAATGCTTTGAATCACTTCCCATCTTTTCTTTTTGTTCTTTTGAAAAATATTCAGGGAAAACACCAGAAACCAAGTAATTGACAATTGGGGCATACCATGGTAACTTTGGAGTGAGAGATGAGAGGTGTTCAATTAGAAATTCAGGATCAATTATTTCAGAATGAGAAGAATTAGAAATTCTACTCAGGTGATCAGCTACAGGGTTTTCTTTTCCAGGTTTATCTTTTATCACGAGGTCAAACTCTTGGAGCATTAAAATCCATCTTATTAGCCTTGGTTTGGAATCACTTTTCTTAAGTAAGAACTTTAATGCTGAGTGGTCTGTGAAGATGATGATTTTGGCACCTAAGAGATAGGGCCGGAATTTATCCAAGGCAAAAACCACAGCTAAAAGTTCTTTTTCAGTCACAGTGTAGTGTGATTGAGTTTCGTCCAATGTTTTTGAGGCATAAAAGATGACATGAGGAATGTTTTCTCTTCTTTGACCAAGAACAGACCCAATGGCCCTATCAGAAGCATCACACATCAATTCAAATGGTAAGGACCAATCTGGGGGTTGGATTATTGGAGCAGATGTGAGAGCAGATTTGAGTTCAATGAAGGCTCTCTTGCAAGCCTCATCAAAATTGAATGTGACATCATTTTGAAGTAAACGATTGAGTGGGAGGGAAATCTTGCTGAAGTTCTAAATGAATCGCCGATTGAAACCGGCATGACCAAGGAAGGACCGAATGTCTCGAACTGATTTGGGTTCAGGAAGTGATTGGATCACCTCAATTTTGGCTGGATCAACTTGGATACCCTCTGGAGAAATTATGTGCCCTAGAACAATCCCATTTGAAACCATGAAGTGACATTTTTCAAAATTCAGCACAAGGTTGCACTTGACACACTTTTGAAGGACCAAAGAGAGTGAATGTAAGCAAGATTCAAATGACTCGCCATAAATGGTAAAGTCATCCATGAAGACCTCCATGCAATTCTCAATGAATTCAGAAAAGATACTCATCATACACTGTCACGAACCAGCCCGGGTCGACCCTGAACCGGTCACCCGAGCCGGTCCGCGACAAGTCCCGAGGGGCGTTCCCGATCCCCCCGGGATGGCAACAAGTGTCGGGAATTGAAACATTGATCGTTGGGAACGATTTCAGCCCAAACTAAAAACAGGATCGAAAGAACGAATATAAATTAAACAAACAAACAGACACTAAAGACATAAACAAAACTAAACCACGACATACCTCCACGTGACCTCGCGGGTCACCACCCAACTACAAACCAACGTCGCCCCACACTGAGTGACTCAAGCCAGGAAAACCTGAACACAAGGAACCTGCAACTGAAGTGGTAAAAGATAGGCGTGAGCACAAAAGTACTCAGTAGGTGAGCCCAACAACAAATCCCAAAGCACTTCCAGTAAATAAAGAATCTACCTATTCCAGGTTTGAACTACAATGTATAAAAGTATGCTTTTACAATGTTTCATTTGAAAAACTAAACACGAGCCATTACCCTTATTCCTTTTTAAAAGTTGAATTTCTTTTCATTGATTCTAAATTCGTTCTGAACGAAAAAGAAGTGTCACATTTTCAGTTTTACCACACAAGAGAAAAACGCATTTTTATTTGAGAACCATTTTCGCAAAGCAACCAGTACAAGCGGTAAAGAAGAACTGAAAGTAAACAAGCAGGAAAGAAAACAAGTGCAAGTAGAAGTAAACAGGCAAGGAAAAAAAACCAAGTGCAAGTAAAAATAAACCAGAGGTTATCAGCAACAACCATGGGCACACACACACACTCCCACACTCACACACACACGCATACTCACACACACACACACTCACACCCAAGTGGTCCCCCGTATGCCGACGGAAGGCACCACGCCAGAGATGGTAGAGCACCATGGGTAAATCCCCTAAGGTTCATCTAGCTCGCGTGGGACCCTAGAACCTCGTGTCTCGGTGAAACGTGGCTTAGAAGGCCACGACCCTCAGAAAACGTGGCTTAGAAGGCCACGAACCTCAGAACACGTGGCTTAGAAGGCCACGACCCTCAGATATCATATGTTTAGTTAGTGTTGCAATCGTCAATCCAGCTAAGTGAAACAGGGACGACACCCATCCGGCTCACTAGCGCACTAGTTCTAGTCCGCCCACCTAGATACCCAGGGTTTCCCCGTGTGCTCAAACAAGCTTCACATTCACATAGTATATTTCTTCCTCATATCGCAGGCCAAACAAGATATTGCACACAAAAGTCACCATTTCCACACCCAAACAAGATTTCAAAACTCACGCACGCCAAAAATACCTTTCTAGAAATATAAATGTCATTACCCAATCATTTCGCAAAAAACCCCTTTCTTTGAAACACTCAAACAAGAACATAACCAGCTTTCACAACCTAGAAAACATTATTTTTAATAACACAACAAGGGAAAACATCTTTCGTCAACCAAGAACCACACGTAAAGTTTCCAAAAAACAATTTTAAAGGGTCACACGACGTTTTCACTAATCAAGGTTACAAGAAAACACCATTTTCCATAAACAGTACATTTACTAATTTACACATGCCAAAAACATTTCAAAACCCAATTCAACATGTCTTTCGTTACTCAGGAAGAACCATTTAGCGACATTACTATGAAATCCCACAATTGAAACCAAGAAAACACTTTTAATGAAATTCTAGAATTAAACAGTTTGCCTTATCAGCAAATCACCACACTATAAAAACTACTTAATATTATTTTTCTTAAATTTACTGAAATTCAATAAAAGGACAAGGAATAAATAAATTCTTAATTTAGAGGCAAGTGCATAGGGAGACCTACCTCAAGACGCAGCTCGGAACGAAACGACACGGCGCAAGACTCCCGTTGCGTAATGGTCGCACCGTACCGCGCCGTCAACCCAATCCTAAAACAATAGGCCGTTAAGCAGGCTCATTAATGGCAACATACTAATAATAATAATTATTATAATAACGTAATAATAACCAAAATGTAGTAATAGTAATGTCATAATAATAATTATTATTATTATTATTATGACATAATAATAATATAATAATAATAAGAGTAACAATAATATCATAACAATAATATTAACATAATAATAATAAAAATAATTATAATGACATAATACTAATAAGAACAATAATAAATGTAATAGCGCAATGATAATTATAATAATAACAATAATAATAATAATAATATTAATAATATGATAGTAATAATAATAATAATAATAATAATAATAATAATAATAATAATAATAATAATAATAATAATATTAATAATAATAATAACATTAATAATAATAATAACAGTAATATTAACATAATATAATAATAAAAATAACAACATAATATAAAGATAATTAAAACAATAATATATTTATAATAATAATAATAATAATAATAATAATAATAATAATATAGAATTAATAACAATAATAATAATAATATGAAAATTATAATAATAATAATAGTATGATAATTAAAATAATAATAATAATACAATAATAATAATAATATAATAATAATGTAATAATAATATTATTATTAACATGATGAAAGAAAATATATCAAAACATTATATAAAAAATAAAAAATAAAAATAAAAAGAACACTTACAGCGGAGGGGGAAGAAAAGTGGCGCTGCGGGCGGAGGCCGGAGCCGCGGCGGGGCGCAACGACGGCGTGCCAGGCGGAGCCTGGATGCAGGCCGTGGGGAGAGCCGGAGCAGGGGGTGCGTGCCGGCGGCTATTGTGGCCAAAGGCGCGGAGGGGAAGGAGGTCGGGACGGCCGGCAAGGCGGGGTTCAGTCTGGCCGGAGACTGGTTCGAGAGGATGTCGGAGCGCCGGGGGCGCGAGGGTGCAAGCAGGGGGTACAAGCCGCTGGACGCCGGAGTGGAACATGGAGGTGCCGGAGGCGGTGGTGCAGTGCCAGAATGGCGAGGCGGAGTGCGCAGGGGGAGAGCAGGGGAGGCCGACGGGAAACGGGGAGAGGGAGCAGGGAGGGCAGCGCCGGAGGGGATGTGTGCGGGTCGGCCGAACCAGGACGGGCTCGGGACAGGTTGCAGGCCGCGGTGAGGTCGGGGAAGGGTGACGGGAAGGGAAGCAGGGGCCGGCCGCGCGCGGGAGCAGAGGAGGGCGGCGGGCTCGGGACGGAGCGCCGGAGGGGGCCGCAACAGCCGGAGGCTGGCTGTGCACTGGGGCGGAGCCGGCTACTGCCCGAAGGCCGGGAACAGTGGGGTGCATGGGAGATCCGCCGGACGGGAGTGGGGCTCGGCGACGGGAACAGGCGGAGGCCGGGTGCGGGAAAGAAGAAAGAGAAGAAAGGGAGATAGAGAGGGGGTGGCGGCTGTGGGAGATAAGAGGGGTAGGGGGTAGGGTTAGAGTAGGTTTATATATATATATATATATATAATTGATAATAATAATAATAAAAGGATAAATAAAAATAATGAAAACTAATCTAAATAAAAATAAAAATTTATAACAAAAATATTAGTAAAACCTCATAATAATAATAATAAAACTTTATAATAATAATCATAACAATAAAATAATAAGTTAGCTAATTATAATAATAATTATTATAACCAAAGTATTTAGAATAATAAAACCACTAAAAAAATAATAATAATAAAACACACATATATAAACACAAATATATATATATAGACATATGTATATACATATACCTTTATAAAAACATATAAACATAAATACAACAAACATATATATATATATATACATATATATACATAACATATACTCATATATAAACACATATAAAATTAAAAATAAATACAATAGTAATAACACAATTTAAATAGTGAGAATAATAAAATGTCAACGCAAAAACATTAGTATTTAAAACGCCGGGTGAGCACATAGTCACCCGGGCTGAAAGCACGGTAACTGCTAGCGATGCGGTGACCGCGCACCGGCGCAAAAACCACCAATCGAAATTAAACTCCGAAAAATTTAAATCGGGACCAAGAAAGGAGAACAAATATGGACATCCGCGGTCGGGGTGTGACAATTCTCCCCACCACAGACACTTTCTGCCCCCAGAAAGTCACCAGGCCAAAAGTCGATCAAGATTTAAGTCCATGCCCCAACGGAACTAAAGGAACCAGAGAGAACTGAGAAACTCGGGGATGACCGTACTCAGCACAGGTCACACCGGACCGATTCAAGAGAAAACTGGGGTCCGAGATTGAGGGGAGAACACGAAGGGGTTCTCCCCACCACAGGAACTTAACTAGTGCAGAAAAGTTGAACATCTAAATAGAAAACCCTAGGGAAGGGGGGTCGACGTGGGAACTCCCAACCAATTCAAACCAACTCTTATAGAACAATTAAAACCACACCTCCGTCTAGACATTAAATCCTCGACCAGAGTCAACAACCTTCAATACCAGGGAAAAACCATAGAAAAACATTTAACCAACATCAAATTGGAGACATGATCCACCGAATTCCACAAAACATAACCACATCGACAACATTACCAAACGAGGTCAACCCACACGAGAGTCGAACACACTTTTAGGAAGGACACCCGATTTAGAATATTACATTCCCATGACAAGTCCGCTTAGATTTATCATCGAACAAGTCCATCGTCACTTTATAGAAAAACAACACATTTACAACGCTGTTGAAACTTCAGTAGCAGGAAAACAAGTACTAAAAGATCTTGATTGTCCCACTGCTAACACGGAACACAAAACCTGGACCAAGGCTTCACAACCCTGGGGACTCCTGACTGTGCGTGAGCTTCACCCCGAGACTTGTGGCTGGGGCTCTGATGGCTGAAGCATCTTCTGCCTCACAGTCAGGTACTGACATTCTCCCATCGCAGCTTCCTCTTCAAGCAACGCTTCTTGCAAAACTTCTCCAGATGACCCAGACAACCACAGCGATGACACATCTTCAGAGGGTTGTGACAAGACGACTTTAAATGCCCGAAACGACCACACTGAAAGCATACCATCGAACGATCTGATGAACTGGAAGCTGGGACCAAAGGGGATAACTCATTGGGGACAGGTATCTCTGGCGCCTTTTCCTCACCAGAGGGGGGACTCTTACGAACAACAACAGGGGACGCTGAAGTATTAACCACCCGCACACCGGAAACTAACTCAGCCAAGAAAGCTTCCTCCACGAGCTTCTCGAAACAAGGGTCTTTAGAAGGGAGGACTCGCTCCTTGATCTCTGGACAAAGACCCCCAGAGAAAAGAGAGACCTTCATGAGCTCATGCGATGCTACCTCTGGATAAAAGGGAATCAGTTCCTTGAAATGGTCAACATACGTCTTCACTGTCCGTTGACCTTGTTGAATATTCACAAGCTCTCCCTTTTTCTCCAGCTTCACTTCCTCAGGTAAAAACCATTGGATGAAAACTGTTTTAAAGACATACCACGTCATTTTACCTTGCGTTGACGGTGGGGTAACCATCTTCCACTGGTCCAGAGCTGGACCCTCAAACAACTCCATAATTGCACGAACCTTAACATTATCGGGAGTTCCCAACATTCTAAAGACACGCTCCACTTCCTCGAGCCATTCCACTACCTCTAACGGACCCTGATCACCACGGAGAATAGGCAAAGTCTGAGGAGGACTAAAAACTGGGCATGACTTATCTGAATCCTTAGAGACCTTTCTGGGCGGCATTTCCTGAGCGATATATAAAACTCAAATCCA
Organism: Viscum album; assembly: GCA_963277665.1. NCBI lineage: Eukaryota > Viridiplantae > Streptophyta > Magnoliopsida > Santalales > Viscaceae > Viscum > Viscum album. Next base: position 1,664,146,549 of record OY728126.1, on the reverse strand, counting down.
AAACCAACATCAAATCGAAGCGACATCAATAAAAGTGTCTTCATCAAAACAAGTAGCACAAGGATCAAACAAATACAACACAACAAAAAATAAAATCTCCTCTTTAAAGTTCCCTTTTTCATTTTAGATTTCAAAACCACCCTTTCTCAAGATCACTTTCCAAAAACCAATCCACTTCCAAACCAAAAACTTTCCAAAACCATTTTTCCATTTAAAACCAATTTAGAAAACAAAGTCAATCCTTTAACTTCAAATACACACCCAGGTAATCTCATGAACCGTTGCACATGTTTTCATCCACATTCCATTCATGCGTGCATCAACACACACTTTCCATGCATTCTCACACATGTGCAGACGTTCATAAAGAGGAACCAAGGTTTCAACCCAAATCATTCTTAACCAGTTCCGGGAAAACAACAGATTTCCAAATCAGGAGATTTCAGTTTTAAAACCCATTTCATATATTTAAAGTCCTTTAAAAGAAACCAGTCCAATTTCTCAAAAACCCTTTTTCATTTCAAACAACGTACTTACACAGACCAAAACAAAAGCAGCAACCAAGATTGCATCAATCACTGAAATGAGGGACTAGTAGTCACGCTCAACCTGGCGACATGGTAGTGGGCCATGTCCCAAGTCAGCGTCGACCACTAGGAGGAATTCAAACCACGTACTCGAACTCCACATGGGTCACTACTCCATGTGAAATTACGACGTAACGTCGGCTTACCTCCATTGTCATCTCTCAATCCAAGACAAACCAGAAAAGACAAGGACACAATTCCCGAACTACCCCTGGTAACTCGAAGATCAGTGCGAGCAAGAGTTCGCGACGCTCTTCCCGTACTTACCCCTCGAGTTCCGACAGTCCTAATCTCCTTCTACCGGACAACCCAAATAACAAGAACCACCTTTGATACCATTTTGTCACGAACCAGCCCGGGTCGACCCTGAACTGGTCACCCGAGCCGGTCCGCGGCAAGTCCCGAGGGGCGTTCCCGATCCCCCCGGGATGGCAACAAGTGCCGGGCATTGAAACATTGATCGTTGGGAACGATTTCAGCCCAAACTAAAAACAGGATCGAAAGAACGAATATAAACTAAACAAACAAACAGACACTAAAGACATAAACAAAACTAAACCACGACATACCTCCACGTGACCTCGCGGGTCACCACCCAACTACAAACCAAAGTCGCCCCACACTGAGCGACTCAAGCCAGGAAAACCTGAACACAAGGAACCTGCAACTGAAGTGGTAAAAGATAGGCGTGAGCACAAAAGTACTCAGTAGGTGAGCCCAACAACAAATCCCAAAGCACTGTCAGTAAATAAAGAATCTACCTATTCCAGGTTTGAACTACAATGTATAAAAGTATGCTTTTACAATGTTTCATTTGAAAAACTAAACACGAGCCATTACCCTTATTCCTTTTTAAAAGTTGAATTTCTTTTCATTGATTCTAAATTCATTCTGAACGATAAAGAAGTGTCACATTTTCAGTTTTACCACACAAGAGAAAAACGCATTTTTATTTGAGAACCATTTTCGCAAAGCAACCAGTACAAGCGGTAAAGAAGAACTGAAAGTAAACAAGCAGGAAAGAAAACAAGTGCAAGTAGAAGTAAACAGGCAAGGAAAAAAACCAAGTGCAAGTAAAAATAAACCAGAGGTTATCAGCAACAACCATGGGCACACACACACACTCACACACTCACACACACACGCATACTCACACACACACACACTCACACCCAAGTGGTCCCCCGTATGCCGACGGAAGGCACCACGCCAGAGATGGTAGAGCACCATGGGTAAATCCCCTAAGGTTCATCTAGCTCGCGTGGGACCCTAGAACCTCGTGTCTCGGTGAAACGTGGCTTAGAAGGCCACGACCCTCAGAAAACGTGGCTTAGAAGGCCACGACCCTCAGAACACGTGGCTTAGAAGGCCACGACCCTCAGATATCATATGTTTAGTTAGTGTTGCAATCGTCAATCCAGCTAAGTGAAACAGGGACGACACCCATCCGGCTCACTAGCTCACTAGTTCTAGTCCGCCCACCTAGATACCCAGGGTTTCCCCGTGTGCTCAAACAAGCTTCACATTCACATAGTATATTTCTTCCTCATATCGCAGGCCAAACAAGATATTGCACACAAAAGTCACCATTTCCACACCCAAACAAGATTTCAAAACTCACGCACGCCAAAAATACCTTTCTAGAAATATAAATGTCATTACCCAATCATTTCGCAAAAAACCCCTTTCTTTGAAACACTCAAACAAGAACATAACCAACTTTCACAACCTAGAAAACATTATTTTTAATAACACAACAAGGGAAAACATCTTTCGTCAACCAAGAACCACACGTAAAGTTTCCAAAAAACAATTTTAAAGGGTCACACGACGTTTTCACTAATCAAGGTTACAAGAAAACACCATTTTCCATAAACAGTACATTTACTAATTTACACATGCCAAAAACATTTCAAAACCCAATTCAACATGTCTTTCGTTACTCAGGAAGAACCATTTAGCGACATTACTATGAAATCCCACAATTGAAACCAAGAAAACACTTTTAATGAAATGCTAGAATTAAACAGTTTGCCTTATCAGCAAATCACCACACTATAAAAACTACTTAATATTATTTTTCTTAAATTTACTGAAATTCAATAAAAGGACAAGGAATAAATAAATTCTTAATTTAGAGGCAAGTGCATAGGGAGACCTACCTCAAGACGCAGCTCGGAACGAAACGACACGGCGCAAGACTCCTGTTGCGTAATGGTCGCAGCGTACCGCGCCGTCAACCCAATCCTAAAACAATAGGCCGTTAAGCAGGCTCATTAATGGCAACATACTAATAATAATAATAATTATAATAACGTAATAATAACCAAAATGTAGTAATAGTAATGTCATAATAATAATAATAATTATTATTATTATGACATAATAATAATATAATAATAATAAGAGTAACAATAATATCATAACAATAATATTAACATAATAATAATAAAAATAATTATAATGACATAATACTAATAAGAACAATAATAAATGTAATAGCGCAATGATAATTATAATAATAACAATAATAATAATAATAATATTAATAATATGATAGTAATAATAATAATAATAATAATAATAATAATAATAATAATAATAATAATAACATTAATAATAATAATAACAGTAATATTAACATAATATAATAATAAAAATAACAACATAATATAAAGATAATTAAAACAATAATATATTTATAATAATAATAATAATAATAATAAAAATAATATAGAATTAATAAAAATAATAATAATAATATGAAAATTATAATAATAATAATAGTATGATAATTAAAATAATAATAATAATACAATAATAATAATAATATAATAATAATGTAATAATAATATTATTATTAACATGATGAAAGAAAATATATCAAAACATTATATAAAAAATAAAAAATAAAAATAAAAAGAACACTTACAGCGGAGGGGGAAGAAAAGTGGCGCTGCGGGCGGAGGTCGGAGCCGCGGCGGGGCGCAGCGACGGCGTGCCAGGCGGAGCCTGGATGCAGGCCGTGGGGAGAGCCGGAGCAGGGGGTGCATGCCGGCGGCTATTGTGGCCAAAGGCGCGGAGGGGCAGGAGGTCGGGACAGCCGGCAAGGCGGGGTTCAGTCTGGCCGGAGACTGGTTCGAGAGGATGTCGGAGCGCCGGGGGCGCGAGGGTGCAAGCAGGGGGTACAAGCCGCTGGACGCCGGAGTGGAACATGGAGGTGCCGGAGGCGGTGGTGCGGTGCCAGAATGGCGAGGCGGAGTGCGCAGGGGGAGAGCAGGGGAGGCCGACGGGAAACGGGGAGAGGGAGCAGGGAGGGCAGCGCCGGAGGGGATGTGTGCGGGTCGGCCGAACCAGGACGGGCTCGGGACAGGTTGCAGGCCGCGGTGAGGTCGGGGAAGGGTGACGGGAAGGGAAGCAGGGGCCGGCCGCGCGCGGGAGCAGAGGAGGGCGGCGGGCTCGGGACGGAGCGTCGGAGGGGGCCGCAACAGCCGGAGGCTGGCTGTGCGCTGGGGCGGAGCTGACTACTGCCCGAAGGCCGGGAACAGTGGGGTGCATGGGAGATCCGCCGGACGGGAGTGGGGCTCGGCGACGGGAACAGGCGGAGGCCGGGTGCGGGAAAGAAGAAAGAGAAAAAGGGGAGATAGAGAGGGGGTGGCGGCTGCGGGAGATAAGAGGGGTAGGGGGTAGGGTTAGAGTAGGTTTATATATATATATATATATATATAATTGATAATAATAATAATAAAAGGATAAATAAAAATAATGAAAACTAATCTAAATAAAAATAAAAATTTATAACAAAAATATTAGTAAAACCTCATAATAATAATAATAAAACTTTATAATAATAATCATAACAATAAAATAATAAGTTAGCTAATTATAATAATAATTATTATAACCAAAGTATTTAGAATAATAAAACCACTAAAAAAAATAATAATAAGAAAACACACATATATAAACACAAATATATATATATAGACATATGTATATACATATACCTTTATAAAAACATATAAACATAAATACAACAAACATATATGTATATATATACATATATATACATAACATATACTCATATATAAACACATATAAAATTAAAAATAAATACAATAGTAATAACACAATTTAAATAGTGAGAATAATAAAATGTCAACGCAAAAACATTAGTATTTAAAACGCCGGGTGAGCACATAGTCACCCGGGCTGAAAGCACGGTAACTGCTAGCGATGCGGTGACCGCGCACTGGCGCAAAAACCACCAATCGAAATTAAACTCGGAAAAATTTAAATCGGGACCAAGAAAGGAGAACAAATATGGACATCCGCGGTCGGGGTGTGACATACACCGCTGGAATGTTGCAGGAGCATTACAAAGTCCAAAAGGCATTCGCCTATAGGCATAGGTTCCAAAGGGGAAAGTGAATGTGGTCTTTTCTTGGTCTTGAGGTGCGATTGGAATTTGGAAGTAGCCGGTGTAACCATCAAGAAAGCAATAGTGTGACTTTCCAGCCAATCTCTCAAGCATTTGGTCAAGGAAAGGAAGTGGGTAGTGATATTTTCGTGTTTCAGCATTCAATTTGCGATAATCGATGCACACACGCCATTTGTTTTTCACTCGAGTTATGACCACTTCTCCATGTTCATTTGTGACAACTGTTATCCCTCCCTTCTTAGGAATGACTTGAATTGGACTAACCCATTCACTATCAGAAATTGGGTAGATAATACCAGCTTGAAGAAGCTTGGTAATCTCTTCCCTAACTATCTCAAGTATGAGTGGATTGAGTCTTCTTTGAGGTTGCCTAATTGGTTTGGATGATTCCTCTAGATGGATGTGATGCATGAAAAGGGCAGGGTTGATTCCTGGAATATCCTCTAGGGTCCAACCTAAGGCATTTTTGTTTTCCTCTAACACTTGAACAAGTTGGGACTCCTCAGTTTCAGAAAGTGAAGTAGAGATAATGACAGGGTAGGAGGGATCATGGAAAAGGAATGCATACTTGATGTGTGAAGGAAGTGGTTTTAGATCAGTTTCAGCCTTGATTTGAGAGCTAGACAAGTTAGGAGTAGGATAAGGGATTCCAGATGAGTTTGGATCATTTTCCTCAACATTGTCCAAGGTGGAGCAGTAGAGATCAGAGTTGATGTGGGATTCAAGAGAGTTTTCAAGTTCCTCCAGATTGATGGAGTCTATGAATGAGAGGTCCACATCAACGGCGCCATTTGAAAGTGTGGCCGATTGTCGCCTATCGATCGTTCAAGGTTCTGGTGCTCTGCTAATGTGTATAGCGGCACTCGGGTCGAATCCTCGGTGATGATACTTTGTAGTAGTCGTTTGTCTTTAGTTGATTGTATTTTGATTAGGGGGGTTTGTTTGCAGAGCATAATTGAAATGATTTATGGATGATGTTTGATTTACCAAATTGATAATGATTTGGGTGAGTTCATCATTAGGTTAGTTAAGCTTGTGATATCCTCGAGCTTTGCTTTATATTGCATTTAAATTAACACTCATGTCACAAGATGATGTTGATTAGAATTCTTAAGTGTTAAGGCTTTAAACCAAGACTTAACTTAACTTAAGGTTATAATCTCAATCAGATATTATTTATGGTTGTGTATTTATGGTTCCAATAATCCATGGAAACCACATGTTAAACAAAACAAGTCATCAATCCATGACATGTTAAGTCCAACATACACAATGTTAATTCAAAGAATATTCATCGAGCAGAAGCTCTCAATCACTTAACATACCTAAATTATAACTCACCACAATGAGAGATTTACTCAACCATTTGGGTGATTAATAATCTGGTTATAATGATTATGATTATAAATTAATAAGAGAAGAAAAATAAAGGGATAAGAAAAGAGTGGTACGTCGACACACACACACGAACAATGATGATAATTAAAAACGAACTTTCAATTGAATGAGGAAGCTAAAGAAGTGAAGGGTATTGAACTGAATTTAAAATATTTTAAGAACATTAATATTAAAATACAGAAGGTGGAAGAGAATAAGAGATATGAAGAAGTAACTTGCATTAAAACAGAATTACAAAGAAAGAGAATTACAAGATTACAAAAATGAAGAACACAAAAGTAAGTGAAAAGAAAGAGAGGAGGAAAGGTCTCTCAAGTGTAAACTTGAGTATGGAAGGTCCTCCCAAGCCTTTGGCAAATCTTTGGTCTTGCCAATATGATCTCCTCTCTTCTGAAATTCCAACCCCTCTCAAGGAGAGAAGGGGAGAGTATTTATAGCCCAAGGAGTGGACTGTTTGCATTCCCAATATGTCCCTCCACTTGCATCTCCAATTTGGCAATTTAGACAGATGAATCTTCAAATATCTCCTTCTTCAAAGTTGTAGAAAATAATGTTGGCCGACTACTCTCAAAAGTTGGAGTCATTTGGACGTAAGGATAAAATGTTATGGCCGGTTGCATAAACAAACTTAAACTGTCCATTTCAATCCAGTCTTTTTTAAGTCCATAATGTGAAAGGGTTTTTGAATATTAAGATGCCTTCAAATCCGAATGGTTTCTTCAACAAAGTCGGCCGACTACATCTCCTCTTTCACAATGAAAAATATCAGCTCTCTTGGATGATTACATCAGGAGATATGTCATGCATACTATACTGATTTTCATTCTCGGCCAGAATGGTGGGCTGGACTTCAATGATTTATTTGGGCCCCTTGTACTTGGATTTGGGCCATGAAATTTTTATCCAAGATGACATGTAGTGTCCCCCAAATTATGGTGGGGAGTTAAGGTTTTTGGATATCTGTATTGATCCCAGTAAATAAATCTTCAAGGCTGGTCCAGTTTGTTCACAGATTCTTTGGTCTTGTTTGTGAGAACCATATGACCCTTCAAATGGCAGAATTGGATCATGGTGCCTTCTAATGAAATGTTGTATATTGAAAGGAGAATCCTACAAAAGAAGAACCACACAATTTGGATCAGTATAGTGATAGTTATAATTAAAACATTAAACTGACTCAATTTGACTACTTCTAAAAATGCTCAAATATTATACTTAAAATTAAAACATTAATATTTCACACAAATTATGCACATTTCATATAAAATAAGTAAAGGGGGAATATAATAAGTCATGAAAATATTAATAACATCAGTCACACCCAAAGGTATCCTTTTCAAAGAGCCACCCATGGTGGTCTAGTTCAATTAATCAGTACACCCATGGGGTGGTTTCATTTCAATGTTCATAGCCATTTTTCATTAATAAACGAGCATATTTAATTACATAGAACATGCAAATAAATTCAATTATTTAATTTCATTTCAAAGTGATGCTTTGAAATTGAGCATAGGCACAACAACATATATAAACACTTTGAATTTTAACGAAAGGCACGAGACCACCTACCATAGGTTTGTAGTTGATGGTTCATCCAGTATCAGCTTCTGATTTGACTTAGATCAGGAGAAAACCAAAGAACAAATAAAGAACCTAATAATAAGGAATATTGTATTTAACCTAAATATCATACTCAATATACGGGAGAATGAATAACGGCTAAAAAGGAATCAAGTACTCACTGATTTAGATCCAACAAGACAAGCGGTGCTTAAATTGGAGATTAGATGGAGGAGGTATCTTAATTCCTGGAATAGTCTCCAAGGAGGGATCCCAGATTTGTTCTTATTATTCAAGAGAAGAAGAAATATAATTAAGTGTGGGGAAATGATAATTTTACCCAAAATATCAGGGTTACATGGTTTAGGTGCGTGATTTGACAAACCATGCACCAACCATGAACGATCAGTTGTAAGGAAGGGGCACCCACACAGTTTTCTTGCATGGTTTTCTCCCATGTTTTACTAACTGTATGGAAACCATGAAAATATACACTAACAAAATTGTAGACCTATCCACATATCCATGCACCCCAACTCACACAGTTTTCACTAACCTTACACCAGGACATTTCACCCTAAACTTGGTTTTTGGGCTCCGAACCAGCCTCAGACACTCCTGATACCTCTATTCCCTCAAATTTCATTAATATTAGGCCATATTTGAACATTTAAATGGATAATTTACTAAAATTAAATGATCTATACCTCAAATAATAATTGGTTCTTACACTTTTGTTAAATTTTTTTTATCTTCATCAAGCATTCTCCTTCTCTTTGGAAGAAAAATCCTACGGATGTTGTCATTTTCCAATTACTTTGTTTCATAGATTTATTTACACATTGATTCTTAAAGATATATATATATATATATATGTGTGTGTGTGTGTGTGTGTGTGTGTGTGTATGTTTTTGGTTTATCTTTCATTATATATCATCATATTATGATCATGAAAAACCCATAAGTGGTATCAAAAGACTGGCGAAAGGCTTAGCTGATTTCTGGGAGCTCTCTCACATGAATAGTGGCAATGTGTGCCTCTACAACCAGGAATTCCATTGTGATGCAAAGAGTTTCATGCCCAAAGATTTGGGGAAATTGATTATTTTGATAGGTTTATATGGATGTCACATTTAACAAGTTCATATGATGAATATAGATTCCACCACCATTAGTGGTATCAGAGAGAAATATTCTTTGACAAATCAATATGTTTATTGATTATGAAAAATACATTTTAATAGTAAAGAAATATTTTTCTAGCTTGGAAATAAATATGAAAAAGATAATACTTGTTACTCTTGTTTATGAAAATAAATAATTTATTTATTTTAATCAAGAGAATTTAATTTTGAATTGTATTATATTATTTTTAATTTTTTTATAAATAATTAAAAAGGTATTTTGAAATATTTTTATAAATTTATAAAACTATTTTATAAATTAATTAACTATAAAAAAATTTGGTTGGTGAATAAATATTTTTTTAAATACCTTTTTACAAATTAAATTTCATGTTTTATCATATAGAAATTAATGGTTTATTTAGAAATTATAAAATGATATTTATAAAGAGTTTATAAATTACAATATATATGATATTTAGATTGTATAAAAATGTTTATATAATAGATATTGAATTATAAAATGTTTAAAATTAGTGAAATATCATATAAATTCCATTTAATAAAAAAATTGAAAGGGTTCATATTGAAAATAATATAAAATTTTTATATTATTTCTAATTTATAAAATTTTTATAATTAGTATATATTTATGAATAGTTAATAAATGTCTCGTATTTTAAAAAATAAATAATTTTTTTATTTATAAAATTTAACTAATATTAATGTTTATTTCATAATTAATTTATTTGAAATTATTCAAATTAAAGTAGATTTATTTGGATATTATCTAATCCAAATAAAAAGGTTTTTTGATGATTGATATGATCAAGGTTTAAGTAATAATTAAGTATATGGTATTTAGATTATATAAAAGGTTAACATAATAGAAATTGAATTGTAAATAGTTTACGATTCATATAATATTGTATATTTTAAAAAAGGAAAAGTTATATTATAATAAATATGAAAGAATTCATATTGGAAAGAATATAAATATTTTATATTAAAGGTTATGGAATTTCCATAATGTTAAAGTTGAAATTACAAAAGGGTTTATAATTATATTTTATTTATGAAATTGTTCATAAATATTTATCTCATATTTTAATATTTTAATTTTTAATTTATTTAAATGTTATTCCAAATTTTATTCATAGTTTTAAATTTTTTAAATTATGAATTATTGTACGCCAAGATATATATGATGAATTTATTCTAGGAAATATCCATGCATATCATGCTAGGTTTGATATTATAAAATTTAGTTTTCATCTACCTTAACCTTAGTTTGTAATTTTAGTTATGATCTTTAGAGTAGTTGTTGGGAATAGTCTGTGCATATTGGTTGTTAAAGTTTTTATGAATTGAATTATCTCTTGAGTAAAGTCTCCCCAAGTAGAGGGAATTAAGGTCAACCCACCTACTTTCCTAGAGTCTTTCCTTGTCTCGGAAAGTGAATGGGGTTGGTTATCTATTGCTTTGTGCTTACTCGTGTGGATTTTTTCAATATCACATAACTCTTTGTATTTATATGAAGTTTTCATATACCTTATTCATGTGATGAATTCAGATAAGTGTGGTTATAATTGACTTATTTTTTTTGGGTGATTAACATAGTCTTGTGGGTTTTGTAAATATTTTTACATTAATTTTGTGTGAACACATTAATTTTGTGGTTGGAATAGAGATTCTAAAACTAAATCATTAGAAGCATGAATACATAGTAAGGGAATAAAACATGAGAAAATACTTATTACATAGGATTTAGTAATTGGAAATTTAATATACATATCATGTACATTAAATTGGATATATTTTAAAATAAAACCTTTAAATACTGATTGTGAGGTTCCTTCTAAAGAAAAATTTGTCAATACCTTGATCATAAATTGTGTAGTTTTAAGCGTATGATGGGCTTCGCTAGATTGTCTTTTATAAGGAAAGAAATTAATGAGTGACTCTAGGTGATATTGTTGAGTAGTTTTGTGCCTATTTTGGGTTCCCCTGTATTTTACTTGGTTATCTTTTTTTTTGGTTTTTTATTTGGGTTAAACTAGAAGTGAATCCCTAATGGTTAGAATAACATGGGAATAGAGTTGAGTATATCCATATAATGGATATGTATAAGTAGTTATCTACTCAACTATCCAAGAGTCACAACTATTGTGATTAGGATAATACCCTACATAAATAATAGAGAAATGATATGAACACCCAAGAGGACTCATTGCTTGGTGAAATATGGATCTTGGATCACAAGAAGGATATGATTTATGGGCTAATCACTTTTAGTGAGAACACTTTCATTAAAAGTACTCAATGAAATTTTTTAAGTCATGATATTTATCTGATAATGATATTCTATTGTAGATATTTATCATCATCATCATCAAGCTAAAACATTTTAATTAATCCTTAAAAACTATATGTTTAATGTAAGATACTCCTTAAACTAGTAAGTTTGGAAAAGTTATTATGTAATATTGGTAATTTAAGAAAAGTTCTTAATGAATATTATAGGTGTCTGGAAAATTATTTCCTCATTAACTAAGTGTTGATGTTGTTTAAGAAGTGAATCTAGGTTCTTATGTAAGCATAGACTGATTCATTTAAGGTTTCAAAGGCATTCGATGCTAACTGATTAAAGGAATCGTAGTCTCTACTTATGTAATCAATATGAGTGGGTAAATCCATGATTTTAGTCTCATATACACAATATGATTGGGTAATTTATATTATATTCAATATGATTGAATATATTAATGACATAGTGAGACTAAAAGATTATTTAAATCTTTATTGTCTATAGAAATCAATTCTGTTATTCTAGTAGATATATGATATTAGCTGTATGTTTTGAAAAGTGTTGTAAATATAAAAAAGGTTGGAATTTGAGAAATAATTAAATCTTGAAGTCTTATTTCAAGTAATAGATCAAAGAATTTGCTAAATTGAAAACTTTCATGATTCAATCGTGAATAAACTCATCATAAGATTTTTATTTTATCTCAATTATATATTGAGAAGATCTTTTAAACAATGATTTTTTAAATTAAATGATATGGTTGTATTTACACATGGTTTGTGATTAGTTTATTTGTATAGCATGCATAAAGGAGATCCTAAAATGGTTTGTTCTGGTTAGTGAATTTATCCTATTTTAATTTATGAAATTTTTGTGAAAATATGATTTAATTAAATGAAAAACAAATCCTGATATTCTCAAAGTGTTGATAATGGATAAACTGGGCATATGATGTCTTGATTCTGTTACTATATAGATTTTAAAAGTGGGTAAAAGTTCAAACCAAAATAAGAAAAGTTATTTGAAAATTTCAACAATGTTTCTTCAAGAATAAAATAAAGTTCATTGAAATGTAGGGCTTGCAAGAAATTAATAGTAATGATTCAATACAATTGGATTGTCAAAGATATACCCGATGCAGTTTTTGAAACTCTATAGAATGTTCATATTGGGTAAGGATGTTATAGAAATTCATTCTTTGATTTTTAAAGGGTATATGATACCGAGTGAATTTTTTAAAAGTATTATTAATATATAGGTGTTCAAAATAAAATGAATAATGGATTGATATTTTATTTTATATTCATGCGATGAAGTAAAAAGTTACTACTTAGAGAATTAAAATGTGAAAAAATGTATCAATCATGGATGAATATAAGTAAAATATGTGCATCTTCATCTAACTTATCTTATATAATAAGATAGGATATACAATGAAAAAGTTTTTTTATGAGATTATTAAATGAATACACATGTTTTATGATTCATTAATTTCTATAACATTTTTTTTAGAATAATATTAGGATAAAATTTTTTTATCAAAAATTTTATAATATATGTGGGAATGTTCTCCTACCAATCATTTGTGGTATATTTTAAAAAAATATTGTTCTCAAGTGATATTTTTCCAAACACATAGAATTATATATGTGATATGGAAACAATAGTCTATTTGTTTAATATTCCAACTAAAAAGAAATGAATTTTATTTCTTAAAACATAAAGTAGTTTTTGTTGAATCTTATAAAGATATTCCAAAGTGAATATGATGTCTAAGAGGATAGTGGGATTATATATAGACTTATATATGTTCAGTGTTAATAAATAAAATATTATTTAAATCTTATTTTGAGTGATTTTTCACTTAATATATATATCATAAAGTGTTTTAGGATATGTGACAGTAAAGCAAAAATGTAAATAGTTGCATTAAGTTTCAGTGAGAAAGTGAATATTATTGTTAACTAAATTACTAGTATAATATTATAGTGATTATTTAATTAATATATATATGTATCCTAAAGAAGTTTAGAATATGTGACAGTAAAGAAAAATGTAAATAGTTACATTTTGTTACTATGAGAAAGTGAATATTATTGTTAACTAAAGGATTATACCAGTTTAATATTATAGTGATTATTTACTGAATGTCATAAAATATTTAGGATATATGATGATATATAAATTTAATATTTTATATTTATTTATCATAGGAAATTTAATTATACATGAAATCCTTAAATAAGTTTTAGGATATTAAAGTGATGACAAATGTATTAGTTATATTAGTTATTATAAGAAATTGAAATTCACTTGATATCCTAAAATATTTTAGGGTGTAATGGTAAATAAAAATATAAATAGTTATATTTAGTTACCATAACAATTCAACACCACTATTTCATAAAGGATTGTATAAAATAATACTCAAAATTATTACACTTTATATCCAAAAATATTTTTGGGTATAGCAGTAAATAAAAATGTAAAAATTTACATTATTTACCATAACAAAGTGTTATAAATTTATCCTAAAATATTTTAGGTTATGTAATTAAATAAAATTTAAAAAAATTGCATTAGTTTCCATAACAAAGTTTATATCACTTTATTCTAAAAAAGTTTAGGATGTGCTAGTAAAGTGATAATGTAATTTTTTGCATTATTTAAAAAATATTTCAACGAAAAAGTTTGATGGAAATGGTTATAGGATGATGATGATGTACTTAGAAAGAGTTATAAGTAGACAATAGAATTTAACTTTATAATATTTGATGTTATGAATTTAAGGAGTTTGAATATGAGTTCAAATAGTTGAACTTCAGGAATATGATTCCTATGTATAACCATTATTCAAACTAGATTGCTTGATAAATGTTACTCACTAAGAGGTTATTGGGAGTATTTTATCATATTGTCACATAGGGATGTGATAGAATTTACATATGGATCTAATGTTTAAAAACTGAATCCATTAATATAGAAACTTCATGAGATTCATTTTATATCTCTATAAGAGATTGGTTGTAACGGTTGTAAAAATTTCATGTATTTATAATAAAGTAAATATTCATTTATCATGCATTCATGTGTGCTAAAATTTACTTTACATGAACCATAAAATGATAAATATCCCCTCATAGTAAAAAATATATTGAGTTGTCCCTAACCAAAGATCATCATGGAGTACAATGGGATGTGATAATATATAGAGGTTATATTAAATATATTATTTTCTCCATTGAAAAAGGTTGTATTTCAGATATTAAAGAATAAATTCTTGAGGTAATAAGTAGATAATTATTACATGGATTGATTCGCTAAAGTATATCTCATGGAATGTCATACAGTCATGGATATACTTAAGGGTGTATAGTTATTATTAGTCATTCTTACCTGAGGTTCGTGAGATATCTATCATGATAACCTTTATACTTTTATACCCTACTTACGCAATTCAACATACAAACTTAGCTAATATGGTTGTCGTATGGTATGTTTATGATAATTTCATCAGTTGAAGTGAAACCAAGATGGTATTTGTCCACATTTATGTCAAGAAAATACATATGAACCTTGATTCAATTAGAATGATGAAATGAATAGCCATTATTATTTGTTTCACATATGATGTTTTCAACTAATTGAATAAGTTAAATGATATGTTCTTATTAGATAGATGAATGATATGTGATGTATTCATCAACTTAATCTTTTTCATAGAATCAAGAAAATTGTGAAAGGTTTATACTAGATTGACATGTTCCATGTCTAGTGGTCACCCAATTTCATGTAAAAAGGGATTATATAAGATATATATGATGCATATGATATATATTGTGGTGTAAATGTTTATATAGATATATGAGTATGTTTTATGGAGATCACACCGAACCCCTTAGTAGCTTGAGTAGCACTAAAGTTTTTATAGAGGCCGCTCTTTTCTTACATATATGAAATAGATATTTAGTAGTTGTTTTCAGTGATTCTAAGGCATGTATGGTCACACAATTAGGCCTTTGGATAAGTATAAATCTTTGAAAAAAGTTTTTATTCAAAATTAAGAGAGATTTTGATGAAAACCCAAGTCCAAAAGAGTTTGGATAGATTCACAATGAGTTGTAAAGTTATGCATAAAGTAATCACGGGATATTAGTGATATTGGGGGATTTTTTATTATGAACTATATATATATATGTGATATTATGTATATATAAATGCATATTTAATATATTATACATTCAATTCAAGTATTATTATGAATATATTAAGTATATGAGATAATAAATATATGTATATGATATATATATATTTATTTATTTATTTATCTATCTATCGTAAACAATTTTTATTATCAATCCATTATGAAGTGATTAAATGAATTGAATATTCATTGAATATGATTTAATGAATTAATGTAAATAGGAATAAATTTATATAGACACATAAATATGGATGACGTGTTTCATTTAATGAAATGCATCATGGATGGCTATATAAAGGAATGTGATCCCTCCTATTGAGATCATTCAATTGTATGAAATCCTATCAATTCTCTATTATTCCCATACAATAGTTTATAATTTTAGATTAACGCACTAAAACCCCTTCAGCATTCAGTTATCCTCATGATATGATCATGAATCCATTTTTCGGTGCCCCCCCCCCAAAGGAAGGGTTATTTTGTTCACTAATTTGTGATATTCATCAAGAATTCTCCTTCACTGAGGAAGAATAAGACTAGTGATATTGGAGTTTTATTGGTACACTATTCTATAGATTTATTTATGCATTTATTCTTAAAAATAGATCTTCCTATGTTTGGGTTATCTTCTACAGCATATGATCATATGATGATCGTGAAAACACCATCATGTTTTTCATTCTTTGTATAGTTTTTATTGGTATGTTTATTGAATAAGATATATTACCATAGATTTAATTTATGTTGTTTTGATATTAGTATATTGGAAAGAGGCCTATGGTCATGCATCATACTAGTCATATATAAGACCCATATGATATATAACTTCTTGTGTGTTAATTAACTGAGTATTTTTTTCTAGATGGAAGGTTATTTGGATCATAAAACAAATGATTCTATAGTGACGATAATGTCATACCTTCTTCAATGGATGTGAAGACACCCTTAATGGGTTAGTTCGGACACTTGATGCCTTGATAGTAGCTCGATGTGGGGAAATTCATGATAAGTGATTGTTTTGGGCATGGAATGACTTTTGAATGTGAGAACTATAAATGGTTTTGAATATAGGGTTACGTTATATACATCATTATCATTTTATAGGGTGTTCTAGGTGACCTGGTGTCAATCTCAGGTGATAAGGTAGGATTGGTGAATGACTGACCATGTTGGATAATGGTGCAGTTTCAATTATAGGAGGTGATGATCCTAAGTGGGAAGACCTAGTATTGTTAGAGAATGGGTAGATGCTAGTGTCTTGGAGATATTCCCATGTGGTGGGAATTAAACGGTGGATCTTAGCATGATTGATATATTAATTTTGAAGGTGATCACCAAATGTTATCAGGTTAGATGGAACAAACATGAGCTGGGATCATGATCAGTGGGTTGGATACATGAGATAAGATTTGGTAAATGTGACCCATGGGAGCATTAGTCATGTTACATGATCCAGTTACACATGATCATCTTAATATAGGGTTTGGGTGAGACTAAGTATATTTATGGATTTTATAATATTTTATAGGATTGTTATGAATCACCTTTCCTTGAGTAAGACATTATTTTTGACCATTTTAAATGGTTCAGGTTTTGTAGATGGACCAGATTAGTGTAGTAGTGGTTGGATGTGGGTGATTTTGGTTAGGGGTCATGCTTAGGGTGAGGCCACTGTCATTTTTGTAAAGATACCTATGGTTGTGGTGTCTAGGAGTATAGTGTATTTTGATATGCCTTATCCTAGAAGGTGAAATTGTCAATGGATCATGATATCATATTACCATCAAACCAAGTTAAGTGTTGATGTAAGAGTGTTTCTTGAGTGTAGTGACACACATTTTATGATAGACCTGTTGAGGTTTGTGGTTGAGGATGGGTGGAAGGAAAGTTATACGATATGGATTACACCATAAGCTATTAGAGTATGTAATGCACATCGGGAGTGGATCGTTGAACATAGAAGATAATGTTCTTGTGGATTTGGTGAATGTGTGGTAGATAGTGTTTCATTTGGTGTTTGGGGATGATTGAATGGTCAAATAGTTATGGTAAGTATACTCCTATGGTGGGTATTATCAGATCAGTCATGAGTGAATGAACCTCATATCAGAAAGGTTGTGGATGTGCATAATGGAACAAAAATTCTATTGTGTGAGAGATCTAAATGTATCTAGTTACATGATGAATACCATATGTAAGATTCTAATGTGAAATTTGATATATTCTGGATGTGGTTATCATAATCTAGGTGAATTAGGTGTAATTTGAGAGTGGGTTAGATTATTGGTACATCAATTCTTGAGGTGAGATCATGAAGATCAGTGCAGGTGGTTGGTGGAACAATCAAATACTTTGTACTAGGATTTAGGATTGGAATTTGGTATGGATTCTAAAATAATTTTATGATGCCTCTAAGTCTTAAGGAATCGTGATGGGGTGGTTTAATAGATTATAAACTATTGAGGCTAGGTTCCTTTAGAGGAATTAAATCATGAATAACCAACTGATATATTATATGATAATAGGTGAGGTGAATTTGAGAGTAGGTTAAGAGTGTTTTCTAGAATGCGATAGAGGTGGTCTGAGAATTGAACCAAATATTTCTATTTAAAATATAGTGTAACTAGTCTTGATTTGGAATTTTTTTGAGTAGTCATGTTGGGTGTTCAAAAATTGAATGTGGTGAATTATCAAAGTTTGGAAACTGATTCTTCTCAGTAAACATGGCTCAAATATTACCAAGGATTCTTGAGTACAAAAATAATTATGATGGGGAGAATGTAAAGACCCATGTAATTACTGGTTATGAATTCTTAATGAAATTTGAACATTTTACAGATGGATGGTTTATTTGGGGAACAGGGATTCTGATGGGTGTTTTGGGATTTTGAACCTATTAAAAGTAGTATTTTTTGGTGGATATGATCTTAGAATGGAAGCATATGTGCTTGGGAGATCACTATAGTCTTGGTCAGGGCTAACTAGGATGTATCCACTGCACCGCTGGTAGCATGGGAAGAATCCTAGGTGCCCTATTAGGATCATTGGCTAGTTAGTGAGCAAAGAGAAACTTTCTAGTGAGTCAAATTGGTCATTTGGAGCCTTTTTCATCCATTTAACCCTGATAACCCCTCAGGTTTTACCTATATTAGATGAACATTGGAGGGATATCCGACCAAATTCTCCTCATCTCCTCCCTCTCTTGGTTCCTCTTAAAGCGGGGTGATTCTGGGTGAGATCTATTAGAAAACTTTGGTATGTTCCTTTATTTTTATTCATTCTTGATCTCCTAGTTGATATCCTCTTTTATCTCCTCTCATCTTGGATATATTTCCAATTAGATATTGGATGAATATTTCATCAAATCTTGGTAAAATCATCTAAGAGAAAAGGTTATTTTATTTGGCTTGTGTGAGGGATTTTATGTACCATTGATCCCATGTCATTGCATATCAATTTGGAGAAGGTATGCTATATGAAAAATCTATTGAATATCCTTGATGTAATTAGATGAAATTAATGATGAATTGTATGTTAGATTTTAGGGTTTCTAGGTGAGTTGGTGTCGTGGGTGTGCCAAAGACCCTCAATGTGTGATTGGTCATGGTCTCGATGCAGTGGCATTGACTGGTGAGATTTCTGGTGATTACATCATGGTGAATCAATAAAATTAATTAATTATAACTATTATAATTAATTAATTGTGTATTTTTATGTGAGATAGGTTCTTAAGTTATGGAATCAAATTCGTCAAGGGTGTATTCATCTTAGATGAGGCTCGAAAAAGCTAGGCAGAGGCTTATTCTTGCATGGTGATGATGGTATCTCCATTGAATTTGGTGTACCCTAACCACAACATCATGAAATGTAAAATTGACTATGTTTTGAAGATTTTTTTATAGTATAGTGTAGACACTAGGTAATCTATCAAGGATCATGATGAGTTTAAAGTGAATTTTCAATAAGTTTTTCAAAAACAAAATAGAAAATGAGGGGTGTTTTTAAAATAGTTCTATGCCAATTAACTTAATTTAAAAGTTTAATAGTTCCATCTTATAATCAATATTTAATGTTTTCCAAAGAATATAAAAATCTCAACATTTTGGGAAAGAATAGGATTCATTTTTTCTTCTAATTGGAAAAAAAAAGTCAAACACTTAAAATTACACATCAATTGGTTATGAAGTAAAAATAGTTTCAATTAAATGTATAAAAAAGTTATAATATATCTTAAATAACAATTAAAAACCAAAATATACACCATTCCATTATCTAGTTATGTGTTACAACTCCCTCTTAAATTGAATATCTTTCTCATAATGATCACCCACCATTTATCCCTCCATCTAGGGGAAGAGGAAACACATGAGGAACTCTGAATTCATCTTCTGATGAGGATAGGGATCTATGGAACCTCCAAATGTCTGATAAGAAACCATATAATCTCCAAATTGGAAGAACCATTCCCCCATGTATAACTTGAGAATGGGGTTCCCAGGGTTCTAATTTATAGGCAATGTGGAAATTGGTTTTGGGAAATCTAAATTTAAAAAATGAACTGGATCAAAAGTTTGGGATATCATACAGTCTTATCTTACTTTTGAAAAAACTAAAAAAAATACCACCTCCTTACTATCTTCATCAAAAAAAATTCATTTATTGGAGTATTATATCCTGATATAAGGATTAATTACATAAATGACATAGAGACTATTAATAGTGAATATTCTCACCAAAGATGGAACATATTGGGTCTCTAAATGGTAGAATCGCGATCTATATTCTTCTAGATAATGTTATAAGATATGTTTTTACATTCACACACTGGTTTTCAACCCAACTAGATGTACAGTTTAGTTGTAGCATGTATTTCAATCCACATGAGTGCTTAGTAACTTGCTCATTTTGGTTCGTTTTTCTTGAATCTCATCATGGACTCTCCAATCCACTTCCACCTATAATGTAATCATCAAAATAAGTGAAATTTTGATTTTTAATAGTTATAGAAATTAACTAATATTAACAAATGTGAAGTGAAATTTGTTATTATATTTTGAATTTAAAATACAAAATCAATTTAAAATATTGGCATAATGGTGAAAATGAATAGTGAATCACTACGCGGTCACACCCCAAACCTAAAAAATTTCACTCTTAAGAAAAATCACATTTCAAAAAATGATGCATGAAGATATTCATTATATTATGAAGATTTAACATTCATTGTAAATTCATTTCATGATAGCATA
The DNA here is from genome assembly GCA_963277665.1 of Viscum album. Classification (NCBI taxonomy): domain Eukaryota; kingdom Viridiplantae; phylum Streptophyta; class Magnoliopsida; order Santalales; family Viscaceae; genus Viscum; species Viscum album. The sequence continues at coordinate 1,664,125,678 of OY728126.1, read as the reverse complement.
GTTATCAAAGGAATAATTACACAAAATAGTTAATTTTAGTAAGCATAAAAATGACTATCTCATAAATTGTATCAATAAAAAGTGAAGGATATATATGATACTAGGCTTATTAAGTAATTCATGGGTCAAAAATGTCACTAAATCTCTATTTTTTTGTGTAAAAACCATTTCAAGCTTATATTTCCAATTTTTATTCAATAAATATAAGTAATATTAAAAATTATTAGCTTACCCTATTCTTTCTACCGAACCTCCCCTACACCTTTTGCAATAAAATATTCATAACCCACTCAATTAATCATTCCCAGAATTAAAATTTTTATTTTTTTCCAATATATTATGTTGTATTTTTTAAAAAAATCAATAAGATCATTAGGTATCAATCATAGTTCAATATGGTACATTAATGTAATTGATCAAATAAGGAAATAACATATAGAAAAATCATTTTGGAAATCTTACTAACATTAATTATAAATAATATATACATTCAATTAATTAATAAATATTCACACTTCAGGGTTGATTGAAATGATGTCTGGTGATGTTAAATGGCATAATTAACTCATAGAAACTTATATAGAAAGTAACAATATATTAGAGGTTTTATAAAGATACAATCCAAAATATCATTGAAAAAAAAATTACTTAAAACCATCCTCTCAATATTAATTCTTTGGTCAAACTCACATTCCATCGGTGAAAAAAATTATTTAAATGTTAAAACAAAATGAAATTAGGGAATTCATTATGCAATCTGAATAATTTCCATAATCATATAGGATTTAAAAATGAGTATTCCAAAAAAAGGTAAAAAAATGATGAAGTGGGATGAAAGTAAAAAATATCACGTAGAAAGTGAAAAAGGATAAAAAATAAGAAAGATGAAAACAAGTACTAATGAACTCATAAAAGAGGGGAAAAGTAAAAATATCATTTAGTAAGAAAAAAAGAAGAAGAAGAAAGATTGTTAAAATCTTAACTAACCTAGGAATGTATCCCCCATTCCTAGTGGGTTTAGTTTCCTCACTATAATAAAATGGAATGTGGTAAGGAAGGAAATAACCTGGTGGGTGTCACTTATTGGTCTCTTATAGAAGGTAGAGCTCCTCTATTGGGGGATCCAAAATGGTTTCATGAAATTGCTTTGATCGCTTCCCATTGATAGTAAAAGTTTTTTTTCATCATTTTGAGCCTATGAAACACCAAAAGGTTAAAACTTAGTCATAGTATATGGGCCAAACTAATAGGAACAAATCTTACCCAGGTAAAACATCAGCCTTAAATTGTAAAGGAGGACTTTCTGCCTAATGTGGAACTGATAATGAAGAACAAGTCATTTATGGAAAGCCTTGGTTCTCTTATTATAGATTCAGAATTTATCATATGAGTCTCTTAAAATTTCATCCAACTCCCAAATCTGTAACTTCCATTGATCACCAACACTAGAAAGATAATAATTACATTGTTTAATAAACTTGTATTCCCAATGCTCAATCTTAATAGAGTGATGAAAACTCTTTCCAAAAACTAGCTAATAAGGTGGAATTCCAATGGGTCTTTTAAAAGTAGTATGGTAAGCCCAAAAAGCATCATAAAGTCTAAGAATCCAATCTTTTCTACTTGGTTGAACCTTTTTTTCAAGAATTTTTTTAACCATGTTATTTGACACCTAGACTTAATCATTGGTTTGGGGCTGATATACAGTAGAAACTTGATGCCCTACCTCATACCAACACAAAAGTGACCACATTTTTTTATTGTAGAAAAGAGAACCTATTCCACTGATGATGAAACTAGGAAATCCAAACCTATATAAAATTTTGGTTCTAAAAAATATTCACATCATTATTTGAATCATCAGTCTTTATATCCCATGCCTCTACCCATTTTGAAACATAATCTAATATTATAATAATTTATATGTTTCCAAATGAATTATGAAATGGCCTTATAAAATCAATTCCTCAAACATAAAAAATCATGAAATTAAAATGTTTATTGTGGAAATTCATTTCTTTTGGAGACATTACCCATCCTTTTACAATGAGTAAAAGATTTGAAAAAACCATGGGCATCCTGAAATAGTATTTTTCAAAATTGACCATGATTTAGGACCTTGTGATTAGTCCATTGGGTATATAAGTATCCCCCATATTCATTATGACAAAGGTATGGTTCATCCTAGATGTACCAATGAGACTCATGTTTCAGACTATCAACATGGTTTTTATTAAAATCAACAGGAATTAAAGATGCAACCAAATAATTTTCAATGTCATCATACCATGTAATATCATCTTAAACTCGAGGAAACACGTCATTTATGGGAATATAGGTTGTATGAGTCAATGTACAAGTATGGAAGGATCCTGGTGATATGGTTAGCTACCGTATTCACTACTCCCTTTTAATCCCTAATTTCTAAATTAAATTCCTAAAGGAGGAGAATCTAACAAATGAGATATGTTTTGACTTTCAATTTCTTAAGGAGATAATGGAGGGTTTCCTAATAAAAGAACACAATTAATTTTTGACCCTAGAAGGTATGACCAAAATTTATCAAATTAAAACATAATGATAAGGAATTTTTTCTTAGTTGTGTATATTTCTTGGGCAGGTTCCAATATGCATAAGGAATAAGTAATGACATCTAGAACATGACTAAAATGTTGTGATAAGACTATACCAACTACATATTTGGAATCATCACACATAAACTCAAATTCTAAATCCCACTGAGGTGGATAGATTACCAAGGGTGATATGAGACTCCATTTAAATTTATTAAAAGCATTATCATAGTTTTTATCAAAAATAAGTTCTTTTTATTTTTAGAATAAATATTAGATGGTAGTGTAATATTACTAAATTCATGAATGAAACGGTGATAAAATCTCACAGAACCTATGAAATAAAACATATCCCACAAATTTTTATGGAATTTTTGGGAAGAAATGACATAAAATTTTAATTTATAAACTTGAATACCCCTCAAAAAATGATGTATCCAAGAACTATTACTTTTATCACTATGAAATAAAATTTATAATAATTTAATACAATGTTCTTTTTAATATATCTATGAAATACATCACTTAGAGTACTCAAGCATTCAATAACAGAGGAAACATAAATAGGGATCATCCATGGATAATTTCATGAAATTCTCCAGATAATATTAAAAAATACTAACTATACAATGTTAGAAAGTGCTTGGATCATTAAATGAACTGAATTGAATACTCCTATATGAAAATGTTCCAAAGGGTAAATTTAAGGTTTCCTTGTCCTAATCCTCAAGGGAAATATGGATCTGAAAATATCTCGAATACCAATCAAGGAAACAGTGGTGGGACTTCTCTACTAGCCTCTCTAGAATTTTTTCAATGAACAACAATGAGAAATAGTCCTTTTTAGTGTGATTATTTGGTCGGTAATAATTAATATAGACATGCTAACTATTCTGATCATAGGTTGAAACTAATTCATTATTCTCATTTTTTATTACCATAAGACTGGTTTTCTTAGGAACTACTCAAATTGGATTGACCCGTTATCTTTCATAGATGGGATAAATGATTCCAATGGCTAATAATTTGGTTATTTTCTTTTTAAAAACATCGAGTAGGTTTGGGTTCAATCATTGGTGTGCATGCCTCACTAGTTTAGCAACATCATTTAATAATATACGATGTATGAAAATTGATGGGATGATACTGGGAATGTCCAAAAATATCAATCCTAATTTTTTTTATACTCACTCAAATGTTTAATCAAGCTTAATTTATGCAATGGAGTGAGTGAACTAGTAATGATGAAAGGAAACTTGTTTCCATTCTCAAAATATGAATATTTTAAATTTTGAGGTAGTGGTTTAAGTTCCAATTCAGGGGTATTTTAGATTAATGGGATGTAATAAGAGAGAGAGGGAGGCTTATTATCTCATCTATATACCCAATGGAAACAATATCATATGAGTATTATGATTTTATAAGTTGATCAGAATCATCGAAGTCCCTTGTATCCTTGATACATAATAAATCGTCAATTAATGAACATGCATGACATTTTTCAAGACGACTATAAAATTCAACACATGATTCATTATCAATAATCTCTAAAAATTATGAAAACTTAGATGTTTAATCATGTAAAAAATAGAATTTTCTTTGGTGAAAGGTAATTCATTAATAGAATTAACTGAAGGATAGGAATGAACTTCTGAGGGGCTCTTTATGGCATCAATTATGTTGAAGTTGAAAATTTCACAACCAAAATCCATAGATAATGTAACCATATCGGCCATTAATTATGTTTTTTTGGGTTTTCAATAAAGGTATCCCTAATATAATTGGGGAATTTCTATTCATCACATCATCTTCTATTTTAAGAACATAAAAATTAGTAGGAAAAAAAATAAATTTTTAACCCTTACAATAACATCCTATAACAAACCAATTGGGTGTTTGGTACTATAGTTTTCCAATTAAATGAATATTCATCGGGGATTCAATAACCTAACCTATAATTAAGAGAAAATGGAGCGATACATCATATTTATAGGAGTATAAAAATAAATCATATCATCCAAAAAAAAGAAACACTCTCCTATGGTGCATAGAATCGATAATGTTCCAAGATCATTAAATTTTGTGGGAAGTGATAGATCTGTCAATGCTAAGATGTTCCTTCATAATATCAACTTTTCATATCCTTTAGTTCTTCTTCAGTTTGTACACATATCCTTTATGAACTTGGCATATTGTAGAATTTTATTCACGACATCAATCAAGTAAATGTTAACCAGCACTTTTTTTATTGTTTCCAAATTTTCTTTATCAAGTTTAGTTTCTTTTGTTTTCCTTTATTGAGTGTAGCTTTGTGGTAATGGAAGAGGAATAGTTGGCCTAATAGGATCCTAAAAAGATACAATATTTCCTTTATTGGGGTTTCTCTTAGTACAAGGATTTTTCTTATTTGAATCATTTGTGATTGTTTGAATAGTTGTTTCCTCAGGAGGGGATGACTCTAATATAGGGGAAAATTTATTGTAAGTTGTGTGACACGATAAAGAGTTATTTAATTAACATTTACTTTTTCTTTAGTTTTTACTAGTGGTTGATAATGTATTTTACCCAACACTTGACATTGTATTTCACCCATCGAGTTTGTGTGTTATCCTAATTGAGTTTCTAGGTCTTGTATGAATTCTTGGTGCTTTTTTGACATATTTAGTTTTTCCATTTAAAGATTTAAAATATATATAGTTATAATTTTAGATCCATGATGATTAGCCACTAAATGGGTCTAATATTCATTGTTAATATACATAATATTCATGTTCTTTATTATTCATAAACACCATTTTAGTGCATTTTACACTTTGAACATCATTTCACATTATGATTATAATACCTTCTTAAAATGCGCTATTATGTGATACATTTTTGAACATCATTTGAAGTACCCAATGATTCATCTGATTATACATATTTTAATTTTATATTTTTGTAAATTGATCTAAACTCTAATATGAACATGTTTCATTCAGGGATCAATGGAAAATTAACGGAAGAAGATGGGGATATTTTTTGATGAAAGGAAGTAATTCTAGAGAAGGCAGATTGGACACCACCCCACTGATAAGACTGTGGGGCCCAACATACAGGCCCAATGAATCCCAAATTTCGTGTAATACTAGAAGACATGTATAGTAACAAATAACTCTTCATGATACAATGCTAATTAGGCTTCCATGATGTCCATTTAGGCGGCCCAAGTTAGAGATAAAATTCTGGGCCAGATTCTGAGGCCCAAAAAACAGCCCACCAATTAAACCATATCTCTGAAACCATAACTCCTTTTGGGATGATATTTTACAGGAAGTTAGGGGACATCCGGATATTAATTTACGTATTCTATGGCCCACCAAAATTCGGCCATCTAGAAGGTGTTTCATGCGCCTCTGTTTGGTGGATGCAAGCTGGATGCCTTTTCGGGTCAAGGGTGGAAAGTCTTCTCTCCCTTACTTTCCACCCACCTATGTCCTACCACAATTAATTGAGGAGACTTGGAATATTGGAGGCTCGACTCAAGGGCTCAAAAATTACTATTTAAGGCAGTGGTGTTGGAGGATTAAAGAATATTTGGTGTTTGGTTCAATTGTAATGTTATGCTGCGATTTTGTTGTCTCAAATTTGTCTTTCACTTGTAAGTTGTTCAATTCACTTTAGTTTCTTAATGAAAGTTCTTCTTATCCTCTTATTATGTTGTTCTATATATAAATTTTATATTGTTTCATCAAGGTGTGAATTTATTCACACCAAATCTTGTGAAATTATTCACACAACGGTGGAGTGATCATTTTATTTTTGTTGTTTTCTTTACTTCTCCATGTCCTCCCTCATGAGTCTACTTTCCGCTTCCATTGAAACCATAGAATCAATGGAGGGCTAACCCACTTATGGGTTGATCCAATGGAGTATAAAGGGGATGGATTGGATGTTATTTATCACCCCATTAATGTATAATCACTTCTTAAATTGATATTTTTATTTGATGATTTTTAAACTCCATCGTCCTTGTTGAATTTAAGGCCACACAATTCATGTGCTAATACGAACCTTTACCTTGAAGTGCTCAAAACTTTGATCCTTCAAGTGTATAGGTGATTAGTGTTAATGGTTGTAGGCATTGAACCAGTAAGTGATGATATTGTTTTATCTTCTTAAATGAACCCATCTCAAATACAAGAAATTGAAATCTTTGAAAAGGAAATACGTCCAATCCACCCCGAGCGATAACCTAGGATCAACTCATTCTTTTAAATTTAATTCACTTAAATCTATTAGATATCCTCTAAAATCATCTAAAATCAATCCAATTTGGCCACTTCATAGCCGAAAATAGTCCATAGAATGTACGTGTCTATAGGTTTCTTCTTAGGACTCTGAGGATTCGATAACCCAAGCTAAACTACAAGGACCGTTTTACCTTCATCTCTTGGGTAAATTTGAGCGAGAATCAAATTTTGGCGCCGTTGTCGGGGACCCAAGTAAGTCATCTAAACACCCATTCTATGTAACACCCGGGACTTTTATGAGAAATATTTTGTTTTTATGTTATATAAATCATCAAAGGAATCTTTCACTACACACAACACTAGCTTGGCTTGCTTTACACACAATCGCAACCTTCCTCGATAGCTTGCGTTGTACGCAATACCGAGTTTCACTAAACAACGATATGCTATTAAAATATTATTAAAACTAGCCGTTATGAATAGTAATAACCACTTTTTGAAATTTTTTAAATTTTATTTTTCAAAATGGACTTCGTTTTTGGATTCAGAATATCGAAATTATCCTAGGGTGAAATTTTGGTATTTTTCTGGAAACTTTCAATTTTTGATGAATAGTGAAAACACTGGGTTACTATTTAAAAACCAACCTTTTATTTAAATAATTATTTATTTTATTTAAATTTATTTTAGGTCAAAATTGATACATAATACTTATATAAGTTCAATGTAATTCATTGGAGTAATTTTATAATACTTTTAGATATATAAAAATTTTATTGAACTTTTCACCGTCTTTTGCCCACCTCCTACGAGAATTTGCCAATTTACATAAAACTTAATTTTACCGCTTCTGTGAGTAGAATTTCAAAAATCCGAGAGACACGGTTGATGTCAGTAAGTAAAATGTGGTTCAATGAGATGAAAATAATTTTTGGTGAATAGTAACTTTTTACTTTTATTTACCACGGTTAAAAGTAAATAGGGTAATTAAGGGTAAAAATGATATTATTATTACCCTAACACATGTACTAATTCTATTGGATAAGTTTAATTCGACCAAAAACAACCTTAGGAATAAAATATGACCATTTAGGCCCACTTGGATTAGATTAGGACATTTATTATTAATTTATTTAAAGAAGGGTTAAAATAGTTAAAATCAAAGTTTAATAAGTAAATAATTTTTAATATAGGGTTATACATAAGATATATTAGACTATAAATATTAATTAGAAAGATAAAATGATTTCATACATAATTTTATTTTATTTTTAATTTTTAGATATTAAATAATTTAATTTATTTATGACACAAAGATGATGCAGTAATTATCTTATTAATGAAATATTGAGATAATTGATATTATAAATACCCAAATAAATGTAATTTGAGACTTTTTATGAATTACAATAATTTTTTAGGTTAATATGACATGTTATTATTGATTTAATTAACTTTTTTAGAACTAATAATTCTGTTATGATTTTCAAAAAAATCAATTACTAAATAGTGTCAAAATTGACATAAAATAGTTTTTAAAACAAATATTATATTATTAATTGTTATTTTAATCCTAAAAATCTAAGGTTCGGCCAAATGAATTAGATAAGGTTATATATATTAATAATAAACAACTTGGGGTTCGTTTGGCTTGTTATAGTAAGTTTATTAACCTTATAGTGTAAGAACACAAAAAGACACAATAAAAGTAAAATTATCTCACCTAAAGTTAAATCTAAATGATAAGGTTAAAATAGTAAAATAAACTTGTCCAAATTATATTGGATGAGAGTATTTCGACCCATCCTCACCTTAGCTTCGAAATAAATCAATTTTTATCTATTTAAAACCGAATATGACTTTATAATAAAATAATATTTTTAGTTTTTCCAAAGGTGCCCCTCTCCTCCCTTATAAAAGGGCACCTCCTCCCTCTCTTCCTCACACCACTTTGAGCCTTCAGTCTCAGCCAAACCCTGCCAATTTCTCATCTCCACTTCCCTATAGACATCATAGAGGTCTTGGTATTCTTCAAAGACCAATTTTAGTGCCCTAAAAGGAGGTCTCAAAGAGGCACTTCAAAGAAGAGGTAATGTCCGTTACCAATTCTTTCAACTTTATTTCTTCTTCCACTTCTTCTTATTTAGTTGTTTCATTATGAAGTAATAACATCATTATCACTCATATACTGATATGTTATTATAATTATGAAACAACCCTATTTTACCATCTATCCATCCTACGGAAAACGAAATCACTGTGCGTGCGTACGTACGGAATACCGTCTTCACGCCTTGGTGTAATCTATTTTCCACCACCACCTTACTTGGATGGGTATAATGGTGTAAATAATGAATATATATGATTATTTTAAAGTGATATTTATTCTGAAATAGTATACATACACTCCAATACAATTCCACGATCATGGGAACGATATCATCGCTCGTGCGTACATACGGAATACCATCTCCACGATGTGATGTGACTCGTTCTACATGATTTTCATTTCATAATTATTAAATAAATGAATTGAGTGGATAAATATGAAATATATTACACTAATAACATTCTGGAAATGAGGTATCTATAACCTAAAAAGAGGAATAAGAATTTATTCGACAAAACACGCATAAGAACAAAAAGTAATAAACACCCGAATAACAAGTAGCAATGAAATATTACTAGTAATAAGCTAAAAATATTACCATATATGATATCATAACAATGAGTATGATTCTGGAATAAGTCAATGACATTATTTAAATCATTATACAGGAGGTTCAGACACTTACGAAGCAAATCGGACCTAAGGTAAGGGAAATATCACAATCTCATTTTTATCTGAGATTGTGTATACTTTGGAATTTACTGGGGTGTATTTTGTCATCCACATCCATGTTTCCTCAATATGTAATATTATTTCCATACACATACAATTTTTTAAATCCAATTTTACCCTTCGGTGAGTTTTTAGTAAAAGATATGAAAGAAATCTTTTGTCGTTTTTCGTACGAGGTACTTTTTGACTTTTCTGAAAAAAGTATGAGAAGAATGTTTTTTTAACTTATACGGCATGAATGGATTTTTAAAACATTATTTCCAAGAATATCCCTTTACAAGTTTTCAAGTTTATTTTTAATCAACTTCTTTTAGTTTAGAATTGTATGACATGTTGAGAAAGGAAAAGTGTTTTTGAAGTAGAAAGGATATTTTCCTCAAGAATGGAATTCAAGTGTTTTATCAAAATTATTTTCCATATGAGATAATAAAGGGTTATGTTTCTATCCCTATTATTACATTGATTTGATTATGTTGTGATGGAATTATTTTTATGAATTCTTTATCTTATATGAATTGTTTTATGATGTCACAATGTTTAAGATTCCCATTTTTATTACATGGGTTATGCTATGATGTATGGTTTATGATTTTGTGGCACACATAAGAATGGTATAATTATGAGATGGGTGGGACCTATATCTCCCTCCAATGCATTGGGTAAAGATTTTATATCTCATGAGATAAACATCGCTGGAACGGAAGGTTAAACCGGTTCAGTGAAATAGGACTGAAACGAGGAATGAACTCGATTCAGAAATAGACTTTGTCCACTAAGATAGTCTTGGAAATGAGTCTTGACTAATAAGAAATGATTCTCTATGATTATGTGTGTATGCCCCAAAGATTCATGTTTTAAGTTATGATTATTTTGATTACATTTCACTACCATGATTTATCCCATGTTATGAAATTATGATCTCTTTTGCAGGGTAAGATTTCCAAATTATTATGTTCTTATGAATATGATGTGATTGATATTTCTTTTGTTTACCCTTACTGATCATTTGAGCTCACCCTTTTGTATGTTTTCTTTTCCCAGGTTAGGAAGAAATTTATTAATTAAGATATTCCAAAAGGGACTATAGATATGATGAAATAAATGGGAGACAGTGTAGACACTTTATGAACCAGTTGTTTATGTTTCCCAGTTTCTAAAGACACTATACCTATGCGGTCCTTTCATGGATTTGTTATATGTTGTAATAAGTGTACTTCAATTTTTAAGTACTAAAAATGTATGTAAAGTATGGGTCTCTAAATTCTATTCTCCCCTATTTCTTCTTTTCTCATCCAAATTCTCTTATCTTGTCCCTTTCTCGTTTTTTTTCTTTTGGTGCATGTCTGCCTACACCTGTGATCAATAAAACCGTCTAGTTAGGGTGGATAGTACTGGGGTTGGGGAGTCAAGTACACCAAGGGAAATCATTACACTAGATCCTAATCTTCCTAATACTCTAGAGTCCAAAATTGAGCTCATTTCAATGGAAGGTCTTCAAAGAAACCAACTCATAAACCCGGGTGGAAACCAAAATGGAAATACAAGTGAGGCAGCCCCAAACTTGGGGAATGCGGTCGATCAAACCATGAATGACTACCTCACACCTTCCTAGAACAATGCCCCCTCATGCATTAAACACAATTCCCTAGGAGATACCAAGTACATCTTTAAACCACATGTCCTAAACCATCTTCCCACATTCCATGGAATGGAGTCCGAGATGCCCTACCTTCACATTAAGGAGTTCAATAACATTGTAGAAACCATGTGTCCCCCACATCAACTAGAATCAGCTAAGATGAGGCTATTTCCTTTTTATTTAAAGGATAGATCTAAAAATTGGCTAAACAATTTGATACCATCATCCATCAACTCTTGGTACCAACTACAAAGAGAATTCTACAAAAAATAATTCCCCACTACAAAATAATTTCACTTAAAAAGATCATCCAAAACCTTTTTGAAAAAGAGGGAGAGTCATTCTATGAAACATGGGAGAGGTTCAAAGACACTCTAAAAATGGTTCCACACCAAGGTTTTTCTATTCCTTAACAAGTGAGAATTTTCTATGAAGGGTTGGGTCTGGGGAACAAACAATTCATTGACATGATGTGTAATGGAACCTTTAAAAACAAAGCCCCAAATGATGCTTACGAGTATCTAGAAATCCTTTCTGAACAAAACCAAACATGGGGAACTTCACCTTATTCTGAAAATCCACAATGAACTACTGGAATTCATACACTTAGAGAAGATGAAAACCTTAGGGCTAAACTCGCAGCACTCTCTAGGAAGGTTGAAGAGATAGACCTTAGGAAAGTCCATGAAATCCAAACCGTTGACCCTATTTGCACAATTTGTGACAAACATGACCATAAGACAGACAACTTCCCAACCATTCCATCCATCAAGGATGTTCTTTTAGGAGGACCCCCAGCGGAAGTAAATTCCTTGAAATTTCAAAAGCATCAATACCAAAACAACTTCAATCCAAGGTATAATGACCACCTAGGATTCCGCTGGAAAGATAACCAACAACCTATCCAACCACAGGGACAAAATCCTTACCCCCATCAGAACTACCAATCCCATAACCAGTTCCAAACCCAACCTATCCAATACCAACATCCACTGGTCCATTTTCAACAAACCATCCCACCTCCAAAATATCCCCTTGGGATAAACCAACCTACTCAAGCACCCACCCAAACTGTTCCACAAATCCTACTAGAACAAATGTGCAAAAAAAATGGAGAGGATGAACTCAGAAGTCTCTTCCCTAAAACAAGAACTTCAAACCATTAAAACTGGAAAGGCACCCCTGCCTACTCAGGTGGTTCCATCCTCAAATTCAAGGGTAGAGTCAAGTTGTTCTCAAAAAACTCATGAAAAACTAAAGGCTGTGACTATTTTAAGAAGTGGGAAATCAATTGAGAAACCTGAACAACTAATTCAGAACCCACCTGAATATTCAAACTTGGATGAAAATTCAAATGAACCACAAGATCAAACTGAGGAAACTGATAACAATGTGAAAGAAACAACTCTTCAACAAACAACCCCACAACCTGCACCATTTCCTCAACGCATGAGGGGGAAACCCAAGCCTGAACTGAATGAAACATTGATGGAAATCTTCTCACAAGTCAAGCTGAACATTCCCCTTCTCGATGTCATCCAAACCATACCTTCCTACTCAAAGTACCTTAAGGACTAGTGCACTTTTAAAAGAAAATTTTCACATAAAAACCAAGTCCTTTTGGATGCTAATGTGAGTACCACTATTCAAGGGACCATTCCTCCTAAGTTGAAAGACCCAGGTTGCCCTTACATCAATGTTGAACTAGGAGAAAAAAAGTTGTCAAGGACTTGTGTGACCTAGGTTCTAGTGTCAATCTCATCCCATATGCTGTGTACTGCCAGTTAGGCCTAGAAGAGCTCCAACCCACATCTGTCACACTTCAGCTTGCTGATCGTAGCATTAGGGTTACAAAGGGGATTTTAAAGGAAATTCTGGTAAAGGTTGAAAACTCCATCTACCCTGTTGACTTCATTGTCCTTGACAACCATCCAAACTTAGGAAATAAGGAACAAACCTCAATTATCCTTTCTGTCCTTTTCTTTCAACAATCAACTCTATTATCTGAGTCCGAAATCGGAACATGACCATCACCTTTGGGAACATGAGTTTAGACTTGAACATCTATAATGAAAGCTCACAAATAGAAGATGACGAGGACATTCATGAAGTAAACATGATAGGAAGCATTGATAACGAATCCATAGAACATCAAGGAATATTTGATTAATGTTTAAGTCAGGATGAGATTGATTTCCTTTGTTCATATGAAGGATGTTTATCCCCTTGGCTTGAATCATTTTCAAATTTCTCTTATGATGAAGTCTTAGGTCCAACAATCAGTGAAACCTTTAAATAAACCACTTTTATGGAGACCACTCCAATTTCCTTCCCTAAATCTGATCAAGCCAATCTAGTAGCTGAAACTTCTACATCTGAGAAATCAATCCTATCTGAAACTCTAAAAAAATAAATTGAACTTGATCCAATGTCCCAATCTTCTGTTGAAATTCCGAACCAACCTGATCTCGAATTGAAGGAACTTCCCGCTACACTCAAGTATGCTTTCCTAGGGGACAATCAAACACATCCTATTTTCATTTCTTCTTCTCTTGAAGACAATCATGAAAGGATGCTTCTAGATGTCCTTAGGAAGCATAAGAAAGCCATTGGTTGGACCCTTTCTGATATTCCTAGGATTAGCCCACTTATCGGGGATCATAGGATTTTTTGTGGAATCTGATTCAAAGCCATGTCATCAACCCCAACGGCGACTCAATCCTAATATCATGGAGGTAGTAAGGAAATAACTTCTGAAATTATTAAAAGCTGGTATCATATATCCCATAGCTGAGAGTGAATGGGTGATCCCAATCCAAGTGGTTCCAAAAAAGGCTGGAATCACAGTGATAACCAATGAGTATGGAGAGATTCTTCCAAAAAGGGTGAGTAGTGGATGGAGGGTCTGCATTGACTATAGGAAGTTAAACTCATTCGCCAAGAAGGACCATTTCCCCTTACCATTCATTGACCAAGTCTTTGAGAGAGTGGAAGTTCATGCGTTCTACTATTTTTTAGATGGGTACTCGGGGTATAATCAAATTGAGGTCTCCCTAGAGGATCAAGGGAAGACTACATTCACATGTCCATTTGGTACCTTTGCCTTCAAACGCATTCCCTTTGGTTTATGCAATGCTCCTAGAACCTTCCAACGGTGCATGATGGGAATCTTCTCAGACATGGTAGGAGATTTTCTTGAGGTCTTCATGGATTACTTCTCTGTGTTTGGGGATACTTTTGAGGGATGTATACGGAATGTAGAGAGAGTCTTGTCAATATGTGAAGAAAACAATTTGGTCCTAAACTGGGAAAAATTCCATTTCATGGTTAAAGAGGGACTAGTTCTAGGCCATCTGGTCTCAGGTGGGGATTGAAGTTGATAAAGCCAAGGTTGACATCATTCGTCACCTTCCATCACCCAAAACTGTCAAGGAAGTGAGGTCTTTCTTAGGACATGCTGGTACGTCGACACACACACACGAACAATGATGATAATTAAAAACGAACTTTCAATTGAATGAGGAAGCTAAAGAAGTGAAGGGTATTGAACTGAATTTAAACTATTTTAAGAACATTAATATTAAAATACAGAAGGTGGAAGAGAATAAGAGATATGAAGAAGTAACTTGCATTAAAACAGAATTACAAAGAAAGAGAATTACAAGATTACAAAAATGAAGAACACAAAAGTAAGTGAAAAGAAAGAGAGGAGGAAAGGTCTCTCAAGTGTAAACTTGAGTATGGAAGGTCCTCCCAAGCCTTTGGCAAATCTTTTGTCGTGCCAATATGATCTCCTCTCTTCTGAAATTCCAACCCCTCTCAAGGAGAGAAGGGGAGAGTATTTATAGCCCAAGGAGTGGACTGTTTGCATTCCCAATATGTCCCTCCACTTGAATCTCCAATTTGGCAATTTAGACAGATGAATCTTCAAATATCGCCTTCTTCAAAGTTGTAGAAAATAATGTTGGCCGACTACTCTCAAAAGTTGGAGTCATTTGGACGTAAGGATAAAAAGTTATGGCCGGTTTCATAAACAAACTTAAACTGTCCATTTCAATCCAGTCTTTTTTAAGTCCATAATGTGAAAGGGTTTTTGAATATTAATATGCCTTCAAATCCGAATGGTTTCTTCAACAAAGTCGGCCGACTACATCTCCTCTTTCACACTGAAAAATATCATCTCTCTTGGATGATTACATCAGGAGATATGTCATGCATACTATACTGATTTTCATTCTCGGCCAGAATGGTGGGCTGGACTTCAATGATTTATTTGGGCCCCTTGTACATGGATTTGGGCCATGAAATTTTTATCCAAGATGACATGTAGTGTCCCCCAAATTATGGTGGAGAGTTAAGGTTTTTGGATATCTGTATTGAGCCCAGTAAATAAATCTTCAAGGCTGGTCCAGTTTGTTCACAGATTCTTTGGTCTTGTTTGTGAGAACCATATGACCCTTCAAATGGCAGAATTGGATCATGGTGCCTTCTAATGAAATGTTGTATATTGAAAGGAGAATCCTACAAAACAAGAACCACACAATTTGGATCAGTATAGTGATAGTTATAATTAAAACATTAAACTGACTCAATTTGACTACTTCTAAAAATGCTCAAATATTATACTTAAAATTAAAACATTAATATTTCACACAAATTATGCACATTTCATATAAAATAAGTAAAGGGGGAATATAATAAGTCATGAAAATATTAATAACATCAACTCCCCCACACTTAGATTTGCGTGTGTCCTCATGTGCAACAAATATAAAAACATGACAAAATCATTTTCACTCACCAACAAATATTAAAATTTTGTTTTCTCCAATCAGGGGAGGTTTAGACTATTTCACTCATCCATATTG
The DNA here is from genome assembly GCA_963277665.1 of Viscum album. NCBI lineage: Eukaryota > Viridiplantae > Streptophyta > Magnoliopsida > Santalales > Viscaceae > Viscum > Viscum album. The sequence continues at coordinate 1,664,109,524 of OY728126.1, read as the reverse complement.
AATTCCATCACAAATTTGGTTCACAATAATGCATCAGAAACAATTCATTTTTTCATGTTCAAGGTTTGAATTAGAAAATGTAGGCACTCAAAACTTACTCCTCTCAAGATGATAAAAATGTATTTTAGGAGGTTCACTCATTCACCAACAAAAAGTGAAAATCAAGAGTTTGTAAGAGCTCTCAGCTTCCATTCCAAAATCCAATGTGTACAAGAATCAAGAGGTCTTTTAAGGGGTTTTTCAGTGGCTATGGGATGGTAGGTATATAATGTCCAAAGGAAAAGAGGGGTTAAAAACACCAACATGGAAAAATCAATGCACATTTTTTTTTGAAATTTGATTTGAAAGGAAATAGAAACGCATATTTACAAGGGCATGAATGTGTGATGAATGAAAAGTGAGGGAGATAGAAAATGGAATAGTTTGAGATGATGGAATATGTACAACATGGAAGACTTCCAATAATGGCACAATACAAGATGATTCAAGTGTTCTTTTTGTTTCTCTTTTTGCTCTTTTTTTCGAAAGTTGTGCTTGAAACAGGTCTCACAGTCATCTCCCAACCCATGCTTGATCTCCACATGGAACTAATTTATAACACGAACAAAGGTTGATGATGAATGATTTTTGACCCACCCAAGACACAACTCATTCCTTTTTTTTATTTTTTTCATTTTTTTTTATATAATTTTTTTTCATTTTTTTTGAACACTTTTCAATGACTTTTGTACAAATGAAAATTACACATATACACCCCAAAGCTCACAGAATTACAACCTCTCCCCCACACTTGAATGGAAGCTTGCCCTCAAGCATATGATGACACATTGGAAATCAATGAAAGTATTCCCAAAAATGAAGTCTATTCAACCCACACTTAAATTTCAATAAATTGTACAATGAAAATCCATGAAGATGTTGGGTGGGACAAGGTATTAGGCTTGTAATGTGGCTATCAAAATAAAGGTTTTCATAGGTTCAAAGGGGCTTCCAAAAGTAGGATCAATGTAAGGGTAACGGGAGGCTATTTGGCTATTCTGATTCTCATGTGGCTTAGAAAATGCCTCTATCATATTAATGCACACAAAAGATGGAAATTCAGCTCGAAGGTCCACAAACTCAAGACTCACAATCAGTGGTGAAGACACACAATGAAAAATATGGCCATAGATGACCTTGGCATGAAGGATAATGTTATTCCTCACGGTAGGGGAGAATCATTTTCCACCAAAAATTGTTCATTCAAAATGTTTGTTATTGACACAAAATTGTTTACCCAAGTTTGAGATAAAAATTCAATATATTTGAGTTTAAAACAAGCCTTTTGACTCCCCAAAATGGTTGGAAAAAATTTCAATATTGGATGATGAGTAATTATGACACCCCTTTTTTCCAATTTTCATTTGTTTTTAATTATTTTTTTTAATTTTTTTTATTTTTAATGACAGATCCACACAAAAGAGAAAATAGAAAAAAAGTTGTGGAAGAATGTTGTAAAAAAAATGAGAGGGAGAGAGGAAGAAGAAGAAATAGAGAGAATAAGAGAGGGAAGAGAGATTGAGGAGAGATAGAGTTAAAGGGAAAGAGGTGCCCCCTGGTTTGGATTTGGCGGGTCTCCATCCAGTGGTGGTTCTATTGAAGTGGATGGGGTTTCGATGGAAGTCGACGTGGTTCCTGGATTGTGAGACCTCTCATGGTGATGCTTTAACCGGTGTCCATTTACCGTGAATGTTCTTTTTGAAGAAGGGTCTTGGACTTGCACTGCACCAAATGGGTAAACGTTAGTAATAACAAAAGGACCTTCCCAACGAGAATTAAGCTTACCTGGGTGAAGTCGAAATCGAGAATTGAAGAGCATTACCTTTCCACCTTCATGAAATACCTTTCGAAGAATGTTCTTGTCATGGAGTGACTTTGCCTTTTCTTTTTAGAGAATGGAGTTCTCATACGAATCGAGTCGAAGCTCCTCCAATTCAGTCAACTGCAACAATCTTTCTTCACCAGATTTTTCACAATCAAAATTACAAGTTCTGACAGCCCAAAATGACTTATGTTGGATTTCAACTGGTAAATGACAGGCTTTACCAAAAACTAGCCTAAATGGAGACATCCCAATGGGTGTCTTATAGGCTGTTCGATACGCCCAAAGTGCTTCACCAAGTCTATCGGGCCAGTCTTTTCTTGTGGTCTTAACAATTCTTTCAAGCACTCTTTTCACTTCTCTGTTAGAAAGTTCAGCCATTCCATTTGTTTGAGGGTGATATGTAGTGGATGTTTTATGTACAACCCCATTCTTTTTCAAAAGTGACTCCATGGTTCTATTACAGAAATGAGTTCCTAAGTCACTTATCAAAGCACGTGGTGTTCCGAATCGATGGAAGATATGGGTTTTGAGGAACTCACTCACAGTTTGAGCATCATCTTTCCTAGTGGGTTTGGCCTCGACCCACCTAGAAACATAATCTACCGCAAGAAGAATGTATGAGAATCCATTGGAAGGGGGAAATGGTCCCATGAAATCGATGCCCCAAACATCGAAAAGCTCACAGAAGATTAATGGCTTTTGAGGCATTTCGTTTCTTTTGGAAATTATGCCAAACTTTTGGCAAGTGGGACATGATTGACAGAACTCGTGTGAGTCCTTGAAGAGTGAAGTCCAAAAGAATCCAGAATCTAGGACCTTTCGAGAAGTCCTTTGTGGTCCAAAGTGGCCACCTCCAGGCATTGAGTGGCAGAATTCCAAGATGGAGGATTGTTCAGTTTCATCAACACATCTCCTAATTACCATGTCAGCCCCAGTTTTCCAAATTTTATTATCTTCCCAAAAATAATGCTTTGAATCACTTCTCATCTTTTCTTTTTGTTCTTTTGAAAAATATTCAGGGAAAACACCAGAAACCAAGTAATTGACAATTGGGGCATACCATGGTAACTTTGGAGTGAGAGATGAGAGGTGTTCAATTGGAAATTCAGGATCAATTATTTCAGAATGAGAATAATTAGAAATTCTACTCAGGTGATCAGCTACAGGGTTTTCTTTTCCAGGTTTATCTTTTATCACGAGGTCAAACTCTTGGAGCATTAAAATCCATCTTATTAGCCTTGGTTTGGAATCACTTTTCTTAAGTAAGAACTTTAATGCTGAGTGGTCCGTGAAGATGATGATTTTGGCACCTAAGAGATAGGGCCGGAATTTATCCAAGGCAAAAACCACAGCTAAAAGTTCTTTTTCAGTCATAGTGTAGTGTGATTGAGTTTCGTCCAATGTTTTTGAGGCATAAAAGATGACATGAAGAATGTTTTCTCTTCTTTGACAAAGAACAGCCCCAATGGCCCTATCAGAAGCATCACACATCAATTCAAATGGTAAGGACCAATCTGGGGGTTGGATTATTGGAGCAGATGTGAGATCAGATTTGAGTTCAATGAAGGCTCTCTTGCAAGCCTCATCAAAATTGAATGTGACATCATTTTGAAGTAAACGATTGAGTGGGAGGGAAATCTTGCTGAAGTTCTGAATGAATCGCCGATAGAAACCGGCATGACCAAGGAAGGACCGAATGTCTCGAACTGATTTGGGTTCAGGAAGTGATTGGATCACCTCAATTTTGGCTGGATCAACTTGGATACCCTCTGGAGAAATTATGCGCCCTAGAACAATCCCATTTGAAACCATGAAGTGACATTTTTCAAAATTCAGCACAAGGTTGCACTTGACACACTTTTGAAGGACCAAAGAGAGTGAATGTAAGCAAGATTCAAATGAATCGCCATAAATGGTAAAGTCATCCATGAAGACCTCCATGCAATTCTCAATGAATTCAAAAAAGATACTCATCATACACCACTGGAATGTTGCAGGAGCATTACAAAGTCCAAAAGGCATTCGCCTATAGGCATAGGTTCCAAAGGGGCAAGTGAATGTGGTCTTTTCTTGGTCTTGAGGTGCGATTGGAATTTGGAAGTAGCCGGTGTAACTATCAAGAAAGAAATAGTGTGACTTTCCGGCCAATCTCTCAAGCATTTGGTCAAGGAAAGGAAGTGGGTAGTGATCTTTTCGTGTTTCAGCATTCAATTTGCGATAATCGATGCACACACGCCATTTGTTTTTCACTCGAGTTGTGACCACTTCTCCATGTTCATTTGTGACAACTGTTATCCCTCCCTTCTTAGGAACGACTTGAATTGGACTAACCCATTCACTATCAGAAATTGGGTAGATAATACCAGCTTGAAGAAGCTTGGTAATCTCTTCCCTAACTACCTCAAGTATGAGTGGATTGAGTCTTCTTTGAGGTTGCCTAATTGGTTTGGATGATTCCTCTAGATGGATGTGATGCATGCAAAGGGCAGGTTTGATTCCTGTAATATCCTCTAGGGTCCAACCTAAGGCATTTTTGTTTTCCTCTAACACTTGAAGAAGTTGGGACTCCTCAGTTTCAGAAAGTGAAGTAGAGATAATGACAGGGTAGGAGGGATCATGGAAAAGGAATGCATACTTGATGTGTGAAGGAAGTGGTTTTAGATCAGTTTCAGCCTTGATTTGAGAGCTAGACAAGTTAGGAGTAGGAGAAGGGATTCCAGATGAGTTTGGATCATTTTCCTCAACACTGTCCAAGGTGGAGCAGTAGAGATCAGAGTTGATGTGGGATTCAAGAGAGTTTTCAAGTTCCTCCAGATTGATGGAGTCTATAAATGAGAGGTCCACATCAACGGTGCCATTTGAAAGTGCGGCCGATTGTCGCCTATCGACCGTTCAAGGTTCCGGTGCTCTGCTAATGTGTATAGCAGCACTCGGGTCGAATCCTCGGCGATGATACTTTGTAGTAGTCGTTTGTTTTTAGTTGATTGTATTTCGATTTGGGGGGTTTGTTTGCAGAGCATAATTGAAATGATTTATGGATGATGTTTGATTTACCAAATTGATAAAGATTGGGGTGAGTTCATCATTAGGTTAGTTAAGCTTGTGATATCCTCGAGCTTTGCTTTATATTGCATTTAAATTAACACTCATGTCACAAGATGATGTTGATTAGAATTCTTAAGTGTTAAGGCTTTAAACCAAGACTTAACTTAACTTAAGGTTATAATCTCAATCAGATATTATTTATGGTTGTGTATTTATGGTTCCAATAATCCATGGAAACCACATGTTAAACAAAACAAGTCATCAATCCATGACATGTTAAGTCCAACATACACAATGTTAATTCAAAGAATATTCATCGAGCAGAAGCTCTCAATCACTTAACATACCTAAATTATAACTCACCCCAATGAGAGATTTACTCAGCCATTTGGGTGATTAATAATCTGGTTATAATGATTATGATTATAAATTAATAAGAGAAGAAAAATAAAGGGATAAGAAAAGAGTGGTACGTCGACACACACACACGAACAATGATGATAATTAAAAACGAACTTTCAATTGAATGAGGAAGATAAAGAAGGGAAGGGGATTGAACTGAATTTAAACTATTTTAAGAACATTAATATTAAAATACAGAAGGTGGAAGAGAATAAGATATATGAATAAGTAACTTGCATTAAAACAGAATTACAAAGAAAGAGAATTACAAGATTACAAAAATGAAGAACACAAAAGTAAGTGAAAAGAACGAGAGGAGGAAAGGTCTCTCAAGTGTAAACTTGAGTATGGAAGGTCCTCCCAAGACTTTGTCAAAGCTTTGGTCGTGCCAATATGATCTCCTCTCTTCTGAAATGCCAACCCCTCTCAAGGAGAGAAGGGGAGAGTATTTATAGCCCAAGGAGTGGACTGTTTGCATTCCCAATCTGTCCCTCCACTTGCATCTCCAATTTGGAAATTTATACAGACGAATCTTCAAATATCTCCTTCTTCAAAGTTGTAGACAATAATGTTTTCCGACAATTCTCAAAATTTTGAGTCATTTGGACATAAGGATAAAAAGTTATGTCCGGTTTCATAAAAAAACTTAAACTGTCCATTTCAATCCAGTATTTTTGAAGTCCATAATGTGAAAGGGTTTTTTAATATTAAGATGCCTTCAAATCCGAATGGTTTCTTCAACATAGTCTTCCGCCTACATCTCCTCTTTCACACTGCAAAATCTCAGCTCTCTTGGATGATTACATCAGGAGATATGTCATGCATACTATACTGATTTTCATTCTCGGCCAGAATGGTGGGCTGGACTTCAAAGATTTATTTGGGCCCCTTGTACTTGGATTTGGGCCATGAAATTTTTATCCAAGATGACATGTAGTGTCCCCCGAATTATGGTGTAGAGTTAAGGTTTTTGGATATCTGTATTGAGCCCAGTAAATAAATCTTCAAGGCTGGTCCAGTTTGTTCACAGATTCTTTGGTCTTGTTTGTGAGGACCATATGACCCTTCAAATGGAAGAATTGGATCATGGTGCCTTCTAATGAAATGTTTTATATTGAAAGGATAATCCTACAAAACAAGAACCACACAATTGGGATCAGTATAGTGATAGTTATAAATAAAACATTAAACTGACTCAATTTGACTACTTCTAAAAATGCTCAAATATTATACTTAAAATTAAAACATTAATATTTCACACAAATTATGCACATTTCATATAAAATAAGTAAAGGGGGAATATAATAAGTCATGAAAATATTAATAACATCAACTCCCCCACACTTAGATTTGCGCGTGTCCTCATGTGCAACAAATATAAAAACATGACAAAATCATTTTCACTCACCAACAAATATTAAAATTTTGTTTTCTCCAATCAGGGGAGGTTTAGACTATTTCACTCATCCATATTGAATTCCATCACAAATTTGGTTCACAATAATGCATCAGAAACAATTCATTTTTTCATGTTCAAGGTTTGAATTAGAAAATGTAGGCACTCAAAACTTACTCCTCTCAAGATGATAAAAATGTATTTTAGGAGGTTCACTCATTCACCAACAAAAAGTGAAAATCAAGAGTTTGTAAGAGCTCTCAGCTTCCATTCCAAAATCCAATGTGTACAAGAATCAAGAGGTCTTTTAAGGGGTTTTTCAGTGGCTATGGGACGGTAGGTATATAATGTCCAAAGGAAAAGAGGGGTTAAAAACACCAACATGGAAAAATCAATGCACATTTTTTTTTGAAATTTGATTTGAAAGGAAATAGAAACACATATTTACAAGGGCATGAATGTGTGATGAATGAAAAGGGAGGGAGATAGAAAATGGAATAGGTTGAGATGATGGAATATGTACAACATGGAAGACATCCAATAATGGCACAATACAAGATGATTCAAGTGTTCTTTTTTTTCTCTTTTTGCTCTTTTTTTTTTGAAAGTTGTGCTTGAAACAGGTCTCACAGTCATCTCCCAACCCATGCTTGATCTCCACATGGAACTAATTTATAACACGAACAAAGGTTGATGATGAATGATTTTTGACCCACCCAAGACACAACCCATTCCTTTTTTTTTATTTTTTTCATTTTTTTTTATATAATTTTTTTTCATTATTTTTTGAACACTTTTCAATGACTTTTGTACAAATGAAAATTACACATATACACCCCAAAGCTCACAGAATTACAACCTCTCCACCACACTTGAATGGAAGCTTTCCCTCAAGCATATGATGACACATTGGAAATCAATGAATGTATGCCCAAAAATGAAGTCTATTCCCCCCACACTTAAATTTCAATAAATTGTACAATGAAAATCCATGAAGATGTTGGGTGGGACAAGGTATTAGGCTTGTAATGTGGCTATAAAAATAAAGGTTTTCATAGGTTCAAAGGGGCTTTCAAAAGTAGGATCAATGTAAGGGTAACGGGAGGCTATTTGGCTATTCTGATTCTCATGTGGCTTAGAAAATGCCTCTATCATATTAATGCACACAAAAGATGGAAATTCAGCTCGAAGGTCCACAAACTCAAGACTCACAATCAGTGGTGAAGACACACAATGAAAAAGATGGCCATAGATGACCTTGGCATGAAGGCTAATGTTATTCCTCACGGTAGGGGAGAATCATTTTCCACCAAAAATTGTTCATTCAAAATGTTTGTTATTGACACAAAATTGTTTACCCAAGTTTGAGATAAAAATTAAATATATTTGAGTTTAAAACAAGCATTTTGACTCCCCAAAATGGTTGGAAAAAATTTCAATATTGGATGATGAGTAATTATGATACCCCTTTTTTTCAATTTTCATTTGTTTTTAATTATTTTTTTTAATTTTTTTTATTTTTAATGACAGATCCACACAAAAGAGAAAATAGAAAAAAAGTTGTGGAAGAATGTTGTAAAAAAATGAGAGGGAGAGAGGAAGAAGAAGAAATAGAGAGAATAAGAGAGGGAAGAGAGATTGAGGAGAGATAGAGTTAAAGGGAAAGAGGTGCCCCCTGGTTTGGATTTGGCGGGTCTCCATCCAGTGGTGGTTCTATTGAAGTGGATGGGGTTTCGATGGAAGTCGACGTGGTTCCTGGATTGTGAGACCTCTCATGGTGATGCTTTAACCGGTGTCCATTTACCGTGAATGTTCTTTTTGAAGAAGGGTCTTGGACTTGCACTGCACCAAATGGGTAAACGTTAGTAATAACAAAAGGACCTTCCCAACGAGAATTAAGCTTACCTGGGTGAAGTCGAAATCGAGAATTGAAGAGCATTACCTTTTCACCTTCATGAAATACCTTTCGAAGAATGTTCTTGTCATGGAGTGACTTTGCCTTTTCTTTGTAGAGAATGGAGTTCTCATACGAATCGAGTCGAAGCTCCTCCAATTCAGTCAACTGCAACAATCTTTCTTCACCAGATTTTTCACAATCAAAATTACAAGTTTTGACAGCCCAAAATGACTTATGTTGGATTTCAACTGGTAAATGACAGGCTTTACCAAAAACTAGCCTAAATGGAGACATCCCAATGGGTGTCTTATAGGCTGTTCGATACGCCCAAAGTGCTTCACCAAGTCTATCGGGCCAGTCTTTTCTTGTGGTCTTAATAATTCTTTCAAGCACTCTTTTCACTTCTCTGTTAGAAAGTTCATCCATTCCATTTGTTTGAGGGTGATATGTAGTGGATGTTTTATGTACAACCCCATTATTTTTCAAAAGTGACTCCATGGTTCTATTACAGAAATGAGTTCCTAAGTCACTTATCAAAGCACGTGGTGTTCCGAATCGATGGAAGATATGGGTTTTGAGGAACTCACTCACAGTTTGAGCATCATCTTTCCTAGTGGGTTTGGCCTCGACCCACCTAGAAACATAATCTACCTCAAGAAGAATGTATGAGAATCCATTGGAAGGGGGAAATGGTCCCATGAAATCGATGCCCCAAACATCGAAAAGCTCACAGAAGATTAATGGATTTTGAGGCATTTCGTTTCTTTTGGAAATTGTGCCAAACTTTTGGCAAGTGGGACATGATTGACAGAACTCGTGTGAGTCCTTGAAGAGTGAAGGCCAAAAGAATCCAGAATCTAGGACCTTTCGAGAAGTCCTTTGTGGTCCAAAGTGGCCACCTCCAGGCATTGAGTGGCAGAATTCCAAGATGGAGGATTGTTCAGTTTCATCAACACATCTCCTAATTACCATGTCAGCCCCAGTTTTCCAAATTTTATTATCTTCCCAAAAATAATGCTTTGAATCACTTCTCATCTTTTCTTTTTGTTCTTTTGAAAAATATTCAGGGAAAACACCAGAAACCAAGTAATTGACAATTGGGGCATACCATGGTAACTTTGGAGTGAGAGATGAGAGGTGTTCAATTAGAAATTCAGGATCAATTATTTCAGAATGAGAAGAATTAGAAATTCTACTCAGGTGATCAGCTATAGGGTTTTCTTTTCCAGGTTTATCTTTTATCACGAGGTCAAACTCTTGGAGCATTAAAATCCATCTTATTAGCCTTGGTTTGGAATCACTTTTCTTAAGTAAGAACTTTAATGCTGAGTGGTCCGTGAAGATGATGATTTTGGCACCTAAGAGATAGGGCCGGAATTTATCCAAGGCAAAAACCACAGCTAAAAGTTCTTTTTCAGTCACAGTGTAGTGTGATTGAGTTTCGTCCAATGTTTTTGAGGCATAAAAGATGACATGAGTAATGTTTTCTCTTCTTTGACCAAGAACAGACCCAATGGCCCTATCAGAAGCATCACACATCAATTCAAATGGTAAGGACCAATCTGGGGGTTGGATTATTGGAGCAGATGTGAGAGCAGATTTGAGTTCAATGAAGGCTCTCTTGCAAGCCTCATCAAAATTGAATGTGACATCATTTTGAAGTAAACGATTGAGTGGGAGGGAAATCTTGCTGAAGTTCTAAATGAATCGCCGATTGAAACCGGCATGACCAAGGAAGGACCGAATGTCTCGAACTGATTTGGGTTCAGGAAGTGATTGGATCACCTCAATTTTGGCTGGATCAACTTGGATACCCTCTGGAGAAATTATGTGCCCTAGAACAATCCTATTTGAAACCATGAAGTGACATTTTTCAAAATTCAGCACAAGGTTGCACTTGACACACTTTTGAAGGACCAAAGAGAGTGAATGTAAGCAAGATTCAAATGACTCGCCATAAATGGTAAAGTCATCCATGAAGACCTCCATGCAATTCTCAATGAATTCAGAAAAGATACTCATCATACACTGTCACGAACCAGCCCGGGTCGACCCTGAACCGGTCACCCGAGCCGGTCCGCGGAAAGTCCCGAGGGGCGTTCCCGATCCCCCCGGGATGGCAACAAGTGTCGGGAATTGAAACATTGATCGTTGGGAACGATTTCAGCCCAAACTAAAAACAGGATCGAAAGAACGAATATAAACTAAACAAACAAATAGACACTAAAGACATAAACAAAACTAAACCACGACATACCTCCACGTGACCTCGCGGGTCACCACCCAACTACAAACCAACGTCGCCCCACACTGAGTGACTCAAGCCAGGAAAACCTGAACACAAGGAACCTGCAACTGAAGTGGTAAAAGATAGGCGTGAGCACAAAAGTACTCAGTAGGTGAGCCCAACAACAAATCCCAAAGCACTGCCAGTAAATAAAGAATCTACCTATTCCAGGTTTGAACTACAATGTATAAAAGTATGCTTTTACAATGTTTCATTTGAAAAACTAAACACGAGCCATTACCCTTATTCCTTTTTAAAAGTTGAATTTCTTTTCATTGATTCTAAATTCGTTCTGAACGATAAAGAAGTGTCACATTTTCAGTTTTACCACACAAGAGAAAAACGCATTTTTATTTGAGAACCATTTTCGCAAAGCAACCAGTACAAGCGGTAAAGAAGAACTGAAAGTAAACAAGCAGGAAAGAAAACAAGTGCAAGTAGAAGTAAACAGGCAAGGAAAAAAAACCAAGTGCAAGTAAAAATAAACCAGAGGTTATCAGCAACAACCATGGGCACACACACACACTCCCACACTCACACACACACGCATACTCACACACACACACACTCACACCCAAGTGGTCCCCCGTATGCCGACGGAAGGCACCACGCCAGAGATGGTAGAGCACCATGGGTAAATCCCCTAAGGTTCATCTAGCTCGCGTGGGACCCTAGAACCTCGTGTCTCGGTGAAACGTGGCTTAGAAGGCCACGACCCTCAGAAAACGTGGCTTAGAAGGCCACGAACCTCAGAACACGTGGCTTAGAAGGCCACGACCCTCAGATATCATATGTTTAGTTAGTGTTGCAATCGTCAATCCAGCTAAGTGAAACAGGGACGACACCCATCCGGCTCACTAGCGCACTAGTTCTAGTCCGCCCACCTAGATACCCAGGGTTTCCCCGTGTGCTCAAACAAGCTTCACATTCACATAGTATATTTCTTCCTCATATCGCAGGCCAAACAAGATATTGCACACAAAAGTCACCATTTCCACACCCAAACAAGATTTCAAAACTCACGCACGCCAAAAATACCTTTCTAGAAATATAAATGTCATTACCCAATCATTTCGCAAAAAACCCCTTTCTTTGAAACACTCAAACAAGAACATAACCAGCTTTCACAACCTAGAAAACATTATTTTTAATAACACAACAAGGGAAAACATCTTTCGTCAACCAAGAACCACACGTAAAGTTTCCAAAAAACAATTTTAAAGGGTCACACGACGTTTTCACTAATCAAGGTTACAAGAAAACACCATTTTCCATAAACAGTACATTTACTAATTTACACATGCCAAAAACATTTCAAAACCCAATTCAACATGTCTTTCGTTACTCAGGAAGAACCATTTAGCGACATTACTATGAAATCCCACAATTGAAACCAAGAAAACACTTTTAATGAAATTCTAGAATTAAACAGTTTGCCTTATCAGCAAATCACCACACTATAAAAACTACTTAATATTATTTTTCTTAAATTTACTGAAATTCAATAAAAGGACAAGGAATAAATAAATTCTTAATTTAGAGGCAAGTGCATAGGGAGACCTACCTCAAGACGCAGCTCGGAACGAAACGACACGGCGCAAGACTCCCGTTGCGTAATGGTCGCACCGTACCGCGCCGTCAACCCAATCCTAAAACAATAGTCCGTTAAGCAGGCTCATTAATGGCAACATACTAATAATAATAATAATTATAATAACGTAATAATAACCAAAATGTAGTAATAGTAATGTCATAATAATAATAATTATTATTATTATTATGACATAATAATAATATAATAATAATAAGAGTAACAATAATATCATAACAATAATATTAACATAATAATAATAAAAATAATTATAATGACATAATACTAATAAGAACAATAATAAATGTAATAGCGCAATGATAATTATAATAATAACAATAATAATAATATTAATATTAATAATATGATAGTAATAATAATAATAATAATAATAATAATAATAATAATAATAATAATAATAATATTAATAATAATAATAACATTAATAATAATAATAACAGTAATATTAACATAATATAATAATAAAAATAACAACATAAGATAAAGATAATTAAAACAATAATATATTTATAATAATAATAATAATAATAATAATAATAATAATAATATAGAATTAATAACAATAATAATAATAATATGAAAATTATAATAATAATAATAGTATGATAATTAAAATAATAATAATAATACAATAATAATAATAATATAATAATAATGTAATAATAATATTATTATTAACATGATGAAAGAAAATATATCAAAACATTATATAAAAAATAAAAAATAAAAATAAAAAGAACACTTACAGCGGAGGGGGAAGAAAAGTGGCGCTGCGGGCGGAGGCCGGAGCCGCGGCGGGGCGCAGCGACGGCGTGCCAGGCGGAGCCTGGATGCAGGCCATGGGGAGAGCCGGAGCAGGGGGTGCGTGCCGGCGGCTATTGTGGCCAAAGGCGCGGAGGGGCAGGAGGTCGGGACGGCCGGCAAGGCGGGGTTCAGTCTGGCCGGAGACTGGTTCGAGAGGATGTCGGAGCGCCGGGGGCGCGGGGGTGCAAGCAGGGGGTACAAGCCGCTGGACGCCGGAGTGGAACATGGAGGTGCCGGAGGCGGTGGTGCAGTGCCAGAATGGCGAGGCGGAGTGCGCAGGGGGAGAGCAGGGGAGGCCGACGGGAAACGGGGAGAGGGAGCAGGGAGGGCAGCGCCGGAGGGGATGTGTGCGGGTCGGCCGAACCAGGACGGGCTCGGGACAGGTTGCAGGCCGCGGTGAGGTCGGGGAAGGGTGACGGGAAGGGAAGCAGGGGCCGGCCGCGCGCGGGAGCAGAGGAGGGCGGCGGGCTCGGGACGGAGCGCCGGAGGGGGCCGCAACAGCCGGAGGCTGGCTGTGCACTGGGGCGGAGCCGGCTACTGCCCGAAGGCCGGGAACAGTGGGGTGCATGGGAGATCCGCCGGACGGGAGTGGGGCTCGGCGACGGGAACAGGCGGAGGCCGGGTGCGGGAAAGAAGAAAGAGAAGAAATGGAGATAGAGAGGGGGTGGCGGCTGTGGGAGATAAGAGGGGTAGGGGGTAGGGTTAGAGTAGGTTTATATATATATATATATATAATTGATAATAATAATAATAAAAGGATAAATAAAAATAATGAAAACTAATCTAAATAAAAATAAAAATTTATAACAAAAATATTAGTAAAACCTCATAATAATAATAATAAAACTTTATAATAATAATCATAACAATAAAATAATAAGTTAGCTAATTATAATAATAATTATTATAACCAAAGTATTTAGAATAATAAAACCACTAAAAAAATAATAATAATAAAACACACATATATAAACACAAATATATATATATAGACATATGTATATACATATACCTTTATAAAAACATATAAACATAAATACAACAAACATATATATATATATATACATATATATACATAACATATACTCATATATAAACACATATAAAATTAAAAATAAATACAATAGTAATAACACAATTGAAATAGTGAGAATAATAAAATGTCAACGCAAAAACCTTAGTATTTAAAACGCCGGGTGAGCACATAGTCACCCGGGCTGAAAGCACGGTAACTGCTAGCGATGCGGTGACCGCGCACCGGCGCAAAAACCACCAATCGAAATTAAACTCCGAAAAATTTAAATCGGGACCAAGAAAGGAGAACAAATATGGACATCCGCGGTCGGGGTGTGACAATTCTCCCCACCACAGACACTTTCTGCCCCCAGAAAGTCACCAGGCCAAAAGTCGATCAAGATTTAAGTCCATGCCCCAACGGAACTAAAGGAACCAGAGAGAACTGAGAAACTCGGGGATGACCGTACTCAGCACAGGTCACACCCGACCGATTCAAGAGAAAACTGGGGTCCGAGATTGAGGGGAGAACACGAAGGGGTTCTCCCCACCACAGGAACTTAACTAGTGCAGAAAAGTTGAACATCTAAATAGAAAACCCTAGGTAAGGGGGGTCGACGTGGGAACTCCCAACCAATTCAAACCAACTCTTATAGAACAATTAAAACCACACCTCCGTCTAGACATTAAATCCTCGACCAGAGTCAACAACCTTCAATACCAGGGAAAAACCATAGAAAAACATTTAACCAACATCAAATTGGAGACATGATCCACCGAATTCCACAAAACATAACCACATCGACAACATTACCAAACGAGGTCAACCCACACGAGAGTCGAACACACTTTTAGGAAGGACACCCGATTTAGAATATTACATTCCCATGACAAGTCCGCTTAGATTTATCATCGAACAAGTCCATCGTCACTTTATAGAAAAACAACACATTTACAACGCTGTTGAAACTTCAGCAGCAGGAAAACAAGTACTAAAAGATCTTGATTGTCCCCCTGCTAACACGGAACACAAAACCTGGACCAAGGCTTCACAACCCTGGGGACTCCTGACTGTGCGCGAGCTTCACCCCGAGACTTGTGGCTGGGGCTCTGATGGCTGAAGCATCTTCTGCCTCACAGTCAGGTACTGACATTCTCCCATCGCAGCTTCCTCTTCAAGCAACGCTTCTTGCAAAACTTCTCCAGATGACCCAGACAACCACAGCGATGACACATCTTCAGAGGGTTGTGACAAGACGACTTTAAATGACCGAAACGACCACACTGAAAGCATACCATCGAACGATCTGATGAACTGGAAGCTGGGACCAAAGGGGATAACTCATTGGGGACAGGTATCTCTGGCGCCTTTTCCTCACCAGAGGGGGGACTCTTACGAACAACAACAGGGGACGCTGAAGTATTAACCACCCGCACACCGGAAACTAACTCAGCCAAGAAAGCTTCCTCCACGAGCTTCTCGAAACAAGGGTCTTTAGAAGGGAGGACTCGCTCCTTGATCTCTGGACAAAGACCCCCAGAGAAAAGAGAGACCTTCATGAGCTCATGCGACGCTACCTCTGGAGAAAAGGGAATCATTTCCTTGAAATGGTCAACATACGTCTTCACCGTCCGTTGACCTTGTTGAATATTCACAAGCTCTCCCTTTTTCTCCAGCTTCACTTCCTCAGGTAAAAACCATTGGATGAAAACTGTTTTAAAGACATACCACGTCATTTTACCTTGCGTTGATGGTGGGGTAACCATCTTCCACTGGTCCAGAGCTGGACCCTCAAACAACTTCATAATTGCACGAACCTTAACATTATCGGGAGTTCCCAACATTCTAAAGACACGCTCCACTTCCTCGAGCCATTCCACTACCTCTAACGGACCCTGATCACCACGGAGAATAGGCAAAGTCTGAGGAGGACTAAAAACTGGGCATGACTTATCTGAATCCTTAGAGACCTTTCTGGGCGGCATTTCCTGAGCGATATATAAAACTCAAATCCAAAACCAACATCAAATCGAAGCGACATCAATAAAAGTGTCTTCATCAAAACAAGTAGCACAAGGATCAAACAAATACAACACAACAAAAAATAAAATCTCCTCTTTAAAGTTCCCTTTTTCATTTTAGATTTCAAAACCACCCTTTCTCAAGATCACTTTCCAAAAACCAATCCACTTCCAAACCAAAAACTTTCCAAAACCATTTTTCCATTTAAAACCAATTTAGAAAACAAAGTCAATCCTTTAACTTCAAATACACACCCAGGTAATCTCATGAACCGTTGCACATGTTTTCATCCACATTCCATTCATGCGTGCATCAACACACACTTTCCATGCATTCTCACACATGTGCAGACGTTCATAAAGAGGAACCAAGGTTTCAACCCAAATCATTCTTAACCAGTTCCGGGAAAACAACAGATTTCCAAATCAGGAGATTTCAGTTTTAAAACCCATTTCATATATTTAAAGTCCTTTAAAAGAAACCAGTCCAATTTCTCAAAAACCCTTTTTCATTTCAAACAACGTACTTACACAGACCAAAACAAAAGCAGCAACCAAGATTGCATCAATCACTGAAATGAGGGACTAGTAGTCACGCTCAACCTGGTGACATGGTAGTGGGCCATGTCCCAAGTCAGCGTCGACCACAAGGAGGAATTCAAACCACGTACTCGAACTCCACATGGGTCACTACTCCATGTGAAATTACGACGTAACGTCGGCTTACCTCCATTGTCATCTCTCAATCCAAGACAAACCAGAAAAGACAAGGACACAATTCCCGAACTACCCCTGGTAACTCGAAGATCAGTGCGAGAAAGAGTTCGCGACGCTCTTCCCGTACTTACCCCTCGAGTTCCGACAGTCCTAATCTCCTTCTACCGGACAACCCAAATAACAAGAACCACCTTTGATACCATTTTGTCACGAACCAGCCCGGGTCGACCCTGAACTGGTCACCCGAGCCGGTCCGCGGCAAGTCCCGAGGGGCGTTCCCGATCCCCCCGGGATGGCAACAAGTGCCGGGCATTGAAACATTGATCGTTGGGAACGATTTCAGCCCAAACTAAAAACAGGATCGAAAGAACGAATATAAACTAAACAAACAAACAGACACTAAAGACATAAACAAAACTAAACCACGACATACCTCCACGTGACCTCGCGGGTCACCACCCAACTACAAACCAAAGTCGCCCCACACTGAGCGACTCAAGCCAGGAAAACCTGAACACAAGGAACCTGCAACTGAAGTGGTAAAAGATAGGCGTGAGCACAAAAGTACTCAGTAGGTGAGCCCAACAACAAATCCCAAAGCACTGTCAGTAAATAAAGAATCTACCTATTCCAGGTTTGAACTACAATGTATAAAAGTATGCTTTTACAATGTTTCATTTGAAAAACTAAACACGAGCCATTACCCTTATTCCTTTTTAAAAGTTGAATTTCTTTTCATTGATTCTAAATTCATTCTGAACGATAAAGAAGTGTCACATTTTCAGTTTTACCACACAAGAGAAAAACACATTTTTATTTGAGAACCATTTTCGCAAAGCAACCAGTACAAGCGGTAAAGAAGAACTGAAAGTAAACAAGCAGGAAAGAAAACAAGTGCAAGTAGAAGTAAACAGGCAAGGAAAAAAACCAAGTGCAAGTAAAAATAAACCAGAGGTTATCAGCAACAACCATGGGCACACACACACACTCACACACTCACACACACACGCATACTCACACACACACACACTCACACCCAAGTGGTCCCCCGTATGCCGACGGAAGGCACCACGCCAGAGATGGTAGAGCACCATGGGTAAATCCCCTAAGGTTCATCTAGCTCGCGTGGGACCCTAGAACCTCGTGTCTCGGTGAAACGTGGCTTAGAAGGCCACGACCCTCAGAAAACGTGGCTTAGAAGGCCACGACCCTCAGAACACGTGGCTTAGAAGGCCACGACCCTCAGATATCATATGTTTAGTTAGTGTTGCAATCGTCAATCCAGCTAAGTGAAACAGGGACGACACCCATCCGGCTCACTAGCTCACTAGTTCTAGTCCGCCCACCTAGATACCCAGGGTTTCCCCGTGTGCTCAAACAAGCTTCACATTCACATAGTATATTTCTTCCTCATATCGCAGGCCAAACAAGATATTGCACACAAAAGTCACCATTTCCACACCCAAACAAGATTTCAAAACTCACGCACGCCAAAAATACCTTTCTAGAAATATAAATGTCATTACCCAATCATTTCGCAAAAAACCCCTTTCTTTGAAACACTCAAACAAGAACATAACCAACTTTCACAACCTAGAAAACATTATTTTTAATAACACAACAAGGGAAAACATCTTTCGTCAACCAAGAACCACACGTAAAGTTTCCAAAAAACAATTTTAAAGGGTCACACGACGTTTTCACTAATCAAGGTTACAAGAAAACACCATTTTCCATAAACAGTACATTTACTAATTTACACATGCCAAAAACATTTCAAAACCCAATTCAACATGTCTTTCGTTACTCAGGAAGAACCATTTAGCGACATTACTATGAAATCCCACAATTGAAACCAAGAAAACACTTTTAATGAAATGCTAGAATTAAACAGTTTGCCTTATCAGCAAATCACCACACTATAAAAACTACTTAATATTATTTTTCTTAAATTTACTGAAATTCAATAAAAGGACAAGGAATAAATAAATTCTTAATTTAGAGGCAAGTGCATAGGGAGACCTACCTCAAGACGCAGCTCGGAACGAAACGACACGGCGCAAGACTCCTGTTGCGTAATGGTCGCAGCGTACCGCGCCGTCAACCCAATCCTAAAACAATAGGTCGTTAAGCAGGCTCATTAATGGCAACATACTAATAATAATAATAATTATAATAACGTAATAATAACCAAAATGTAGTAATAGTAATGTCATAATAATAATAATAATTATTATTATTATGACATAATAATAATATAATAATAATAAGAGTAACAATAATATCATAACAATAATATGAACATAATAATAATAAAAATAATTATAATGACATAATACTAATAAGAACAATAATAAATGTAATAGCGCAATGATAATTATAATAATAACAATAATAATAATATTAATATTAATAATATGATAGTAATAATAATAATAATAATAATAATAATAATAATATTAATAATAATAATAACATTAATAATAATAATAACAGTAATATTAACATAATATAATAATAAAAATAACAACATAATATAAAGATAATTAAAACAATAATATATTTATAATAATAATAATAATAATAATAAAAATAATATAGAATTAATAAAAATAATAATAATAATATGAAAATTATAATAATAATAATAGTATGATAATTAAAATAATAATAATAATACAATAATAATAATAATATAATAATAATGTAATAATAATATTATTATTAACATGATGAAAGAAAATATATCAAAACATTATATAAAAAATAAAAAATAAAAATAAAAAGAACACTTACAGCGGAGGGGGAAGAAAAGTGGCGCTGCGGGCGGAGGTCGGAGCCGCGGCGGGGCGCAGCGACGGCGTGCCAGGCGGAGCCTGGATGCAGGCCGTGGGGAGAGCCGGAGCAGGGGGTGCATGCCGGCGGCTATTGTAGCCAAAGGCGCGGAGGGGCAGGAGGTCGGGACGGCCGGCAAGGCGGGGTTCAGTCTGGCCGGAGACTGGTTCGAGAGGATGTCGGAGCGCCGGGGGCGCGAGGGTGCAAGCAGGGGGTACAAGCCGCTGGACGCCGGAGTGGAACATGGAGGTGCCGGAGGCGGTGGTGCGGTGCCAGAATGGCGAGGCGGAGTGCGCAGGGGGAGAGCAGGGGAGGCCGACGGGAAACGGGGAGAGGGAGCAGGGAGGGCAGCGCCGGAGGGGATGTGTGCGGGTCGGCCGAACCAGGACGGGCTCGGGACAGGTTGCAGGCCGCGGTGAGGTCGGGGAAGGGTGACTGGAAGGGAAGCAGGGGCCGGCCGCGCGCGGGAGCAGAGGAGGGCGGCGGGCTCGGGACGGAGCGTCGGAGGGGGCCGCAACAGCCGGAGGCTGGCTGTGCGCTGGGGCGGAGCCGACTACTGCCCGAAGGCCGGGAACAGTGGGGTGCATGGGAGATCCGCCGGACGGGAGTGGGGCTCGGCGACGGGAACAGGCGGAGGCCGGGTGCGGGAAAGAAGAAAGAGAAGAAGGGGAGATAGAGAGGGGGTGGCGGCTGCGGGAGATAAGAGGGGTAGGGGGTAGGGTTAGAGTAGGTTTATATATATATATATATATATATAATTGATAATAATAATAATAAAAGGATAAATAAAAATAATGAAAACTAATCTAAATAAAAATAAAAATTTATAACAAAAATATTAGTAAAACCTCATAATAATAATAATAAAACTTTATAATAATAATCATAACAATAAAATAATAAGTTAGCTAATTATAATAATAATTATTATAACCAAAGTATTTAGAATAATAAAACCACTAAAAAAATAATAAGAAGAAAACACACATATATAAACACAAATATATATATATAGACATATGTATATACATATACCTTTATAAAAACATATAAACATAAATACAACAAACATATATGTATATATATACATATATATACATAACATATACTCATATATAAACACATATAAAATTAAAAATAAATACAATAGTAATAACACAATTTAAATAGTGAGAATAATAAAATGTCAATGCAAAAACATTAGTATTTAAAACGCCGGGTGAGCACATAGTCACCCGGGCTGAAAGCACGGTAACTGCTAGCGATGCGGTGACCGCGCACTGGCGCAAAAACCACCAATCGAAATTAAACTCCGAAAAATTTAAATCGGGACCAAGAAAGGAGAACAAATATGGACATCCGCGGTCGGGGTGTGACATACACCGCTGGAATGTTGCAGGAGCATTACAAAGTCCAAAAGGCATTCGCCTATAGGCATAGGTTCCAAAGGGGAAAGTGAATGTGGTCTTTTCTTGGTCTTGAGGTGCGATTGGAATTTGGAAGTAGCCGGTGAAACCATCAAGAAAGCAATAGTGTGACTTTCCAGCCAATCTCTCAAGCATTTGGTCAAGGAAAGGAAGTGGGTTGTGATATTTTCGTGTTTCAGCATTCAATTTGCGATAATCGATGCACACACGCCATTTGTTTTTCACTCGAGTTATGACCACTTCTCCATGTTCATTTGTGACAACTGTTATCCCTCCCTTCTTAGGAACGACTTGAATTGGACTAACCCATTCACTATCAGAAATTGGGTAGATAATACCAGCTTGAAGAAGCTTGGTAATCTCTTCCCTAACTATCTCAAGTATGAGTGGATTGAGTCTTCTTTGAGGTTGCCTAATTGGTTTGGATGATTCCTCTAGATGGATGTGATGCATGCAAAGGGCAGGGTTGATTCCTGGAATATCCTCTAGGGTCCAACCTAAGGAATTTTTGTTTTCCTCTAACACTTGAACAAGTTGGGACTCCTCAGTTTCAGAAAGTGAAGTAGAGATAATGACAGGGTATGAGGGATCATGGAAAAGGAATGCATACTTGATGTGTGAAGGAAGTGGTTTTAGATCAGTTTCAGCCTTGATTTGAGAGCTAGACAAGTTAGGAGTAGGAGAAGGGATTCCAGATGAGTTTGGATCATTTTCCTCAACATTGTCCAAGGTGGAGCAGTAGAGATCAGAGTTGATGTGGGATTCAAGAGAGTTTTCAAGTTCCTCCAGATTGATGGAGTCTATGAATGAGAGGTCCACATCAACGGCGCCATTTGAAAGTGTGGCCGATTGTCGCCTATCGACCGTTCAAGGTTCTGGTGCTCTGCTAATGTGTATAGCAGCACTCGGGTCGAATCCTCGGCGATGATACTTTGTAGTAGTCGTTTGTCTTTAGTTGATTGTATTTTGATTAGGGGGGTTTGTTTGCAGAGCATAATTGAAATGATTTATGGATGATGTTTGATTTACCAAATTGATAAAGATTGGGGTGAGTTCATCATTAGGTTAGTTAAGCTTGTGATATCCTCGAGCTTTGCTTTATATTGCATTTAAATTAACACTCATGTCACAAGATGATGTTGATTAGAATTCTTAAGTGTTAAGGCTTTAAACCAAGACTTAACTTAACTTAAGGTTATAATCTCAATCAGATATTATTTATGGTTGTGTATTTATGGTTCCAATAATCCATGGAAACCACATGTTAAACAAAACAAGTCATCAATCCATGACATGTTAAGTCCAACATACACAATGTTAATTCAAAGAATATTCATCGAGCAGAAGCTCTCA
Organism: Viscum album; assembly: GCA_963277665.1. Lineage (NCBI taxonomy): Eukaryota > Viridiplantae > Streptophyta > Magnoliopsida > Santalales > Viscaceae > Viscum > Viscum album. The sequence goes on along the minus strand of OY728126.1, from coordinate 1,664,086,849 downwards.
ATCACTTAACATACCTAAATTATAACTCACCACAATGAGAGATTTACTCAGCCATTTGGGTGATTAATAATCTGGTTATAATGATTATGATTATAAATTAATAAGAGAAGAAAAATAAAGGGATAAGAAAAGAGTGGTACGTCGACACACACACACGAACAATGATGATAATTAAAAACGAACTTTCAATTGAATGAGGAAGCTAAAGAAGTGAAGGGTATTGAACTGAATTTAAACTATTTTAAGAACATTAATATTAAAATACAGAAGGTGGAAGAGAATAAGAGATATGAAGAAATAACTTGCATTAAAACAGAATTACAAAGAAAGAGAATTACAAGATTACAAAAATGAAGAACACAAAAGTAAGTGAAAAGAAAGAGAGGAGGAAAGGTCTCTCAAGTGTAAACTTGAGTATGGAAGGTCCTCCCAAGCCTTTGGCAAATCTTTGGTCGTGCCAATATGATCTCCTCTCTTCTGAAATTCCAACCCCTCTCAAGGAGAGAAGGGGAGAGTATTTATAGCCCAAGGAGTGGACTGTTTGCATTCCCAATATGTCCCTCCACTTGCATCGCCAATTTGGCAATTTAGACAGATGAATCTTCAAATATCGCCTTCTTCAAAGTTGTAGAAAATAATGTTTGCTGACGACTCTCAAAAGTTGGAGTCATTTGGACGTAAGGATAAAAAGTTATGGCCGGTTGCATAAACAAACTTAAACTGTCCATTTCAATCCAGTCTTTTTTAAGTCCATAATGTGAAAGGGTTTTTGAATATTAAGATGCCTTCAAATCTGAATTGTTTCTTCAACAAAGTCGGCCGACTACATCTCCTCTTTCACACTGAAAAATATCAGCTCTCTTGGATGATTACATCAGGAGATATGTCATGCATACTATACTGATTTTCATTCTCGGCCAGAATGGTGGGCTGGACTTCAATGATTTATTTGGGCCCCTTGTACTTGGATTTGGGCCATGAAATTTTTATCCAAGATGACATGTAGTGTCCCCCAAATTATGGTGGAGAGTTAAGGTTTTTGGATATCTGTATTGAGCCCAGTAAATAAATCTTCAAGGCTGGTCCAGTTTGTTCACAGATTCTTTGGTCTTGTTTGTGAGAACCATATGACCCTTCAAATGGCAGAATTGGATCATGGTGCCTTCTAATGAAATGTTGTATATTGAAAGGAGAATCCTACAAAACAAGAACCACACAATTTGGATCAGTATAGTGATAGTTATAATTAAAACATTAAACTGACTCAATTTGACTACTTCTAAAAATGCTCAAATATTATACTTAAAATTAAAACATTAATATTTCACACAAATTATGCACATTTCATATAAAATAAGTAAAGGGGGAATATAATAAGTCATGAAAATATTAATAACATCAGTCACACCCAAAGGTATCCTTTTCAAAGAGCCACCCATGGTGGTCTAGTTCAATTAATCAGTACACCCATGGGGTGGTTTCATTTCAATGTTCATAGCCATTTTTCATTAATAAACGAGCATATTTAATTACATAGAACATGCAAATAAATTAAATTATTTAATTTCATTTCAAAGTGATGCTTTGAAATTGAGCATAGGCACAACAACATATATAAACACTTTGAATTTTAACGAAAGGCACGAGACCACCTACCATAGGTTTGTAGTTGATGGTTCATCCAGTATCAGCTTCTGATTTGACTTAGATCAGGAGAAAACCAAAGAACAAATAAAAAACCTAATAATAAGGAATATTGTATTTAACCTAAATATCATACTCAATATACGGGAGAATGAATAACGGCTAAAAAGGAATCAAGTACTCACTGATTTAGATCCAACAAGACAAGCGGTGCTTAAATTGGAGATTAGATGGAGGAGGTATCTTAATTCCTGGAATAGTCTCCAAGGAGGGATCCCAGATTTGTTCTTATTATTCAAGAGAAGAAGAAATATAATTAAGTGTGGGGAAATGATAATTTTACCCAAAATATCAGGGTTACATGGTTTAGGTGCGTGATTTGACAAACCATGCACCAACCATGAACGATCAGTTGTAAGGAAGGGGCACCCACACAGTTTTCTTGCATGGTTTTCTCCCATGTTTTACTAACTGTATGGAAACCATGAAAATATACACTAACAAAATTGTAGACCTATCCACATATCCATGCACCCCAACTCACACAGTTTTCACTAACCTTACACCAGGACATTTCACCCTAAACTTGGTTTTTGGGCTCCGAACCAGCCTCAGACACTCCTGATACCTCTATTCCCTCAAATTTCATTAATATTAGGCCATATTTGAACATTTAAATGGATAATTTACTAAAATTAAATGATCTATACCTCAAAGAATAATTGGTTCTTACACTTTTGTTAAATTTTTTTTATCTTCATCAAGCATTCTCCTTCTCTTTGGAAGAAAAATCCTACGGATGTTGTCATTTTCCAATTACTTTGTTTCATAGATTTATTTACACATTGATTCTTAAAGATATATATATGTGTGTGTGTGTGTGTGTGTGTGTGTGTGTGTATGTTTTTGGTTTATCTTTCATTATATATCATCATATTATGATCATGAAAAACCCATAAGTGGTATCAAAAGACTGGCGAAAGGGTTAGCTGATTTCTGGGAGCTCTCTCTCATGAATAGTGGCAATGTGTGCCTCTATAACCAGGAATTCCATTGTGATGCAAAGAGTTTCATGCCCAAAGATTTGGGGAAATTGATTATTTTGATAGGTTTATATGGATGTCACATTTAACAAGTTCATATGATGAATATAGATTCCACCACCATTAGTGGTATCAGAGAGAAATATTCTTTGACAAATCAATATGTTTATTGATTATGAAAAATACATTTTAATAGTAAAGAAATATTTTTCTAGCTTGGAAATAAATATGAAAAAGATAATACTTGTTACTCTTGTTTATGAAAATAAATAATTTATTTATTTTAATCAAGAGAATTTAATTTTGAATTGTATTATATTATTTTTAATTTTTTTATAAATAATTAAAAAGGTATTTTGAAATATTTTTATAAATTTATAAAACTATTTTATAAATTAATTAACTATAAAAAAATTTGGTTGGTGAATAAATATTTTTTTAAATACCTTTTTACAAATTAAATTTCATGTTTTATCATATAGAAATTAATGGTTTATTTAGAAATTATAAAATGATATTTATAAAGAGTTTATAAATTACAATATATATGATATTTAGATTGTATAAAAATGTTTATATAATAGATATTGAATTATAAAATGTTTAAAATTAGTGAAATATCATATAAATTCCATTTAATAAAAAAATTGAAAGGGTTCATATTGAAAATAATATAAAATTTTTATATTATTTCTAATTTATAAAATTTTTATAATTAGTATATATTTATGAATAGTTAATAAATGTCTCGTATTTTAAAAAATAAATAATTTTTTTATTTATAAAATTTAACTAATATTAATGTTTATTTCATAATTAATTTATTTGAAATTATTCAAATTAAAGTAGATTTATTTGGATATTATCTAATCCAAATAAAAAGGTTTTTTGATGATTGATATGATCAAGGTTTAAGTAATAATTAAGTATATGGTATTTAGATTATATAAAAGGTTAACATAATAGAAATTGAATTGTAAATAGTTTACGATTCATATAATATTGTATATTTTAAAAAAGGAAAAGTTATATTATAATAAATATGAAAGAATTCATATTGGAAAGAATATAAATATTTTATATTAAAAGTTATGGAATTTCCATAATGTTAAAGTTGAAATTACAAAAGGGTTTATAATTATATTTTATTTATGAAATTGTTCATAAATATTTATCTCATATTTTAATATTTTAATTTTTAATTTATTTAAATGTTATTCCAAATTTTATTCATAGTTTTAAATTTTTTAAATTATGAATTATTGTACGCCAAGATATATATGATGAATTTATTCTAGGAAATATCCATGCATATCATGCTAGGTTTGATATTATAAAATTTAGTTTTCATCTACCTTAACCTTAGTTTGTAATTTTAGTTATGATCTTTAGAGTAGTTGTTGGGAATAGTCTGTGCATATTGGTTGTTAAAGTTTTTATGAATTGAATTATCTCTTGAGTAAAGTCTCCCCAAGTAGAGGGAATTAAGGTCAACCCACCTACTTTCCTAGAGTCTTTCCTTGTCTCGGAAAGTGAATGGGGTTGGTTATCTATTGCTTTGTGCTTACTCGTGTGGATTTTTTCAATATCACATAACTCTTTGTATTTATATGAAGTTTTCATATACCTTATTCATGTGATGAATTCAGATAAGTGTGGTTATAATTGACTTATTTTTTTTGGGTGATTAACATAGTCTTGTGGGTTTTGTAAATATTTTTACATTAATTTTGTGTGAACACATTAATTTTGTGGTTGGAATAGAGATTCTAAAACTAAATCATTAGAAGCATGAATACATAGTAAGGGAATAAAACATGAGAAAATACTTATTACATAGGATTTAGTAATTGGAAATTTAATATACATATCATGTACATTAAATTGGATATATTTTAAAATAAAACCTTTAAATACTGATTGTGAGGTTCCTTCTAAAGAAAAATTTGTCAATACCTTGATCATAAATTGTGTAGTTTTAAGCGTATGATGGGCTTCGCTAGATTGTCTTTTATAAGGAAAGAAATTAATGAGTGACTCTAGGTGATATTGTTGAGTAGTTTTGTGCCTATTTTGGGTTCCCCTGTATTTTACTTGGTTATCTTTTTTTTTTTGGTTTTTTATTTGGGTTAAACTAGAAGTGAATCCCTAATGGTTAGAATAACATGGGAATAGAGTTGAGTATATCCATATAATGGATATGTATAAGTAGTTATCTACTCAACTATCCAAGAGTCACAACTATTGTGATTAGGATAATACCCTACATAAATAATAGAGAAATGATATGAACACCCAAGAGGACTCATTGCTTGGTGAAATATGGATCTTGGATCACAAGAAGGATATGATTTATGGGCTAATCACTTTTAGTGAGAACACTTTCATTAAAAGTACTCAATGAAATTTTTTAAGTCATGATATTTATCTGATAATGATATTCTATTGTAGATATTTATCATCATCATCATCAAGCTAAAACATTTTAATTAATCCTTAAAAACTATATGTTTAATGTAAGATACTCCTTAAACTAGTAAGTTTGGAAAAGTTATTATGTAATATTGGTAATTTAAGAAAAGTTCTTAATGAATATTATAGGTGTCTGGAAAATTATTTCCTCATTAACTAAGTGTTGATGTTGTTTAAGAAGTGAATCTAGGTTCTTATGTAAGCATAGACTGATTCATTTAAGGTTTCAAAGGCATTTGATGCTAACTGATTAAAGGAATCGTAGTCTCTACTTATGTAATCAATATGAGTGGGTAAATCCATGATTTTAGTCTCATATACACAATATGATTGGGTAATTTATATTATATTCAATATGATTGAATATATTAATGACATAGTGAGACTAAAAGATTATTTAAATCTTTATTGTCTATAGAAATCAATTCTGTTATTCTAGTAAATATATGATATTAGCTGTATGTTTTGAAAAGTGTTGTAAATATAAAAAAGGTTGGAATTTGAGAAATAATTAAATCTTGAAGTCTTATTTCAAGTAATAGATCAAAGAATTTGCTAAATTGAAAACTTTCATGATTCAATCGTGAATAAACTCATCATAAGATTTTTATTTTATCTCAATTATATATTGAGAAGATCTTTTAAACAATGATTTTTTAAATTAAATGATATGGTTGTATTTACACTTGGTTTGTGATTAGTTTATTTGTATAGCATGCATAAAGGAGATCCTAAAATGGTTTGTTCTGGTTAGTGAATTTATCCTATTTTAATTTATGAAATTTTTGTGAAAATATGATTTAATTAAATGAAAAACAAATCCTGATATTCTCAAAGTGTTGATAATGGATAAACTGGGCATATGATGTCTTGATTCTGTTACTATATAGATTTTAAAAGTGGGTAAAAGTTCAAACCAAAATAAGAAAAGTTATTTGAAAATTTCAACAATGTTTCTTCAAGAATAAAATAAAGTTCATTGAAATGTAGGGCTTGCAAGAAATTAATAGTAATGATTCAATACAATTGGATTGTCAAAGATATACCCGATGCAGTTTTTGAAACTCTATAGAATGTTCATATTGGGTAAGGATGTTATAGAAATTCATTCTTTGATTTTTAAAGGGTATATGATACCGAGTGAATTTTTTAAAAGTATTATTAATATATAGGTGTTCAAAATAAAATGAATAATGGATTGATATTTTATTTTATATTCATGCGATGAAGTAAAAAGTTACTACTTAGAGAATTAAAATGTGAAAAAATGTATCAATCATGGATGAATATAAGTAAAATATGTGCATCTTCATCTAACTTATCTTATATAATAAGATAGGATATACAATGAAAAAGTTTTTTTATGAGATTATTAAATGAATACACATGTTTTATGATTCATTAATTTCTATAACATTTTTTTTAGAATAATATTAGGATAAAATTTTTTTATCAAAAATTTTATAATATATGTGGGAATGTTCTCCTACCAATCATTTGTGGTATATTTTAAAAAAATATTGTTCTCAAGTGATATTTTTCCAAACACATAGAATTATATATGTGATATGGAAACAATAGTCTATTTGTTTAATATTCCAACTAAAAAGAAATGAATTTTATTTCTTAAAACATAAAGTAGTTTTTGTTGAATCTTATAAAGATATTCCAAAGTGAATATGATGTCTAAGAGGATAGTGGGATTATATATAGACTTATATATGTTCAGTGTTAATAAATAAAATATTATTTAAATCTTATTTTGAGTGATTTTTCACTTAATATATATATCATAAAGTGTTTTAGGATATGTGACAGTAAAGCAAAAATGTAAATAGTTGCATTAAGTTTCAGTGAGAAAGTGAATATTATTGTTAACTAAATTACTAGTATAATATTATAGTGATTATTTAATTAATATATATATGTATCCTAAAGAAGTTTAGAATATGTGACAGTAAAGAAAAATGTAAATAGTTACATTTTGTTACTATGAGAAAGTGAATATTATTGTTAACTAAAGGATTATACCAGTTTAATATTATAGTGATTATTTACTGAATGTCATAAAATATTTAGGATATATGATGATATATAAATTTAATATTTTATATTTATTTATCATAGGAAATTTAATTATACATGAAATCCTTAAATAAGTTTTAGGATATTAAAGTGATGACAAATGTATTAGTTATATTAGTTATTATAGGAAATTGAAATTCACTTGATATCCTAAAATATTTTAGGGTGTAATGGTAAATAAAAATATAAATAGTTATATTTAGTTACCATAACAAGTCAACACCACTATTTCATAAAGGATTGTATAAAATAATACTCAAAATTATTACACTTTATATCCAAAAATATTTTTGGGTATAGCAGTAAATAAAAATGTAAAAATTTACATTATTTACCATAACAAAGTGTTATAAATTTATCCTAAAATATTTTAGGTTATGTAATTAAATAAAATTTAAAAAAATTGCATTAGTTTCCATAACAAAGTTTATATCACTTTATTCTAAAAAAGTTTAGGATGTGCTAGTAAAGTGATAATGTAATTTTTTGCATTATTTAAAAAATATTTCAACGAAAAAGTTTGATGGAAATGGTTATAGGATGATGATGATGTACTTAGAAAGAGTTATAAGTAGACAATAGAATTTAACTTTATAATATTTGATGTTATGAATTTAAGGAGTTTGAATATGAGTTCAAATAGTTGAACTTCAGGAATATGATTCCTATGTATAACCATTATTCAAACTAGATTGCTTGATAAATGTTACTCACTAAGAGGTTATTGGGAGTATTTTATCATATTGTCACATAGGGATGTGATAGAATTTACATATGGATCTAATGTTTAAAAACTGAATCCATTAATATAGAAACTTCATGAGATTCATTTTATATCTCTATAAGAGATTGGTTGTAACGGTTGTAAAAAATTCATGTATTTATAATAAAGTAAATATTCATTTATCATGCATTCATGTGTGCTAAAATTTACTTTACATGAACCATAAAATGATAAATATCCCCTCATAGTAAAAAATATATTGAGTTGTCCCTAACCAAAGATCATCATGGAGTACAATGGGATGTGATAATATATAGAGGTTATATTAAATATATTATTTTCTCCATTGAAAAAGGTTGTATTTCAGATATTAAAGAATAAATTCTTGAGGTAATAAGTAGATAATTATTACATGGATTGATTCGCTAAAGTATATCTCATGGAATGTCATACAGTCATGGATATACTTAAGGGTGTATAGTTATTATTAGTCATTCTTACCTGAGGTTCGTGAGATATCTATCATGAGAACCTTTATACTTTTATACCCTACTTACGCAATTCAACATACAAACTTAGCTAATATGGTTGTCGTATGGTATGTTTATGATAATTTCATCAGTTGAAGTGAAACCAAGATGGTATTTGTCCACATTTATGTCAAGAAAATACATATGAACCTTGATTCAATTAGAATGATGAAATGAATAGCCATTATTATTTGTTTCACATATGATGTTTTCAACTAATTGAATAAGTTAAATGATATGTTCTTATTAGATAGATGAATGATATGTGATGTATTCATCAACTTAATCTTTTTCATAGAATCAAGAAAATTGTGAAAGGTTTATACTAGATTGACATGTTCCATGTCTAGTGGTCACCCAATTTCATGTAAAAAGGGATTATATAAGATATATATGATGCATATGATATATATTGTGGTGTAAATGTTTATATAGATATATGAGTATGTTTGATGGAGATCACACCGAACCCCTTAGTAGCTTGAGTAGCACTAAAGTTTTTATAGAGGCCGCTCTTTTCTTACATATATGAAATAGATATTTAGTAGTTGTTTTCAGTGATTCTAAGGCATGTATGGTCACACAATTAGGCCTTTGGATAAGTATAAATCTTTGAAAAAAGTTTTTATTCAAAATTAAGAGAGATTTTGATGAAAACCCAAGTCCAAAAGAGTTTGGATAGATTCACAATGAGTTGTAAAGTTATGCATAAAGTAATCACGGGATATTAGTGATATTGGGGGATTTTTTATTATGAACTATATATATATATGTGATATTATGTATATATAAATGCATATTTAATATATTATACATTCAATTCAAGTATTATTATGAATATATTAAGTATATGAGATAATAAATATATGTATATGATATATATATATATATTTATTTATTTATCTATCTATCGTAAACAATTTTTATTATCAATCCATTATGAAGTGATTAAATGAATTGAATATTCATTGAATATGATTTAATGAATTAATGTAAATAGGAATAAATTTATATAGACACATAAATATGGATGACGTGTTTCATTTAATGAAATGCATCATGGATGGCTATATAAAGGAATGTGATCCCTCCTATTGTGATCATTCAATTGTATGAAATCCTATCAATTCTCTATTATTCCCATACAATAGTTTATAATTTTAGATTAACGCACTAAAACCCCTTCAACATTCAGTTATCCTCATGATATGATCATGAATCCATTTTTCGGTGCCCCCCCCCCAAAGGAAGGGTTATTTTGTTCACTAATTTGTGATATTCATCAAGAATTCTCCTTCACTGAGGAAGAATAAGACTAGTGATATTGGAGTTTTATTGGTACACTATTCTATAGATTTATTTATGCATTTATTCTTAAAAATAGATCTTCCTATGTTTGGGTTATCTTCTACAGCATATGATCATATGATGATCGTGAAAACACCATCATGTTTTTCATTCTTTGTATAGTTTTTATTGGTATGTTTATTGAATAAGATATATTACCATAGATTTAATTTATGTTGTTTTGATATTAGTATATTGGAAAGAGGCCTATGGTCATGCATCATACTAGTCATATATAAGACCCATATGATATATAACTTCTTGTGTGTTAATTAACTGAGTATTTTTTTCTAGATGGAAGGTTATTTGGATCCTAAAACAAATGATTCTATAGTGACGATAATGTCATACCTTCTTCAATGGATGTGAAGACACCCTTAATGGGTTAGTTCGGACACTTGATGCCTTGATAGTAGCTCGATGTGGGGAAATTCATGATAAGTGATTGTTTTGGGCATGGAATGACTTTTGAATGTGAGAACTATAAATGGTTTTGAATATAGGGTTACGTTATATACATCATTATCATTTTATAGGGTGTTCTAGGTGACCTGGTGTCAATCTCAGGTGATAAGGTAGGATTGGTGAATGACTGACCATGTTGGATAATGGTGCAGTTTCAATTATAGGAGGTGATGATCCTAAGTGGGAAGACCTAGTATTGTTAGAGAATGGGTAGATGCTAGTGTCTTGGAGATATTCCCATGTGGTGGGAATTAAACGGTGGATCTTAGCATGATTGATATATTAATTTTGAAGGTGATCACCAAATGTTATCAGGTTAGATGGAACAAACATGAGCTGGGATCATGATCAGTGGGTTGGATACATGAGATAAGATTTGGTAAATGTGACCCATGGGAGCATTAGTCATGTTACATGATCCAGTTACACATGATCATCTTAATATAGGGTTTGGGTGAGACTAAGTATATTTATGGATTTTATAATATTTTATAGGATTGTTATGAATCACCTTTCCTTGAGTAAGACATTATTTTTGACCATTTTAAATGGTTCAGGTTTTGTAGATGGACCAGATTAGTGTAGTAGTGGTTGGATGTGGGTGATTTTGGTTAGGGGTCATGCTTAGGGTGAGGCCACTGTCATTTTTGTAAAGATACCTATGGTTGTGGTGTCTAGGAGTATAGTGTATTTTGATATGCCTTATCCTAGAAGGTGAAATTGTCAATGGATCATGATATCATATTACCATGAAACCAAGTTAAGTGTTGATGTAAGAGTGTTTCTTGAGTGTAGTGACACACATTTTATGATAGACCTGTTGAGGTTTGTGGTTGAGGATGGGTGGAAGGAAAGTTATACGATATGGATTACACCATAAGCTATTAGAGTATGTAATGCACATCGGGAGTGGATCGTTGAACATAGAAGATAATGTTCTTGTGGATTTGGTGAATGTGTGGTAGATAGTGTTTCATTTGGTGTTTGGGGATGATTGAATGGTCAAATAGTTATGGTAAGTATACTCCTATGGTGGGTATTATCAGATCAGTCATGAGTGAATGAACCTCATATTAGAAAGGTTGTGGATGTGCATAATGGAACAAAAATTCTATTGTGTGAGAGATCTAAATGTATCTAGTTACATGATGAATACCATATGTAAGATTCTAATGTGAAATTTGATATATTCTGGATGTGGTTATCATAATCTAGGTGAATTAGGTGTAATTTGAGAGTGGGTTAGATTATTGGTACATCAATTCTTGAGGTGAGATCATGAAGATCAGTGCAGGTGGTTGGTGGAACAATCAAATACTTTGTACTAGGATTTAGGATTGGAATTTGGTATGGATTCTAAAATAATTTTATGATGCCTCTAAGTCTTAAGGAATCGTGATGGGGTGGTTTAATAGATTATAAACTATTGAGGCTAGGTTCCTTTAGAGGAATTAAATCATGAATAACCAACTGATATATTATATGATAATAGGTGAGGTGAATTTGAGAGTAGGTTAAGAGTGTTTTCTAGAATGCGATAGAGGTGGTCTGAGAATTGAACCAAAGATTTCTATTTAAAATATAGTGTAACTAGTCTTGATTTGGAATTTTTTTGAGTAGTCATGTTGGGTGTTCAAAAATTGAATGTGGTGAATTATCAAAGTTTGGAAACTGATTCTTCTCAGTAAACATGGCTCAAATATTACCAAGGATTCTTGAGTACAAAAATAATTATGATGGGGAGAATGTAAAGACCCATGTAATTACTGGTTATGAATTCTTAATGAAATTTGAACATTTTACAGATGGATGGTTTATTTGGGGAACAGGGATTCTGATGGGTGTTTTGGGATTTTGAACCTATTAAAAGTAGTATTTTTTGGTGGATATGATCTTAGAATGGAAGCATATGTGCTTGGGAGATCACTATAGTCTTGGTCAGGGCTAACTAGGATGTATCCACTGCACCGCTGGTAGCATGGGAAGAATCCTAGGTGCCCTATTAGGATCATTGGCTAGTTAGTGAGCAAAGAGAAACTTTCTAGTGAGTCAAATTGGTCATTTGGAGCCTTTTTCATCCATTTAACCCTGATAACCCCTCAGGTTTTACCTATATTAGATGAACATTGGAGGGATATCCGACCAAATTCTCCTCATCTCCTCCCTCTCTTGGTTCCTCTTAAAGCGGGGTGATTCTGGGTGAGATCTATTAGAAAACTTTGGTATGTTCCTTTATTTTTATTCATTCTTGATCTCCTAGTTGATATCCTCTTTTATCTCCTCTCATCTTGGATATATTTCCAATTAGATATTGGATGAATATTTCATCAAATCTTGGTAAAATCATCTAAGAGAAAAGGTTATTTTATTTGGCTTGTGTGAGGGATTTTATGTACCATTGATCCCATGTCATTGCATATCAATTTGGAGAAGGTATGCTATATGAAAAATCTATTCAATATCCTTGATGTAATTAGATGAAATTAATGATGAATTGTATGTTAGATTTTAGGGTTTCTAGGTGAGTTGGTGTCGTGGGTGTGCCAAAGACCCTCAATGTGTGATTGGTCATGGTCTCGATGCAGTGGCATTGACTGGTGAGATTTCTGGTGATTACATCATGGTGAATCAATAAAATTAATTAATTATAACTATTATAATTAATTAATTGTGTATTTTTATGTGAGATAGGTTCTTAAGTTATGGAATCAAATTCGTCAAGGGTGTATTCATCTTAGATGAGGCTCGAAAAAGCTAGGCAGAGGCTTATTCTTGCATGGTGATGATGGTATCTCCATTGAATTTGGTGTACCCTAACCACAACATCATGAAATGTAAAATTGACTATGTTTTGAAGATTTTTTTATAGTATAGTGTAGACACTAGGTAATCTATCAAGGATCATGATGAGTTTAAAGTGAATTTTCAATAAGTTTTTCAAAAACAAAATAGAAAATGAGGGGTGTTTTTAAAATAGTTCTATGCCAATTAACTTAATTTAAAAGTTTAATAGTTCCATCTTATAATCAATATTTAATGTTTTCCAAAGAATATAAAAATCTCAACATTTTGGGAAAGAATAGGATTCATTTTTTCTTCTAATTGGAAAAAAAAAGTCAAACACTTAAAATTACACATCAATTGGTTATGAAGTAAAAATAGTTTCAATTAAATGTATAAAAAATTTATAATATATCTTAAATAACAATTAAAAACCAAAATATACACCATTCCATTATCTAGTTATGTGTTACAACTCCCTCTTAAATTGAATATCTTTCTCATAATGATCACCCACCATTTATCCCTCCATCTAGGGGAAGAGGAAACACATGAGGAACTCTGAATTCATCTTCTGATGAGGATAGGGATCTATGGAACCTCCAAATGGCTGATAAGAAACCATATAATCTCCAAATTGGAAGAACCATTCCCCCATGTATAACTTGAGAATGGGGTTCCCAGGGTTCTAATTTATAGGCAATGTGGAAATTGGTTTTGGGAAATCTAAATTTAAAAAATGAACTGGATCAAAAGTTTGGGATATCATACAGTCTTATCTTACTTTTGAAAAAACTAAAAAAAATACCACCTCCTTACTATCTTCATCAAAAAAAATTCATTTATTGGAGTATTATATCCTGATATAAGGATTAATTACATAAATGACATAGAGACTATTAATAGTGAATATTCTCACCAAAGATGGAACATATTGGGTCTCTAAATGGTAGAATCGCGATCTATATTCTTCTAGATAATGTTATAAGATATGTTTTTACATTCACACACTGGTTTTCAACCCAACTAGATGTACAGTTTAGTTGTAGCATGTATTTCAATCCACATGAGTGCTTAGTAACTTGCTCATTTTGGTTCGTTTTTCTTGAATCTCATCATGGACTCTCTAATCCACTTCCACCTATAATGTAATCATCAAAATAAGTGAAATTTTGATTTTTAATAGTTATAGAAATTAACTAATATTAACAAATGTGAAGTGAAATTTGTTATTATATTTTGAATTTAAAATACAAAATCAATTTAAAATATTGGCATAATGGTGAAAATGAATAGTGAATCACTACGCGGTCACACCCCAAACCTAAAAAATTTCACTCTTAAGAAAAATCACATTTCAAAAAATGATGCATGAAGATATTCATTATATTATGAAGATTTAACATTCATTGTAACTTCATTTCATGATAGCATAGTTATCAAAGGAATAATTACACAAAATAGTTAATTTTAGTAAGCATAAAAATGACTATCTCATAAATTGTATCAATAAAAAGTGAAGGATATATATGATACTAGGCTTATTAAGTAATTCATGGGTCAAAAATGTCACTAAATCTCTATTTTTTTGTGTAAAAACCATTTCAAGCTTATATTTCCAATTTTTATTCAATAAATATAAGTAATATTAAAAATTATTAGCTTACCCTATTCTTTCTACCGAACCTCCCCTACACCTTTTGCAATAAAATATTCATAACCCACTCAATTAATCATTCCCAGAATTAAAATTTTTATTTTTTTCCAATATATTATGTTGTATTTTTAAAAAAAATCAATAAGATCATTAGGTATCAATCATAGTTCAATATGGTACATTAATGTAATTGATCAAATAAGGAAATAACATATAGAAAAATCATTTTGGAAATCTTACTAACATTAATTATAAATAATATATACATTCAATTAATTAATAAATATTCACACTTCAGGGTTGATTGAAATGATGTCTGGTGATGTTAAATGGCATAATTAACTCATAGAAACTTATATAGAAAGTAACAATATATTAGAGGTTTTATAAAGATACAATCCAAAATATCATTGACAAAAAAAATTACTTAAAACCATCCTCTCAATATTAATTCTTTGGTCAAACTCACATTCCATCGGTGAAAAAAATTATTTAAATGTTAAAACAAAATGAAATTAGGGAATTCATTATGCAATCTGAATAATTTCCATAATCATATAGGATTTAAAAATGAGTATTCCAAAAAAAGGTAAAAAAATGATGAAGTGGGATGAAAGTAAAAAATATCACGTAGAAAGTGAAAAAGGATAAAAAAATAAGAAAGATGAAAACAAGTACTAATGAACTCATAAAAGAGGGGAAAAGTAAAAATATCATTTAGTAAGAAAAAAAGAAGAAGAAGAAAGATTGTTAAAATCTTAACTAACCTAGGAATGTATCCCCCATTCCTAGTGGGTTTAGTTTCCTCACTATAATAAAATGGAATGTGGTAAGGAAGGAAATAACCTGGTGGGTGTCACTTATTGGTCTCTTATAGAAGGTAGAGCTCCTCTATTGGGGGATCCAAAATGGTTTCATGAAATTGCTTTGATCGCTTCCCATTGATAGTAAAAGTTTTTTTTCATCATTTTGAGCCTATGAAACACCAAAAGGTTAAAACTTAGTCATAGTATATGGGCCAAACTAATAGGAACAAATCTTACCCAGGTAAAACATCAGCCTTAAATTGTAAAGGAGGACTTTCTGCCTAATGTGGAACTGATAATGAAGAACAAGTCATTTATGGAAAGCCTTGGTTCTCTTATTATAGATTCAGAATTTATCATATGAGTCTCTTAAAATTTCATCCAACTCCCAAATCTGTAACTTCCATTGATCACCAACACTAGAAAGATAATAATTACATTGTTTAATAAACTTGTATTCCCAATGCTCAATCTTAATAGAGTGATGAAAACTCTTTCCAAAAACTAGCTAATAAGGTGGAATTCCAATGGGTCTTTTAAAAGTAGTATGGTAAGCCCAAAAAGCATCATAAAGTCTAAGAATCCAATCTTTTCTACTTGGTTGAACCTTTTTTTCAAGAATTTTTTTAACCATGTTATTTGACACCTAGACTTAATCATTGGTTTGGGGCTGATATACAGTAGAAACTTGATGCCCTACCTCATACCAACACAAAAGTGACCACATTTTTTTATTGTAGAAAAGAGAACCTATTCCACTGATGATGAAACTAGGAAATCCAAACCTATATAAAATTTTGGTTCTAAAAAATATTCACATCATTATTTGAATCATCAGTCTTTATATCCCATGCCTCTACCCATTTTGAAACATAATCTAATATTATAATAATTTATATGTTTCCAAATGAATTATGAAATGTCCTTATAAAATCAATTCCTCAAACATAAAAAATCATGAAATTAAAATGTTTATTGTGGAAATTCATTTCTTTTGGAGACATTACCCATCCTTTTACAATGAGTAAAAGATTTGAAAAAACCATGGGCATCCTGAAATAGTATTTTTCAAAATTGACCATGATTTAGGACCTTGTGATTAGTCCATTGGGTATATAAGTATCCCCCATATTCATTATGACAAAGGTATGGTTCATCCTAGATGTACCAATGAGACTCATGTTTCAGACTATCAACATGGTTTTTATTAAAATCAACAGGAATTAAAGATGCAACCAAATAATTTTCAATGTCATCATACCATGTAATATCATCTTAAACTCGAGGAAACACGTCATTTATGGGAATATAGGTTGTATGAGTCAATGTACAAGTATGGAAGGATCCTGGTGATATGGTTAGCTACCGTATTCACTACTCCCTTTTAATCCCTAATTTCTAAATTAAATTCCTAAAGGAGGAGAATCTAACAAATGAGATATGTTTTGACTTTCAATTTCTTAAGGAGATAATGGAGGGTTTCCTAATAAAAGAACACAATTAATTTTTGACCCTAGAAGGTACGACCAAAATTTATCAAATTAAAACATAATGATAAGGAATTTTTTCTTAGTTGTGTATATTTCTTGGGCAGGTTCCAATATGCATAAGGAATAAGTAATGACATCTAGAACATGACTAAAATGTTGTGATAAGACTATACCAACTACATATTTGGAATCATCACACATAAGCTCAAATTTTAAATCCCACTGAGGTGGATAGATTACCAAGGGTGATATGAGACTCCATTTAAATTTATTAAAAGCATTATCATAGTTTTTATCAAAAATAAGTTCTTTTTATTTTTAGAATAAATATTAGATGGTAGTGTAATATTACTAAATTCATGAATGAAACGGTGATAAAATCTCACAGAACCTATGAAATAAAACATATCCCACAAATTTTTATGGAATTTTTGGGAAGAAATGACATAAAATTTTAATTTATAAACTTGAATACCCCTCAAAAAATGATGTATCCAAGAACTATTACTTTTATCACTATGAAATAAAATTTATAATAATTTAATACAATGTTCTTTTTAATATATCTATGAAATACATCACTTAGAGTACTCAAGCATTCAATAACAGAGGAAACATAAATAGGGATCATCCATGGATAATTTCATGAAATTCTCCAGATAATATTAAAAAATACTAACTATACAATGTTAGAAAGTGCTTGGATCATTAAATGAACTGAATTGAATACTCCTATATGAAAATGTTCCAAAGGGTAAATTTAAGGTTTCCTTGTCCTAATCCTCAAGGGAAATATGGATCTGAAAATATCTCGAATACCAATCAAGGAAACAGTGGTGGGACTTCTCTACTAGCCTCTCTATAATTTTTTCAATGAACAACAATGAGAAATAGTCCTTTTTAGTGTGATTATTTGGTCGGTAATAATTAATATAGACATGCTAACTATTCTGATCATAGGTTGAAACTAATTCATTATTCTCATTTTTTATTACCATAAGACTGGTTTTCTTAGGAACTACTCAAATTGGATTGACCCGTTATCTTTCATAGATGGGATAAATGATTCCAATGGCTAATAATTTGGTTATTTTCTTTTTAAAAACATCGAGTAGGTTTGGGTTCAATCGTTGGTGTGCATGCCTCACTAGTTTAGCAACATCATTTAATAATATACGATGTATGAAAATTGATGGGATGATACTGGGAATGTCCAAAAATATCAATCCTAATTTTTTTTATACTCACTCAAATGTTTAATCAAGCTTAATTTATGCAATGGAGTGAGTGAACTAGTAATGATGAAAGGAAACTTGTTTCCATTCTCAAAATATGAATATTTTAAATTTTGAGGTAGTGGTTTAAGTTCCAATTCAGGGGTATTTTAGATTAATGGGATGTAATAAGAGAGAGAGGGAGGCTTATTATCTCATCTATATACCCAATGGAAACAATATCATATGAGTATTATGATTTTATAAGTTGATCAGAATCATCGAAGTCCCTTGTATCCTTGATACATAATAAATCGTCAATTAATGAACATGCATGACATTTTTCAAGACGACTATAAAATTCAACACATGATTCATTATCAATAATCTCTAAAAATTATGAAAACTTAGATGTTTAATCATGTAAAAAATAGAATTTTCTTTGGTGAAAGGTAATTCATTAATAGAATTAACTGAAGGATAGGAATGAACTTCTGAGGGGCTCTTTATGGCATCAATTATGTTGAAGTTGAAAATTTCACAACCAAAATCCATAGATAATGTAACCATATCGGCCATTAATTATGTTTTTTTGGGTTTTCAATAAAGGTATCCCTAATATAATTGGGGAATTTCTATTCATCACATCATCTTCTATTTTAAGAACATAAAAATTAGTAGGAAAAAAAATAAATTTTTAACCCTTACAATAACATCCTATAACAAACCAATTGGGTGTTTGGTACTATAGTTTTCCAATTAAATGAATATTCATCGGGGATTCAATAACCTAACCTATAATTAAGAGAAAATGGAGCGATACATCATATTTATAGGAGTATAAAAATAAATCATATCATCCAAAAAAAAGAAACACTCTCCTATGGTGCATAGAATCGATAATGTTCCAAGATCATTAAATTTTGTGGGAAGTGATAGATCTGTCAATGCTAAGATGTTCCTTCATAATATCAACTTTTCATCTCCTTTAGTTCTTCTTCAGTTTGTACACATATCCTTTATGAACTTGGCATATTGTAGAATTTTATTCACGACATCAATCAAGTAAATGTTAACCAGCACTTTTTTTATTGTTTCCAAATTTTCTTTATCAAGTTTAGTTTCTTTTGTTTTCCTTTATTGAGTGTAGCTTTGTGGTAATGGAAGAGGAATAGTTGGCCTAATAGGATCCTAAAAAGATACAATATTTCCTTTATTGGGGTTTCTCTTAGTACAAGGATTTTTCTTATTTGAATCATTTGTGATTGTTTGAATAGTTGTTTCCCCAGGAGGGGATGACTCTAATATAGGGGAAAATTTATTGTAAGTTGTGTGACACGATAAAGAGTTATTTAATTAACATTTACTTTTTCTTTAGTTTTTACTAGTGGTTGATAATGTATTTTACCCAACACTTGACATTGTATTTCACCCATCGAGTTTGTGTGTTATCCTAATTGAGTTTCTAGGTCTTGTATGAATTCTTGGTGCTTTTTTGACATATTTAGTTTTTCCATTTAAAGATTTAAAATATATATAGTTATAATTTTAGATCCATGATGATTAGCCACTAAATGGGTCTAATATTCATTGTTAATATACATAATATTCATGTTCTTTATTATTCATAAACACCATTTTAGTGCATTTTACACTTTGAACATCATTTCACATTATGATTATAATACCTTCTTAAAATGCACTATTATGTGATACATTTTTGAACATCATTTGAAGTACCCAATGATTCATCTGATTATACATATTTTAATTTTATATTTTTGTAAATTGATCTAAACTCTAATATGAACATGTTTCATTCAGGGATCAATGGAAAATTAACGGAAGAAGATGGGGATATTTTTTGATGAAAGGAAGTAATTCTAGAGAAGGCAGATTGGACACCACCCCACTGATAAGACTGTGGGGCCCAACATACAGGCCCAATGAATCCCAAATTTCGTGGAATACTAGAAGACATGTATAGTAACAAATAACTCTTCATGATACAATGCTAATTAGGCTTCCATGATGTCCATTTAGGCGGCCCAAGTTAGAGATAAAATTATGGGCCAGATTCTGAGGCCCAAAAAACAGCCCACCAATTAAACCATATCTCTGAAACCATAACTCCTTTTGGGATGATATTTTACAGGAAGTTAGGGGACATCCGGATATTAATTTACGTATTCTATGGCCCACCAAAATTCGGCCATCTAGAAGGTGTTTCATGCGCCTCTGTTTGGTGGATGCAAGCTGGATGCCTTTTCGGGTCAAGGGTGGAAAGTCTTCTCTCCCTTACTTTCCACCCACCTATGTCCTACCACAATTAATTGAGGAGACTTGGAATATTGGAGGCTAGACTCAAGGGCTCAAAAATTACTATTTAAGGCAGTGGTGTTGGAGGATTAAAGAATATTTGGTGTTTGGTTCAATTGTAATGTTATGCTGCGATTTTGTTGTCTCAAATTTGTCTTTCACTTGTAAGTTGTTCAATTCACTTTAGTTTCTTAATGAAAGTTCTTCTTATCCTCTTATTATGTTGTTCTATATATAAATTTTATATTGTTTCATCAAGGTGTGAATTTATTCACACCAAATCTTGTGAAATTATTCACACAACGGTGGAGTGATCATTTTATTTTTGTTGTTTTCTTTACTTCTCCATGTCCTCCCTCATGAGTCTACTTTCCGCTTCCATTGAAACCATAGAATCAATGGAGGGCTAACCCACTTATGGGTTGATCCAATGGAGTAGAAAGGGGATGGATTGGATGTTATTTATCACCCCATTAATGTATAATCACTTCTTAAATTGATATTTTTATTTGATGATTTTTAAACTCCATCGTCCTTGTTGAATTTAAGGCCACACAATTCATGTGCTAATACGAACCTTTACCTTGAAGTGCTCAAAACTTTGATCCTTCAAGTGTATAGGTGATTAGTGTTAATGGTTGTAGGCATTGAACCAGTAAGTGATGATATTGTTTTATCTTCTTAAATGAACCCATCTCAAATACAAGAAATTGAAATCTTTGAAAAGGAAATACGTCCAATCCACCCCGAGCGATAACCTAGGATCAACTCATTCTTTTAAATTTAATTCACTTAAATCTATTAGATATCCTCTAAAATCATCTAAAATCAATCCAATTTGGCCACTTCATAGCCGAAAATAGTCCATAGAATGTACGTGTCTATAGGTTTCTTCTTAGGACTCTGAGGATTCGATAACCCAAGCTAAACTACAAGGACCGTTTTACCTTCATCTCTTGGGTAAATTTGAGCGAGAATCAAATTTTGGCGCCGTTGTCGGGGACCCAAGTAAGTCATCTAAACACCCATTCTATGTAACACCCGGGACTTTTATGAGAAATATTTTGTTTTTATGTTATATAAATCATCAAAGGAATCTTTCACTACACACAACACTAGCTTGGCTTGCTTTACACACAATCGCAACCTTCCTCGATAGCTTGCGTTGTACGCAATACCGAGTTTCACTAAACAACGATATGCTATTAAAATATTATTAAAACTAGCCGTTATGAATAGTAATAACCACTTTTTGAAATTTTGTAAATTTTATTTTTCAAAATGGACTTCGTTTTTGGATTCAGAATATCGAAATTATCCTAGGGTGAAATTTTGGTATTTTTCTGGAAACTTTCAATTTTTGATGAATAGTGAAAACACTGGGTTACTATTTAAAAACCAACCTTTTATTTAAATAATTATTTATTTTATTTAAATTTATTTTAGGTCAAAATTGATACATAATACTTATATAAGTTCAATGTAATTCATTGGAGTAATTTTATAATACTTTTAGATATATAAAAATTTTATTGAACTTTTCACCGTCTTTTGCCCACCTCCTACGAGAATTTGCCAATTTACATAAAACTTAATTTTACCACTTCTGTGAGTAGAATTTCAAAAATCCGAGAGACACGGTTGATGTCAATAAGTAAAATGTGGTTCAATGAGATGAAAATAATTTTTGGTGAATAGTAACTTTTTACTTTTATTTACCACGGTTAAAAGTAAATAGGGTAATTAAGGGTAAAAATGATATTATTATTACCCTAACACATGTACTAATTCTATTGGATAAGTTTAATTCGACCAAAAACAACCTTAGGAATAAAATATGACCATTTAGGCCCACTTGGATTAGATTAGGACATTTATTATTAATTTATTTAAAGAAGGGTTAAAATAGTTAAAATCAAAGTTTAATAAGTAAATAATTTTTAATATAGGGTTATACATAAGATATATTAGACTATAAATATTAATTAGAAAGATAAAATGATTTCATACATAATTTTATTTTATTTTTAATTTTTAGATATTAAATAATTTAATTTATTTATGACACAAAGATGATGCAGTAATTATCTTATTAATGAAATATTGAGATAATTGATATTATAAATACCCAAATAAATGTAATTTGAGACTTTTTATGAATTCCAATAATTTTTTAGGTTAATATGACATGTTATTATTGATTTAATTAACTTTTTTAGAACTAATAATTCTGTTATGATTTTCAAAAAAATCAATTACTAAATAGTGTCAAAATTGACATAAAATAGTTTTTAAAACAAATATTATATTATTAATTGTTATTTTAATACTAAAAATCTAAGGTTCGGCCAAATGAATTAGATAAGGTTATATATATTAATAATAAACAACTTGGGGTTCGTTTGGCTTGTTATAGTAAGTTTATTAACCTTATAGTGTAAGAACACAAAAAGACACAATAAAAGTAAAATTATCTCACCTAAAGTTAAATCTAAATGATAAGGTTAAAATAGTAAAATAAACTTGTCCAAATTATATTGGATGAGAGTATTTCGACCCATCCTCACCTTAGCTTCGAAATAAATCAATTTTTATCTATTTAAAACCGAATATGACTTTATAATAAAATAATATTTTTAGTTTTTCCAAAGGTGCCCCTCTCCTCCCTTATAAAAGGGCACCTCCTCCCTCTCTTCCTCACACCACTTTGAGCCTTCAGTCTCAGCCAACCCCTGCCAATTTCTCATCTCCACTTCCCTATAGACATCATAGAGGTCTTGGTATTCTTCAAAGACCAATTTTAGTGCCCTAAAAGGAGGTCTCAAAGAGGCACTTCAAAGAAGAGGTAATGTCCGTTACCAATTCTTTCAACTTTATTTCTTCTTCCACTTCTTCTTATTTAGTTGTTTCATTATGAAGTAATAACATCATTATCACTCATATACTGATATGTTATTATAATTATGAAACAACCCTATTTTACCATCTATCCATCCTACGGAAAACGAAATCACTGTGCGTGCGTACGTACGGAATACCGTCTTCACGCCTTGGTGTAATCTATTTTCCACCACCACCTTACTTGGATGGGTATAATGGTGTAAATAATGAATATATATGATTATTTTAAAGTGATATTTATTCTGAAATAGTATACATACACTCCAATACAATTCCACGATCATGGGAACGATATCATCGCTCGTGCGTACATACGGAATACCATCTCCACGATGTGATGTGACTCGTTCTACATGATTTTCATTTCATAATTATTAAATAAATGAATTGAGTGGATAAATATGAAATATATTACACTAATAACATTCTGGAAATGAGGTATCTATAACCTAAAAAGAGGAATAAGAATTTATTCGACAAAACACGCATAAGAACAAAAAGTAATAAACACCCGAATAACAAGTAGCAATGAAATATTACTAGTAATAAGCTAAAAATATTACCATATATGATATCATAACAATGAGTATGATTCTGGAATAAGTCAATGACATTATTTAAATCATTATACAGGAGGTTCAGACACTTACGAAGCAAATCGGACCTAAGGTAAGGGAAATATCACAATCTCATTTTTATCTGAGATTGTGTATACTTTGGAATTTACTGGGGTGTATTTTGTCATCCACATCCATGTTTCCTCAATATGTAATATCATTTCCATACACATACAATTTTTTAAATCCAATTTTACCCTTCGGTGAGTTTTTAGTAAAAGATATGAAAGAAATCTTTTGTCGTTTTTCGTACGAGGTACTTTTTGACTTTTCTGAAAAAAGTATGAGAAGAATGTTTTTTTAACTTATACGGCATGAATGGATTTTTAAAACATTATTTCCAAGAATATCCCTTTACAAGTTTTCAAGTTTATTTTTAATCAACTTCTTTTAGTTTAGAATTGTATGACATGTTGAGAAAGGAAAAGTGTTTTTGAAGTAGAAAGGATATTTTCCTCAAGAATGGAATTCAAGTGTTTTATCAAAATTATTTTCCATATGAGATAATAAAGGGTTATGTTTCTATCCCTATTATTACATTGATTTGATTATGTTGTGATGGAATTATTTTTATGAATTCTTTATCTTATATGAATTGTTTTATGATGTCACAATGTTTAAGATTCCCATTTTTATTACATGGGTTATGCTATGATGTATGGTTTATGATTTTGTGGCACACATAAGAATGGTATAATTATGAGATGG
Organism: Viscum album; assembly: GCA_963277665.1. Lineage (NCBI taxonomy): Eukaryota > Viridiplantae > Streptophyta > Magnoliopsida > Santalales > Viscaceae > Viscum > Viscum album. The sequence goes on along the minus strand of OY728126.1, from coordinate 1,664,062,046 downwards.
GTGGGACCTATATCTCCCTCCAATGCATTGGGTAAAGATTTTATATCTCATGAGATAAACATCGCTGGAACGGAAGGTTAAACCGGTTCAGTGAAATAGGACTGAAACGAGGAATGAACTCGATTCAGAAATAGACTTTGTCCACTAAGATAGTCTTGGAAATGAGTCTTGACTAATAATAAATGATTCTCTATGATTATGTGTGTATGCCCCAAAGATTCATGTTTTAAGTTATGATTATTTTGATTACATTTCACTACCATGATTTATCCCATGTTATGAAATTATGATCTCTTTTGCAGGGTAAGATTTCCAAATTATTATGTTCTTATGAATATGATGTGATTGATATTTCTTTTGTTTACCCTTACTGATCATTTGAGCTCACCCTTTTGTATGTTTTCTTTTCCCAGGTTAGGAAGAAATTTATTAAGTAAGATATTCCAAAAGGGACTATAGATATGATGAAATAAATGAGAGACAGTGTAGACACTTTATGAACCAGTTGTTTATGTTTCCCAGTTTCTAAAGACACTATACCTATACGGTCCTTTCATGGATTTGTTATATGTTGTAATAAGTGTACTTCAATTTTTAAGTACTAAAAATGTATGTAAAGTATGGGTCTCTATATTCTATTCTCCCCTATTTCTTCTTTTCTCATCCAAATTCTCTTATCTTGTCCCTTTCTCGTTTTTTTTCTTTTGGTGCATGTCTGCCTACACCTGTGATCAATAAAACCGTCTAGTTAGGGTGGATAGTACTGGGGTTGGGGAGTCAAGTACACCAAGGGAAATCATTACACTAGATCCTAATCTTCCTAATACTCTAGAGTCCAAAATTGAGCTCATTTAAATGGAAGGTCTTCAAAGAAACCAACTCATAAACCCGGGTGGAAACCAAAATGGAAATACAAGTGAGGCAGCCCCAAACTTGGGGAATGCGGTCGATCAAACCATGAATGACTACCTCACACCTTCCTAGAACAATTCCCCCTCATGCATTAAACACAATTCCCTAGGAGATACCAAGTACATCTTTAAACCACATGTCCTAAACCATCTTCCCACATTCCATGGAATGGAGTCCGAGATGCCCTACCTTCACATTAAGGAGTTCAATAACATTGTAGAAACCATGTGTCCCCCACATCAACTAGAATCAGCTAAGATGAGGCTATTTCCTTTTTATTTAAAGGATAGATCTAAAAATTGGCTAAACAATTTGATACCATCATCCATCAACTCTTGGTACCAACTACAAAGAGAATTCTACAAAAAATAATTCCCCACTACAAAATAATTTCACTTAAAAAGATCATCCAAAACTTTTTTGAAAAAGAGGGAGAGTCATTCTATGAAACATGGGAGAGGTTCAAAGACACTCTAAAAATGGTTCCACACCAAGGTTTTTCTATTCCTGAACAAGTGAGAATTTTCTATGAAGGGTTGGGTCTGGGGAACAAACAATTCATTGACATGATGTGTAATGGAACCTTTAAAAACAAAGCCCCAAATGATGCTTACGAGTATCTAGAAATCCTTTCTGAACAAAACCAAACATGGGGAACTTCACCTTATTCTGAAAATCCACAATGAACTACTGGAATTCATACACTTAGAGAATATGAAAACCTTAGGGCTAAACTCGCAGCACTCTCTAGGAAGGTTGAAGAGATAGACCTTAGGAAAGTCCATGAAATCCAAACCGTTGACCCTATTTGCACAATTTGTGACAAACATGACCATAAGACAGACAACTTCCCAACCATTCCATCCATCAAGGATGTTCTTTTAGGAGGACCCCCAGCGGAAGTAAATTCCTTGAAATTTCAAAAGCATCAATACCAAAACAACTTCAATCCAAGGTATAATGACCACCTAGGATTCCGCTGGAAAGATAACCAACAACCTATCCAACCACAGGGACAAAATCCTTACCCCCATCAGAACTACCAATCCCATAACCAGTTCCAAACCCAACCTATCCAATACCAACATCCACTGGTCCATTTTCAACAAACCATCCCACCTCCAAAATATCCCCTTGGGATAAACCAACCTACTCAAGCACCCACCCAAACTGTTCCACAAATCCTACTAGAACAAATGTGCAAAAAAAATGGAGAGGATGAACTCAGAAGTCTCTTCCCTAAAACAAGAACTTCAAACCATTAAAACTGGAAAGGCACCCCTGCCTACTCAGGTGGTTCCATCCTCAAATTCAAGGGTAGGGTCAAGTTGTTCTCAAACAACTCATGAAAAACTAAAGGCTGTGACTATTTTAAGAAGTGGGAAATCAATTGAGAAACCTGAACAACTAATTCAGAACCCACCTGAATATTCAAACTTGGATGAAAATTCAAATGAACCACAAGATCAAACTGAGGAAACTGATAAAAATGTGAAAGAAACAACTCTTCAACAAACAACCCCACAACCTGCACCATTTCCTCAACGCATGAGGGGGAAACCCAAGCCTGAACTGAATGAAACATTGAGGGAAATCTTCTCACAAGTCAAGCTGAACATTCCCCTTCTCGATGTCATCCAAACCATACCTTCCTACTCAAAGTACCTTAAGGACTAGTGCACTTTTAAAAGAAAATTTTCACATAAAAACCAAGTCCTTTTGGATGCTAATGTGAGTACCACTATTCAAGGGACCATTCCTCCTAAGTTGAAAGACCCAGGTTGCCCTTACATCAATGTTGAACTAGGAGAAAAAAAGTTGTCAAGGACTTGTGTGACCTAGGTTCTAGTGTCAATCTCATCCCATATGCTGTGTACTGCCAGTTAGGCCTAGAAGAGCTCCAACCCACATCTGTCACACTTCAGCTTGCTGATCGTAGCATTAGGGTTACAAAGGGGATTTTAAAGGAAATTCTGGTAAAGGTTGAAAACTCCATCTACCCTGTTGACTTCATTGTCCTTGACAACCATCCAAACTTAGGAAATAAGGAACAAACCTCAATTATCCTTTCTGTCCTTTTCTTTCAACAATCAACTCTATTATCTGAGTCCGAAATCGGAACATGACCATCACCTTTGGGAACATGAGTTTAGACTTGAACATCTATAATGAAAGCTCACAAATAGGGGATGACGAGGACATTCATGAAGTAAACATGATAGGAAGCATTGATAACGAATCCATAGAACATCAAGGAATATTTGATTAATGTTTAAGTCAGGATGAGATTGATTTCCTTTGTTCATATGAAGGATGTTTATCCCCTTGGCTTGAATCATTTTCAAATTTCTCTTATGATGAAGTCTTAGGTCCAACAATCAGTGAAACCTTTAAATAAACCACTTTTATGGAGACCACTCCAATTTCCTTCCCTAAATCTGATCAAGCCAATCTAGTAGCTGAAACTTCTACATCTGAGGAATCAATCCTATCTGAAACTCTAAAAAAATAAATTGAACTTGATCCAATGTCCCAATCTTCTGTTGAAATTCCGAACCAACCTGATCTCGAATTGAAGGAACTTCCCGCTACACTCAAGTATGCTTTCCTAGGGGACAATCAAACACATCCTATTTTCATTTCTTCTTCTCTTGAAGACAATCATGAAAGGATGCTTCTATATGTCCTTAGGAAGCATAAGAAAGCCATTGGTTGGACCCTTTCTGATATTCCTAGGATTAGCCCACTTATCGGGGATCATAGGATTTTTTGTGGAATCTGATTCAAAGCCATGTCATCAACCCCAACGGCGACTCAATCCTAATATCATGGAGGTAGTAAGGAAATAACTTCTGAAATTATTAAAAGCTGGTATCATATATCCCATAGCTGAGAGTGAATGGGTGATCCCAATCCAAGTGGTTCCAAAAAAGGCTGGAATCACAGTGATAACCAATGAGTATGGAGAGATTCTTCCAAAAAGGGTGAGTAGTGGATGGAGGGTCTGCATTGACTATAGGAAGTTAAACTCATTCGCCAAGAAGGACCATTTCTCCTTACCATTCATTGACCAAGTCTTTGAGAGAGTGGAAGGTCATGCGTTCTACTATTTTTTAGATGGGTACTCGGGGTATAATCAAATTGAGGTCTCCCTAGAGGATCAAGGGAAGACTACATTCACATGTCCATTTGGTACCTTTGCCTTCAAACGCATTCCCTTTGGTTTATGCAATGCTCCTAGAACCTTCCAACGGTGCATGATGGGAATCTTCTCAGACATGGTAGGATATTTTCTTGAGGTCTTCATGGATGACTTCTCTGTGTTTGGGGATACTTTTGAGGGATGTATACGGAATGTAGAGAGAGTCTTGTCAATATGTGAAGAAAACAATTTGGTCCTAAACTGGGAAAAATGCCATTTCATGGTTAAAGAGGGACTAGTTCTAGGCCATCTGGTCTCAGGTGGGGATTGAAGTTGATAAAGCCAAGGTTGACATCATTCGTCACCTTCCATCACCCAAAACTGTCAAGGAAGTGAGGTCTTTCTTAGGACATGCTGGTTTCTATAGAAGATTCTTCAAGGACTTTAGTTCAATCTCCCATCCCCTTTGTTCTCTCCTAGTAAATGATGCTCCATTTTTTTGGACAGAAAGCTGTGAGGGTTCATTCTCAACCCTCAAATGCTCTCTCACCTCTCCTCCCATTATGAAATCTCCAATTTGGAACCTTCTTTTTGAACTTATGTGTGATGCCAGTGACTTTGTCGTTGGAGCTGTGTTAGGAGAACGCTATGATAAAACTCCTTATGTCATTTCTTATGAAAGAAAATCCTTAAATGATGCCCAAATAAACTACACCACTACTGAGAAAGAGTTTCTTGCTATTGTGTTTTCCTTAGATAAGTTTAGGTCCTACCTCTTAGGATCCCCCATCACTGTGTTCACTGACCATTCTGCACTAAAATACCTCTTCCAAAAACAAGATGCTAAGGCTAGACTGATTAGGTGGGTTCTTCTCTTACAAGAATTTGACCTCGCAATCAAGGATAAAAAGGGTGTTGAAAATTTTTTAGCTGATCACCTCTCTAGGATGGAATTCAAAGACAACTCAAATCACCTTTATGTGTCTAATTCATTTCCTGATGAACATCTATACTCTGTGAGTGACTGCCCTTGGTATGCCGACATAACCAATTTCTTAGTTACAGGAGTCATTCCAAAATACTTAGGGACTCAAGATCGAAGGAAATTTCTTTTTGATGTTAGACACTATGTGTTTGATGATCCATACCTCTATAAGTTCTGCCCTGACCAAGTGATTAGGAGGTATGTTCCAGAATCTGAACAAGAGTCCATCCTTAAATTCTGTCATAGTGAGGCATGTGGAGGTCACTTTTACTCTAAGAAAACATCTTCTAAGATTCTTCAATGTGGTATTTTCTGTCCCACCCTCTCAAGGGACTCCTACACATTTTTTCAAAGTTGTCCTAGGTGTCAACAAGTAGGGTCCATCAAAAAAAGGAATCAAATGCCACTCACTCCCATCTTAGTGGTTGAAATATTTGACTGTTGGGGAATTGATTTCATGGGTCCCTTCCCAAACTCTAGGGGATACCTCTATATACTCTTAGCTGTTGATTATGTCTCAAAATGGGTTGAGTCCATTCCAACTAAGTCCAATGATCATAAAGTTGTGATTCGATTTCTAAAAGAGAACATATTTTCTCGATTTGGAATTCCTAGGGCTATAATAAGTGATTGAGGAACCCATTTCTGCAACCTCCCATTCTCTTCACTCATGTCTAAGTATGGTATTTCTCATAAAGTGTCCACTTCATACCATCCTCAAACCAATGGTCAAGCTGAGTTAGCGAATAGGGATATTAAACAAATTCTTGAGAAAACTGTCAATCCTTCTAGGAAAGATTGGTCTGAGAAACTATTAGATGCTCTTTGGGAATATCGTACAGCATTCAAAACCATCCTAGTAATGTCACCACATAGGTTAGTTTATGGAAAAGCATGTCATTTACCTGTTGAAATTGAGCATAAGGCCTTTTGGGCAATTAAGAAAATGGATTATGACCTCTCATTAGCTGGAATAAAAAGGAAATTAGATCTCAATGAACTGGAGGAACTAAGGATAGAGGCTTATGAAAATTCAAGGATCAATAAAGCTAGAGTTCAAACCTACCAATCTAGGAATATCAAGGTCAAACATTTTGAACCAGGAAAACCATTAATTGAATCATTCAATAAACAGGAAATAGAAGTTGAGTTAACTGAGCCAACCTATGAACCAGGAAAAAATTGATATATTTAGGATCCATGTCGGGCTAATGATGTTAAACAAAGCATTGCATGGGAGGCAACCCATGGTTTTCAAGTTTCCTATCATTTTATTGTTTTAATAAAATTTATATTTTAATTAATCATTTTTTTATTTAAAAAAAAATAGACTGTTGACTTGTTCTTCTATTATGAGTATGGATGGGTATGAAAGAGGAGCACCATATTCATCTGTGTCACGTGGTGTGATCCTTGAAAATTCCTTACCCAGAAATTTAAAAAGAAGACAATGTATCATCAGTTTGTTTTATTTTAATGTTTTTGTAGGTTAAAATAAAAATACAAAAAAAAATATAATAATAATATAATAATAATAATAATAATAATTCCACATTGTAGGTCATGGGGAAAACCCCGTCACTGCCGGCGAAGCCATGGGGATTCGAACTTGGGACCGAAGGGAGACAGGGGCGCGCACTTACCACTGACCTATGGATTTTTGTGCTTCCTTATTCTATAATTTTTATATATATACTTATATTTTACTTTCTTTATTATATAAATATATATATATGTATTGTTTTGTTTTTTTTTTGTTCATTTTGTTTTTCCTTTCTCTACTAGGGAACTCTGCAAGTGACATGGATATCAAAGGATTAAAAGGGAGTAGCAAGATTTTCAACTTCAACCACCAGGTGACTTCATTCTATGATCCTCATTTTCAATTTCCTTTTTGAACTTCCATTATCTGCCTCTGCTTCTTTTAAATTTTCATTTCTTCAAACACTGGGGATAGTGTTGTTTTAAGTTGGGGGGTAGATAAAATAAAAAAAAAATTCTTTTGTGTCAAAAAAATGAATGATTTGAAAAAAAAATGTGTAAATGGAAGGGAAAATTCCTTTAACTTTGAACATGGTAATACACATTGCACACTTTGAAACTGAATATCAAATAATTTAGCATACCCTGATTCTGATTTTAATCCTTGTATAATTTCATGAGCCTAGATTTTGGAAAGTGTGGATGTCCAATGTGATATTTCATCGTTTATATTTCCATCCAAAAAAAATCACAATGCACGTCCTTTGGATAGTGGGGTATTAGTTTAAGTTCATGGGGTCCCCTAAATAAATAGCATAGGTTTGGTGATCATTTTAGTTTAATATGAGTATTCAAAAAAATTATTAAAAAAAATTGCGCGTAGAGCAATGAAATGACCTAATGTGTGGCTTTTGGCACTTGGGGATCGTGACTCCATAGTTGTCTGGCCCAGAGTTAGTAATTTTATCTCTATTTTTGGTAATTTGAATTTGTTTTTGACTGAGTTAACTCGAGATGATTTCCGAGTATGTGGGCTTCACTCGGTGCCCTAAGGTCTTTGATCCTGGGAGTCATCGGCAAAGTCTCGCTGCAGGGGTTGACTCTTTTGAGTGCAACTTCAATTACCATTGAAAAATTGCAAAAAACAAAACAAAACAAAACAAAACAAAAAAAACAAAAAAAAATATGATACAAAAAAAAATTAAATACTCATCTTAATATTGAAATGTGATTCCACCTAGCGCTTCCGTCATTTTCCCCTTGAATAAAGATGAACCCCCATGTCTATTGTGATGCACAACACATTCTCATACTTAATTAATATTGGATGAAATATGGCAATGAATTTGAACAAAGGAATGGGCTTGGGATTGGGATCTACTTATGAAACTATCTTGTATTAAAATATTTTGATGGGTTTCATGATTGTTTGGTATAAGGGTTTCTGTTGATCATTGTGTATTAAAATGTTTTTGGAAAAGGGAATTCAAATTTCATATTGTTGAGATATATTTTGCTCGGGACTAGCAAAAAACAAGTTGGGGGTGTGATTAGCCACTAAATGAGGCTAATATTCATTGTTAATATACATAATATTCATTTTCTTTATTATTCATAAACACCATTTTAGTGCATTTTACACTTTGAACATCATTTCACATTATGATTATAGTACCTTCTTAAAATGCACTATTATGTGGTACATTTTTGAACATCATTTGAAGTACCCAATGATTCATCTGATTATACATATTTTAATTTGATATTTTTTTAAATTGATCTACACTCCAATATGAACATGTTTCATTCAGGGATCAATGGAGAATTCATAGAAGAAGATGGGGATATTTTTTGATGAAAGGAAGCAATTCTAGAGAAGGCAGATTGGACACCAGCCCACTGATAAGACTGTTGGTCCCACCATAGAGGCCCAATGAATCCCAACTTTCGTGGGATGCTATAATACATGTAGTGGAACAAATAACTCTTCAATATACAGTGATAATTCTGCCTCCATGGTGTTCATTTAGGTGGCCCAAGTTAGAGATAAAATTCTAGGCCAGATTATGCGGCCCAGAAAAACATCCCACCAATTAAACCATATCTCGAAAACCATAACTCTTTTTGCGCTGAAATATTACAGGCTGTTAGGGGACATCCGGAGCTTAATTTAATTATTTTATGGCCCACCCAAATTCGGCCATCTAGAAGGCTTTTCATGCGCCTCTGTTTGGTAGATGCAAGATGGATGTCTTTTCGAGTCAAGGGTGGAAAGTCTCCTCTCCCTTACTTTCCACCCACATACGGCCTACCACAATTAATTGAGGATACTTGGACTGTTGGAGGCTCGACCCAAGGGATCAAAAATGCCTATTTAAGGCAGTGTGTTGGGGGATTAAATAATCTTTGGTTCTTTGTTCAATTGTAATGTTATGATGCGATTTTGTTGTCTCAAATTTGTCTTTCACTTGTAAGTTGTTCAATTCACTTTAGTTTCTTAATAAAAGTTCTTCTTATCCTCTTATTATGTTGTTATACATATCACTTTGATATCGTTTCCTCATGGTGTGAATTTATTCACACCAAATCTTGTGAAATTATTCACACAACGGTGCAGTGATCATTTTATTTTTGTTGTTTTCATTACTTCTTCATGTCCTCCCTCATGAGTCTACTTTCTGCTTCCATTGAAACCATAGAATAAATGGAGGGCTAACCCACTTATGGGTTGATCCAAGGGAGTATAAAGGGGATGGATTTGATGTTATTTATCACCCCATTAATGTATAATCACTTCTTAAATTGAGATTTTTATTTGATGATTTTTAAACTCCATTGTCCTTGTTGAATTTAAGGCCACAGAATTCATGTGCTAATACAAACCTTTACCTTGAAGTGCTCAAAACTTTGATCCTTCAAGTGTATAGGTGATTAGTATTAATGGGTGTAGGCATTGAACCAGTAAGTGATGATGTTGTTTTATCTTCTTAAATGAACCCATCTCAAATATAAGAAATTGAAATCTTTGAAAAGGAAATACGTCCAATCCACCCCGAGTGATAACCTAGGATCAACTCATTATTTTAAATTGAATTCACTTAAATATGTTATATATCCTCTAAACTCATCTAAAATCAATCCAAGTTGCCCACTTCATAGCCGAAAACAGTCCATAGAATGTACATATCTATAGGTTTCTTCTTAGGTCTCTGAGGATTCGATAACCCAAGCTAAACTACAAGGACCATTTTACCTTCATCTCTTGGGTAAATTTGAGCGAGAATCACATGCTTTCATATGGAATGAGATTCTAAGTCCCGACGATCCTGTTATTGATATTATAAAAATATTAAATATATTAATATCACGCATGAACAATTTTCCTAAAAAAGTGGAATAAATCCCAAGTGGAGTCTTAGATCAGAAATTTGAGACAATTGTTGAGACCAAAATAAATTCTTTAACCGTGATGCAACATATTTTTCATCATCATTAGGCATTTGTTAAAAATGTGTTGTGAGCACAAATAATAAAATATATATATTTATTTATTTATTTATTTTGTTTCATTTTGACATAGAAAGGTAGAAAATTATATAAATATATGATTATAACCAAATCATATGGTTATCCATATAACCTTGAGATTATGAGAGGATCTATTGGAGGAGATCATGGTGAATGACAATGGATTGAGATTGTGATCAAAATTCTTTTTCTAGTGGAGATTGTGGATATTTACAGTAATGTTGACGTGTGAATGTTCTTCATCAATGATCAATCAAAACTAAGGTAGTACATTGTTTTTTTTTTATTTACCCCCATTTATTTATCCCAAAATTAACATGAATCAGTTCTTCTAACAGTTTTATTCGTAGGTAGATCATTCTTGTGGGTTTGGGTATATTCTTATTGGGGTTTAGGGGATTTTAATTTTTTGATTTATGTTACTCTTCATTCGTTGTACTAATAGAAAAGAATCAAGTCCAACCCAAACATAGTTATGGTTTTGTTGGGAAAAAATCCCTCAAGGCATCATTAAATAATTTTTGAGGTGATTGTGTTTGTTGACAAAGTGGACATCTGTGTTGTGATTGCTGACAAAGAAAACCATGACGTAAAAATTTGTTGACAAAGGGGATTTCATGGTGTTGTGTCAAGTTCAACGGTTGTGGTTAACGATCCATGTTTTATTCAAGAATGTCGACAAAGGAATGGATGATCTGGAGGTGGTACAAAAAGAGAAGATACAAGGTGGCGCCGTTTTCCAGTGTTTGCTAAATTTTTGGTCCTGAAAATTGAAAAATGGAGAAAAGTGGTTCTGGAAAAGGGACTTGCATTCCATTGTCCTGAAGGAGAGGAAAATTGTGCACCATATGTTTTTCAAGATCAGAACAGAAAAATATGGCAAAGGGAAAAGGGGCGCCCAAGTTTTAGGGTTGGTCGCGCAAGTGACTTGGGCGGCAGAGACTTCGCGCCAAGACTTGAACACCTAGAGGAGACTTGCACACTGCCGCGCAGGGTGTCCAAATGCCTATAAATAGTGGTTTACCCCTCCTCATTCGGAGTGAGTTCAACACTTAGAGAAAATCAGAGCTCTCGTCACGTAGGTGTGGTGGTCTCACAATTTGTGGTGTGGTCGTGCAAGTAGAAGTTGCATGCCAGTTGATTGATGTGCATCTAGAGTGGTTTGGGCGAGAAAGGAAGGGAGTCTCCCAAGTGTTGAGTTGAAGAAGGGGGTGTCGTGTAAGTGGTTTGGTGACACTTGCACCCTAGGCTTTGAAGAAGCACGACAGTTGGTGGTGGCACGCCAAAATTGGTTTGGGTGTAAAAGGGTGTGAGTTGTGAAAGTTTGGAGTTGCAAAAGATAGTGTAGCGCAATTGGTTGAGGTGAACTTGCACGGCAGTTTTAAATTGTGTGCCAAGACTTGCATGTCGGCTTGGAGAAGGGATCCAGGTATGGTTGAAGCACGGCAGTGATTCAGGGCTACGTGAAATCCATAAGATTGCCTGATACCTTTGGTGAAAAGTGAGATTCATCTACGGGTGAAAGTTGGACTTCAACAGAGCATCTATATACAACAGAGGATGTATTAATTAGTGATAATGAAGAGACCTACATGTTTATAAACTGTGAGTGGATCCTTTTCAGATCAGTGAGAAAAGGAAGAGGAAGAAGGTGATCCTCTCCACTGGCAGTGAGCCAGAGAGAGAGAAACATGGAGTGACCCTTGGGAAAGCAGTGAGCTGACCCTAAACCTTGTAAATGCAGTGAGCCTGGGCATAGAAGTGATCTAGCCCGAACCTTCTAAACAGAAGTGTGCTTTAGTGGATTTGGTACAGCGGCACATCGTCATTGTATGCTCCTTGGACGTAGCCCAGTGAGGGTGAACCAAGTAAACATCTCAGTGTCTGCCTGCTTACTTCCTTGCATTGCATTTAAAGCATCATCATCAGATAGAGAAGAAAAGAAGTGGTCTTAATAAACACACAAGTGAAAACAAAGTGACCCTTGTAATAAAGAGGTCAAGATCCAGTGGGGTAGGAAGAATTTTGAAAAAGAATATCCATACCCTGATTCACCCCCCCCCCCCCCTCTCAGGGTATATAGGCCCCTATTGGTCCTAACAGGTTCATTCCCCGTTTTATGTTTTATGGTTTTCTCTCCTCATTCTATATACGATTGTCATTATCATTTCATTCGGTCGGTGATTCAACAAATACCTAGAGGAAATCATTGTGCAAAAAAAATTGGTGCAATGGATCATTGCCACATATTCAAGATGGATATCTATGGAATGAAAGTGGTATGAAGTGGATGATCAGAGATTGATTAGGACTAGAATTGAGATCCCCATTTTTCTATTTGGCATGTGTTGTTGGTAAGGAGTGATGGGATGGTTTTAAGATCAAATCCAATGTTTGGATTATGTCTAATTGTGATAGAGAGGCTCAGATAGATGAGATTTGTAATCTCTAAGTGAGATTAGTGGTATATCCATAGGTGATAGTGGTGTGAACATACACATGAAGGAACTACATGCTGTGGAAAATCCCATATTATATGGAATGTATCTGAATAACACACTTTTTGTAGGGTTCTATATGTGGTTCTAGGGTTTTCATGTGAAGTAAAGTATCACACATCATGTGACACATGTCACATGCCTTGTGACCCTTCCCTGGTGGCTCAGAATGTATCTCAAAGGATACATAGGCATGGGTAGACTACACAGGCATGGCCCAGTACTCGAACCTATCAAGGTACATGGGCATAGACGAGTACTCTGACATGGACAGGTACACATTCACAGCTAGCTATACACGAGCATGGCTAGAGGTACATAGGTGCGGAAAATTATACTCAGGCATAGGAAAAGTAACATGGGAAATGACATGGGAAAGTTTGAGATTAGATTTACATATTTTCTACCCTCTATACTGTAGGTTTCGGGCGCAGTGGAAGCGTGGTTGGGCCATCACCCAACTTTAATTTTTACCATGATCAATGATTATTCTGGGATCAATATGATGATGAACGATAGTCTCCATGGAATAGAATAAAAGATTTAGATAAATAAGGAAGAGGCTGGAAACCATTAGAGAGGATCTTTCAAATCATTTGTATAATTAATTTAATTAATTTCATAAAAAAATACCTGGATCTTCGGTGTTTTCTTCATTGATGATATTAATCATTTGGAATGACCCTTCTAGATTATCTCATTGCACTTGTGAGGATACAAACTAGAATCCCTCTAGCGGTAATCCACATGTGCCCTGATGGCCTCGCATCGACACCACTCATTCTCCGGGTGCTAGCATGGCGAAGCGAGTGTCTTGTGTCGGTCATTCTTGATTTATTCTTCTTCGGCCTTGAATAATGTCTCTCGTTCTTTAGAGGGGCGGAAATAGGATTCTAGAGAGAAATTGTTTATCTCAACAATTCTCAATTCACCAAGTGTGCGATGTGTTCTCTATGATACAATAGACATACTTGTCTATTTATATGCATGGAACTTCAGTTAAAATATTTAATTGTACAATAGCAATTAAATAAATTCATGAACTTAAAGAAAACCCATGCTCATAATAATAATACTGTGTCATTATCTATGGTGTGCCAACTTGTGAAAAACGGAATTATGAATAAAATTTTACATCACAAAATAATAGAAATGTAATTATTATTTTTACTTATGCCAAATAATAATTATTTATCATCTCGAAAATAATTCTTTTACTATCAAACCAGACTTGATCCACTCGAACTCCACTTCTATTTATTGAACACCCAAATGAATAAATAAAAAAATTATTCTCTTAAATAAATATTTTATTTATAAACTAGTAAATAAATATTTATTAAATGTTCAATAAAATAAATAAATATATTTTATTTAATTTATGCGATTATCTTAACTTGAATAAAATTATTCCAAGGTCTTGAGAATAAAATTTATTTCATTAATTGAATTCAAATAGAATTTAACCGAGACCACCAAAAACACTTAGTGTGTGACCCTCTAGGATTCTTTCTCATTGTCATTAGGAAGGCTTACCTAAAGTCCAAGAGTATTATCTATCAACAGGTCAAGGAACCCAAGAGAAATAACGTAAAGTCACAATAATGACATCCACATACAAATGATCACTATGTAATATAATCCATTTGTCTCAATATCTCATCAATCATGTTTCATGATAGTGTCATCAACCTTTATGCTTGATACATTGTTCTTTGACTACTTGAAATAAACTCATCATTACACCATGGACATGGAATTTCTCATGATGTTTCTATTTCAATCAAAGGGATGAGATATCAACTTCTATTAATGGAAGGTACAAATCCTTCCTCAACTTATCCTTTAATAACATGCCACTCGTGACGCACCCAATGTACCCTACTTCTCGCCAATTGTTTGTGTGACAGTTTTCGTCAGTATATCAAATTGTGCGAGTCGTGACACGTTCTAATGATAATTTTAAATTCTAAGGATCATTACACATGCTTGCAGATAGAAATATTTGATGACACGAAAACATGTTGAATTACTACTGGCAGTTATGTTCTCATAATCTCATGTCTTGGATATTACCAAGTGCAAACTTCATGAGAGGAAATATCATCTGCTTATGAGTACTCACACCTAACAGTCTGCATGCTATGTGTCTCATCATATTATGTCATCCAATTATAGAGCTATATTTAAAAATATTGTTATAGCATTTCAAGGTTCTCATCATAGCGGGGAACTGTCATGACCTTATCAATGCAACAAATACTCTAGGACATTATTACATCATAGTCATGTAGAACAATGAAAAATATGTAATATGATGTTTAATATTTAAATACATTAAATTTCCATGTAATCAAAGTACAACCAGTTGGTTCTAGGACACCAACTCTTACAAACTCCCACTTGGACTAGAGCCAACTACCTATGACTTTTAGTTCGCTAGACCTCCCATGGTGATCATGTTTCCACTGAGTCAAGGATTTAGTCAAGGGGTCTGCCATGTTGTCTTCTATGGAAATATTGCTCACTGAAACTTCACCTCTCTAAGAAGAAACCCTCAAGAGATGATACTTTCGAAGTATGTGCTTCGTTTACTTATGTGATCATGGCTCTTTTGTGAGAGCCACTGCTACAGTATTATCACGGTACAGTGTGATGAGGTATTTACTGCTGGGTATCACATCAAACTCCTAGACAATGCTTTGCATCCAAACTGCTTCTTAACTACCTCATAAGCTTTGATATACTCGGACTATTCTGTAGAATTTGCAACCACACTCTGGTTTGATCTCTTCTAGATCACTACACTTCCATTCAAAGTGAAGATGTATCATGTTTGCGACTTCATGTCATCTTGATCAGTTTGGAAACTAGAATCTGCATATCCTCTGATGATTAGTTCCTCATATCCTCCATAAACCGGAAGAATATCCTTAGTACACCCTAGATACTTTAAGATAGTCTTAACTATAGTCCAATGGTGGTCACCTGGGTCATCTTGATATCTTCCTACCACACTCAATGCAAAGGATACATCCAGCCTAGTACATAGCATGGCATACATGACTGACCCAATCACTAATGTGTATGGAGTCTTTGCAATTATCTTTATTTACTCATGTGTCTGAGGACACATTTTCTTGGAAATATGAATGTCATGTGATACTGGAAACAATCCCCTCTTGGATTGTTTCCATATTGAATCTCTTCAGTATTTTATCAATGTATGTACTTTGACTTGGACCCAAAAGTCTCTTGGATCTATCACGATGGATATTGATCCCAAGAATATATAATGCCTTTCCCAAGTCCTTCATGGAGAAGTGTTTATTCAACCATGCCTTAACAAACAGTTAGACCGGTATCTCATTTCCAATAAGTAATATGTCATCAACATATACTATTAGGAAAATTAATGCACTCCCACAAAACTGTTTATAGACATAAGTCTCACATTCATTCTTGATAAAACCAAATTTTGTTATGGCTTCATCAAAATGAATGTTCCATGACCTGGATTCTTTCTTTAATCCGTAAATGGATTTATGAAACTTGCATACCTTGTTGGCATTCTTTAGAGTAATAAACCCTTCAGGTTGTGTCATATAGACATATTACTGAAGGTTCCCATTAAGGAAGGCTCTTTTGACATCCATTTTCCAAATATCATAGTCATGGTAAGCGGAAATGGAAAATAGAATTTGGATGGATTTTAGTATTACAACTAGTGAAAATGTTTCATCGTAGTCAATTCCTTGACACTGTTTGAACCCTTTTTCAACCAGTCGTGCCTTATAGGTTCTGACTTGTCCTTCCATGTCCAGTTTCTTCTTGAATACCCATTTGAAACCAAAATTCGTTACATAAACTGGGGGATCTACTAAAATCCAGACATGGTTTTAGTACATGGAATCCATTTCAAAATTCATGGTTTCTTTCCAATTGGAAACAATTGTTCCACTTATTGCTTCCTTATAGGTTAGAGGATCATTATTATTAACTAATAATGAGTCACCATCCTCATTAACTAGAAAACCATACCATTATGGTTCTCTAACCTCTCTTTTACTCCTACACAGCTCTTGTGTCTTTGTAATAGTTCTTTCTTCCATGGGGATTTGTGGAATTTGTTCATGTACCAACTCTTGTATACCTTGAGCCTCAACTTCATCGAATCCTATCTGGCTCCCACTATCTCTTTTAGAGATGTTCTCCCTCTCAAGGAATATGGCATGTCTTTCCACTATAACCTTTTTGTCTGAGGGGTTGTATAGGTAATATCCCCTTGTTTCCTTATGGTATCCTATAAAGGTACACTTTGTGCCTCGAGGTGTATGTTTGTTACCTGAAGAGGAATTAACAAACGCATCTCTTGCCCACACATGTAAATTCGATAATATGGATTTTTTCCACTCTAGAACTCGTATAGAATACCATTTATCAATTTAGTTGGTACTTGGTTTAGTATGTGCATCATTGTTTGTAACGTATATCACCAAAAGGATAATGGAAGACTCGCATGACTCATCATTGATCTCACCATGTCTAACAGTGTGTAGTTCCTCCTTTCGCACACACCATTCCACTGGGGTGTGTATGGAGGAGTGAGTTGGGATAGGATCCCAAACTCTCGTAAGTAATCAATGAAGTCTTAATTAAGATATTAACCACCTCGATCTGATTGGAGTTTCTTAATCTTCTTACCAAGTTGGTTCTCAATTTCATTTTTTTATTCTTTGAACTTATCAAAAGAATCTTACTTATACCTCATTAATTAGATATATCCATGTATACTAAAATCAACAGTAAAAGTTATGAAGTATGAGTACCCTCCCCTTACTTTAACTATAAATGGTCCACACACATCGGTATGAACCAATTCAAAAAGTTATTTAGCCCTCTCACCTTTCCCACTAAATGGGGATTTGGTCATTTTTTCTTGTAAATATGCAGGACATACACCAAGTGGTTTTAGTTAGAAAGAATCTAAATATCCATCTTGATGTAACTTTGTCAAGAATTTCTCATTTACATGACCTAGATAGTGATGCCAAAGTTGGGTGTGGTATGATTCATATGAAGTATCTTTGTTATCGATTTCCATTACATGGTTTCTGTAATACAACACATAAAGATCGTTTTATAAATGTTCCCTACTAAAAGAAATGGTATCTTTGTAAAAGAAGAAACATTCATTTACAAACATGAAAAAAAAATCCATCTGTATCTAATATGGATATAGAAATAATTTTTTTAGTAACATAAAACACATAATAACAACCCTTTAACACCAAGATCATCCCAGTTGGCAATGTGAGGTGGTAGTCCCCGACAGCTACAGCAGAAATTCTGACTCTGTTGGCTGCTCGTAGATCTACCTCCCCTCATTCAATCTTCTTGAATCTACATGGTTCCTATATTTGGATATGTATGTGAGAACCACAATCTGTATCTAATAAAAAAATTTTATAAACATATAGATTTCATTCGATAAAAAATGCATCTGAATCTTCCCCTTACTTCTTAGGCTGGGTGCATTTCTTCTTCCAGTGGCCCTTCTTTCCACATGCAAAACAAACAGTCTCTGGTTCCTTTGCCTCACCTTTGATCTTTATATTCTTGGAAGGTCTTGAAGAAGATTTGGGCTTAAAGATCTTTTCCTTCCCTTTCCTCTTATTCACCATAAAGGCATAAGGCTTTTCGCACTTCATATCTTTTTCACTTGGTGAATGAGGATAAGATGATCAGATAGAGACTTCTCAATGTTGTTTATATTGAAATTGACAACAAATTTAGAGAATCTTTGAGTGACTGATGATAGAATGAGATTAGTACCGAGTTCTCTGGGGTGTTTAAACCCTAGAACCTCTAAGTTCCCAATGTAGCCAATGATCTTGACTACATGAGGCCTAGATGGGGAACCTTCTCCAAGATTACTCTAAAAGAGTGCCTTAGAGATCTCAAACCTTTCCTGTCTTTCTCTCTCCTAGTAAATACCATGGAGGTGCTCGAGCATGGTATAAGTATCCATGTTTTCATGAGACTTCATGAGCTCACTAGACATTGATTATAGCATCAAACATTGAACATTAACCATGTCGTTAATATGTTTCTCTACCAAGAAATCCTCATCACTCACCTCTTTGGAAGGCAGATTAGGTAATGTTTAATCCAACATGTAATACTTCCATTCATGGAGTAGGATAACCTGAAGGTGTCTAAACCATTGTGAGAAGTTACTACTGGTGAGGATGTTGTCTTTATCCAGAATTGATTTTAGGGATACTGTGGTTGATGATATTTTCCTTTTTATTCTAAAATTAAAAGAGCATATCATTAGTACTTTATTGATTACATTTTATGAGAAATAATAATTTTTTATTAATTCTCCCACTATTTTATCAAGTCCCAATGGCCCTCATCATTGAACTTGGAATCTCTAGTTGTTATTAAATTCTAGTGGAAAGGATCCATATTCCCCTTTTCATAACCCCAACAAAGGTGGTTAAAGCTATTATAAGTTATTTAGGTAGGTAGGTCTTTTCCAACTGTGGGCTTGCAACTCCTTGATCTGTTGAGTGGACTCCCCAATCCTGAAATCATGACTTTGGATTTCCTCAACTCGTGCCTCCAATATTACACCAAGACTAGCAAGGGATAATACTCTTGATGTAATATGGTTATGTCAACCTGAAACCTTTCTTAAGGGCTTCCTGTATAAAAGTAAGTGTCCCATAAAGGGTTTGTCAAACACAAAGTTTTATTGAGTTTTTCCATTAATCAAGTAATGGAAGTATTGGTCTGACTTAATATTTTATTTGAGAGATTTTTATCTCTTATGCATGAATTTCTTATTATCATTATCACATGCTTGTTAATATTAAGTGAAACTTACTTAAGTTATTAACCATGTCTTGATAATATTTATACATAAGTCTGGTTTATTTTAGTTCTATCTTTCATGCTTGTTTAATTCATTAATTATGTGATCGTGAAAACATATCCATAATGAAAAACCATGCAATTGACAGAAATAAAATAAATGGAATGATCATGAGCTTTTCTAATGGTTAGTTTATTTAGCGGTTGATAAACTAACCCTGACCTATGGGAGAAACATCTTGAACCTTTTGGGTTTTTTTTTACCACTTTCCACCTATCCACCTCTATATCTCCTGGGATTGGTTTCGTCTCAGATCCAACTTAAACTGCCTCCACTATCTTGGGAGTTCCATCCATTTCATATTCCCTTTTTTAACTCACATGAAGGTGAGGGGTAGAAAGAGGTTTTACATAAAATAAACCTTGGTCACGTAGGCCCTACATATTAATGATGAGAAGTCTCACAGGACAACAAATTTAATTTAAATTAATTAATTAAAAGAAACCATACACATACAAAGGTCTTGGTCTATCTCATGATCATCCATAAATGAAACAATATTTACGGATAAATAAAACTAACATTCAATTATTTAACCATTATTTTTTAAGATAAATCATGCTCAAATCAATCAATTATCATCTTTAATTGATCAATCCTTTTATCTAAAACCATTTTCTGAATTTCCTTGAGATTCTCATCCATCATAATTTTAAACAAATAAATTCATTTAAAATTATATTTGTACATAACTTGTACCTTGGAGGCAACCCAGTGAATTCTCATTCATAACTACCCAATGAGTAGAAATGAACATTATGCAGATGTTAAATTAAACACATATATATAAAACACTAATCACGTGTTGTGCCTCATATTTACACCCACACTATGGTACACGTCTCAAGGTTTTGTATAATATAATAATAAATTTTAATAAATATGTGTGATTTGGATGAGTACACGGCATGTAGTTATGACTACACAGTGTGTACTATCATTCACCGTCCATCCAAAGTACACGCCCGGAGACATGGCATGTAGATGTACTTCCAAAATCTTCAGAGTACACGGCGTGTTCAGTGGGCCACACGCCATGTAGTATCTGCGTTACATGGATTCCAGTCGGGCAATCCATGTATGGGGTAAACAGTTCAACCCTAACTTGAAGGGACTACACACTGTGTCTAGTGGACTACACGGTGTGCAATCTGGAAACCACATGCCACCTATTCCTTGTATACACATGAATTCATTTATGACTTAGAAAGACTTCAACACATGGCTTGGTTTGGTGAACTGGTCTGATGCATTGAATCTTGAATACACGACGTGTACTACCAAATACACTATGTGTGTTCTGGTGTTGTATGGATAGGAATATTTGGCACCTTTGGATGATATCCTCTATATTATTTTAATCAAAATTAGAAGAAAAGATCGTTTCTATAAGGTGAATGAGAAACGAAAGAGGAGGAACAGGTCTCAAGATTCAGATTGGTAGAACGATTAACATGAATTTAAACAACTAAATTATTAAATGCGTAAATAATCAAAGAAATATTTAAATAATTATAAACTATGATATAACCACTTTGATACCACTTTTAGGTTTCAAGCGCAGCAGAAGTGTGGTTGGGCTGGCACCCAACTTTAATTTTTACCATGATCAATGATTATTCCGAGATCAATACGACGATAAACGCCAGTCTCTAAAGAATAGAATCAAATATTTAGATAAATAAGGAAGAGGCCTGAAACCTTTAGAGAGGATATTTCACATCATGTTTATAATTAATATAATTAATTTCATAAAGAAAAGAATACATGTATCTTCGGTATTTTCTTCTTTGATGATATTGATCATTCGGAATGACCCTTCTGGATTATCTCATTACGCTTGCGAGGATCCAAACTAGAATCCCTCTAGCGGTGATCCACATGTGCTCTAATGGCCTCTGATTTACACCACTCATTTTCTGAGTGCTAGGGAGGCGAAGCGAGTGTCTTGTGTCGGTCATTCTTGATCACTTGTTCTTCATCCTTGAAGAACGTCTCTCGTTCATGAGAGGGGTAGGAAAAGGATTCGAGAGAGAAATTGTTTAGCTCAACAATTCTCAATTTACCAAGCCTACGGTGTGTTCTCCAAGGAACAATAGACATACTTGTCTATCTATATGCATGGAACTTCATTTACAATATTTAATTTCATAATAGAAATTAAATACATTCATGAACTTAGAGAAAACCCAAGCTCATAATAATAATACTGTGTCATTATTTATGGTGCGCCAACTTGCGAATTATAGAATTATGAATAAAATTATGCATCAAAAAATAATAGCAGTGTTATTATTATTTTAACATGTGCCAACTAATTATTATTTACCGTCTTGAAAATAATTATTTTACTAACGGACCGTTCTTGGTCCGCTCGAACTCCACTTCCATTTATTGAACTCCCGAATGAATAAATAATTAATTTATTCTCTTAAATATATATTTTATTTACAAACTAGTAAATAAATATTTATTAAATGTTCAATAAAATAAATAAATATATTTAATTTAATTTATGAGATCATCTTAACTTGAATAAAATTATTCCACGGTCTTGAGAATAATATTTATTTCATTAATTAAAGCCAAATAGAATTTAACCAAGACAACAAAAAACACTTAGTGTGTGGCCCTCTAGGATTATTTATCATTGACATTAGGCAGGCTTGCCTAAAGTCAAAGAGTACTGTCTAGTAACTGGTCAGGGCACCCAAGAGAAAGAATGTAAATTCACAACAACAACATCCACATACGAACTCTCAGTGTGTAATATAATCCCTTTGTCTCAATATCTCATCAAGAAGGTTTCATGATAGTGTCATCAACCTTTATGTTTGATATGTCATTCTTTGACTACCTAAAATAAACTCTTTGTTACACCATGGCCATGGAATTTCGCACGATGGTTCTATTTCAATCAAAAGGCTGAGATATCAAATTCCATAAATGGAAGGTAAAAATCCTTCCTTGACTTATCCATTAATAACATGTCACTCATGACACACCCAACGTACCCTACTTCCAGCCAACAGTCTGTGTGACGGTTTTCATTAGTAAATCAAAGTGCGCTAGTCATGACACGTATTAATCATGATCTTGAATTATAAGGATCATTACACATTCTCGCATATAGAAATATCTGATGACACCAAAACATGAATAATTCCTACAGGCGGGTCTATTTTCATAATCTCCTATCTTGGAGATTACCAAGTGCGAACTTCATGAGAGGAAGTTTTATCTGCTTATGAGTACTCAAATCTGATGGTTTACATGCTATGTGTCCCATCATAGTATTCCATCCAACTGTAGAACTATATTTAAAAATATTGTTATATAATTTCAAGGTTCTCATCATAGTGGGGAACTTTCATGACCTTATCAATGCAACAAATACTCTAGGACATTATTACACCATAGTCATGCAGAACAATGAACAATATGTAATAAGATGATTAATATTTAAATACATTAAATTTCCATGTAATCAAAGTAAAACCAATTGGTTCTAGAACACCAAATATTATATATATATACATATTTTACTTCCTCTGAGATAGTGTAGATACCTTCATTTCATCAGAATAGACTAGAATCAGTTGGGTATGGTTCATTTTTTCATCCATGTGAGGGTACAACATGCCTCAGCATAGGATTTTGATCCCCCTATGTGGGTTTTGATTCAGATAGAGTTCATGGTATCCCTATGTGAGTCATGGGGTGGTATCCTATATCATATCCTTTCTAGTTTGGGTTTTTGGTATCAGCATGACCACCATGCATAGGGAGTCGACCCCCTATCTATTAGATAGATCCAGTAGGGTTGGAGGCATCCCCTAGTGGTCTTGGGTGTGATCCCCTATCTAGAAATTATGATCTTCTAAGATCAAACAAGTTTATGTTGGTGATGTGAGACAAGTAAAACCCCTTGGATGAGTGGAAACAATGATAGCATGTCTCATGGAGTCAGCCCTCCTAGATGAGCACAACCTTGATGCCCTAAGAAAAATCTTGTTGATGGATATATTAGTTGATACCTCTTGATATTGGTTATCTGTTATGATTATATTTATTCCTATTATTGGGGTTTCCTACAAGTTATTGTTATACTCACACCTGAATAGGATCTTATGTATACTAAATTCCATTTGATGGTGTCCTGGGAGGATTGGGAGAAGGTAGATATTAGATTGGGCTAGATAGAATGAGGTGTTTACCGGGTGTTGTAGTTAATAGTAGTCACCTTATTCTAAGTGGGTTGGACTCCTTTCCTATTTTTTGGTTATGATGGTATTTGGACCCTTTATCACTTTATTACTTTATTGTGCACAGATCGTGGGATAGATTCTATGAATGCATTATTATTAGTTGTGTTCTTTTACATTTCACCATTGTATGGGCATGTAGATGCATTCATGTGTGTAGGTACATTAGGATAATGCATATCATGTGTGTGATATATCTACATAGTGTTGGTGGCTAGCCCCTAGCCTATTGGAGGTGGGATTGGGTAGTCACAGGCAGCTTACCACTGTAACAGCCCAAGATTTTATGAAAAATATTCTTTTTAATTTCACTAATGTCTTGTGTTGTACGCTACACCAAAAGGAGCTTGCACAACACTCATACTTGACTTGCCTTGCATTACACGCAATCGCGACCTTCCTCGATAGCGTGTGTAGTACGCAATACCAAGTTTCACTAAACAACGATATGCTATTAAAATATTATTATAACTAGCCGTTATGATGAAATAATAACCACTTTTTGAAATTTTATAAATTTTATTTTTCAAAATGGACTTCATTTTTTGGATTCGGAATACCGAAATTAGCCTAGGGTGAAATTTTGGTATTTTTCTGAAAACTTTCAATTTTTGATGAATAGTGAAACCACTAAGTGGTAGGTTAAAAACTGAATTTTGCATAAAACTTAATTTTACCACTTCTGTGAATGGAATTTCAAAAATCCGAAAGACACGGTTGATATCAGTAAGTAAAATGTGGTTCAATGAGATAAAAATAATTTTTTTAGTGAATAGTAACTTTTTACTTTTTTTACCGCGGTTAATAGTAAATAGGGTAACTAAGGGTAAATATGATATTACTATTACCCTAACACATGACCTAATTCTATTGGATAAGTGTAATTCGACCAAAAACAACCTTATGAATAAAATATGACCATTTAGGCCCACTTGGATTAGATTAGGACATTTATTATTAATTTATTTAAAGAAGGGTTAAAATAGTTAAAATCAAAGTTTAATAAGTAAATCATTTTTAATATGGGGTTATACATAAGATAAATTAGACTATAAATATTAATTAGAAATATAAAAATATTTCCTACATAATGGTATTTTATTTGTAATTTTTAGACATTAAATAATTTAATTTATTTATGACACAATGACGATGCAGTAATTATATTATTTATGAAATATTGACATAATTGATGTTATAAACACCAAAATAAATGTAATTTGAGACTTTTTATGAATTAAACTAATTTTATAGGTTACTATGATATATTAATGTTGATTTAATCAACTTGGTTCGAACATATAATTCTGTTATGACTTTCACAAAAATCATATATCAAATAGTGTCAAAATTGACACAAAATAGTTTTTAAATCAAATATTATATTATTAATTGTTATTTTATTCCTAAAAATCTAAGGTTCGGCCAAATGACTTAGATAAGGATATATATATTAATAATAAACAATTTGGGGTTCGTTTGGCATGTTATAGTAAGTGTATTAACCATATATTGAAAGAAAACAAAAAGACACGGTAAAAGTTAAATTATTTAACTTAGAGTTAAATCTAATTGATAAGGATAAAATAATACCCTAAACTTGTCTAAATCCTATTGGTTGATAGGATTTCTACCCATCCCCACTTTAGCTTCGAAATAAGACCCTTTGGAACCATTATAAACCGATTTTGACATTAATATAAAATAATATTTTGAGGTATTCCTAAGGTGCCCCTCTCCTCCCTTATAAAAGGACACCTCCTCCCCCTCCTCCTCACACCAATTTGAGCACTCAAGCTCGGCCAACCCCTGCCAAAATCTCTTCTCCACTTACCTAGTAACATCCTAGAGGTTCTGGTCTTCCTCAAAGACCAATTTTAGTGCCCTAAGAGGAGGTCTCAAAGAGGCGCTTCAAAGAAGAGGTAATTACCGTTACCAATTCTTTCATCTTTATTTCTTCTTCCACTTCTTCTTATTAGGTTGTTTCATTATGAAGTAATAACATCAGTATCACTCATATACTGATATGTTATTTTAAGTATGAAACAACCCTATTTCACCATCTATCCATCCTACGGAAAAAGAAATCACCGCGCGTGCGTACGTACGGAATACCGTCTCCACGCCGTGGTGTAATCTATTTTCCACCACCACCTTACATGGATGGGTATAATGGTGTAAAGAATAACTATACATAGTTATTACAACATCATATTGATTCTGATATATTGTATAATCCACTCCAATTCAATTCAATAATTATGGAAATGATATCATCGCTCGTGCGTACGTACGGACTACCGTCTCCACGACGCGATGAGATTCATTCTTAATGATTAACCATTCATGAATGATTATAAAGTATATATAATAAGTACTAATGAAATATATGACATAATAATGATACTGGATTTATGTATATATATATATATATATATTTATGTCATATACTTACTTCCATTCAAGACAATAAGGAAAGAAAAACAGCGTTCATGCGTACGTACGGACTACCGTCTCCATGAACGGTGTTTTTCATTTAATTTATCTATCTATTATATATATATATATATACTGAATATATATGATATATAAATCATATTTTATATTCTGGAAGTAATTAAATCATGATATAAGTAATAATAATGTCAAGAACAACAAGTCAAAACACCTACGATAAATGAAACGATTTTACCCAAAACGCTTCTTTAACATGGAATTTACAAAAGAACGGGTAATATAATGTCATAAGTGAACCATATATGATATCATAACAATGAATATGATTCTGTAATAAGTCAATGACATTATTTAAACCATTATACAGGAGCTTCGGACACGTACAAAGCAAATCGGACCTAAGGTAAGGGAAATATCACAATCTCATTTTTATCCGAGATTGTTTATACTTTGGTATTTACTGGGGTGTATTTTATCATCCACATCCATGTTTTCTCAATATGTAATATTATTTCCATCCACCTAAAATTGTTTAAATCCAATTTTACCCTTCGATGAGTTTTTATTAAAGGATATGAAAGGAATCTTTTGTCGTTTTTCATACGAGGTACTTTTTGACTTTTCCGACAAAAGTACGAAGAATGTTTTTTTTAACTTATACGGCATGAATGGATTTCTAAAACATTATTTCCAAGAATCTTACTTTACAAGTTTTCAAGTTTATTTTTAATCAACTTCTTTTAGTTTATAATTTTACGACATGTTAAGAAAGGAAAAGTGTTTTTGAAGTAGAAAGGATATTTTCCTCAAGAATGAAGTTCAAGTATTTTATCAAAATTATTTTCCATCTAAGATAATAAAAGGGTTATGTTTTTATCCCTATTATTACATGGATTTGATTATGTTGTGATGGAAATATTTTTATGAATTCCTTTATCTTATATGAATTGTTTTATGATGTCATGTTGTTTAAGAATCCCATTTTTATTACATGGGTTATGCGATGATGTATGATTTATGATTATGTGGCACACATAAGAATGATATCATTATGAGATGGGTGGGACCTATATCTCCCTCCAATGAATTGGGTAAATATTTCATATCTCATGAGATAGACATGGCTGAAATGGTAGGTTATACCGGTTCAGTGAAACAGGACTGAAACGAGGGTTACTCGATTCAGAAAGGGACTCTGTCCACTAAGATAGTCTTGGCAATGAGTCTTGACTAACAAGAAATGATTCTCTATGATTATGTGTGAATGCCACAAAGTTTCATGTTTTAAGTTATGATTATTGTGATTACATTTCACTGCCATGATTTATCCCATGTTATGAAATTATGATCTCTTTTGCAGGTTAAGATTACCAAAAGTTATGTGCTTCTATATATGATGTGATTGATATTTATTTTGTTTACCCTTACTGAGCATTTGAGATCACCCTTTTATGTTTTCTTTTCCCCAGGATATAAAGAAAGGTTTTGGGTAAAAAAAAAGGAAGATCTTTATGGGAGATTTTGAAGATCTTTCACCACGATTAGAAGATTATATTCCGAGTTTCCAAAGACACTAAACTATTACGATCCTTGAGTGTGTGTTTTTTGTTATGTACTAAGTATTCCGCAAATGTAATGTAATGTCCATGTACGTTAAGCTTCGGGTCTCTACAACCACCATCCAGGAGGACCCTAGTGGGTCAGGTCATGACAAAGTGGTATCAAATTTGGTTCTACCATAGAACCAATGTTGGAAGTTTTCTAGATGTGTGGTTTGGATTGGGATTTATGTAAATAGTTTTAAAGTGCTTCAAGTCCGTATTTCAAAACAATGACTCTAGTTTTGGTGTAGTAGCTGATGTATCTATCCATGAGGACTCCAATAACCTTCTTTTTGACTCAGTACATGTAGGAATTGTTTTCAAGAAAAACCTTTGAACATGAATCATATAAGAATAGGTTATGGTTTCCATGTCCTTCTTGAGTTAGCTCCTTAGATATACTAATTGATAGTGGTGAATCTTGTTTATTTTAGGATGTCTATGTGAATATAGTTATCTAGGTTTCCACTATGTGATCTTGATAATGATCTGTTGAGTTGTGAGGATTCAAGTATAGGGGTCTGTGTAGGTGGTGGTACCTTTGGGTGGTTTTCTAGTGATTCCACCACCTGTTGAGAAGCAGATCACACTAGAAATACTGACCAAGGATGTTCATAGGATTATTACACTCCATGAGTTTTATAGGAACTTACCTCTTAGTTTTTAGGGTGATACAGACCCCCAGGAAGATGGATACAAACTAGATATAATAACCTAAGTTTTCTCCCTTTAAGTACACCTATAGATCAAATGGTGGTCCTTAAAATGAGTCATCTTCAGGGATTCGTTGGGTGATGGTAGATTTTGGTGACTCATCACATGATGAGACATATCTCTCTTGGTCATACTTTGATCATCTCTTTATATAATAGTGTTATCTAGACATGTTTCAATAAGTGCACATTTAAGAGATTATGTAGTTACATTTGGGAAGTATGAATGTGGTAGAGTATTCAACATGGTTCACCGAACTTTCATGGTACTATATATATATTATTAGGGATATATTATTTATATTATGGACCTTTGAGCAAGAATTATTCTAAGATATTAGGGTTATAGCTATATCTCTCTACACTCCCACCTATACTGAAGTGGTTGAGTGAGATTTGTGATGGAGAGCTTCCAGGAAGTGAAAATGTCGATAGTGGGTCTAATAGTGGGCACATAGGTGATGAGATGTTGGAATTAGGTATCTGACAACATTCATAGGGATTTATTCATGTGAGACAATTCAATAGATGACACCAATACATAGTAATAATGATTCAAGGCTCTTAGGATGGCTCAAGTAATCTTAGAGAGAGGAGGATCTTATATTGCAACATTGGGGGACATCTTTCTTGGGATTTTCTGGCCCGTCGTATAGCTAATAGGGAGATGGTTGATGGAACGCACAAATAGAGATAGTGGTAGGAGAAAGGAGGTCTGTAGGGAGGCATAAATGGCAGAGGATTAGGTAGAGTAAGGGGAGGTGGAAGGTGGTATGACCTATTTCCACCACTACCCCTCAGTGTTCCATTCCAAGCTCAAGGATCTGGTGGCTAGGGGAGAGGTTAGTTGTAGGAAATAGAGGCCTATAAACCCAAATATCCTAGAATTATTATAGGTACAATTTGTTTATTCCCTAATTTATCTATAGTATTGATAGACATGGGTTTGATTAACTCTTTTCTTTCCACTTTTCCAGTTCAAGACTTAGAGATTTTGGTTGATCCTTTGGCTCAACCCTTGCACTTAGAGACTTCTACCAAAGGAGACTCAATGGTCACACACTTCTACCAACAATGTGATCTAACTCTTGGAGGGGATAGATTATTATGGGATCTATTTTTAGAAACTATGAGGCCTTACAAAGTCATCTTGGGTATGGGATGGTTATCCACAGTTCTTACCCAGATAGACTACTTTAGGCGGAGGATGTGGTGTGTCTATGGTGATGGGATGGGTTTTTCCTTCATGGGTGAGAAGAAAACCCATGAAGAGTGTTATGGGATAATTTATAAGATATTAGATCCAATTACTCACTAGTTCTCCATCATGACACTTGGAGTAGTGGATGTTGTGGGATACCAATTTCTTACAGTGGTGGCGAAGTATGAGGAAATCTTTCCTAAGGAAGTTTTGGGTTTACTTCCCCTACAAGAGATATAATTTTTAATTGACTTACACCTCAAGATGGACTTGATATCAATTCCAACATATCGGACATCTCCCATAGATCTTTTATAAACGAGGCTTAAATTAGAGGACTTTCATATGAAGGGATTCATGATACCTAGTGTTTCCCCCTAGGTAGCCCCTGTATTGTTCACCAAAAAGGAGTATGGGAGATTGAGGTTTTATGTGGATTATCAATACTTAAAAATTGTTACCATTAAGATTAATTATCCACTACCAAGGATTTTTGAATTCTTTGATCAGTTTAGAGGGGAATGGTAGTTATCAAAGATTAACCCCAGATCAGATTTTTGGGTGTGGGATAAGGAATTTCTAAAGACAGTATTTCAGTGTCATTATGGTCACTCTAAGTACTTGGTTATGCCTTTTGCATGAATAACACCCTAGTAGTGTTCATGGGACTCAGGAATCATATCTTTTATCCTTTCATAGACTAGTTTATTGTGGTCTTAATTTATGAAATCTTAGCATACTCAGAGTCTGAGGAGAATCACATGAGACACTTGAGTATAGTTCTAAACATACTCCAAGAACACTATCTTTAAAGAAATATCTAAAAGTGTCATATCTATATTTAGGATGTCCAATTTTTGGTACATGTTCTCTAAGTGGATGGTGTAGAAGTGGACTAGGCAAAGGTTGAGGCAGTGTTATCTTGGGATCCTCCAAGGAATGTGACGAAGGTGCAAAGCTTCTTTGGGTTGATATGATACTACATGAGATTCATGCACTATTTATCTAGGTATCATCACCTTTGACTACTTTGACCTAAAAATGTTGTCCTTTAATGGGGATGGAGAAGTTCTAGTAGGACTTTCAAAAGTTACAATAGAGATTGATGAGTGACCCTATCTTGAGATTTCTAGATGAGGATGTCAAGTATGTAATTTTCTACAATTCCTTAGGGACTAGAATTGGTTCTATTCTAATGTTTAGGCATGATATAATCACTTATGGGTCTCAGAATTTAAGACTATATGAACAGAACAATGTGACCCATGATATTGAGTTTGTAGTGATAATCTTCACCATAAAGATGTGGTGACACTATCTTATGGGTGAGCAGTTTATCATATACTCTAACCATAATAGTCTCAATTATATCTTCTCTTAGAAGGATATTAACTTGATACATAGGTTATGTCTATATTTACACTAGGATTATGATGTTGAAATAGTCTATACTCCTATGAAGGGTAATGTGTGGCAGATGCTCTCAGTATGAGGTCTTGTTCATAATTGTTGACCAATGATTTGGAGAATTTAGCCTTGTTGAATTTTTTCATAATGGAAAAGGATGGTGAATAATATATACATTAAATGGTTGTTACCCCACCACTTATGTATTTTTTTAGGGAGGCTCGTCATGAAGATACTGACTATGAGACCTTACATGCTCAGATATCTATTGGGAATTACCTTGATGGGTTTTCTAAAGGTGGGGAGCACATCATCCTTTTCAGAGGCTGGATGATGGTATCAGTGATGTTGTGGGAGGAGGTGATAAGGTAGTTTAACACATCACCTTTAGTTGTACATCTAGGTGTGGAAAAGATGTATCAAGACATCCAATGTTAGTTTTTTTGTCCAGTTATGAAGAAGTGTGTAGTAGATATTGTCCCACATGCCTCACTTATCAGGGATTGAAGGCTAAGCACCAGGTTCCAATGGGTTTAGCTCAACCCCTTGAGGTTCCAGAGTGGAGTGATATGGGTTATATATAGACCTCATTATGGGGTTTCTACATATTTATAGAGTATATGATTTCATATAGGTGATCATAGATTGACTAACTAATTAGTCACACTTCCTAACTATCTGAGAGTAGAGTTAATTAGAGATATTAGGACACCTTTGCATATAGGAGGAGATATTTTGGCGTCATGAAGTTCACTCAACGATAATTTCATATCATAATTCTCACTTTATTTTAGGATTATAGAGATTATTTTAGGAGTCTTTTGGGACTCTGTTGCATTTGATCACATTGTTTTATCCCTATACTGACATCCAGACCGAGTAGACCATTTAGACATGGAGGAAATTTTTTGAGCTTGCATGTTGGGTTTTGGATGTAGTTGGTAGGATCACCTACCCTTAGTGGAGTTTTCATACAAAAATATATACCATTCCACCATAGGCATGGCTCCATTTTAAGTTTTTTATGATCAACCCTATAAGTCACCACTATATTGGACTGATCCAAGTGAGTTGGCACTCATGGGCCTAGATTTTGTGTGAGATATGATAAAGAAGGTAATGATCATATAGAAGTGGATGAGGACTATATAGAGACATCATAAGTCCTATGTGGACTGATGAAGGAGGCCTTTGGAGTTTGAGGAGGGATACCATGTGTTCTTAAATGTCTCACCTCAACGTGGATTATGGATATTTGGTTAGGATAGAAAGTTATCCCTGAGATTCATTAGCCCTTTCCAAATACTACATAGGGTCAAAAAAGTGGTATGCTTCTTGCCCATACCTCCACAAGTAAACATGGTACGTGACTTCTTACATGTGTCGTAGTTGAGGAGGTCCATTCATGAACCATCACATGTTATTGATTGGGGTGATTTGGACTTTGAGGATGGATATACCTTTTCAAAGTACCCAATGGAGATTGAGTATTAGAAGTAGAAGATCCTCTATGGGTGAGAGATTCCCTTGGTTCAAGTCTACTGGACACATAGGAATCTTTGGGAGAGCACCTGGGAGTAGGAGACCCAGATGCGAGCTCAGTACCCACATCTTTTTTATTAGTTTTTTCACTTTTTTGTTTGAAAATACTTAAGTTTGGGAGAATGTAACATCTCTATTTTTTACATGTAAATATTTAAAATATATCTAGTAACATTTTTAGAGCCATGCACTAAGATGGTATGAGATTATGAAACTTGGTGAGCCCAAAATTGATATTATAAAAATATTAAACATATTAATATCACACAAAAAAACTTATCAAAAAATTGGGATAACTACCAAGGGGAGTCTTGGATCAGAAATATGAGAACGCTATTAACACTGAAATAAAGTCTTTAACCTCAATGTGACAATGTTTTTTTCAGCATCGGATTTTTAAAAAAAAGTGGTCATGGGTGAAAATAATAAAATTGTTTATTTATTTATTTATTTTATTATGTATTGGGGTAGAGACCTAGAATCCTTGATAAATATACAATTATATCCAAGTCGTAGGGTTAGATACATAACAGTAAGATTGTGAGACGATTCATTGGATGAGATATTGGTGAAGTAAAATGGATCAAGATCATTTTTAAGGGTCATTTCACCAGTGGGGGTTATGGATATTTCCAGCAGTGTCGACGTGTGACTGTTTTTCATTAGATATTAATCCATCATAAGATAGGATTTTTTTAATGTGTATTTATCAAAATTTATTTATCACATGGTGAATTCAAATCAATTATTTTAACAGTTTGATTTTTGGTTCCATCGTGCTTGCGGGTTAGAGTTTATTCTTCCTATAATTTAGGGGATTTGAATTTTTTGATTGATATTACTCTTTTTTCATCATCCTAAAGTCAATGAATCAAGTCCAACTTTAACATGACTGAGTTTCATTCCTCATTTTATGGTTTATGGTTTTTTATCACCATTCTTCATGTGATCGCCATTGGCATTTCATTAGTTCAGTGGTCCAAAAAATACCCAATGGATGATCATTGTGAAAATGATCTTTGGTGAAACAAATCATTATTGTGGATTTATAATGGAGATTGATGACATAGAATCAGTTTGTGGTAGATTACTAAAATGTATTAGGACTAGATTTGAGGTCCTTATTTTCCCATTTTTCTTGAGACAATGGTGAGGAGTGACATGATGTTTTTCTAATCATATATGATGGTTAGATTCTGACCAACAGTGATAGTGAGGCTCAGATGGACAAGATAATTAATCTCTAATTGAGATTGGTGGTAAATATGGAGGTGAAGAAGGTGGGAGCGTACGAATAAAAGAACCATAGGTTTCTGTAAATCCCTCATTACAGAGTGTGTATCCGAATAACACACTCTGTGTAGGGACCTAGTTGTGGTACTAGGGTTTACACATGAATAAAGGTATCACATTTCATGTGAAATGTGTCACATTCCATGTAACCCTTACATGAAGTCTCATCATGTATCTTGGAGGATACATAGGCATAGATAGAGTACACGGGAATGGCCTGGTACTCATACATGGATAGGTACATGGGAACGGGTATAGTACATGGGTATGGCCCGGTACTCAGATACAACCAGGTACATGGGCACAGCCCGGTGTACACAGGAACATCTAGACAAACATGAGCACTACCATGTATACATGGGAAAGGTCATAGTAACATGGACATAGACACAGGAAGATACTAGATTATAGGTACACATCATATAACCTCTATACACACTGTCTACTTCCTTTGATATTCCTTGGAGACCTTTATTTCTTCAGAATAGACCATGTTCAGTTGAGTGTGGTTCCTTGGTCCATCCCAACAAGGGTACATCATGGAATTACATCCTCAGTAAAGGATTGTGATCCCCTGTATAGATTTTGATTTAGATAGAGTTTGTGGTATCCCTCTGTGAGTCTTGGGGTGGGATCCTCTATCATATCCTTCCTAAATGGGTTTCATGGTATCAACATGACCACCATGCATAGGGATTTGATACCCTATCTAGAATATTGATCCAGTAGGGTTAGTTCCATCCCCAAATGGTCTTGGGTGTGATCCCATATCTAGGAGGTATGATATTCTGAGATCCAATAAGTATATATTGGAAAGGATTTATGAGTAAAACCTCTCGGATGAGTGTTGATGGTGACATCATGTATCATGGAGCGATCCCTCATAGACAAGCATAACCTTGAAGCCTCAAGAAGAATCATGTATCTAGTAGTATTGGTTGAGACCACTTGAAACCAGTTGTCTGTTATGAGTATACCTAGGTATATTATTGTTATTTCTCTTATCTTTTTGAAATATCTTATATTGAAATTACTAATTTTTATTATTTATCTTTGGTTATTTTGGTGTTCCCTGCTAGGTATGGTTATAATCACCATTGCATGGTATCTTCACAGGCATGTCTTTTATTATGTAGACGACGGATCATTTGATAGTTTCATGGGAGGACTGAGAGAAGGCAGATCTTAGATTGGTCTAGACAGACTGAGGTTTTGTTGAGTGTTTCATTTGACAGCAGTCCCCTACTTCTGATCAGGTTGGACTCCTTTCCAGTTTTTGGTTAGGATTATTTTTGGACCCTTTATCGCTTTCAATGATTTTTTATAATCTGATTTTTGGGATAAATTATATGCATGAATTGGTATTAGTTGTTTTGTTTTATATTTTAGTATTGTATAGTCTTGTATATGTGTGAATTTGTATAGGTACATTAGGCTAATGTCTCCCATGTGTGTGATATGCCTACTTGACATTTTTTTTCAACCCCTCTCTAATTAGAGGTGGTATTGGGATAGTCACATGTGGATTACCACTATCTTGGTGGGACCTAATGGGTTGATTCTTGATAGTTTTTTGGAATTGGAGATTATGTGTATTCATTTGTTTCATCATGTCCTCAAGGATAGGATTGTATTTTGGAGGGGGTTTGTAAAGGCCTTTATGGTGATTAAGGATTTTTGGGTGGTGGTTGGGCTAAATACCCTATCCCGTGTGGTTTTAGAACTATTAAGGTTGGTTATAATACCCCCTTGAATATAGTATTGTTTATATTTCTAACTAGAGTTAGATGGATATTATGGTTCTTACCTAATGGGTTGGTTATAGGGGTGGCCTGGGAAGATTACATCAAAAATCTCAGAAGGGTCTCTCAATTGAGGGAATTAAATTAGAATAATGGGTATTAGTAGCATAGATACAATAATGAATAGAAGGAGGAGGTTGAGATTTCCATTGGGAAAGATGAAGATGTCTGAGAAGGGTACATACCTCTTCAAACTTCTTATTTTCCTTCCTCTCAAACTCATCACTTTACACCTCGTGGATACCTCCAGTGTTTACACTGTAGCTTGAACTAAAGTGTTGCATGTTTTGTGCCATGTTTTTTATGAGGTTCCTTGTATGAATTAGGTTCTTTTCTACTATTTCACTACTTATAAAAACATTAATCATATTCTATTCAAAAGTAATTAAACCTTTATAAAAGTATTGTATTAAATTTTTCTCTCTTATTTGGTGGTGTGGAAAAACTTGAACAAATCCTTTTAAAACATTCTCAATATTCATGAAGTGTTTCCCCATTATATTTAATTATTCTATAAATTTACTTCCTTATTGTTTCATTTTGATAGGCTGAGAAATATTTTTCAAGAAAAATGTGTTTCATGTCTACCCAACCTCTAATTGGGTAGTAAACATTGTATAGCTAGTATTTTGTAATGTCTTCTAAAGAAATTGGAAAATACCTATGTTTTTTAAGTTTTTCATCCAAATTTTAAGGCTTTAATGTTGATAATATATTATAGAATTCCTTTAAATGATTATGTGTTTTTTCTCAAGTAAATCCATAAAATTTTGGCAATAAATGAATTAGAACAGATTTTATTTCAAAGTTTGGTGCTTCACCTTATGATTGAATACAAGCAAGTTGGATGTCAACATCTAGAAAATTCAATTACTTTAGTGTTTGGTTATTTTTTTCCATGTTATGCATGTTAAGTTCAATTCATATTTTAGTTCCAAAAGAATAGGGGTATAAAAAAGTCTCTAGGTGTGATGTGTCCTCCTTAAAAGGATTTTCATGTGTATCTCAGGGTCACTGACATAGGATCCTCTATGGTTAGGGTTATAAAGGAGGTAGTTCACATAGAGTAGAATGTTTCATGTATATTACCAAAAAATAAAATTAATCTAGAACTACACTTATATAAAAAAAATTAATAAATAAATAACAAATATTTACAAAATATACAAATTTCTTATAAAAATTTCACACTAAAAACTGAAGTGATCCCCGAAAAAGTCATTAAAATTTGGCCATTTTGTCATGAAACTTAAAATTTATTATGTTTTGATGATTTTTTTATTATATAGGATAGAACCTAGGTCATATATAAAGGATTATGATTATTTTAGTGAGTAAATTTTCAATAATTTTTTCAAACACAAAATAGATAATGTGGTGTTTTTAAACTAGTTCTAAGTAAATAAACATAATTAGAGAGTTTAATAGTTGATAATAGAGGTGGATTTTGAAAAATATAATATAATTATGTGATTATTTCTAAGTTAATAAACCAATTTAAAAGTTCCTTATTCATAATTGATTATAAATTTTTGGTGTAATCCTTTGGTTGAGGGTTAACCAAGATCTTGGTTGCCCACAAAGCCTCGAGAACGATGCACATGGGACTAAAACTTGACATGAAAATCATAAATTAAAGTTGTATCCTATAATAATCCTTTATGGTTTTACAAAGAACATATAAATCTCAATGTTTTTGGAAATAAGAGTATTCTTTTGTTTTCTAATAGGAACAGCACAATCACGCATTTAAAATTACACATTGATTGATTATGAAATAAAAAGTTTTTTAATTAAATACATCAAAAAAAGTTAATATACATCTAAAAGAATAATTTAAAACTAAAATATACACCATAAAATTAGATAATTATGCTCCAAAACTCTCTCTTAAAGTGTGTATCTCCCTCGTAATGATCACCCACCATTTAGTCCACCATCGAGAGGATGAGGAAGCTAATGTGGAACTAAAACTTCATCCAAGATATCCCTATGAGGATAGGAAACTACAGAACCACCAAAGCGGTGAAAATAAACCTTATAATCTCCAAATTGGTAGAAACTTTTCCCTGGTTGAACTTGAAAATGGGGTTCCCTATGTATCAATTTACTAGCAATGTGGAAAGTTGTTTTGGGAACCCTAAATTTTAAAAACCAATTGGATCAAAGATTTGGGATAGAAAAAAGTATTGTATCTATTTTTAAATAACTAAAAAAAATTTCCCCACCTCTTTAATATCACCACTGAAAATTTTCTATCAATTCGAGGCCTACATTCTGAGATATGGCTGAATTACAGAAGTGACCTTGAGACTGTGAATAATAGATATTCTCTCCAATGATGGCACATTTTGGGTATCTAAATGGAATATTTGGGATTCATAGTATTATATAGAATTGTACACCACATGTTTTTATATTCATCCACATATTTTTTTGACCAATTGGATGCACATATTATTTGTATCATGTATTTTAGTCCACATGTGTTCTTGGGATCTTGTGCAGTTTGGACCACTTTTCTTGAATTCCATCGTGGGCTCTCTAAATCACCCCTATTTGCAATGTAATCATGAAAAAAATGAAATTAAACTTTCTAAAAGTGATAAAAAAAATTAAATAAATAAATTTAAATTTAAATTTTGTTATTATATTTTGTAATTTACAATATAAAATTAGTTTAACACATTGGTGTAAGTGTGTAAATGAATAGCTAATCACTACGTGAGGTTACATTTTCACTCTTTACTCACAGATGTTAACCCTCACATGCAGGATGGTTACCCCACAGGGAACTATGAGCTTTTTAACTCTATTATGGATATGTTTTCCCATGTCCTCAATGGGGAATTTGAATGGATCATATACAAGTAGAATGTGTGGGAGGTAGTCTCTACACTTAACTCGAAAAGTTCCCCAAATCTGGATGGATTTATGGGGTCCTTCTATACCAAATCTTGGTATTTCATTAAGTAGGGTCGGTGGACTGCATTCAAGATTATTTTTATGGGGGAAATCTTCCTCAGTTGGAATGTTCCACCATTCTTATTCTCATTCCCAAAGTCAAAGACCCTTCCCCTTCAAAGAAATACAGGTCAATCGGTATGTGTAATTTCCACTATAAATTTTTGGCCACTATTGTTAACTGAAGTCTTGCATTGCACCTTCACAAGTGGATTTTGGATGAGAAGTAGGGTTTCCTTCATGGAAGGTCCACCCAATCCACCATTTCCTTGGATCAGGAAATGCTGGGTGATATCAATATGAAAGTCATGGGCTCAAACATTTCCATTAATCTTGACATGGATACAACATATGACAAGGTTGAGCGGATCTTTGTCATCAGAGTCATGAGGTTTATGGGATTCTCCAAAATGGTGGTGGATCTTTTCTTTAGATGCATTGGGTCCTCGTGGTTCTTTATGACTTTCATGGGGAGAAGCTATGGATTCTTTAAATTGGTTCGAGAGCTAAGTCAAGGAGATCCCCTCTCACCCAGTTTTTTTATCATGTTACAATATAATTTTAGCAGATACCTAAACAAATATAGATCTGATAGGCATGTCCATCCATTCTGGTGCAATCCAAATCTCCCTGGTATTACTCACCTCTTTATTGTAATGACCTTATTATTTTTATCAAGGGTATTAGAAAAAACATTCAAGGGCTCAATCATATTCCTGATGTTTATTCCACATGGAGTGTTCAAGTCATTAATTATGGGAAGAGTGGTGTTTATATCTCAAAACTATGTTCAAACACAAGGGGTGAAATGATCGAAGATAAATTCGGGGTGACTTAGAGGCAGTTTTCCCATAGAATACATAGAGGCACCAATTTCACTAGGGAAAATTAGAATATACCATTTTTATAGTATTGTGGATAAAATCATTGTCTGTATTTTCAATTGGAACAACTGATTCCTCTCATTTGGGGGGAGAATTACCCCGGTTAATAGTGTTTTAACATCAATTCTGAGGCATGTATTATCCACTACTATTGATCCCAATAAATTCCTTCACAATATTGAAAAAAATCGTAATTATATTTATTTGGGATGCCCAAGTGGATAGAAGATATCATTGGGCCTCATGGAATAGATTAGATTTTGGTGTTAAGGAGGGTTCCATGAACTTCAGAAGCATCATGGATTCCATGATCCATGTATAGGAAAATATGGCTTGGGATATTTTATATGGTTGATCTTTATGGGAAAGGCTCTCCATTAAAAAATACAGATCACAATGCTGGTGGGAGATATTTTAAGATTTGGGATACTACTCATTATCACATTATTAATCTACAACTGCATTCTAGATGGATTGTTGGTGAGGGGTTGATCAATTTTTTGAGTGCTAACTAGTCTAGGATTATCATTGGATTTATAGGTTTCCCAGTTCCTGAACTTTATTTCCTATAGTCCACTTTATTCCCTACCTTCACCCAGTAGTTCTCAGCCCTCCTCTTCTGGCCTTGTTTCACAGCATTATTATTACTAATGATCCAGATCAGTTGGTGTTCATGAGATCCCAATCAGGTTCCTTATCATCAAAGGCCTATCACAAAAATTTTTAAGCCAATGTTGTTCATGAATCATGGGGATTGGATCTTTGGTGCAATTCCATCCTATAAAAACTGAACTTTCTTGTCTGGTGACTTCACAATAGTGCTCTCTCCATGGATGATGAAGTTCATAAAAAGGGTTTTTCTATAATTTAAAAAGTCCACAACTATCATGGACCTAAGGAAGATTTGACCTCACATATTTTCTTATATAGTGATTGGGGTAGCTTTATCTGGAACTTCTTCAGTGATTCAATTGGGTGGGAGGTTTAGGGTCTGTTTAGGGATGTTTTTCTCCAGTCCTAGTTCCTCAGGTTAGTAGATAGTGAAAATGAGAGGCAAGTGTGGTTTATGCTTTTCACAGAGGGTTATTGGGTCCTATGGAACACTCGCAATAAGGCTAGGTATGAGGTCCTCTTTATCTCCAGCATATATTTATTAGTTAGGGTTAGATATTTAGCAATGGACCTCATGCCACTGGTCAAACGGGGAAACATTTATCCCTCACTGTGTAGACTTATGGCCACCAGTGAGATCTCCCTATTGTCTTCAAGTGTGAAGTCACCTATAAATTGGATTCATTAGAACACACCTATGTCATGATTTAAATTGAATGTCTACAGATCATGTTTGAATGGTTTCATGAGGTTTGGAGTCATTGTTTTTTATCAGCGAGGCTTGATGATTTTTTATTTCAGCTTATGGCTAGGGCAGGGTGGCTCTCTCATGGCTGAGGCTTCAAAGGGATTATAATTATGTCACTCTTATGCCTTCACTCTTAATTAGGTGGAGACTGACTCCATGCTTCTCCTCTAGTCAATCCAAGGTGTATACAATATTATCTAGGTATTCACTTATTTAATTTGAAAATATAGGTGGCTACTCTATTATATTAATAATATTAATCACATGTGGAGAGAAGGCGAAAAAGTGATGGACATCCTAGAATCATGGGCTTCACCAGATAATCCTTGTATTATTTTTAGTTGTACTAGCTCTCTCCCCACTATGTGTGTTAGTTTGGTTCACCCTGATGCTTTAGGTATACACTACTTTGGACCACCATGACCTATTTTGGGCCTCCACCCCCATTTACCTTTTAATAAAAATTCTCAACGTTGGATGGATTAGGTCACCATGAGGAAAAGATATCACTGGGATTGAAAAGAGACCTTAGTATGTCTTGGGGAATGTAGTGAGATGTGGGTATCCTAGGATAGATTTCATAGGGATAGTGATGTATTTATGATACTCTCATGCAGTTCATAAAATAAGATTATCCCTCTAGGACCTAACGTATATGTCTAAGAGGTGTTCCCTTTAAGATATGGGTTGATAGGAATCCCTTAGGAGACCTAATATTTAACCTAGTGACTTATGAGTTATGAATTATCCTAAGGGTTTCTTATAATTTCTTGGGATTCCATGTGTGGTTTTATGGATAAATGTTGAGTGGTATCCCTTAGGATACATGAGATGAGAAGTGGGATAGGTCTTGGATATGATTAGGAACTTGAGATTAGGTATTTCAAGTAGGATTGGTTGTGAATTTTACCCCACTAATCTAGGATAAGGTTCGTGTGAGACTACAAGTTGTAGTGGTTGGTGATGAGTGTGGGTTACCTCGAGTGAGCAGTGACTGATATAGGCTATAGGAATTTGGTAGATGACAAATTTGGTGATATTTGGTATATTGTGTATAACTGGTTGGCTATTTTCTAGATCTAGGTGTGTTGAGAAAGAAATATGTGTGATAGGGTGTGGCCTAATTGTAGTTTATACTTGTACACTTTCTTATCATGATATTCTTATGCGTGCATGTGTGGTCATGATACCCTTGTTTGATTTGACATGCTTTTGTTTTTCTATGTTTATCCTTGTATGTGGATGTGTGCACAGCCTCTAGAAACTCTGATTCATATGTCAATATGATAGGATACTCAGGGAAAATGGATTACTCCTTAAAGGTAGATTTTGGATGTGTGACTTGATACATGTTGTTTGTATAAATTTTTTCATATTACAGAATGGTTGGTTGGATCCTTAAAGGAATATCATGCCATGATTGTTAAAGGTGGTATCTGGAATCTACTTATAGAACTAGTGTGGGAAATGTGACTAAAATCTTTTGGTAAGTTAGATAATTCATTAAATGAAACTAAGTGGTGGTGGTTAGTTGGAATGTTCCTTAAATACAACCATGTGATAGCGGTTGGATGGATGGTTCCATAAATACAACCATGTGACAAAGATTATTTGGACTTTCCGTTAAAGGTGGGACATGGACACAAGTCTGTTCAGTTACTAACTGAGCCAATGTGAGGACCTTATGGAACTAGATGACTAGATTCTGGCATGGAATCAAACTAGGTATGTTTGAGTGTCATTGTGGCTTGGTTAACACCTAACAGCTTACTGGGTGTGTGTATCTTATCAAGTGTTTTCATGGCCTAGTTATCACATGACACTTGATGAAAATTTTTATTTAATGTATTTATTTTCATCATGCTTACACATATATATGACAGAGTATATTAGTATCACTTGGTGTGATTCTACAGATTTTATGCTCAAAACCTTCATGGGCATCTTAGTGGGTGTCCAGACCTTATATTTCCCTTTTAGGTTAGAACACAAGATATGCAGTGGTTCAGCCTGGTTTAGCTCAATGGGTATGTGGTGAAAGGGATTGGGTTGAGACTCAGCGATGTGGTAGAGTCTATTGTTTATTTTTATTTCAGTCTATTTTGTACATGTAATCATCCAAATGGGTGATTGTTATTTGTTTTATTTGATAGCATCATTTATGTTATTTCATTCTATTACTATTATTCTACATACTCATATGTCTATAATTTTTTTATTATTTAGACATTTCCACTATATTTATACTCTTATATGAAGCTATAGTCTCCAAACCATTTTTTCCAAACCCTCGCTACTAGTTGTTAGTCTCTAGCATACAGAGAGGAATGCTTGAGGTCATGTACCACTTCATCTAGGATGCGGCGATTCTGGTCGGGGTGTTACAATAAGCATTTGGATAATTAACTTGTTATATAATTTTAAAATTCTTGAATATTTTTCAAAATCATTGATTATTAATAATTTTTACCACTTATGTTCAATAAAAGACTTATGTATTCCTAGATTATATCATAAAAACATTAATTTGACTTTTCCAGTGTTATGTAAGCACTATGTCATCCCCAATAAATGTTTTTTTATTTATCTTTACATAAAAATTAATTTATACTAATTTAATAATATTTAGATTATATTTTGAGTATATCATCATATAAGAGATGTACTATAAGTTTCAAAAACAACTCATCTTTATATCATGAAGATGTTATAAAAGATAAGGTATTCATAAAAAAAATATTCACCAAAAAATAAACTTTCTTAGAAAAATACCAAAAAATTACCCTAAGATAATTTCAATATTATGATACCAAAAATGAAGTCAATTTTATCAAATCAAAATTCTAAAATTTATAAATTTTACTTCTAAATAAAACTATATAAGTCACATTCGTGATTTTATTTTGAGGTAATATTTTATTTATTTTTAGTTTGGTATTTATACTTGGGTTTCCCCTTGAGTTTTTGGTGAAAATAGAGATTTTGGGCATGAAAGTAAGTGGCGC
This sequence comes from Viscum album, assembly GCA_963277665.1. NCBI lineage: Eukaryota > Viridiplantae > Streptophyta > Magnoliopsida > Santalales > Viscaceae > Viscum > Viscum album. Next base: position 1,664,018,062 of record OY728126.1, on the reverse strand, counting down.
ATAGTTGGCTAATGGTTAGGAGAAACCATGAACCCTTGCCCAGGAAAGCATGTGACCAATTTCCATTTTGGATAGTGGTGACCACACGATTGGTGCATGGTTTGTCAAACTGTGTGGGAAAACCATACAGCATGTTCCTCTTGGATAGTGAGGGATGCACATTTGTTGCACTGTTTGGAAAACCATGCAGAATAACTGTGAAACTTTTCCAGTTCATTAAAAAGTAGAAAATTACCTTTGTTCCCACTTTTATTTTAAACCTAAATCACCTCCCATACCCCCCCCCCCCATTCGGGATTGGAATCACTAGGAGCTCCCTATTCTCCTCCTTGGACCTTTTTCTCTTCAATCCTTGGGTGGTTTGGTGTGGTAACTTCAAGGAATCGTCAAGTAAGAACTTTTCCTCTTGATTTGTCCTTCTTTCTAGGGTTTCTCTTCCCTCCTTGAGTTCTTCTTTTCCAGTGGGTTGGTTTCCCTAAATAGGGTTCAATCTTGTGTTGTGGCGTGATATATTGATGTTTTTTATTCAATATTTCCTTTATAGGGTATTTTTGAGGTGCGACTGTGGTTTTCACCAATTTTCAGAAGTTTACAAGCTTGAGGTAAGTGGTCCAATGCTCTTACATTATTAGATTATTTTGATAAGATTTCTTGGTTGATTAAATATGTTTTATGGATTATTGGTGTGGTGAGAAATATGTTTTGGAAGGGTTTTGAGATGAACATGTGATGAAAATGGTTTTTCTAAAGGAAATTGGTTATGTTCCATGTGTTTTTAATTGTTGTGTCTCTTGAATATATTTCATGCCTTCTATGAAAGTTGTGAAATGCATTTTCAAAGAGATTTAAAGGTGAAAATTTGTTAAATGTGGATTTTCTAAGAGAAATGGGTTTTTATTTCATGTTGACTTATTTTTTGCACACCTCAAATGTGTCTTTGAAATTTGAAAGTGATGTGAAGCATGTGATAAAATGGTTTTGATGTGAGTATGAATTTGAAAGGGGCTTTTCCCAAGGAAATGGTTGGATTTAATATGTGTTATTCTTTGTGTGTTTCCAAACAGGTTTTATAAATTTTGAAAGTGGTGTGGAATGTATTTCCAAATGGTTTTGGTGTGAATGTTAAATTTAAAGTATTTTTGTTTATGTAAAATGGTGGTTTCAATGTGAATTTTGGTTGTTGGACCGATGTGAAAATGTGAAAATGGGTGATTTCCTTGTGTGCTTGTGATGCTTGGCACGTGTACGTAAAATTGATGATTTATGCTATATGTAAAATGGAATTTGAGCACAAAGGTAATTCTGGGTATTCTAGCTGGAAAAACTATAAAAAGTATGATAGTTGATTTGGAAGTGGTTGAGGCCCGAATTCATCTAGCAGGATTGAGAGTATAATACTAACTAAACATGTGATATGATTGGAGACCACTAAAATTTTGGGATGGGATCCCCTCTAGTGGCTCATGCATGGTAACGCTACTCATATTGGCTTATGAATTGGATACCACTAGATCTTTAGGATGGGATCCCTTCTAGTGGCTCATGCACAAGAATGCTATTGGTAGTTGAGTTGGAGGATTTTGATCACTGAGGTATGAGGTTCATAGGGTCACACTAGTGCTAGTTACCTATAGGGATTTTTACATGGTGATCTCTTATGACATGTTTCTTATATGATGTGGTTCCATCCATCACTATATGGTGGACCTTGTGTATGTTCAATTTTAAAGAAATCTAATTTGAGAAATGGTTTTCCTTAAGTATTTCCTTGAGAAAGTTTTCCTTAAAATGGTTTCTTTAAAATGTTTCAAATGTTATTATGAAAATGTGCATGTTAATTTATCTTATAATGTTATATAATGGAATATTTTATTTGGGTATCATCCTACTAGGATTTTTATCACACCCTACATACACATTTGGGTGTATGTAGAAATTGTTATGTATGACCCAGATAAAGGAAAGATGTATCATGGTGGTGATGGTGGATCTGGTTTCTAGTGTTCCACTTTTTGTAGTTGTTGGTGGTGGTGTCTTGTGGGTGTGGTCCCTCATTTTTCCTGGAGGTTTTTGGGATATTTTTTTGGTTCACATTCCATCGCTGTACATTGGATTTTGGTTAAAGTTGTAAACATTGAATCTGAAAATTATTGTACCTCATTTGGATTTGGTTATATACTATTGTGATGCTTATTATTGTTGGTTTTTTTTTATTATATAAATGGGTGAAATCATTTCCAAAGTGTATTTTTGATACCTAGGCACTAGTTTCTAGCCCATGGGGTTTATGAATTCCCTTTCGGCCATGCCATGAATCGGGTCGAGTGTTGGGTTGGATGGCATCCCGACATGGTTTGTTAAAAAATGGTATCATAGTAGGTTACAATATTTTTTGTTAAAGTTAATTTTGATGATTAGGGATAGATCAGAGGTAGTATTTTTAGGGCTTGAGGTTTTGGTTTTGAATGGGGTGTCTGGCCAGCACACCTCATGATAGGACTCAAGTCACCATGGGATGTTGGGATTTCGTTTGACTTCTCTTCCAGGTGAGATATATAGGTTGTAGAATGTATATGGAGACTGGGTGGGGTATAGGGGTTGGTTTGGATTGTTATTGTGATGTATTTGAGTATGTTATGATTTGTGGAAGTGTTTGAGATTTTTTGTTATTGCTAGAAATTTTTAGACAGATGCGTTGAAGGTTTTTTTTTATTTTGGTTGTTTGATATAGAAAAATTCCTCCCTGGAGACATCTTGTATAGCCACGGGAAGAGGCTAGGGATATTTCTCCCTCACCGATTTATCAGAGGTTAGTGGAAGCAGTGGTTTGGGATATCCAAGATTTGGGTCAAGGGGTGGGTGCTAGTCCTGCTCAGGTTAGAGAAGCCAAACTAGGTCCTGAAAAAGACAAGGCTTAGGAGTTACTCAAGAAAAAGCCTCCTTTTTCCCAAGGTAGAACAGAACCTCAGGATTTAGAGGAGTGGCTTGAGAAAATATAGAGTGTGTTTGAGTTTCTTGACACCTAAGTTAGTCAGAGTGAAATCTGCTTCGTTCATGTTAGAAGGTCCCAATTGAAAGTGGTGGGACTCAGTGGTGCAATATGGAAAGCATGAGAAGATGAGTTGAAAGGATTTTAAGGCCATCTTCAATGAGTAGTATTTCCATAATATTTTATCCTTAACCATATCTTGGGAGTTCTTAGAGTTTATCTAGGGAGACCATACTGTGATGGAGTACGCTAACCATTTTGAAGAGTAGCACACCCATATCAAAGTGGTGAAGGATATTTAGCTTCCAAGGGGATGTCAACCCCACCATAACCATCTAGGACAATGGGTTTTCAGTTTCGAGGTCATGGAAATAGAGATAGATCATCTTCTAGGTATAGTTAGTTCAGGACAGATCCATATATCAGTGGTTTCTCTCAAGGTCAGGTTGAGATGAGGCAACTTCATACGGTGTATCGAGTGCCAGTAGAATCAGATACAGGGCATGAAACAGTTCAAGGTACCATTTTTATTACATTGTATTTATCTATTATTCTATTTGATACTAGTGCCTCAATTTATTTTATTTCTACCCGACTTTTGGATATGTTGATGTTTCCAACTGAGTTTATGTCGTATGTGATGGTGTTGGTTACACCACTTGGTAAGAAGTGAGAGCAGGGCTTCAGGTGTCTGTATTGTACACTCACCATATCAGGAGTTGAGTAGGAATGATATTTTATAGTTTTAGAGATATACCTTTTTTATGTGATCCTTAGTATAGAATGGATGGTGTGTTTTCATGTGCACATCAATTTTTATCGGCGGCGAGTGAGTTTTATAAAACTAGCTGGAAGTACCCAGGTTTTGCAGGGTGAATGGGATCCTTGATGGGGACATACTGGACCTCCACTTCAAAAATTGGGAAATATTTTTTATCATATCACATCACTCTCATTGGAGGAAGATGATGGTGATCCTTATGGAGGATTACCTCCTATGATGGATAAGTTCCCAAAGGATTTTCCAGACTATTTCTCGAGTTTTCCTCCAGATCGGGATACAGATTTCACTATCGACTTGGTGCCAAGAACAAAACTGATATTGCTTCCCTCATATTGTATGGCCCCCATTGAGTTGAGTGAATTAATGATACAGATGGAAAATTTAGAATCCAATTGATTAATTCTCCTGAAAGTCTCACCTTGGGCGGCCCCATATTTTTTGATAAAAAGGCATATGGATCTCTCAAATTGTGCATTGATTATTGAAAGATGAATAATGTAATTATTAATAAAAGGTATCCTTTTCCCCAAATTTATGACCTTTTCGATTAGCTTAAGGGGGGAAAGTGGTTTCCATGATTGATCTGCATTCTAAATATTACCAAGTCAGAGTTAGAGAAGCAGATGTTCTGAAAATGGCCTTTTAAAGTAGGTATGTCTATTTTGAGTATTTAGTCCTGGATTTTGGGTTGAAAAATTCTCTAGTGGTCTTTATTCCACTCATGAATAGTGTGTTCTACTACTATCTATATTTCTTTATTGTGGTATTAGTGGATGACATCCTGGTTTATTTTGGGACTGAGGAGGAGTATGAACGGAATTTAATGATTATTTTGGGAACCCTTCAATATCATCATTTCTATGTGAAGTTTTCTAAATTCACCTTCTGGATTAGAGAGGTGAAGTTTCTAGGTCATGTGATCTCAGAACAAGGAGTTTTGGTAGACCCCAATAAGATCAGCGCAGTGATGTCATGGGAACAGCCAAAGAATGCATTCAAAATTAGAAGCTTTTGAGGCTTGGTAGTGTATTATAGGCAGTTTTTTTTCAGGATTTATCTTGGTTTTCGTCATCCATGATGGTGATCACCTAGAAGGGGGTGTTGTTTAAATGGAGACCAAAGTGATAGTCATCCTTTGAGGAGCTCAAAATGTGGTTGACCATATCCCCTATTTTGATCTTATCGTAATCTAGAAATGGATATATGGTCTATTGTAATGCCTTAGTTATGGGTCTTGGGTGTGTGATGATGTAGTATGACTATGTGGTGGCTTATCATTTGCGCCAACTTTGACCACATGAAAAGAATTTTCCAACCTAAGACCTGGAGTTTGCAACAGTGATGCATACCCTGAAGATGTGGCACCATTATCTTTTTGGGGAGAATTTTATGGTATATTTAGATCATAAGATATTGGCCTACATTTTCTCCCATAAATATATGAATTTAAGGTAGTGTTGTTGGTTTTACTACCTTTAGGGGTCTGATTTTGATATAATTTATACCCCAGGTAAGGGTAATGTTTTGGAAGATACCTTGAGAAAGAAAGTGCTAATGCAAGAATTGAAAAGTTCAGTTATGAGTGGATGTTAATGGGTTTTTTTCTCATATGTATCTCGATACCAAGGAACACATTGGAGGTGTGCTCTTGTCCAGTGTTCAGCTGACACCTTCCCTTCAGAAGTTGATTCGAAAAGAGCAATTGAGTGATGAACTATGCTAGAAATCCATGAAGTTTCTAAATGGTGGGTAGGTGCCTTATGAATGTTCATTTTATTGTAAGGGAGATTTTTGCTTTAACGGTTTCCTTATGGTGCTGTTGTCATTCAGGAAAGTGGTGATATAGGATAGCCACCAGTATCAGGGGGTCATTCATCTTGGTTCTACCAAGATGTTTTATGATATGTGTTGGCATTTTTGGTGGCCATGTATGATGCGGGTCATATCTGACTTTGTATCATGGTTTAATATGTGTCATAAGGTTAAATAATAGCACCAAAAGCCCTCTAGTTTTCTTCTTCTGCTACCTATTCCTACCAGGAAGTTAGATGAGATCTCCATGGATTTTATTGTTGGCTTACCTCATACACCCCAAGGGAGGAATTCCATTTGGGTTTGGTTGATTTTTCATATAATAATAGTTACCAATCCTCAATTAGAATGTCTACCTTTGAGTTTCTTTATGTTCAGTTGTGTTGGTCACCTTTTTGTTGGGATGAGGTGGGTGCGAACTCATTATTAGGACTGAGCCTTATATAGAAGATTTGTGATAACATTAAGTTAATCAAGAATTGGTTTTTGACATCTTAGATTCATTATAAATATTATTTTAATTAGAGGCATGGAGATTTAGACTTTTTTGTGGGTGACCAGGTGTTCTTGAAAGTGGCACCTTGCTTGGGTTACCATAGTTTGGGTAAGAAAGGGAAGCTAACGTAGAGGTATGTTGGACCTTTTGAGATTATTTAGAGGATTAGTAAGGTGGAATAAAAGTTATATTTTCCCTCTCTTTTGACATCAATTAATGATGTGTTCCATGTCTCATAGTTGAAGAAGTAAAACCCAGATCTATCTCATGTGTTGAATTGGGAAGAGTTAGAGTTGGAGCCTAGTTTGTTAGTGTTTGATTTGCCAGTGTGAATTGTCGATTATTAGGAGAAAGTGCTTCAAGGTAATTCCATTCCATTGGTTTGATTTATTTGGTAGCATGGTAATGATGTGCATGATACATGGGAGTGGAAGTCTTTGGTTTAGGAAGAGTATCCATTTTTGTTCTTTGATCAAGATTTGAGTTGAATTTTTGGGGACGGAAAGTTTTCATGGTGGGGAGAATTGTCACATTCATGATTTTATTTTGAGGTAATATTTTCTTTACTTTATGTTTAGTATTTATACTTGTGTTTACCCTTTATTTTTTTGGTGAAAATTTTAGATTTTGGTATTTACATCACATGGTGCATGGTTGGTTCACCATTAGGGGAAACTGTGTGCCCTCACCCAGGTAAGTGTGCAAAAAATTTACATTTTGAATAGTGGTGGTCACACGGTTAGTGCATTGTTTTTCAAACCATGTGGTCCAACCTAGCAACATCTTCCTCTTGTATAGTGATGTCACAACCAGTCCCAATGTGGCACGTGTCGTGACTCCCCAAGCCTGCCTCTAGTAGGCCAAGGGCTGGTGACTAGCACTGAGTAGGAATATCAATAACATATGAGGCATTGCCTAAGTACTTGTACACATGCACACATCTCCAAGACACAAATAAAGAAAAATAAAAACCACTAAGGAACAAAAATCATCCATACCACTAAACCCAACCAATAGAGTACGACAAGAAAGTAAATTGCAGTAAAGTAAACTGGGCCAGAATACAATCCCACCGAACTAAAGAGTCTGAAAACTACAAAGTACAACTTGTATACAAAATAGGTATTGTGAATGATACTTGAATCCATAAGAACACCTTAGCCTACCTGAACTCACAAATCTTTGTCTAGTCCTGGTATTCCCTCGACTCCATCAAAAGGGTGATTGTCTGCAGAACACACGACATGTGCGGGCAAAGCCTATGCAGGGGTGAGTATAACAATACTCAGTAGGACACCCTGAAACCAAAAAGAAATACACAAAGGAATATGCAGTCATCTCTACATAATATATTTCTACAGTTCATATAACAAGAACATATCCAGATATACTCAAACCCTGACCCATAGTCTAGAGGTAAGTCACAACTACCACATACCAACACTAGAGATTCAGTCTGAATATTCCACAAAGAAACTCATCTGGGAGCACACACTCTGTAGTCTGATAGCACTGATGGAGTCCACTCAAGAATTAATCTTCATTAGTAACCATCATTATAGAGATACATTTATTGATCTGAAGAGAGATATGATAAACTTGCTATGGTATTACTCACTCCATGAGTGGGGAAGATCACGATACACAGATGAGGATCACTACTAGGTCCATGGGGTGATACCACAACACATCCAAATTCACCTTCTAAGTAGAGGATCAATGTCTGGTAGGATTGGTAATGCCAATACCAAGACTCCACTTAGGTAATAGGAATGGATATAGGATCCTATTTTGATCCTCTCGGAGTTATGCCTAACTATATATAGTAAAATCCTACTTAAGGGACTATACTCCTATGAATAAGAAATGATTCCAACTAACCTTAAGAGAAACAATAAAGGGAACCAACCCTAATGAAACTTTTCCAAGATATGGTGGAAAAGAGATTCAATCCATGTAGAAAAGGGGTACACGGCGTGTAGTAGGGTCACACACTATGTCCCTTGACCCCGGGTACTGCCGATATTCAACGGCCTATGTCATCAAAACATGTCAGGTAGAAGAGGTATACACGGTGTGTAAAAAGGCTCACACATTGTTTCCAAATATCTAGGGTCCACCCATGTACTCTGGTCATGTACTAGTAAACGGTATCAACCTGTTTTTTTATTATTGTGTGCCAGTATATGGGGTAACCCATGTATCCGGTCTGGGTCTGGTCGTGTGGTGGGTTACATGTCGTGTAGGCAAGCTGTGTACTCCACCTCATGTATGTGTAACTCCTGAGATGTACATTGAGCCTTAGGGAAGGGACCACATGTAGTGTGATGAAGTTTTCACACTGTGTGATGCTTTACTTCCTCCCAAAACCCTAGCCGCCACTTAGCAGGTCCCACACACAGTGTATTCCTAAATATACGTCGTGTTCATTGGGATTTTCCAGAACCACCGTTCTTCCTATGCATGACTCAATTGATCCTATGGTGCTCGATCTGTTGGTTTTTTCATCCCGAAACTGAATATCCAAGGTATCCTCATTATCATAGCACCGAATTGGTAAGTTTTAGTCTTTCAATTGGCTTTGAAATCTGATTCCGACCACCCACACAAAGAACGCTTGAAGAATGATATCTCCTAGAATACTTCGTTTTTTCTGTATTTATCATCATTTCACCTTCTCTAGGTTGTCCCAATGCTGGATATACCATATTTTATTGTTTTACCATGAATCGAAGGTGCAAAAATCATATGTTCATTTACCATGAAGAATGAAGAACGCATAGGAAAAGGGGGAAGAAAATTCACATAGAACAAACCCAAGGAATGAACCTTGTTCATTGTTCATTATGGCCTTGATTCGTTCCTGTAAGAATGATCAACAAGATAAATCAAAAAAATAATCAAAATCATCCCTAATAAAAATATCAAAATCAACCCATCCTACCAGAACGATCGAACCGCGGGTCAAAATGTTCATGGGTTGATTTGCATTCATTGTTTATTATAAGAACAAGAAAGAATGAATTGAAATCATAATTCCCTACCTCGGGGTTGGATCATTCGCTAAAGAGGTTTGATCATCACATCATCGCTTTTGGTGAGATTCATCAAGAAAAGATCCCATCGATCTTTGATCCAACTTCCTTCATCGTTTTTCATTGAGATAATTCTCCTGATTCTCTCTAGAGCCTCTAGGAAGTTCTTGGGTTATGAGCCTAACCATGGATCCCTACTTAAAAAGATAATTAAAAGAAACTTTGATGTGTTGCTAAGAAACATTAAAATAATAAAATAAATTCTTAGTTTATTTTATCCTACAAAACATCTAAAAATTAAATTTCATAGCTGAACTGCACCATCCAGTGTTAGGCCTCACCTAAGGAAAATTCATTACTCTGAACACAACAGTTCCCTTAGAAATCTGATTCGAGCACCTGTTTAAAAGTTATTCTACTTTCTTAAGAAAACCTCTCACGTGCACTATTTAATATATTTAATATATTTCAAACATTTATTTCAGAAAAAATGGGCCTTAGAATCACATTTTTTCTTAGTTCATAGTCTCAAATTAATTTCATATAATATTTTAAAATAATACACAGAAAAATCTGGGTCATTTTATTCTCCCCACCTTGGGGTTTTATGTCCCTAAAAAGCCAAAAACAAAGGTTATACAAAAAGATATGGGTACTGTGCACAAATATGAGCCTCTTGGTATCATGTTCTCTCTTAGAGATTCCCATGCTACCACTAGATATGAACTAAAGGAATCTCTCACCCATGAAGGATATCATACTGGGACTCAGTCTCCATTAGGTACTTAGAAAAAGTTGATCAATCATCAATGTCCAGCTCTCCCCAGTCGATGATGTGAAATGGGTCATGCACATACATCCTCAGCTACGACACTCATCAAGGTGAGACCTAAATGAAAACATAGTCTATTTACTCAAACTCCAAAGGTCTTTGTCATCTATCATCATAAGATTTATGATAGCTCTTTGTAGTCTCCATTCACTTCTAGATGATCTTCACCTTCTCGGTAGTAGCTCACACCAATTCTAAGCACATGAGTACTGACTCTCCTGGGTCAATCCAGCAGAGTAGTGACCAGCAAGGTTGCCCGTAAAAATCCTCAAATGGTGACATACCAATGGTGGAGTGGCATCGATTGTTGTACATGAACTCCACCATAGGTAGGTGATCCTCCCAACTCCAGATGAAGTCCAACATGAAAGCCTACAGCATGTCCTCCATGGCATGAATGGTCCTCTCTTTCTGGCCATCTGTATGGGGTTGAAATGTCATGCTCAGGCATAATTAAGTCCCAAACACCTCTTGTAATCCCTTCCAAAATGAGGATGTTAAATGATCATCATGATTAGAAACTATCATCGATGGGACTCTATGGAGTTGAACTACCTTCTGAACATAGAGGCCGCCCAAGCTCTCTACTAAACTCTGCTCCCTGATAGGTAGGAAGAGGACCAACTTGGTGAGTCAGTCAACAATCACCTGGATGGAATTGTTTCCCCTATACGTACGTGGTAAACTCATAATTAATTACATCAATATCCCACCCCACTTCTTTTTTTTCACCTCAAGGGGTTGATCCAAACCCATTGGAACCTGGTGCTCAGCCTTCACCTATTGGCACATAAGGCGTCGAGAAACAAACTATGTCACTACCTTCTTCATCCCAGTCCACAAAAACTAATGTCGGAGGTCCTGGAACATCTTCACCACTCCAAGGTGTACCGCCAAAGGGTATGTATGAAACTCCCTCAGAACCTCATCTCTCAATGTCATTAGTACTACCGTATGTCCTCTGAAAAGAACGATGTGATCCCCACCTTTTTAATATCCATCAAGCATATGGCATGTGGACATCTGAGCACATAGGGTCTCACAGTTGGTATCCCCAAGTTGTGCCTCTCGGACTCTCTATAAGAGTGGATGGGTAAAAACCATCAACTAGATATAGGTTTCTCCATCTCCATCCATGAAGGATAACTGTAACGAGGCCAACTGCTCTAACGCCTTGTTCAGTAACTGCGAACTAGATCTCCTAATGAGATAATCTTCCACCACATTCCCCTTCCCAAGGGTATATAATATATCAAAGTCATAATCCCGGAGTAACTCTATCCATTTCCTCTGTCTCAAGTTCAAATCCTTCTGAGAGAATATATACTTGAGACTATTGTGATCGGAGTAAATGATAAATCTCTCGCCCATTAGGAAGTGTCTCCACATATTCAATGTAAAGACTACTACTGCCAACTCAAGATCATGGGTCACGTAGTTCTAATAATGTGGTCTCAACTGGTGTGAACCATAGGAAATCACCGCTTTCCTCAACATCAGGACACAACCAATTCCAGTCTCTGATGCATCACAGAATACTATGTACTTGACACCCTCCTCCAAAATCTCAAGATCGGGGTGCTCTCCAAACTCTGCCTCAACTACTGAAAAGACTGTAGGCACTTATCCATCCATAATAAAGGATGCCCCTTTCAAGTAAAAGATTTTATAAGTGATGATATCCTAGAGAAATTAGGGATGAATCTCCAGTAATATCATTCCATCCCAAGTAATCTTTGTACCTCTATCATGTTCCTAGGTGGATCCCATACAAACACTACCTTGACCTTGGCTGGGTCCACTGCCACTCTATCTACTAAGATAACATGTCCCAGAAAGTGTAGCACCTAAATCCAGAACTGGAACCTTGAAAGTTTCCAATAAATATAGTTCTCTCAGAGGACATACATAACTATATGTAGGTGTCTCATGTTCTCCTCCTCGAATGCTGAGTACACAAGGATATCCTTGATGAATACTACCAGGTACCGGTCTAGGTAAGGCTGAAATATCTGGCTCATGAGTCCCATGAACACTACTGGGGTGTTTATCATGACAAATGGAATCACCAAGTACTCATAATAACTATAGCAGTATCTGAAAGTTGTCTTCAGTAATATCCTTATCTCGTACTCGCAGCAGGTGACAACCCAATAAAAGTTCAACCTTTGCGAACCATCGTTCACCCCTCAACTAATTAAAGAGGTCATCAATCATTGGTATTGGATACTTATTCTTCATGTTCACCTAGTTCAATCATCAGTAATCCACACACAACCTCAAGCTCCCATCTTCCTTCTTTGCAAACAAAACTAGGGCCGCCCAGGGTGAAACACTAGGTCTCACGAAGCCTATCCTCTGCAATTCCTCTAACTACACCCTCATCTCATGAAGATCTTTTGGATCCATATTATATGCTAGAGAGGATATTAGTTCCATCCTGGGGTGTAAGTCGATGAATAATTCAATCTTACGATAGGGAGGTAACCTTGGAACATCTTCTAGAAATACTTCCTTGTACTCCTCCACTACTACTAGGAACTAAAAGCTTATAACATCCATTACTCTAAGGGTAAGGCTAGCTAACTCATGAGTGATCGGATGCACCCTCCTATGTATGATCCCATCCTATTATACCTAGGTTTCTCTTTCTCCAACAAAGGAAAACCTCATCCCATCACTGTGGACTCACCACAACTTTCACCTAAAATAGTCAATCTGGGCATCGACCGAAGATAGCCAATCCATATAGATAATGAATTCGTAAGGCCTCACTGCTGCCACCAAGAGGTTCCAACCAGAACTCTATCCTCCAAAGGTCCAATCACACTATCAGCACAAGTGTGTGATCATCGAGACTCCTTCTGTAGGTGTCTCCAAGTGTAAAGGTTGAGTTAATGGTTCTATTTGAATCTCAAGGTCTCGTATAAGGTAAGTTGTGAGAAAATAATGAATGGTACATGTTTCTATAAGTATGGAAACTAAGGTATAAAATACAGATATCTTATCTCAAATCATCCCTGGAGCCTTTGGGTCATACTCCTTGACTGTATATAGTTGTCCCCAACCCTATCCCCAACTCCCTAAGCCTGGAACGGACCTCCTGGGGGTGGTGGTGGTAGTATGTAAAAACTTATTACACTTCCTATAGGTCTCCCATCTCCTCTTATACATCTGATGCCTGGAGGATCTGCCTGTTCCATTCATTTCCTCTACCTTAGTGGTCCTTCCATTGTCTCCCTGTCAGAAACTGGATGGGTTATGAAATCTCTAGAGATATGTCCCATGTCATCACATGTGTATCCTCACCTCTCCCTAGGATAATTGATCCATCCTGAGAGCCCTAAACTACAAATCCCATGTCATGGGACCTCTTGTAATGTCTCCCATGTCCAAATCCCAATATCTCATGTCATCTCCCCACTGTCAAGGTCTCTGCACCTGTCTGCCTACTACTAAAATTAACTAGATGAATCTTCTCATCCAAGATGCTCCCAACCACTAAAGATCACTCGAGAACTCTAGCATAAGTTTTAATGCATAAAGGTATAACACTAGCTCATATTTCCTAATGTAGACCTCTCTAGAAAGTCTGAGCTTGGAAGTACTGATACCTGAAAATATCTTCTAAGTACCTAGAGAGGTTGGTGAACCTCGATGAATAATTGGCCACCATCAAGCTACCCTACTAGAGATTAATAAGCTCATGTATATGCACTTATCTTATTGTAACCAAAGATAACTCCTCTATAAAGAGACACTTGAACTCCATCCACCAAAGATTCGCCTCATCGTGAGTTTGTGTGGTGAAACTCCACCACCCCCTGCCAAACCCTAAAGAAGGATCACTGCCAGGATCACCATCTGGTTCGATGGTGTCCTCACTAGATGAAAAATTATGCTTACCACCTCAAGAAAATACTCAGTTGCCTAAGAGTTTGGATTTCCTTAGAACTTGAGGGGTATCTGTCTTTAAAACTCATGGATGATGCTCATCCTGTGCTCCTCATCTGTTGGTACTATAGGTACCATGTGTTCCTCCACTAGTGGTGGTATAGTCAGTGCTCCAACTATAGGTAACACTTGGGGAACTAGTCCATATATCTAAACCTCGTCACTGAGGGGGTCATCATTGTGATCGAGCTACTGAATCCTAGATGGAATGCATCTTGGGGGTATCTTGTAAGAAAACAAGATGTACCACGGTCGATGAGTATATCTAGAGAGCTGAATCAAGAAGGACATGGAAACACAACCCATACCTATATGATGCATGTACCATTATTTTCATTTCAACTAGTTTTCTCATGTACCAAGTCAAAAAGTAGGTTATTAGAGTCCTAGTGTATGGATATGTCGGTTTCCCGTACCAACACTAGAGTCCCTAGCCTGAAAGCCAAACTCGAAACACTTAACACTGTTTCCCCAAACCAATATCATGGACTCCCAGTCCTAAGGTAGAACCTAACACCTTTGATACCACTCTGTCACAACCCATCCTAGTGGGGCCCATGCCACGACTCCCCAAGCTCGCCTACAATAGGCCAGGGGCTAGTGACTAGAACTGAGTAGGCATATCACTAACATGGGAGGCATTGCCTAAGTACCTATACACATGCACACATCTCCAAGACAAAAATACAGAAAAGTAAAAACCACTGAGGAAAAAAATTCATGCATACCACTAAACCCAACCAATAGATTACAATATTAAAGTAAAGTGTTTTAAAGTAAACTGGGCCAGAATACATGCCCACTAAAAGAAAGATTCTGCAAACTATAAATTCCAACCTATAAACAAAAATAGGTACTGGGAATGCTGCTCGAAGTTGTAATAACACCTTGGCCTACCTAAACTCACAAATCTATGCCCGGTCCTGGTTCACCCTGGACTCCGTCAAAAGGGTACTCATCAGCATAAGACACGACATTTGTGGAAAATTACATGTAGGGGTGAGTATAACAATACTTAGTAGGACACCCCAAAACCACAAAGAAATACACAAAGGAAGATACAGTTATCTCTACACAGTATATGTCTACAGTATATATAACAAGAAAATATCGAGATATACTAAAACCCCAAACAATAGTCTAGAGGTAAATCAAAACTACCACATACTAAAACTAGAGATTCAGTTTGAAGATTACACAAAGCAACTCATCTGGGAGCACACACTCCTGAGTCTAAGAGCACTGATGACGTCTTCCTGAGAAGTATTGTTCATCTAGAACTTTCATGAGAGAGATACATTGATCAATCTAAAGATAGATATGATGCACTCTCTCAGGGAGTAATCACTCCATGAGTGGGTAATATCACGATACACGTATGAGGATCACTGTTAGGGCCATGGGGTGATACCAAGACTCATCTGGATTCACCTTATAAGTAGAGGATCAACATCTGGTAGGATTGGTTTCACTGATACCAAGAATCTACTTAGGTCACAAGAATGGATATAGGATCCTACTTTGAGCCTTTCAGAAAGGATTCCTAACTATATCCAGTAAAATCCTACTGAAGTGACCGTACTCCTATGAATAGGAAATGATACCAACTAACCTTTATAGTAATGAGAAAGGGAATCAACCCTAAAGAAACTTGTCCAAGATACGATGGACAAGAGATTCAATCCATGTAGTAAGGGGTACACAACATGTAGTAGGGTCACACGCCATGTCCCTTGACCCTGCGTACTGCACGTGTTCAACGGACTTTGTCATCAGAAAATGTCGTGTAGAAGAGGTATACATGGCGTATATAAAGGCTCACACACCATGTCCTACTATCCAGGGTCCACCTATGTACTCTATTCATGTTTCAGTATATGGTTTAAACCCATGTTCACCTACCTATGTGCTAGTACATGGGGTAACCTGTGTATTCAATCTGGGCCTGGCCATGTGGTGGGGTACACGTTGTGTAGGCAAGCTGTGTACTCCACCCCCTGTCTATATAACTCTCGAGATACATGCCAAGCCTCAAATAAGGTCCCAAACACTGTGTGGTATGGGTCACATGTTGTTTGACACTTTACTTCCTCCTGAAACACTAACCACCACTCAGTGGGTCCCACATTCCATGTATTCCGAAATACATATCGTGTTCATTAGGATTTTCCAGAACCTCCTTTATTCCTCCATGCAACTCAACTGATCCTATGGTGCTCAATCTGTTGGGTCGTACATCCTGAAATTGAATATCTAAGGTCACCTCATCGTCATAGCACTAAATCAATGAGTTTTGGGCCTTCAATCAGCTTCGAAATCTGATTTCGACCACCCACATGAAGAATGCTCAAAGAACGATATCTCCCAGAATACTTTGATCCATACATCACCATCATTTTTGCACCTCCAATCGATAATCTCGATGTTGGATCTACAATATCATATCATTGTTCCATGAATCGAATGTGAAACGATCATCCTTTCATTTCCGATGAAGAATGAAGAATGCACGGGAAAAAGGGGGAAGAAAATTCACATAGAACAAACCTGAGGAACAAACCTCAGACATTGTTCATTGTGGCCTCGATCCATTCCTGTAAGAACAATAAACAAGCTAAATCAAAATATAATCAAAATAATCCCCAATTAAAATCCTAAAATCAACCCATCCTATAAGAATGATCAAACTGTGAGTCAACCTGTTCATAGGTTGATCCATGTTTTTCATTGATTCTAAGAATGGGAAATAAGGAATATAAATCATCATGACCTGCCTCAGGGTTAGATCATTCCATGAAGAGTTTTTAT
The DNA here is from genome assembly GCA_963277665.1 of Viscum album. Classification (NCBI taxonomy): domain Eukaryota; kingdom Viridiplantae; phylum Streptophyta; class Magnoliopsida; order Santalales; family Viscaceae; genus Viscum; species Viscum album. The sequence continues at coordinate 1,664,001,352 of OY728126.1, read as the reverse complement.
CACCACGTCCTCAATGTTGTAAAGATTCATTAAGAACGGATCTCATTGATCTTCAATCTAACTTCCATCATCATTTTCCATCGAGATAATTTTCTAAGTTCTCTCTAGAGCATCTAGGAAGTTCTAGGGTTATGATTCTAACCCTAGATCCCTACTTAAAAGGCGAATTAATAGAAATGTGACTATGTCTTTGTTAAATTTTAAAATAATAAAATAAATTATTAATTTATTTTATCCTTCAAAACATCCAAAAATTAACGTGTGTAGCCTACCTGCGTCGGTCTGTGTTAGGCCTCGCCTAAAAAAAATTCTCTTCTCTGAATGCAATGGTGCCCTTGGATTTCGGATGCGAGAACCCATTTAGAATATATTCTAATTTTTCAGGAAAACTGCTCGTGCACACTATTTAATTTATTTAATATATTTAAAACATTTATTTTGAGCACACTGGCCCTCAAAACCATAGGTCATCTCAACTCCTAGTCTTAAATTAATTCCAAATAATAATTAAAAATAATACACATAAAAATTTGGGATATTACAAGTGAGGGATGCATGGTTGCTGCACGGTTTGGAAAACTGTATGAACTAACCATGCGACTTGTCTAGGTCATTAAAAAATGTAAAATTACCTTTATTCCCTCTTCAATTTAAACCCTAAATCACCTTCCATATGCACCATTCGATATTTAAAGCCCTAATAGATCCCCTTTATCCTCCTTGGACCTCTTGATCTTAAATCCTTGTGTGGTTTAGGTGTGGGAACTTCCAGTAATCATCATTTAAGTCATTTTCCTCTTGATTTTCCCTCTTTCTTAGGGTTCTCTTCCCTCCTTCTTGGGTTATTCTTTTCCAGTGGGTTGGTTGCCCTAAATAGGGTTCTATCTTGTGTTTTGGGGTGAGATGTTGATTTTTTTGTTCAATATTTCCTTTATAGAGTCTTGTTGAGGTGCAGATGTGATTTCTCACCAATTTTCGAAAAATCACAAGCTTTAGAAAGGTGGTTCCATGCTCTTACATTACTAGATGATTTTTATATGATTTCTTGGTTTCTTAAATGTGTTCTATAGATTATTAGTGTGGTGAAAAATATGTTTTGGAAGGGTTTTGATATGCACATGTGATGAAAATGGATTTTCTAAAGGAAATTGGTAATTTTCTATTTGTGTCTCATTGTGGTGTTTTTAGAATATGTTTTATGCCTTATGTGAAAGGTGAATAATGCATTTTTAAAGATATTTAAAGTCAAAAATTTGTTGAAAGTGTATTTTACGAGATAAGGGGGTTTTGTTTCAGTTAGATTCTTTATTGTTCCCCTTAAATGTGTCTTTGAATTGTGAAAATGATGTAAATCATGTGATAAAATGGCTTTGAAGTGAGTATGAATTTAAAAGTTGATTTTCCCATGTAAATGGTTGGATTTCATATGTGTTATTATTTTTTTGTTTCTAAATGGGTTTCAAAAATTTTCCATGTAGTGTGAAATGTATTTAGAAATGGTTTTGGGGTGTGTGTCAAATGGAAAGTGGTTTTGTTTATGGAAAATGGTGGTTTCCATGTAGATTTTAGTCATTGGAATGATGTAAAAATGTGAAAAGGGGTGATTTCCTTATGTGCTTGTGATTCATGGCATGTGTATGTGAAAGTGATGATTTATGTGATATGTGAAATGGAATTTGAGAATAAAGGGAATCCTGGGTATTCTAGGGGGGTGAACTAGAGCTAGTAAATTTGTTGATTTGGAGTTGGCTGAGGCCTAGATTTATCTAGTAGGATTAACACTACAACACTAAATAAACATGTGTTATGATCACAGACAACTAGAATTTTTGGATGGCATCCCCTCTAGTGGCTCATGCACCTAAACTCTATTAGTTTTTTCTTATGAATTGGAGAACACTAGATCATTGGGATGAGATCCCTTCTAGTGGATCATGCATGGAAACATTGTTGGTAGTTGATTTGGTGGATTTTGATCACTGAGGTATGAGGTTCATAGGGTCCCACTAGTGCTAGTTACCTATAGATATTTTCCCATGGTTCTCTCTTGTCACATATTGCTTATGCGATGTGGTGACATCCATTGGTATATGGTGGAAATTGTGTATAACAATACCCAGTAGGGATCCCAAGACCCCCGAAGGTCTCGCAGAATTCTACAAAGGAAAACCAAAAGCATGATCTCAATCATAAAGTACAAAGAAAAAGACATAGCTCAAACCAGATATACTCGTCTCATCCACAAAGAAACACAAGGCCCCGTCCTCAAGCCATTTCCAGGATTTCCAAATAAAGCATAACTCAAGGACCAGGAGTACATGCTCCATGAACTAGCCATCCCCGATGGCACCCGTCTGAGAGATGTACTCCATCAGGTACAACTCAAACATTCCTAATGGAACGTTTGAAAGGTTGTTCTCCATTAGGAACTTTTTTCTATAACTGCCTCTAGTTCCCAGCACTAGATTTCTCGCAGTCACAGTCTTGCGCCCAAGGCAAGACCAAGGGAAACCAAGTGAATAGGCCCACTTCTTGACATTGTTTCTTACAGTCGAGGGAACTCCAACTCCCCTGAAGGACCACTCCCCGTCACTACTCGGAGATGGGGGAGTACTACTCCATATGTGAGGAACCACACCCTACCTGGTAGGGGAGTACAAATTTGGTAGTTTGTTTGATGTGGAGGACTCGTGCCCTAGTATATCAGGGGAGTACTGACCCTAGGCTAGAGGACCCACACCCTGGAATGGCAGGGGAGTACCAACTCTATATGTGAGGACCCTCACCCTACCCTGTAGGGGAGTACAACTATAGTAGTTTGTTTGTTGTGGGGGACCCACAGGCTAGTATGTCAGGGGAGTACCAGCCCCAGGATAGAGGACCTGCACCCTGGCATGGCAGGAGAGTACTGACTCTGCTGTAGCACTGCATAAAAAGGACGCTCTCCCTGGGTTGATAGGGGAGTACCTACTCCTAACATAGAGGAACCACACCCTACCCGGTAGGGGAGTACCTGACTCTGTGTGAGTTAAGTATGGAGAACCTGCACCCTTGTCCAATAGTGGAGTACTGACTCCAAAGATAAGAAAACCGTTTTAGAGTAAAACAAACTTGCACTCATGACGTGTGGAGTCCCATCTCTATTGGAGCATAGGAGTAAGGAATAATTTCACCTTGAGTCGTCAAAGGAGTATCCATCCTAACTCTCACTACAAGAAACACCTTGGTTATGCTCCTCGGGTTATCATTCAAACCTCAACCACTACTAAGTTCCACAAGAAATTAACCCAATGATCTCTCATGTCATAAGGGTTCCAATGCAACAGACGGCACATCAATCGAACACCCGGTCTGTAAGCTATAGGCATTTTAGTATCGAGGGCCCGGTTGGATTCGGGTATGAACCAACCCAACCAAACTCCAACTTTCTCTAAAATTTACGTGGAGTATCTCAAAATAACTGTCTCGCTCCAAGGATCCTAGTGCCACGTAAGATTCGTCAAACGGATGTCTGATTCGCAAGATATGGCCTTTTAAGCGTAACTGGACCCAAATGGGTCTGGGTCCGGTCTGACCTGGTTGGACTGAACCGGTCCAGGTCTGACCCAACCCGGTCCGAAATGGCATGGGCTGGCCCAATTGGGCTGGGCCAGGACTGGCCCGGCCCGCCATCTAGGTGCGACTCGTCGAGCGACACGGCCCCGTGTGCTAGCACGGCTCTCCAGTTGGGTGGCTGTCAGCTTCCTGAACGGCTAAAGAAGAGTCATTCTGCTCTTCAATTAGCAGGTCCACGTGGCACCGCCCCATTTTCTGTAGGACCCGTGGGTCATGGGTCCCCCCTCTATCATGGATTCTATGTCATGGCACCTTCTTTGCAGTGCGCGATGGCGCGCCGCCTCGCCAACGCGGTCGGGCGGTTATCGGCTGCCCCTTTGGGTCCGTCGTCGCACCGTCCTCTTCCACGGCCTATGAGCACCGGCCACCACCTTCCCCTCCAGCACCAGTCGTCGTGTGAGTGTCACGCCAGTGAATTTTCCACGAGCCACCGAGTGAGCTTTGGTGGTCCATTATTTATTCTGGATGTGCCTACGGTCCTCTCGTAATGCCACCATCATTGTACGGATCTCGGTTTCAAGGTTCCATCAAGTTGGAACAACCCGCCTCCAAAGAACGCAATGAAAAATCAAGCGGCGAAGGGTCCGGGCCTTGTTTTTTTGGCCTGCACCCTCCATGTTAGCTTTATAACAAGTGAGAGTAATTTGTAAATAAAATTAAAATAATGATAAATCCCGTTCAAATACCCCATAACAACCACCCGCAAATTCAAGAATGAGGAGAAGAATCATGAGAATTTCTTGAATTAAGAGACAACCCTACCTTAAGAATCGTTGGAGTCATCACAGTGGTGGAAGGAGAATTTGTTCTTTGACGAAATCGCCGACATTCGTCACTCCCAGTTCATTGTCGCCTGAGATTCCATCTCCATCGGTGGAAGGTGTTGCATCACTTCGCCAGAGGTTCCTCACTTGAAGAAGTCGTGTCAAAAACTCTACCCTGAACCCCATTTAAATAGAGGGGGAAAAGGGTGACTAACACACCGAGGAATTAATGATATTCATTAATTGGCATAATTAATGTGACACATTAATTACACGAGGGGTGGTTACACTACCAAAGTGTAACAGGGAAATTAATATCCCATATTTAAAAGTTTAACCACCTATGTGGTCCCCACCACCACCGCTCAATTGGTGATAGGAAAAAAAAGAAGGAAAATAACAATTCCTATGTTATTTTATTATTTCTTCAAAAAGTCATAAAGACTAACTTTTTCACCCGACCAACTACGGTCGAAGTTAAGCCCCCCTTAGGCGAATCCAGGTGTTTCGGATTCAATGGTTCCCTCAGATTTATAATCCTAGCACTGGTTCAAATGATAGAAAATTCCACCTGTGTGTTTACTGAACGTACCTTTAAAAAGGTTCAAAAATTACTAACAGTCACCCTCAACCCGTGTCGGTCGAGGTTAGGATCCTCCTAAGGGGAACACACCCTCACAAGATCAACAGTACTCTCAGATTATTAATCTGATTTACCATTTAGAATTTAATAATTTTATAATAAAATAATTTTCACTTAATTATTTTATTTACGGACAATAACTAACTTTCACTGGTGGCTTGCGCCGACCAAAGTAAGTATATGCCTAAAGAAAGTATAATGTCACGAGTCCAGCGGTGGTCTTTTATTTTTAATCTGAGTCACCATTCGTGAGTTATAAGCATTTGAAAAATAAAATAATTTTATTTAATTATTTTATTTACGGTTATTCCATTTTCAGGTTTTCTCACTGGAGGCATGCGCCGACTAAACTTAAGTTGCGACTAGGGTAAACCCGCCATCTTGAACGCAACGGTGCCCTTAGATTTCTAATCTAGGAACCTGTTTAAGAGTGATTCTACTATTTTATTAAAACTACTCATGCGCCCTATTTTAAGCTTAATACTTTTTTGACGGATCATTTCGGTCACTCCGGGCCTCAGAATTACATGCCGTCAGATTTCGCGGTCTCGTAAAAATTCCATATAATTAAAAAAAATTGGAAATTATGGGTCTTTACATTTTCCCCACCTTATGGATTTTCATCCCTAAAATCCAAAACAAAGTAAAATCAAACAAATAATGGTGTTGAGTATGAATCTGAGCCTTTCGCTCCCATGTTCTCTCCTAGAGGTTCTTGTGCTGCCACCGAACTTGCACTAGAGAGATCAATTATCCACAAAGGACTCACTCTTGGAGATCCTTTATCTCCACTGAGAACTCCATAAAAGTGTCCCCATCATCAAATTCCAACTCTCCCTAGTTGATAAATTGCGATGGATCATGCACGCATCTCCACAGCTATGAAACATGGAAAACATTATGCACCTGGTGCATCTGTGGGGGAAAATATAGGCAGTACTCCACCTCGCCAACTCTGCTGGGAATCTGGAAAGGTTCAATGAACCTTAGATATAGCTTTCTTCCCTGGTCGAATTTCCGCAATCCTTGTTGGGGTGAGACCCATAGGAAGACATGGACTCCCTTATTGAACTCTAAGGGTCTTCGTCTCCTATCGGCATAAGACTTCTGCCGGCTCTATGTAGTCTTCATCCCTGGCCACTAGTACTGATACCAGAGGTCTTGGTACATCTTCTCCACACTAGGATTTATCACCAAAAGGGGATGTGTGGAATTCCCACAACACCTCTTCTCATAGCATCACTAGTACCATGGTGAATCCTTTGAGAAGTATGACATTATCACCACCTTTAGAAAATACTTCAGGAGCCTGTCCTAAGGATATCTGAGCATGTCAGGCCTCGCAGTCTACATCCCAAAGTTGTGACTCCCAAACTCGCTGAAGGTGTGGGGGTGTTAGTTATAGACTGTAGGTAAGCTACTCCATCACTATCCATGAAGGGTTTCTGTAACATGGATAGCTACTTTTTCACCTCACTCAGTAGGTATAAACCAGACCTCCTGATGAGTGTATCTTCCACCACATCCCCCTTATAACTCTCAACTCTTAGAGCTTTTTGGGAGCCACTCAAAATGCATTTGTAGATATTAGTGTTGCTGCTGGGTAAAATCAAATGTATAAGTCCCTCTCCCTACGGGGAGATAATTCTGGAAACATCTTTTGAAAAGATGTTCCCGCACTCTGGCACTACTATTGGGAACTGAAAACTCAAAAATCCTGCTGCCACGAGGGTAATTCTAGCCAACTCAAGAGTGATCAGCTGCACCCTCCTATGCATGAGTTTAACCTGTTCTGTCTGGGTTTCCTTTTTCTCTGACCATGGGAAATCTCATTCCAACGCTATAGATATACCACAACCTTTTTGACTAAAATAGTCAATCTAAGCATGAACTATGGATGATCAGTCCATACCCAAACTAACTTCATATGTCCCCGACACTACCACCAAGAGGTTCAAACCAAAACTCTCACCTCAAGGGTCAGATCACATCGTTGGCATAAGTGTGATTATCGAGTCTCCTCCAAAAGGTATCTCCAAACGTAAGGGTCAAGTCAACGGTTTAACCGGAAATTCTAGGTCTTGAACAAGATTCTTGATAAGAAGGAATGATTAGTACCTATGTCATTAATACGACAGCTACTAGTAGACACATATCCTACCTTGAATCATTCCCGGATCCCTTGGGTCACACTCCTTGACCACATGCAGCTACTCCCTTCCCCTATCCTCCAGCTCCCTGAGCCTAGTGGGGACCACATTGGGGAGGTGGTTGTAACATTTCAAAATTTATACCACCTCCCACTACTCTCCTAGATCCTCTTCCACTTATATTTCCATATAGATTCATCTATCCCAATCACTTCCTATTCCTGAAACATTTTTACACATCCAAGTCTCCAAGACTGACGTCGGTTTCTTCCTTTACCACTACTGACCTTCACTGGCTATATCTGATCACCCAGAGAATTTTTAAACCACAAAGGTTCTCTCTAGTACCCTAACATAAGTAAGAATTAATAAATTAATATTTATATATCATATGTCCTTAAACACATCTCTCTTAGAGGTCCGAGCCTTGAAGCACTGGTTGTATTGTATTCATTGAGTACCTAGAATGGTCGGTATGCCTTGATGAATACTCAGTTACCGACATGTCATCCTGTCGAAGCTGTATAAGCTCTTGGGAACACACACCCCTTAGATTTTTATAGTAAGAGACCCCCTTCTCTAAGGAAGGTTCTCAAGCTATTTCTTTGGAAAAAGTCCCCTCATCGTATGATAGGGGAAATCTAAACTATGCCATCGCCCTACTGAGCCACATTGAATTATCACTTCCAGGACCACCCTCTGATCTAATGGTGCCCTAGCTAGATGGAAACTCAGTCACCACCTCAGTAAATTCCTTAGCCACCTGTGAGTTGGGATCACCTCGAAACCTAAGGTGTATCAGTCACTGAAACTCGTGTAAGGAACTAATCCTATAATTATTCTCTACCGGTAGCACTGGTAGTAACTACTAACCAACAGGCAGTGGTATCACTGGGACACCACCTGAAGGTACCATCTTGGGCAACGGTCCCTGAACTGAAGCCTCATCACTCTACAGACCATCCTCATGGTCACGCACTGGAATCCTGGCTGGCTGTCTGCGTGGAGCCATCTTGAAAGAGAATCAAGATGAACCACATTCAATAAGTTATATCTGGTGAGCTCACTTAAAAGAGATAAAAGTAAAATATTTCCAAAACACACGCAATATGTGTTTTTGTGCACCGAGTTGGAAATCAGAATCCAGGGTCTTGGTGTATGGATATGTATGTCGTTGCACCAACACTGGACTACCCGAACTGAAAACCACATTAAAAACACTTAACACTATTGCTCCATTAGAAATATCAGAGTCCTAGTTCTTTGGTAGAACTAACTCCTCTGATACCACTTTGTCATGACCCATCCCCCGGGGCCCATGTCATGAGTACCCCAAGCCCGCCTTCCATAGGACAGGGGTTGTAGACTAGCACCGGAAAGGACTATCCCTAAAACGGGAAGGCATTGCCTTTAAAACTGTACAAACACACAGACTAGAATGCAACAAGATGCAACCACGAAGTAAAACTTCTGTAGTAAAAGTGTGTATTGAAAGTAAGGGGATGGAATACAAGACCAACTGAAAAAATACAACTAAAACTGAAAATATAAAACATCTCTTGAGATCGTACACTGGGAATCATACCTAAAGGGTAGGTACAGATCATCTCCACAACTCTCCACAACAATCATCATTGTCGTCCACTGTCAAGTCCTGGCTCCCTGAGTCCTATTCAAGGCTGCCCGTTATCTTCACAAGACACAACAAGGTGCGGGCGAAGGCCATGAGGGGTGAGTATAACAATACCCAGTAGAGACCCCAAGACCCCCGAAGGACTCTCAGAATTCCACAAAGGAAAACCACAAGCATGATATCAATCAAAAATCATAAATAAAAAGACACAGCTCAAACCAGATATACTTTTCTCATCCACAAAGAAACATAAGGCCCTAACCTCAAGCCATTTCCATGATTTCAAAAGAAGGATCAAAGCGTAACTCAAGGATCAGGAGTACATGCTCCACGAACTGGACATCCCTGATGGCACCCATCTAAGTGATGTACTTCATAAGGTACAACTCAACCATTCCTAACAGAACGTCTGAAAGGTCATGCTCCATCATGAACTTTCTGCTAGAACTACCACTAGTGCCCAACACTAGAGGTCTCACAGTCACAGTCTTACACCTGAGGCAAGACCAAGGGAAACCAAGTGAAGAGGTCCACTCCTCGACACTGTGTTCTACAATCGAGGGAACTCCAACTCCCCAGAAGGACCTGATTCCCGTCACTACTCAGAGATGGGGGAGTACTACTCCATATGTGAGGACATGCACTCTACCAGGTAGGGGAGTACAACTATGGTAGTTTGTTTGCTGTGGGGGACCCGCGCCCTAGTACATCAGGGGAGTGTCGACCCCAGGATAGAGGACCTGCACAATGGCATGGTAGGGGAGTAACGACTCTATATGTGAGGACTCGCACCCCACCTGGTAGGGGAGTACAACTTGGGTAGTTTGTTTGTTGTGGGGGACTCGCGCCCTAGTACGTCAGGGGAGTACTGACCCTAGGCTAGAGGACCTACACCCTAGCACGGAAGGGGAGTACCGACTCTATTGTAGTACTGCATAAGGAGGACCTACACATTGGGTTGATAGGGGAGTACCTACTCCCAACATAGAGGACCTGCACCCTACCCGGTAGGGGAGTACCTGACTCTGTGTGAGTTAAGAATAGAGGAATCTCACACTATTCTAATAGGGGAGTACCGACTACAAAGATTAGAAAGCCATATCAGAGGAAAACGACCCCACACTCATGACATGGGGAGTCCTATCTCTACCGGAGTAGAGGAGTAAGGAATACTCTCACCTTGAGTCATCAAAGGAGTATCCATCCTAACTCTCACTACAAGAAACACCCTAGTTCTGCTCCTCAGGTTATCGGTCATACCTAAACTACCAAGAAGTTCCACAAGTAAGTAACCCAATGATTTGTCATTTCATAAGGGCTCCAACGCAATAGACGACGCGTCAACCAGACACCTGGTCTGTAAGCTATAGGCATTTTAGTTCAAAGGGCCCGGTTGGATTCGAGTACGATCCAACCCGGCCAAACTCCAACTTTCTCCAAAAGTCACGTAGAGTATCTCAAAAGGACCATCTCTCTCTAAGGATCCCACTACTGTAGATGGTTTTTCAAACGGACGTCCGGTTAGCGAGATACGGACCTTTGAGCGTAACTGGGCCCGAATGGGTCTGGGTCCAGTCTGCCCGGCCAAACTGAACTGGCCTAACCCAGTTTGAGTCAACCCGACCCGGTCTGGGTCTGACCCAGCCCGGCCTGAACCAGACTGGGCAGGCCTCCAGGTGGGCATGACCCACCGGGCGACACAGCCCGGTGCATTGGCGCGTCTTGCCAGCTGGGTGGCTGCCAGCTCCCCGAATGGCTCAAGAAGAGCCATTTATCTCTTCAATTAGCGGCACCATGTGGCGTCACCATGTGGTATGTGGGACCCTCATGGCGCAGGTTTCCCTCTTGTCGTGGCTCCTTCTCCATGATGCGCGATGGCGCACCACCTTGCCAAGGCGGTCAACCAGTTGCCCGCCACCCCTTTGGGTCCGCCGTAGTGTCGCCCTCTTCGGTGGCTGGCAAGCACCGGCCACCGGCACCGATCACTGGTGTTGCACTGGAAAATCTTCCATGGGCCATCGGGTGAGCTCCACTGGTCCATTCTTTCTTCCGAATGCACCTACGATCTTCCTGGGATGCCACCATCGTTGTGCGCCTCTCATTTTCAAGGTTCCATCAAGTTGGAACAACCTGCCTCTGAATAATGCAGTGAGAAATCAAGTAGCATAGGGTTCAGACCTTGTTCGTTTAGACCATGCCCTCCTCATTAGCTTTATAACAAGTGGGAGTAATTTATACATCACATTGAAATAATAATAAACCCCATTCAAATCCACCACAATGACCACCTGCAAATTCACAAATGAGGAGAATAATCATGGGAATTTCTTGAATTAAAATACAACCCCTACCTCAAGAAACATTGGAGTCATCGCTATGGTGAAAGGAGAATTCGTGCTTTGATGAAGCCGTTGGCGTTCGTCGCTCCCAGTTTATTGCCGCTCGAGTTTTCATCTCTGTCGGTGGAAAGTGTCGTGTCAAATCACCAAAGTTTCCTCATTTGAAGAAACCATGTCAAAAACTCTACCCCAAGCCCCATTTAAATAGAGGGGGGAAAGGGTGAGTAACGCACCTAAAATTAATGAGATTAATTAATTGACGTAATTAATGTGCCACATTAATTATAAGAGGGGTGGTTACGCAACCAAAGTGTAACCGGGCAATTGATATCGCATATTTAAATGTTCGAACACCTTTTTGGTCCCCGCTACCACCGCTCAACAGGTGGTGGGAAAGAAGGAAATAAAATAACAATTCCTCTATTATTTTATAATTTCTTTAAAAAGTAGTAAAAACTAACTTTTTCACCCGACTAACTGTGATAAAAGTTAAGACTCCCTTAAGAGAATCACAGTGATGCGGATTCAATGGTTCCCTCAGATTTTTAATCTGAACACCAGTTCAAAATATAGAAAATGCCGCCCGCACGTTTACTGAACGCAACTTTAAAAAAAGTTAAAAAATTATTCACATTCACCCTCGACCCCTGCCGGTCGAGGTTAGGCTCTGACTAAGGGGAACATACCCTCATGAGCTCAATGATACTCTCAGATTTTAAATCCAAGTTACCGTTTAGAAGTTAATGATTTTACAATAAAATAAATGTCAATTTATTATTTTATTTACAGCCAAAAACTAACTTCCACTGGTGGCCCGTACCGGCCAAAGTTAATATCTGCCTAAGGAAAGTATACCCTCGTGAGTTTAGCGATGGTATCAAATTTTTAATCTGAGTCACCATTCGTGAGTTATAAGCATTTGAAAAATAAAATAATTTAATTTAATTATTTTATTTACGGTTATGCCATTTTCGGGTTTTCTCATTAGAGGCATGTGCCAACTAAACTTAAGTCACGCATAGGGTAAACCTTCCATCCTGAACGCAATGGTGGCCTCGGATTTTTTATCCAGGCACCCATTTAAGAGTTATTCCAATTTTCAAGAAAAATACTCATGCGCGCTATTTTAAGCTTAACACTTTTTCGACGGATCATTTCGGGCACTCCGGGACTCCGAATCACGTGTCGTCATATTTTGTGGTCTCGTAAAAATTCTATATAACTAAAAAAATTATACGAAAATTCTGGGTCTTTACATTATATGGTGGACCCTGTATATGTTTAATTTTAAAGAAATTTTATTTGAGAAATGCTTTTCCTTAAAATTATTTCCTTGAGAATGTTTTCCCTAAAATTCATTCTTGAAAATGTTTCAAATGTTATTATGAAAATGTGCATGTTTATTTTTCTTCAGATGTTATAGCATTGAATCTTTTCTTTCAGTTTCACCATACTTGGCTTTGGCTCACACCCTATATACACCTTTGGGTGTATGAAGGATTTGTTATGTATGACTCAGGTAAAGGTAAGATGTATCGTGGTGGTGATGGTGGATCTGGTTTCTATTATTCCCCTTTTTGCAGGTGTTGATGGTGGTGGATTCAGGGTGAGGTCCCTCATGTTTCATGGAGGTTTTTGGGATAGTTTTTTTGTTCCCATTCTGTCATTATACTTTGGGTTTTTTTTAAAGTTTTAACCTTGAATCTGAGAATTTTTCTACCTCTTTTTGTTGTGGTTATCTATTATTGTGATTCTTATTATTGTTGGTTGTTTGTGATTATGTAAATGGGTGAAATCATTCCCAAAGTGTATTGTTGATACCCAGGCACTAGTTTCCAAACTGTGGGGATCAGGAACTCCATTCAGGTCATACCATGTGTAACACCCCAGGCTTCCACGGTATGCTTCTCTTTAAATAATACAGTAGCGTGTATTGTACGCAACTTCAAGTTCTAACACACACCACAACCAATCAAAGTAGCCGTTATGAATAGTAATACCCACTTTTTGAAATTTTATAAATTTTATCTCTGAAAATGGACTTCATTTTTGGATTTTTAATATCAAATTTAGCCTAGGGTGAAATTTTGGTACTTTTCGGATAACTTTTATATTTTGATGAATAGTGAAAATTACTAAATTTTAATTAATAACAACTTTTTTAATCAAAATAATTAATAGTGATAAATTATGAATTTGAGTGGTTTTAAAGTATATTTATAATATATTTTTATCATTTAATACAATGTTGGTAATTGTACATAATTTCACAATTAAACCGGACATAAACAAGTGTCAATCTTTTGATAGTTATTATTTTTTAAAAACACGCTTTTTGTTTTGACAGTGGGAATTAATTTTAAATTAATTTCTGCCACTTCTATGTTTTGAATTTGGAAAAATGGATTCCATATTTGGAATCAGGATTTCCAAATTGTGTAAATAGGTAACTTTTATTTTTATACATTTTGAATAATTACTTCGGTAAATATTTTATTTACCATGGTTAAAGGGTAAATCCGGTAAATAAGGATAAAAAATAATATTATAATAATAATAATAAATTACCCTAAAACGTGTCCTAACCTTATTTTTGGATACATGTCTGACCATGGTCATCTTTGGGTCGATTTTGGGACCTCATGGAGCCACTTGTAGGTGATAGGGACACTTTATATTAATTAAGTTAAAGTAAATACAAAAATGACATAAGCATATATCTTTTAGAAGAAAAAAAATTACATAGGGTTATATATGTTATATTTTCGAGTATAAATATTAATTAGAAACATAAAAAAATTTCCTACATAATGGTATTTTATTTATAATTTTTATACATTAAATAATTTAATTTATTTATGACACAATGATGATGCAGTAATTACCATATTAATGAAAGATTAAGATAATTGATATTATAAATACCCAAATAAATGTAATTTGAGACTTTTTATAAATTTCAATAATTTTATAGGTTAATATGACATATTATTATTATTTATATAAATTTTTTTCGAAGTAATAATGCTGTTATGAATTTATCAAAAACAAAATACCCAATAGTGTCAAAATTGACATAAAAGAGTTTTTAAAACAAATATTATATTATTAATTGATATTCAATTCCTAAAAATCTAAGGTTAGACCAAGAGACTTATATCATGATATTTGTATCATTAATGGACCACTTGGGGGTCTCTTAGATTTATATGGTATGTTTATTAACTATATAATATAAAAATACAAAGTGACATGGTAAATGTCAATCTAATTAACTAAGAATTAAAACTAAAAGATAAGGTTAATATAATGACAAAAACCTGTCTAAAATCTATTTATTGAAATTATTTCGACCCATCCCCACCTTAGACTTTTAATAATCCACTTTGGAGCCATTATAAACCGAATATGAATTTATTATAAATTAATGCTTTAAGTTTCTTCTAAAGAGCCCCTCCTCCCCCTTATAAAAAGACACAACTTATAACCAATTCTTCACACCTTAAAAGACTTTTGGTTCGGCCAAACCCTGCCCAAATACCCTCTAAACTATCCTACATTCAACATAGAGGCCTTAGTTTTATCATAAAGCCATTCTAAGGATCCCTTTTGATCAAATCAAAAGGAAGAACCCGAAGAAGAGGTAATGTTTTCACCACCCTTTTTCAAGTTCCTTTCTTCTTCAACTTCTTCTTTCATTGTTATTCCCATTCTAAAATAATAACTCCAGTATATTCTATATAATGATATGTTATTATAAATATGTTACAACCATATTCAGTATTCTATCCATCCTTTTAATGACATTTCACCATATGTGCGTACGTACGGTTTACCGTCTCCACGTCGTGGTGTAATTGTTATTCAAAACATTATTATTTGGATGGGTATAATAATGATATGTAATTCATGTAAATAATAAATATAACATGATAATGATTCTTTATATATGATATAATATCCAATTATATATTATTTTAATATCAAAATAGTGATATTGTTGCTCGTGCGTACGTACGGACTACCGTCTCCACGAACGTGATGAGATTCATTCCCCGTCGTATCCATTCAAGTATAATTCTCATTTTATTATTAAAAATAATGTTAAAGGACTTGATATCATTATGGATATGAATAATATACAACCTATCCATAATAAACACGGATTATGTAACAAAACATATAAAATAAAATGAATAAGTTAACACCCAAAACGATGATAATACTAAGATATTATTAACAAATAAATGTTAAAAGATCATATATGATATCATATTAATGTATATGATTATTTTATAATTTAATAACAATTATTTCACCATTATACAGGAGTTTAACCTACCCACAACCAAGGAAAATTACAAGGTAAGGTTTTATTTCACAATCTCTTCATTATCCGAGGTTTTTTATATGTAATTATCTGCTGGGACCTCTTTATCATCCACATCCATGTTTCTTAAAAATGTATTTCAAAACATTATTACTATTTTACAGAATATGGTTTAATGTCATTTATACCCTTTTTTGATATTTTATAAGAAGTTTATAATGGAATCTTTCTGTCGTTTTCCAAACAAGTCTGTTTTAACCTTTTTGACAGAATTAAGGTAAGAATGCCTTTTTAACTTATACGGCGGGTGCGGCTATTTTCCACCGTTGTAAAATCTTAGAAGATTCCCTTAAAATATTATAAGAAAATTTTCAAAGTAAATGTTTTATTTTATAATTATGTGACTTTTAAATGATTTCAAAAAAAATAGATATTTCTCTCAAATAGTTTTGATTTCATCTATGTCAACATCCTTTGATAGATTTTAAGCTTATTTGAAGTTGATTTATTATGATACAAAACATCCATATTGTATTAAATATTTTGTGATATGTTTGACGGTGGATGTGTTATTTTTATACCATTCATGGTTTATGGAGAAATTATTGACATTTCGTATGCTAGTTTTAATACGAATATTTATGTTATGTTTAAACCTGTTCATATAAGGAATTCATTGGACTTAATAAGTGATGGGTGGAGCCTGCTATAGCTCCTCGGTGTATTGGTAGGTCTCATGAGACAAACTAGTGTCTTGACACAAGGCCTTGAAAAAATATTATTTGTAGTCTTGGCACGAGGCCTTGGCTACATGGTTATGATAGTCTGGCATTATGAATTCCGTCATTATGAAAGTGGTTATTGATATTTCATGTGATTATTCGACTAGTAGAATATCCATGTGAATAAGTAAATGGCATTATTTCATTTTATTTTTTCCATATTATGTTTAATCTCAAGTTTAAAAGGATTTTGTTTTAGTTATACATTGCCTTAAATGTTCATTCTTATTTATGAAAGTTTCCACTATATTGTTACCCTTACTGAGCATCTGAGCTCACCCCTTTCTATGTTTTATTTTTCCCAGGATGTAAAAAAAAATTTATTACTGGCCTGCAAGGATAGTCTGAAGGGGATATGAGTGTGGACCATAGAGACTATATTATTATAGTTTTTTACTTTATGATGTAATGTAACATTTATGAATGTATCTAGTAATTCCAAGGCTACTAAACTAATCGGTCTTTTGAGAATTGATCTTTTGTGATCATTCCAATGTTATGTAATAATGAACCAACTCTAGTTAACTGGGGTCGGGGCATTACACCATGGATCAAGTTACATGTTAGGTTGGATGGCATCCCGGCTTGGTTCATGACAATATAATACATGGAAAAATAATTTATTTAGAATAAAAATTATTCTTTCCTCAAATAAAAAACCATACATTTTTACATACCATGATGAAATTACTTATCATAATAATGGATATCAATAAAAATACATAAAATTAACATAATATACATATATAAAATAGCCAACAATTAAATAATTATTTAAATAGGAAACAATACAAATCATATTTAGGAAATATATTTAACCATTAAATAAAACATGTTTTATGTCATGAAGTAAACCTAATAATTTTAAATGTATAATTAGTATCTAATTGATTATACAATATATTTTGAGACATGGTATAACCATATATATATATATATTTAAATAATATATATAAATTCATAATCATGAATATTAATAAACTATAAGGGTGATATATCATTAAAAATTCATGTGTTATCACATATAACATCATAATCATAGAGGTTGAAAAACTCTAAAATGCCATTATGCGTATAATATATCCATACATTAAGAGTGAAAAAAATGAATAATTTGAATGGTGTACATTACACCAGTCGATCTAGCATGTAAAATCTTTTCACAAGCATTTTATTGAGATCACTAAGAAGCTACTAAATGGATCCTTCATCCAGAAGTATCTATAGATCATGGGAGTCACCCGATGCTCAAGTAGTGCCTCTATCAACACTGTAGTCTGCTGGATCCTTGTTTAAAGGTGAAAGATAAACTAGAGTTAAGCATATAATCAACTTGAGGGGTTTCTATGATTGATATTGACACCAATTTATGAGTATTGATACTATTTATATAATCATCCAATGACCCTCCTAGGAACTCAAGTGTTGAGCAATATTAATGAGGCATTTCTCAAATGCTCAAAAATTACAACTCTTTGTAATGTTACACTTGATCCTTCATTAATATGTTTAACATTTAAAAAAATGTACTTTACATTAAAACTTCTCATTATCATTATCATTTGATGATTTGGCCATGTATGATAGCTAGAGTGGAATATAGAAGCTGAACCAAGAATTATCAATTAATGTGATAATTTTCATGTTATGCCACCATGGAATAGTGTCTCACACTACGTCCTAGTACACATATGGTTAGACCATGATGTATCCTAAACCACTATGTCGTGGTCGGCCTTTTTGTGAACATATCAATCACTATTCAAATATTCTGTAAACATTCGTAATATCATGCATTTAATATTATTTAAACTTTTATCATATCAGTTATCAAAACTCAATTTGATGTGGTGTAAATAATATATTCGAATAAGGATTTTTAATTTGAACAATTAAAATTAATAATTATGAAAATTTCATAATTTAATATAAACTTTTTTATATTTTGTCTCATTTTGTAATTTATAAACACTTTATGAATTCCCCTTATAATTTACATTGAAGCCATTTATATCCCAATTGTACAACATGTCATATAATTCAAAAGTTTTTTAATATTAACAATTGATATCATGGATATTTAATTATTAAATATTTCAAAATAATTTAATTAATTAATTATAAATATTTTATAAATAATTAATTTATATACACTTCATAAATTAAATAATTATCCCAAAAATTCAGTTTTCAAAATTTATAAATAATTTATCAATTATATGAATCAATTAAAATTTGAAATTAAAAAAATAAACTTTTTCCATGCATGTATTATTCTATGATATTTAATATATCGTAAGGTGTGATTCCTATTATTGTTTATCGTATTCTATGATAAATATTATATGGTTTTCAATATCACATTCAGCACCCATGAGTTAGTTTTTTTGATATCTCTTATATCATAATAATGATGTGATACTCTATTTTTTCAACATGTGTAAGATAAAACTAGGCCATTGGATTTGACGACACCCTATATCATACACTATGATATAATAATAGCCAAAGGATTTATGTTATATCACCTGTTACAATATGACATGGTTTATCAGGTGAAACTATTACACCTTAAGATATTTAATATCTTAAAAAATTATAGTCCACTGCAAAATAATTGGCTTTTAATCATGTTTTTTATCTGGTTATTCTAAAAACGATACTAAATTTTGATTTAGTGGTATTTTTTAACAATTTTTTTCAAAAATGTGGAAAAAATTTATTTTAGCCACGTTCAATCGTGTATTTTTAGTCGCATTTTAAAATTTCTCTAATTTTAATTTAGGTGTGTTTTAAAACATAACTAATTTAGATGTTTTTTGAAACATGGATATATATATATAATTTATAAATATATACATATACACATATATAAATATTAATATTAATATATATATGTAAATATATATTAACATATATATGTAAATATATATTTTAATGTATAAATAAATATATAAAATTATAAGTATTTATATATACACATGAAAATATATTAACATATAATACATATATATGTGTGTATATTAATATATATATGTGTGTGTGAATTTATAAATATAATCATATTAATTTATACATATATATAAATATAATAATACTTATATTTATATATTTATATATAAATATATATAAATTAATATATATACATTTATTAATTTATTAATTTATATATATATAACAATTTATATATTCATATATATTCATATTGATATATTGTAAGGGCTCAGATCCACGTGGATCAACCCTTTTCATGTTTTCAAAGATCAAAGTTCTCGGAGTGGCTTAGAAGAAGTTTGGAGGATTTCGGTTAAGTAAAATCTAGAAAAGGGGGGATTACACACCGTGTAACTGAATTACATGATGTGAAATCCCATTTCATAGGATATTACATGATGTGACTAGGGGATTCATGATGTGTAAGGTTTCAGTGTTCAAAAAATAAAATAAACCAAGGAGGCAATGCATTTTTCGGTGAAAACCAAAACTAAGGGTTGCATGATGTGAATGGGGATTACATGTCATGTAATCCCCCATTGCTGAATATTTTTATAAAATTCCAGACACTCTGGTTTTCAAAAACCTATGGTTGGTGCTCCCCTCCCTCTCATCCCAGGTGACCCAACACTCCCCTCCTTAGAGTTTTAGAGATCCCTTTGAGAGGGATCGATCGCGGGCTTCCATCTTCGATCCTTCTTCAATCCAAGGTAGGTTATACCATCATTTTTGTGGTTCTTTGATATTGTTTCCTCTTGTATCATCTCTCCATGTTATGTAGGATGATCTTATATAGTTCTAATGGGGTTTTTTTGTTATTGGTGTGGTTGTGTTGAGGCGTCCTCGGGTGGATGTAGTTGTTGCGGGAGAGGTGATCAGGATTCGTTGCTTTGAATAATTCTCATATGAATAATTTCAACGGCCTTTTGAGGTAGGGGATTCACTTATTCTCTAATTATTTATGTGAAATCATATATTTATCATGTCTTATCCCTGGGATTGCAATGTAATTGACTTAATAATTAGAAAAACTGAATTAAATAAATTGGTATTGATCGTATGTTGTTTCTTTATACTATGATAACGGTTTTCCTTTTGATTTTATAGATAGTGTGATATCTATGATTTTATTGATTTACCATGTATTTATTGATGTAAATTGGTAAATAACGTAAATCCAGAAATGATTAATAATTAATTGGCTAAAAGATAAAGAGGTATGTTTAATAATCTAGTTGTTGTTGTTGTAATTTGATGATAATCAAATTGATGCATGTGAACATGTTTAATTGAATTGGTTGATGAACTTGAAGCATGTTGATTCTTGTTTGTAAAGTAATTAAAGGCATGTCAAATTAATTGTTTAATTAATTTTTGATATCTTGAGAATCTTGCTTCTTAGGTTTCCCGTAGTTAGAACCTGAATAATGAATCAGTTAATTCAAGATGGAATAAGAACCGAGTGTGTGATAAAATTAATAACTTGTAGGGCTTGAGTTTCCCACTTTCTTGTAAAGGCCAAGTGAATGTGCTTTAAATTCATGATAAATTTTTGTGTGTAAAGGATGAATGCCTTACATTGGGGATGAGATCTTGTTTTTATGTTTTTTCCTACTACTTGTGATGTGATCTAGATACGAGACTTGTAGTTATGGGGGAAAGGAGACCCGGATGTGATGTGAGTCTGGGATGGCTGAGCCTGGAGGGATGTTGTGGTATGTAGAGGCATGTAGGCCTAGTGGTTGTGGTAGGATTTGATTCCTATAGTGGAGAGATGCATCTGTTTATGCATGTGGGTTTTGGGGAGGACACCAGGGATGATGGAACGGGTTGAAGCTGGGATTACCCATTGATGTCAAAGTGGTTGTTGTTGAATCTATTTGTTTATCTGCTTTACTTTCTCCACTACTTGAGGTATCTAGTTTCTCTTACTCTCCTTCCAAAAGAGGTGAAGACACATAGGCTATTTCATGTGCTTTCTGTGTTTAGTTTCTCAAGGATGGATGGGTCTATGCACCTGCTATAGGTGGCAAAGACTCGATGGGTAGCTCATCTACTCACCATGTTGAGACCCTTGTGTTTGGTAGCTTATAATTCTTTTAAAAAATTCCTAATAATATGGAAAATGGTAATGTTGTTAAATAAATGAAAAAATGATGTTTAACCCATGGGTTTGGGGCTTGCTGGGATGCAGTGCTGAGGTTTGGATCTTTGCTAGAATGTTAATGGAATGTGATGTGGAAAATAGTAATGGTTAATTAATGGTTAAATAATTAATTAATGTAAAGTGAAACTGATAAAATGGGATAAAGTAAATTATTGTATCTCTTTAAATGGTAGTGTTCTTATAGCATATTTAGTCTTAGTAGTGGCAGTTGGGAGATTGAGAGACGTTAGCTACAGTTGATTTTAATACTAGGTTTTTTCCATAGTGTGGTTGTGAGCTACATTATATCATCTACGTTTTGTGTTTCTATATGATACTCCACCCTTCTGGTTAGGGAAACTAACACCCTGGGGATTCTGAGCCTTGAGGGTGTTTTCCCCAACATCCTGGTGGAAGGATAGATAACTGACTACCCCTTTTGGCCCCACTCTCTTCTCTTGGCAGTTACTTGTGATGGTATGCATGGTGATTAGTTTTCTCCATATATGTGTGTATATTATTGTAATGGGTTGTGGTTATTTCACACAAATATATTTTTTGATATAGTTTCTTAAGG
This sequence comes from Viscum album, assembly GCA_963277665.1. Classification (NCBI taxonomy): domain Eukaryota; kingdom Viridiplantae; phylum Streptophyta; class Magnoliopsida; order Santalales; family Viscaceae; genus Viscum; species Viscum album. The sequence continues at coordinate 1,663,979,379 of OY728126.1, read as the reverse complement.
ACTATTATAGGTATAACTTGTATAGGCTATGATGGCTTGAGGATCCTTACTCGGCATATGGGTTGTAATGGCTTGAGGTATAATACCCAATGTATGATACACATTATACGAGCTATAGTGGATCCCAGAAACTACTTGGTTAATTATGGTTGTGTGGATGGTGTGGTGCTTCTCCTAGGTTTCTGTGGGCAAGCCTTTGTGTTGCATGAGTTGCATGTTGTGGTTCTACACCTAGGTGTATTCGGGATAGCCTTTTTAGAGAGAGATTCTCAGGACATGCGGTGTTTTGGTAAAGTGGAAAACCTGTGTGGAAGTGGTAGAGGGGTACCCTTGATATTCTTTATTATATTATATACTCTTGTGTTCAATACTTGGTGAGAGTATCCATGTTGAGGATGGGAACATAGTATACTTTATTAGGTGATGAGTTAGTTTCACTTGTTGATCATTATGCTTTAGCATGATTTCTTTTCTTTTTCACAAGAGGATATGGGGGGATCTTACTAAGTATACTGTTATACACACCCTATGTATTTAACTATTTTTTAGGTCACTTTGATATTAGTCTTGTTACTACTAGCTTGGGGGTTTTGTAGGAGATTTTTTGGGCTTTTTGGTCACTTTTTTTTTACTTTATTTTGGTACTTTCAATTTTTCCCTTTCAGTTGTAATAGTTTTGCAAGATATTACATATGTGTACTTGAGATTTCTTTTATATTATTTTATGAATAGAATTTAGTTGGTGTGTATCTTATCTCTCTCTTTTTCATGCGTTCTCTTATAGGGTAATGCCTCCCATCAGTCTGTTTATTATACCCTCAGTGCTAGTGGCCAGCCTAAAGCCTACTGGAGATGGGACTCCGGGGTCATTATCTCTCTTCTTACATAGCTATCCAAGGAGGGGTACACTTTGTGGGGAGGGGTTATGAAAAAGTGGTATTAGAGATTTGGTTGAGGGATAGTATGGAGTTTGTAGTTAGGCACATGTGAGGTTGCATGGGTTGGTAGGTAAATGGTGTCAGTCAAGTTTAGAAAGTGTTATAACCACTAGAGACCTATTGAGACACAGGTATTTAGGCCCCCCTATAATCTAATGCATGGACCTTTAAGTTTATAGTGGCTACTAAATGAGGTTATACTTTTTTCAGGGTAGAGACCTAAAAAAGGATAATACATCATTTTTCTTTGCACCTTTGTTTGAATGGGTGGACCTTGGGATAGGTTAGACTAAAATGAATAAAAGAAAACAATTAATTAATGTTAAAGTATTCCATATTCTCATTTTAGGAGATCTAAATGTTTTTTCTTTTATAGGTATGGCTCTAGGTCACCATCCTCATCAGGTTCGCATGGATGATGTTCAGCAGTTTGTACCAGCAGATCACCATAGAGTAGAGGTTGATGACGACGACATTTGGAGGATGACACTATGAGAGATTCAGTGCCAGATTTTGTATAAGTGTGAGGGATCCCTTTCAGATTTAATCATGTAAGTCTAGTTGGAGGAGGTTGAGATAGCTTTCAGTTCAATCCATTCTCAAAAAGATCACTGGGTATCATTGGTTGTGACGATGTTGTGTGGGCCAGTGAGGCAGTGGTGGTTCTTATTCCTCAGGGATTGTGAGGATTCGACAGTCTCTAGGGGGGAAGTTCCAAGATCATTTTATAGTTGAGTTTCTTTCTTCGACTGTGAAGGCGGTCATTCACCAGGAGATTCTTACCCTTCGGCAGGGAATCTCTAGTGTGCGAGAGTTCAGGATCCATTTCAAGAACCTTCTACGATATGCTTCAAACATATTTCTAGATGAGGAGGCCAAGGTGAGTCATTTCAAGGAGCCTTTACATCCAGATATCCAGCACCAGGTCACCCCATTTATGATGATGACATATCTCAAGGTGCTGGAAAGAGTAGATGTCATCAAGAGAATATTATCTAGAACTAGATCATCATGATATGGGAGTCATTAGGATTCTTCAAAAAGAAGAGATTTGGTCTGGGGTTCTCGGTTTTTAGGACAAAATAGTTTCTGTTTGGCCAAGGGTAGGTCACAGCCCTCAATATCTTGTATCTCCAGGGGTGGAAGCTCCCATGCCTATGATAAGGGATCAGGTGCTTGTTTTTATTATGGAGGTTGAGGTCATCATAATCGAGAGTGTCTGAACTTTATTATAATTCATTATGTGTCTGGTGTTCCGCTTTATATTCCTTCATTGAGGCAGTTCCATCCAAGGCAGCAGCAGTAGGTTGCACCAATTTTGGATCATTAGAGAGCAGATGGGGCAGGCAGAGAGAAACATTGAGACACTCCCTATCCCTAGAGAGCATAGATATTCCATGTATGTGGTTGTTAGTAGTGTTAGAGAGTCCATGAAGCAGGCCATGGTCAGCTTCATGTGTTATTATTGCCAATGCCAGACGAGCCATACGTCATTCGAGGTACCCTTTTCTTGTTTTCTACTTGGGTGAATTCCTTATTTGATTTAGAAGCAGTGTACTTCTTTATATAACCTACCATTTTCCATGCTTTGGTACTTGAGGTAGAGAGGCTTATAGTGCCCTTTGATTTGACTACACCAGTTGGAGGTCAAGATTACTTGTTTGAAGTATGTATAGATTATGATCTAGTGTTGGGTTAGCACCTCTCTTGGGGAGATTTATTATGTTTATGAATACAACCATATGATTTCATCCTTATAATAGAGTGGTTATATTCGGTGTAGTCTATCATGTATTGATTCTGGAGGCAGGTGGTTTTCTTCGATGCTGATGGAGAGCCAGCGGTGTTTGTTGGTGAGCGAGACCCTCAGATGGTTCAGAGGCGTGTTATGTCCTTATCATCCTTGATGATTTAACTGATGTTGATTTCATCAGAGGTTCAACATTTGGAATTTCCTAGGGTCATATAATATTACCCTGATTTCTTTATAGAAGAGGTTGTAGCATTACCCCATTGATGATAGATCGAGTTCAGGATCGAACTATAGCTAAGAATGTCTCCTATCTTGATTTATCCATATATAATGGCACCTTATGAGTTGTGAGAGCTGCTAATATAGATCAATGGTCTATTTTAGTGTGGTTTCATTTGGTCAACTGTGTCATTGTGGGGTGCACCAGTTATATTTGAGAAGAATGCTGATGGAAGTTTGCAGTTGTGTATCGATTATCGTCACTTGAACCAAGTGATAGTGAAGAACCTCTATCCTCTTTTTCCAATTGATGATTTATTCGGTCAACTAAAGGGTGAAATTTTGTTCTCAAAGATCAATTTTCAGTCATGATATCATCAGATGTGTTTGAAGGATGAGGATATCCCAAAGATTACTTTATGTTGTCATCATGGGCATTATGAGTTTTTTGTGATGTCATTTGGTGTGGATAATTCTCTAGCTGTGTTCATGGGGTTAATGATTTCTGTGTTCTGTGAGCTCCTAGATAAGTTCTTGGTGGTTTTCATCGAAAAAATCCATGTGTACTCCACTTTTGAGGAGGAGAATGCAGAGCATCTTCATGCTGTTTTGGGAGTTCTTCATCGATAGCATCTATTTGTGAAGTTTTTGAAGTGCAAGTTTTGGGCTTGAGATGTTTGTTTCTTAGGGAATGTTGTGTCCTAATAGGGTGTAGTTGTGGATCCATCGAAGGTAAAAGTGGTTTTGTCTTGTTGATCCCCCAAGATAGTGGTAGAGGTGAGAAGATTCCTTGGTCTTGTAGGCTATTACAATAGGTTCGTAGATAATTTATCTTGGTTTGTGACTCCTCTAAAAGCTTTGACTAGAAAGGATTAGTAATTCTTATAGACTAATCAGTGTCAGGAAGATTTTTCATATTTGAAAGAAAAGTTGGTCAGTGCTTCGGTTCATTGTCTGCCAGCAGAATGAGTTCAGTTTGAAGTTTTCTATGATGCTTCATGTCTAGGGTTAGGCTATGTTATTATTCAATAGATATTAGTTGTTTCTTATGGGTCTTAGAATTTATTTCACCTTGAGCATAACTATACCACCCATGATCTTAAGTTAGTGTTGGTGGTGTTTTCTATGAATTTTTGGAGACATTACCTCCTCAGCGGACATTTTTTGGTTTTCAATGATCATAAGAGCCTGAGTTATGTTTTATCCTAGAGTTACTTGAACTTGCGGCAGCATCGGTGGATAGAGTTCTTATAGGATTATGACTTTAAAATCTCATATACACCTATTAAGGGTAATGTTGTGGCTGATGCATTGAGTATGAATATTAGTGATGAATTTTGTGAATTAGGTGATTCCTGTAGATTTATGGAAGAACTTTTAGCATTATATATGGATATGGGAGAAGTTGAGGGTAGAGGTTGTATTTTTCAGATGGCAGTGCAGTCATCTCTAGTGCAGCAAGTAGAAGAGTCTCAGTTGGGGGATCTTGAGGTAGAGGTCTGAAGAGACTGAGTTGTTTGTGGAGAGGCCTTTGAGGGTTTTTTTGAGGATAAAAAACACTAGGTGTTGTTTCAGGGAAGGATTTCCATTCCTTTGGTGATGTGTGATATGATTCTCAGAGAATTACATAGTTCACCCTTAGAAGTACATCTTGGTGTGACAAAAATATACCGAGATTGGAGGATTCAATTGGCTTGGTTTGAAGAGTGCATTTGCATAGTGTGTGTATCGATGTTTGGTGTGTCAGAAGGTGAAGGCAGAGTGCCATGTTCTCAATGGGTTTCTCCATCTGTTAGATGTTCCTTAGTGGAAGTGAGAGGAAATCTCAGTGGAATTCATTACCGTTTTACCTCAATCTCAAGGAGGCTATGATGATATATGGGTGGTAGTGTATTTTTTGATGAATTAATACCATTTTATAGCGATCAAGGAGTCAATCTTAATGGAGGTTTTGTCGAGGAGATATCTAGAGGAGTTGGTGAGACTTCATAGAGTCCCAAGGATGATCATTTCTGATCAAGATCCTCATTTTACCTCCATGGTGTGGAGAGGTCTTCAATATGCTTTCAGTTATCAACTATGCATTAGTACTTATTTTCATCTGCAGATGGATGGTCAGACAAAGCAGACCATCCAGAATCTTGAAGACATGTTGTGTTCTTGTGTCCTGGATTTTGGAGGTTTTTGGATGAGGAACTTACCCTTGGTAGAGTTTTCTTACAACAATAGTTTTTACTCCACCATCGGTATGGAACCATTTGAATCCTTGTATGGACGACCTTTCCATTCTCTGTTGGGCTAGACTGGGGTCGAAGAGTCTGCAATTCTTGGTCTGGAACTGGTAAAAAACATGACATAGATGGTTCTGGTGATTCGTGAGAGGATGAAGGCAGCACATTATTATTAGAAATCATATCCCAATCATAGGAGGAGACCTATGTATTTTTAAATTGGGGGTCATGTGTTTCTGAAGGTGACTCTCCATCGTGGGCAGTGAAGGTTTGTTCATGAGAGTAAGCTTTCTCCCCAGTTTTTTGGGACTTTTGAGGTGTTGGCTCATGTTGGATCCCTAGCGTATCAGGTATCACTTCCCCCATAGATGAATAGGATACATAATTTTTTTCACGTGTCGCAGCTCTGTCATCATCTTCATGATGACTCTCATGTAATCTATTGGGGCGAGATCGATATTGAAGATGATACGACCTTCAAGGAGTGACCTGTAGAGATCTAGGACCACCGGGAGAAGGTGTTAAGTGGGCATTTTATCCCCCCAGTTTGTGTCTTGTGGTAGAACAGTGGCATGGAAAAGAGTACTTGGGAAGGTGAGTCACAAATACGTGCACAGTACCATGAGCTGTTTGATGTTTATATCTTCTCTTGTAACATTATTCGTTTGGTGGTTGTAGAACCTTTCTGTTTCGAGATGGATTTATCTTGTTTCTTGTTGTGTCTTGCTCTCTTTTGAGAGGTATCTCTCCTAGAAGAGTGTTTGGGATCTGTTTTTGGTTTTTTTGTAGTTTTTCCCTTATTCCTCTAGTGAGGTGGTGAGCTCTTGTGGTGGGGAAAGATTTAGAGGTATCTCGTGGGGTGTCTTTTCGGATTACCCCTTTCTATTTACTCTCTGAGTTAGTTTTTGATTATTGAGGAAGATAATGTTTTGAGAGGTATCTGATATAAGGGCCTAGATCCATGTTGATCAATCCTTTGTGTGTTTTAAAAGATTTAAGTGCTCGGAGTGGATTGAAAGAATTTTGGAGGAGTTCGGTTAAGTAAAAGCTAGAAAGGGAGTATTACATACTGTGTAACTAAATTACACGATGTGAAATTCTATTTCATAGGCTATTACATCACATGACTAGAGGCTTCATGACATGTAAGGTTTTTGTGTTCAAAAAATAAAATAAACTGAGGAGGCGATGCATTTTTTAGCAAAAACCAAAAACTAAGGGTTAAATGACGTGAATGGAGATTACACATCGTGTAATCCCCCACTTTTGTATGTTTTTATAATATTTAATACACTTAGGTTTTCACAAACCTATGACTTTTTATCCCATCCATCTCATCCCAAGTGACCCTACACTCCCCTCCTTGTAGTTTTAGAGATCCCTTTGATGGGGATCGATCGCGGACATCCATCTTCGATCCTTCTTCGATCTGAGGTAGGTTCTACCTTCATTTGTGTGGTTATTTGGTCTTGTTTCCTCTTTAATCATCTCTCCATGTTATAGAGGATGATCTCTCATGGTTCTAATGTAGTTTTCTTGGTTTTTGGTGTGGTTGTGCCATGGCATCCTTGGGTGGATGCAGTTGTTTTGGGAGAGGTAATCAGGATTCATTGCTTTGATCCATTCTCATACGAACAACGTCAAGGACCTTTGGAGGAAGGGGATTCATTGCTTATCTAATTATTTACATGAAATCATATATTTATCAAGGTTTAGACCTTGGATATCAATGTAATTGACCTAATAATTATATGAACCAGATTGAAGAAATTGGTATTGATCGTATGTTGTTGCTTTATCCCGTGATAACGGTTTGCCCCTTGATTTTCTAGATAGTTTGATATTTATGCCTTGGTTAATTTAGCATGTCGTTCTTGATGTAAACTGGTTAAGAATATAAATCCAGAATCGATTGATAATTAATTGGATAATAGATAAAGAGGCATGTTTAATAATCGGGTTGTTGTTGTTGTAATTTTATGATAATCAAATTGATGCATATGAGCATGTTTAATTGAATTGGTTGATGAACCTGAAGCTTATTGATTATTATTGATAAAGGAATTAAATGCATGTCAAATTAATTGTTTAATTAATTTTTGGTAGCTTGATAATCTTTTTTCTTAGGTTTCCTGCAGTTGGAACATGAATAATGAATTGGTTAATTCAAGATGGAATAAGAACCGGTTGTGTGATAAAGTTAATGCCTTGTAGGGCATGAGTTTCTCGATTGCTTGTAAAGGTCGAGTGCTTGTGCTTTGGAGCCATGAGAGATCATTGTGTGTGAAGTATGAATACCTTTATTTGGGACTGAGATACCATTTCTATGTTTTTTCTTGCTGCTTTTGATGTGCTTTGGATACAAGACAAGTGGTTGTGGAGGCAGGGAGGCCCGAATGTGATGTGAGCCTAGGCTAGCTAAGCCTGGAGGGTTGTTGTGGTATGTGGGGGAAGGGAGGCCTAGTGGTTGTGGCATAATTTGATGCCTAGAGTGGTGATAAGAATCATTTTATGCATGTAGGTGTTGGTAAAGACACCGAGGATGGTTGAACAGGTTAAAGGTGGGCTTACCCATTGATGTGAAAGTGGTTGTTATTGAATCTGCTTGTTTATCTGCTTTACTTTCTCCACTACTTGAGGCAGGTAATTTTTCTTACTCTCCTTCCAAAATAGGTAAAGATTCATGGGTATGCCACATGATTTATGTGTTTATCTTCTCGTGGATGGATATTTCTACACTCCTACTATAGGTGGCAAAGACTTAACAGGTAGCTCATCTGCTCACCGTGTTGAGCCCCTTGAATTTGGTAGCTTATAATTCTTTTCTAGAATTCCTGGGAATATAGAAAGTAGTAATGTTGTTAAATAAATGAATAAATTATGTTTAACCCATGGGGTTGGGTCTTCCTAGGATGTAGTGTTGAATTTATGTTTTTGAGAGTCTGTGGACTCAGTTTACATATTTCTGGAGGGCATGGATTTTTGTTCGAATGTTAATGGAATGTGATGTGGAAAAGGATAATGGTTAACTAATTGTTAAAGTATTAATTAATGTAAAGTTAAACTAATATAAATTTATTAAGTAAATTAATGTATCTCTTTAAATGGTTGTGTTCTTATAGAATATCTAGCCTTAGCAGTGGTAGTTGGGAGTCTGAGAAACATTAGCTACAATTGAGTCTAAGAGTAGTTTTTTCCCATAGTGTGGTTGTGAGCTACGTTGTATCATGTAATTTTTTTTGTTTATATATGATGATCCACCCTTTATATTAGGGAAACTAACACCCTAGGTATTATGAGATCCGGGGGGGTGTTTTCCCCAACATTCCAGTGGGAGGATGGATGACTGACTACCCCCTTTGGCCCCGCTCTCTTCTCTTGGTAGTTACTTGTGTTGGTATGCATGGAATTTAGTTTTCCCCATATATGTGTGTAGAGGGATGTAACGGATTGTGGTTATTTCACACATATATATTATGGATATAGTTTCCTAAGGACTACTATAGGTATAACATGTATAGATTGTGATGGCTTGAGGATCCTTACTCAGCGTATGGACTGTAATGGCTTGAGGTATAATACCCAAAGTATGATACACGTTATACGAGCTATGGAGGATCCTAGAAACTACTTGGATAATTATGGTTGTGTGGATGTTGTGGTGCTTCACCCAGTTGTATATGGGAAATCATTTGTGTTGCATGAGGTGCATGTTGTGGTGCTATGCTCAAGTGTCTTCAGGCTATCCTTTTTGGAGAGAGATGCTCAGGACGTGCAACGTTGGGGAAAAGTGGAAAACCAGTGGAGAAGTGGTAGTGGGGTACCCTTGATATTATTTATTATATTTTATACTCTTGTATGTGATACTTGGTGAGAGTATTCATGGTGAGGTTGGGAATATAGTATACTTGTTTAGGTGATGAGTTAGTTTCACTTCTTGTTTACTATGCTTTAACATGCTTTATTTACTTTTACATGAGAAGCTCTATGGAGGATCCTACTGAGTATACTGTTATATTCACCCTATGTATATATAAACTATATTTTAGGCCACTTGGAGATTGGGTTGGTTACTACTATCTTGGGGGTTTTGCAGGAGTTGTTTGGGCTTCATGGTCGTTGTCTTTTTTACTTTCTTTTGGTACTTGCAAATTTCTCCTTTTAGTTGTAGTAGTTTTGCATGAAATTACATATGTGTACTTGGGATTTCTTTTATATTGTAATCTGAGCAAGAGTTTGTTGGTTTATATCTTATCTCTCTCTTTCTCATGCGTTCTCTTAGAGGGTAATGCCTCCTATCGGTGTGTTTATTATATCCTCGGTGCTAGTCGGTAACCCGGGGCCTACTGGAGGCAGGAATCGGGAGTCATTATCTCTCTTCTCACATTGCTGGCCCAGGAGGGGTACACTTTGTGGGGATGGGGTTGTGACATATATATACATAAATTAATATTTTAATATATAAATAAATATATAAACTTATAAGTATTTATATATACATAAACAAATATATCAACATATATTATAAATAATATATATATATATTAATTTATAAATATATTCATATTAATTTATATATAAATATATAATATATATTTATATATTTATATATTTATATATTTATATATTTATATATTTATATATTTATATATTTATATATTTATATATTTATATATTTATATATTTATATATTTATATATTTATATATTTATATATTTATATATTTATATATTTATATATTTATATATTTATATATTTATATATTTATATATTTATATATTTATATATTTATATATTTATATATTTATATATTTATATATTTATATATTTATATATTTATATATTTATATATTTATATATTTATATATTTATATATTTATATATTTATATATTTATATATTTATATATTTATATATTTATATATTTATATATTTATATATTTATATATTTATATATTTATATATTTATATATTTATATATTTATATATTTATATATTTATATATTTATATATTTATATATTTATATATTTATATATTTATATATTTATATATTTATATATTTATATATTTATATATTTATATATTTATATATTTATATATTTATATATTTATATATTTATATATTTATATATTTATATATTTATATATTTATATATTTATATATTTATATATTTATATATTTATATATTTATATATTTATATATATATTTATATTTATATTTATATTTATATTTATATATTTATATATTTATATATTTATATATATTAATTTATATATACATACTAATTTTTATATATATATAAACTTTTACTCATATATAAATATATATATGTATATTAATATAAATGTGTAATTAAATTAATATTTTAATATATAAATACATTTATAAACATATAAGTACATATATATACACACAAATAAATTGATCTTAGTTTGGCAGCAGGCCCTTGAAGTTATAGTTGTCTATAGGGAGGCAAGGTACCAAAAAAGTACAACATCATGGTGAAAAAAATGTAACTGCAAGGTTGGGTGGGGAACGGACTAGTGATAATTAGAAAAAAAAATTGGTGTGTGATATTAGCATGGCAGTGGACCCTTGAAGTTTTAGTGGTCAACGGGGAGGTGAGGTACCCAAAAACCCTCTTTTTATCGTCTCAAATCCCATTAAATAGTGGATCATCCCGTAACGCACTGAGATGATGATAGAAAGTATTTTTTTCACATGACGTGATCAGGTAAGGGTATTAAATGAAGGGTATATTGGTCTTGCGAAAAATAATTACAACTGATGATCTCCCTCTCTCAAATCAACAGGGTTCCCTATTTTTCATTTATAATGATATATTATATATTAAACAAATAATAATAATTGTGATATATTTTAAACTGAAGATATTTGTAAATGAAATTATATTTTTCCTCTATAAAAAAAATATTACGCACCTCCTAAAATTGACCAAATAATATGTGTTTTGAGTTTTTTTATTATTTGAATAAAGTCAACATATTTTAGTTAATATTTTTAACTGTGTTCATTTTTCAAAAACATGTTAAATATTGATGAGTTAATTATATTTTAAAACCAATCATATTTGTAATTGAAATATTTTTTTTGTTTAAAAAATTTTATTATGTTTTTAAAAAAGAACTAAAAAATATGTGATAAAAATAGATTTTTAATAATTTAGGAGAAAATTAATATATTTTATTTGATATCATTAAAGTCATATGATTTTTTTAAAATTATTAAAATAATATTTAGTTCATTGTATTGTAAATAAAATTATTACTGTAAATGATATGAAATTTTTTTATAAAAAGGGTTTTATGACATTTAAAAAATTCTGTAATTTATCTTTAAAAAAATATATTTTTTAATTATTTTATTAAAACTAATAAATTTTCTTTAATATTTTTAAAGTCATGAAATTTTTTTAAACCTATAATAAATATTTGTTTTTTAGAAAATTTAAATTATTAAAATTTTACTAATCACTTTAAAAAGATATTGTTTATTAAGAGAAACATGTTTCTTTGAAAGGTTAAAAAATAGTTGTTTAAGTAATAAAAATCCATAGAAAACTTTAACTAAAAATGTTCATGAAAATTTAAGAAGGACATTTCTGAAAAATTACTCTAGATATTTTCATTGATTAACTTCAATGAAAATTGCATTAAAATTTTGAAATGATAAATTTATAACTTGAGTTATTTAGTGAAAGAGTGTTCATTGAAGATTAGTGTAAATTTCTAGAATATGAATTCTTAAATGGTAAATTATATAATATTTATAAAAATTATGTAACAAAGATAATACATATTTTATATCATTTCATTTATTATAAATATATTTATTTAAATTTAATATTTATTAATATATTTTTTGGTTTTATAAATTTATAATTTTATTGTATTGTAAAACTTCTTGTGGAACATCCATTGGAACTCCCATTGGAACTTCCACTTGAACTTACTCTTAATATATTTATAATTTTTATTAGTATAGATGTTGAATAAAATATATTACATATATTATATATAATTTCATTTGATATAGATATATTTATTAAAATTTAATTTTTATTAATATATTCTATAGTTTTATAAATGTATACTTTTGTTGTATTGTGGAACATCTATTGGAAGTTCAATTGAAAATTCCACTGGACCTTCCACTGAAACTTCCACTGAATCTTACACTGGAACATCCTCTTAATAGATTTATAATTTTTATTAATATATATGTTGAATAAAATATATTACATATATTATATATAATTGAATTTAATATAAATATATTTATTAAAATTTAATATTTATTAATATATTCTATAGTTTTATAAATATATACTTTTATTGTATTTTGGAACATCCATTGGGACTTCAAATGAAAATTCCACTACAACTTCCACTGGAACTTCCTTTGGAACTTCCACTGGAACTTCCTCTTAATAAATTTATAATTGTTATTAGTATAGATGTTGAATAAAATATATTATATATATTATATATATTATATATAATTTCATTTAATTTAAATATATTTATTAAAATTTAATTTTTATTAATATATTCTATAGTTTTATAAATATATACTTTTTCTGTATTGTGGAACATCCATTGGAACTTGAATTGAAAATTCCACTGGAACTTCCACTGAAACTTCCACTCGAACTTCCCCTTAATAGATATGTAATTTTTATTAGTATAGATGTTGTATAAAATATATTATATATATTATATATAATTTCATTTAATATTTCTATAGTTTTATAAATATATAATTTTGTTGTATTGTGGAATATCCATTGGAACTTAAATTGGAAATTCCATTGGAACTTCCACAGGAACTTCCTCTTAATAGAATTATAATTTTTGTTAGTATAGATTTTGTATAAAATATATTACTATATTATATATAACTGCATTTAATATAAATATATTTATTAAAATTTAATTTTTATTAATATATTCTATAGTTTTATAAATATATACTTTTTTGTATTATGGAACATCCATTGGAACTTCAATTGGAAATTCCACTAGAACTTCCACTGGAACTCCGCTGGAACTTCCTCTTAATATATTTATAATTGTTATTATTATAGATGTTATATAAAATATATTATATATATTATATATAATTTCATTTAATATAAATATATTTATTAAAATTTAATTTTTATTAATATATTCTATAGTTTTATAAATATATAATTTTGTTGTATTGTGGAACATCCATTGGAACTTCAATTGGAAATTCCACTAGACCTTCTACTAGAAATTCCACTAGAACTTCCTCTTAATAGATTTATAATTGTTATTAGTATAGATGTTGAATGAAATATATTACATATATTATATATAATTTCATTTAATATAAATATATTTATTAAAATTTAATTTTTGTTAATATATTATATAGTTTTATAAATATATACTTTTTTTTATTGTGGAACATCCATTGGAACTTCAATTAGAAATTCCACTGGAACTTTCATTGGAAATTCTACTGGAACTTCCACTGGAACTTCCACTGGAACTGTTAATAGATTTATAATTATTATTTACATGTATTTTGTAAAACAATATATGTAATATAACTTATAAGTGAATTTTTTGAATTTTCCAAAATATATACATTTTACTTACATTTTTATTCATGTATTATATATATTTTTAAATGGTAAATTATATTTTTTTTATAAAATATATGTAAAAAATGTAATATATATTTTATAAAATTGTATTTAATATAAATATATTTATTAAAATTTATTTTTTATTAATAATTTTTTTATTTTTATAAATATATACTTTTGTTGTATTGCGCAACTTCCACTGGAACTTCCAATGAAACTCTTAAAGGATTTTTAATTGTTATTTAAACAGATTTTGTAAAAAAAATCATGTAACTTATAAGTTCATTTATTATGAATTTTTCTAAATATATACATTTTATTTACATTTTTATTCATATATTATATATATTTTTAAATGGTAAATTATAGTTTTTATAAAATATATGTAAAAATTTAATATACATTATATATAATTGTAGTTAATATAAATACATTTATTAAAATTTAATTTACATTCCCCTTTTATTTTTTATTTGTTTTGTTTTTTATAATGGAAATTATTCATTGACATTTTTCTATTTAAATAAAAATGTGTGTTTTTCTTCAAATTTGTATTTTTTTTTAGTTCCATTATAAAATCTATTATTTTTATGCCATTAAAAATTTACTGCATAAAAATTCTTATACATTTATAAAATAATGAGTTTTTATTTATTTGTGAAAATTTTATTATTTCAAAATAATGTTTTTATAAAAATTTTAAATGTAATAATTTTTTGTTATAATTTTCTAAGTATAAATTTTTAATTTATCTCATAAAAAATATTTTTTAAACTTGAAAAGATTAATAGTTTTTTTTAATTATTTAAGAAATAAAAAATTGTTATGTTTTTAAAAATAGTAATTTATAGGAAATTTATATTTTTCAATGTTATTATTTATTTATAAATTTATATATTTTAATTAGTAATTTATATCAACATTTTTTATATCTAATATTTTTTATATGTTTATGTTTTGTATCAACTTATTTTATGTTTTTTTATATCAACTTTTTTTATTTTTTTATATGTTATTAATTTTTTTTGTAATTTATAGCGTTTTATAGCATTTTAAATATCATTTTATTATTTAATGTTTTTGTTTTTTGATATGTTTTTTTGATATGTTTTTTATGTTTTTTTAATTTTTTAAATTTTTTATGATGCATTATAGATGTATGACATGATAATAGGAGAGGGTAAAAATGGTTTTATATAAAAATTATGACAACCACATTTTTTTAGTTCCTTTCAATCTAATGGCCATTTTTTCTGTGGTGAATGTGGTAACATCTATTGTAAACTGGATATTCCAATTATACATGGTATTGGAGATGATGTTGGTCCCAAAAAACCATGGGGTCATAGTGAAAAAAAATTAACTGCAATGTTGGGTGGGGCACTAACTAGATAAATTAGGAAAAAATTATTTTGTTAAAAAATGAGGGGTTTTGTTAAAAAAAATTACTCGTGTTTTTCTAAAACATGGTAATTGGTTTTCAATTTACTTTCATTTTAAAAAATGCAGGTAAATCATGTGGGGCTAAATTAGTCACATTTAAAAACATGGATAATTTAGAGATGTTTATAAACGCTGTTAATTTAGCATTACACAGTTTCCCTATGTTTTTTAAAAATGTAAGTAAATATAATAGCCATGTTTATAAACACGACTAATGTAAAAAATACAGCTAAATACATTTTTTGTATTGGTTTAATTTTTTACATTGTATTTAAAAATTTGGATTACAATATCCATTTTTCAATTTAAAATCTATATCATAGCCTATTATATCTAAACTAATATACTATATTTCTTTAATTAAAACATGATTTCAATAATAAAGAATCATGATAAAGATCTGATACCACTAATGTGTTTCTAGAGACCAAATGTTATTTGTTCAAATAAGAGGAATACATTGGAGGCTTCATTCCTAAAATCTTCATGCTATGTAAAAATTAAAACCATGTAAACTATGAATGAAGAATATTTATCTTTCATTGAAGATGGATGATTATGTTGTATTTCATTAGGGATTGATTAAGATTACTAGAAATATCTAACAGACTCATCTCTCTATAGTGTATCCATAGATTAATCTGAATGACCTGATGCTCAAGTAGATTCCTACTCACAACCATAATATTCTACTACCTCAGGTGGTAAAGGATGGGGTAGGAGAGATCAATGGTATGTAGAATTTATGGGAGGTAAGTTTAAAATCAAAACCCCATTCACAATGGGAACTCCCTCCTTATATAGCTCTCCATGATTCTCCCTAAGTGTTAACGCATTTTCTCATGCATTATAAAATTTATGAGTAAATGACATGTAGTTACAACACCTTGTAACACTTGACCATATAATTTTCCCAAAGTTTCATCTTATGAAATTTTTAGTCAATGATAGTTAACATAGATGAGATATTTTAATGTTAACTATTAATATTTAGTTAACATCATCAATTATAGGGTGGTATATGATCATAAAATACAATTCATTATGCCCTATGATTTTTCTATGTCATACATTATAACTGGAGAAGTCACAAGTGACATATGATACACTCATATCATACCATATTATATCGACAAGTTCACATAAAATGTATAGGGATTTAGGGTATATATCATTTACATTCAACATACTTAAGGGTCATATAATTAAAAAAACAAATGATCTCTCTTTGATGAAATAGGTTGGCATAGATCAAATGAGAAAAAATGAGGGGAATAAGTATTTATGTATTTTTTTAATATATTTTGGATACCATTTCTCAGTCTAATTTAAAAAAACATTGAAAAAACATGCCTTTTAGTGATATAAAAACTAGCAATGAGAAATTGTTTCCTTTATCGATTCTAAAATACCACTAAGAAATTTCAAATATCTATAAAAAATAAAGGACTTCAAAGACCAGTATAACTTACAATTATTAACTTATAGATTTTTCTATTTTCTACTTGACTTAGAGAGTTCAACCAAATATATATTTAATATATATTTTTATGAAAAAAACCTCTGGAGTAACAAAGATAGTCGATTCAAAAGAGGATTAAAAGGGAGGAAAAAATAGGAAGAAGATCACAAAACACATGATTTATATGATTTTGGAATAATCCCTACATCCATGGATAGTTTTAATAATTTCACTATGTTAGAAAGTGAATTACAGGGGAAAATCTTAGAGTGTAGAAACCCTTGCATGAAATGAGCTCATAAAGAAATGTAGTGTTATAGTAAATCTCATTGTTTTAGTTCCTAATCTACACAATTATCATACTATGTTATGGTACTAGTGATAAAAATCCTATAGAGCTATAGTACCCCTATTAGTTTCATTGGTAAGTTGTGCTACAAAAACCAATTATAATTCCACACTGCTACAGTATCGATGTCAGTGTTAAGGATGAGCTCTACTGTAGTGATTAGCATTACTATAGTCCCTCCAAAATTTATTCTGGCAGCTAAAGGTCCCTGAACAAAGGGTCATTTCCCCTAGAATCCCCAAAAATCATACCATAGAGGTCTAACTATAGGATTTTAAGTCTAGTTTATAGTACGGGATGCTAGAATATATGGATTAGGTGTATGGACAAGCCTTGAGTCTTTGTAAGAATTTTAGATTTCTCATTTGGTGGAGGGTTCATATTTTTTATACGACATTCAGATTCGAGTTTTGAAGGTTTGGAACCCTAAAAAGAGTCACTTTAGATGTGAGATAAGGGTCTGGTGTTAGACTGAGGGTTTATGAGAGCTCTGGAGGGAGGATGATGATGCTCAGGCTACAGCAGTAGCCACAGGCTAGCTAGTGGCCTTACTAGAAGATAAGAATCCGTGTTGGGTGCACCGACTAGCTAGTGGCCTAGTTCCAGCTATTCGGTGGCCCCTGGGCTATTTTTAATGATGGGAAACCCTATCATTGCACCTGATATTTCCCCCATTTTCTCTTTATTCAGGTTTTTGGCCCCATGAAGGTTAGTTTCACACCCCTTTCACACCTCCATTTCCCTCCTCTCCACTTGGGTGGATCAGCCTCATTTGGTGTCTGAATCAAGTTTTTTTACTTGTGTTGGAGAGATAGAGGTGAATATATGACTCATATTTACTTTATCTTGGTTTTCCTTCACTATCAATAGGTGTTCTTCCAGTTTTGGATAACATTCCCTATTTGTCGGTTGTTTGTAAACTTCTTCATTTTCTTCCCTTTTGGGCTAAATCGATGGCTGATACTAGTGAGTGGTATTCACCAAGCATGAGTTAGGTGGTTCTTATACTTATCCCATAGTAATATTTTGTCTTATAAGTGGTTAGTTATTCATTCATGTTGGATTTACCATGTGTTGAAATAATTTAAATTGTAGTAATTGATGGTACTGAGACGTGCAGCGGAAGACAGTGATCCATGAATTTAAACATTTTCCATCACCAAAGTGACGAAATATGTTTTACTCTAGAGATATCATTTTGGTATAGTTTGGGGATCATGCATGGTTTATCAGAGTACAAAAATAAAACGAACATATACCTAATTCAGATCTGATGCATGAAATCATGTCGTAATATTTCGATATTTGTTACTCAAAGGATCTGATATTGAATCCCTATATATCATCCACACAAGATTCTTGAATCTACTCGCACATCTTTCTTCAGAATCTGGGTGTTATCGTGGAAATTAAATGACCACTTCGACGCAATGATGATCACCATGATCCACCGTCTTCAATTTGAGAAGACTGAACTTGAATCGCTTTCTAAATTGAGAGAGTCTCTCTAGGACTCAGGATTAGGGAGAAGCTCTCACTTTTAATGGATGAATAATAATCATAAGAAGAGAGTCTCTCCAATTATATAGTGTAAAACTATAATACCTAGTTTGGGTTCTCATCCCCCGTGTAAAAAATATCCACTATAAAAGTATTATAAATAATTATTTATGAAAAAATAAACTATTGTATAAATATTATTTATATTTTATAACTAAATTTTAATATATATTAAATATATTATGTGATAATATTGAACCATTAACTCGACTCACATCACCTGATAATATTAAATGAACTTGGGATATTACATTAATATCCGTTCGAATAATATTTATCCTTGTATTTACCAAATCAGTTGTAAATACACGTAATAAATAAATTCAACCCAATTGTTCCTTACTTGAATAATAATGAATTTATTTATTTCTTGGTGATCCATATAACTTGGATAATACCCTAACCCCATGGTAGGTCCCACTAAGTCCTATATTCTTATTCAACAGAATAGGGAAGATTCTCAAAGTGTCATTGTGTGTGACCCTCTAGGCCCTTATCGCAATAGCAATGAATAATATTCACTGGCCAAGAGCAGAGTTTAGAAACCCATCAAGGCCCCTATAGAGATAAGGAAATGTTAAAGCAACTACTACCTTCCTATGAACATGCAATATGTAATATAATCTATTAGTCATCAATATCTTATAAAGTAGGATACACACTTGTGTCATCATCCTTTACTTGAATTATTATCTGTTGATCTTTCTGGATGAACTTACCTTTGACTACCATGGCCATGGATTTTATGAATGTACTACCATCCTAATCAACCAAGACTGAGATATCTATTTCTAAACTCAGAAGCAATTAATCCTATATTTATCATTCTATCAATGACATGCCACCAATGGTGTACCCGTCACAAACTTCCTCACCATGACTTTATTGTCATGATTTTTTTCTTGCATCAAAGTATGTAATCAAATGACATACATTGATAATGATCTCAATTTAGGAGTCCATTACACGTGTTCATAAATAGGAATGACCAATTACACTTGAAACATGTGGTGTTCCTATTGGAGGGTTTATCCTCATGATCTCAACTACTAGAGATCATCAAGTGTGAACTTCATGAGAAGAAGTCTCAGTGATTATGAGCCCCAAAAACTTGATAGTCACACATCATCTGTTTACTAATAGAATGGTGTATCTAGACCATAGGATATTACTTTAAGATTACTATCATGGTATCTTTAGGTTCTCATTATATCCTTGGATCTGTTATAACCCTTTGATATGACACGTAATCTAAGGATATTACCATAAACATAGTAGATATAGAAGTATATAGACTGTTATAGCAAGATAAACACACACACACACATACATATATATATATATATATAAAACTCTATACATGTAGTGGTAATCAAAGTACATCCCAAGTTGGTTCTAGGGAACCCACTTACAATACTCCCACTTGTACTAGATCCAACTTCTAAAAGTCTCAATCCAGTATCTCTCACGTGAGAATCATGATTTCGCTGAGATATGGCTTTAGTTAGGGGGTTTTCCATGTTATCCTATATGGATACTCTATTAAATGCAACTTCACCCCTCTGAGTAAAATCCCTCAAGATATGCAACTTTTGAAGTATATTCTTTATCCTTTGGTGATACCTGGGCTCCTTAGAAAGCACCAATACAGTAGTATTATCACAATAAATTGGAATAGGGTCTGTATATCTAGGCATAACACCAATGTATGAGACAAATCTGTGTATCCAAACTGCTTCCTTTACTACATTGGAAGCTGTTATATACTCAGATTCTGCTACAGAATCAGCGAGCATAGATTGTTTTGATCTTATCTGGATCACTACACCACCATTAAAGAAAAATATTTATCCCAACTACAATTTTAGATCATCATGATCTTTCTAGAAACTAGAACCATTTTATCCCCTCACTACTAGTTCCTCTTCTACTCCAGACACTAGAAACATATCCTTTGTATGCCTCAAGTACTTCAGGGTAGTTTTAACAGCTTCCCAGTGCAGCTCTCCTGGATTAGCTTGATATCTTCTCACCAATATTAATGAAAAGGCAACATCAAATCTAGTACATAGCATGGAATACATGATAGAACCCACTGTCGAGCCATAATTGATTCTACTCATTATTTCAATCTACTCTTGTGTTTGTGGACACATTTTATTGTAGATATTAATTTCATGTGACATAGGCAGCAACCCTCTCTTGTATTGTTCCATATTGTACCTTTTGAGTACCTTATCAATGTGTGTACTTTGACTTAGCCCAAGCTACCTTTGAGATCTATCTCAATAGATCTTGATCCCTAGAATGTAGGCTACTTTACCTAAGTCTTTTATGGATAATAATTCATTCAACCAAGTCTTTACTGACTATAAGACTTGAACTTTGTTTCCCATAATTAATATGTCATCAACATATAATACTAGGAAAACGATGGAATTCCCATCAACCTTGTTATACACACAAGGCTCACTTGAATTTTTAATGAAACCAAATTCTCTTATGGCCTCATCAAAATTAACATTCCCTGATCACGATACCTATTTAAATCTATAAATGGATCTCTACAGATTTTATACCTTATTGGTATTTTTTGACCTAATAAACCCTTCAGGGTGAGTCATATAGATGTCTGCAACCAACATCACATTTAGAAAAGTAGTTTTGACATCCATTTTTTAAATCTCATAATCATGGAAGGTGGTTATTTCAAGAAATATTCTGATAGATTTCAGAATTGCTTCTGGTGAGAAGGTTTCATCATAATTGATGCCTTAAAGTTGTTTGAAACCCTTTATAACCAATTTTACTTTATAGGTATTAACCTTACCATCCATGTATAGATTTTTCTTGAATACCCATTTGTACCCAATGGGTTTTAAATCATCTATAGGGTCTTCCAAAATCCAAACTTGATTATGGTACATGTACTCCATCTCAAAATGCATGGAATCTTGCCATTTAGCATCTTCTTTTCCTTCTACTGCTTCCTTGTAGGTTATAGGTTCGTCATACTCAAGGAGTAATGTGTCATCTGACTTGGTGATAAGAAAACCATAAATCTCTAGTTCTCTAACCTCTCGAGTATACCTACATAGTATTTGTGTCTCGGGAACCAATTCTTCTTCTAATTTCTCATGTGGATATTTTTCTCGTACCAACTCTTGTGCATCTGAAGCATTAACTTCTTAGAAGTCAATATTTCTCCCACTATTTCCATTAGAAATGTGTTCCATTTCTAGAAATATGGAATGTATTTCCAAAAAAACTTTTCTATCTAAAGGTTTGTATAGTTAATATCCTTTGGTTTCCTTAGGATAACCTATAAAGATTCGCTTCATGCTTCTGGATGCTAATTTTTCTCTTGGTATAGACTTGAAAAAATACCTGCATCCCCATACACATAATTATGATAGATTGGGTTTCTTTACGCACCATAACTCATATGGAATCCCATATAAAGCCTTAGTTGGTACTCGGTTAAGGTTATATGCCACTTTCGACATAGCATATCCACAAAAGGATAATGGAAGAGTTTCCTGACTCATCATTGATCTAACCATGTCTAGAAAGGTTCAGTTCCTCCTTTCACTAACACCATTATACTATAGTGTATAAAGAGGAGTGATTTGGGATACTATACCACACTCCTTCAAGTGATCAATGAATTCATGGTCAAGATACTCTCTTCCTTGATCTGAGTAGAGTGCCTTAATCTTCTTTCCAATATAGTTTTATACTTCATGTTGATATTCCTTAAACATCTGAAAGGAATCTGACTTATACCATATTAAGTAGATATATCCATACCTACTATAGTCATTGGTAAAAGTAATGAATTATGAAAACCCACCCCTTTCCTCTACTAGAAATGGACCGCATACATCAATATGAACTAATTCCAGTTATTGATTGGCTCTTTTTCCCTTCCCAAAGAAGGGTGATTTGGTCATTTTCCCTTATAAACAAGCATGATATTCATCCAAGGGTTTTCACTATACCAAGTCAAAATACCCTGCTTGATGTAATTTCTATAATCACTTCTCATTTACATGACCTAGCCTAAAGTTCCATAGGTGGGTGATATATGAATCATGATCACTAGTTTTTTCATCGATTTTCATTACTGGTTTTTTGAGTTCAAGTATATATAATCCATTGTTAATATGTAACAAACCATAACACATATTATCCTTATAAATGAAACAACATTTATTTCTAAACTTGAAATAAAATCCCATTGTGTCAAAACTTGAAATGGAGATTATGTTTCATGTTATATAGGATACATAATAACAATTATAAAATACTAAAACCAAACCACTTGGAAAATTTAAGTGATAGTCACCCACTGCTAAGGTTGCCAGACTTGCACCATTTTCAGCTCGAAGATCCACTTAGACTCTTGCAATATTCTTAAATATACTTGATTTCTATATATGAATACATATGTGTGAGACACATACTATATCCAATACCCAACTTGTAAATAAGAAAATATTTCATTCAATGAAAAAAATACCTAAAGTAGAAGCATCACCTTGCTTATTCTTCCCTTATCTACAATTTTTATTCCAATGGCCTTTTTTCCACATGAAAAGAAGGCAGCCTCCTACTCATTTCTTTGTTTTTTAATCTGTTTCTTTTTAGAAGGATGGTTCATTAGTGTCTTTAGCCTTGACTTAGCCTTAAACCCCTTTTCTTTTCCCTTATTTCTATTATTCTCCATAAGGATAGGTGAATTGGTATTTTTCATATTCTTATTATCTTGGTGAACTAAAGAAAAATAGTCTGGGAGTGACTCTATCATATTGTTCATGTTATAATTGATAATGAAAGTAAAAAATCTTATCGGTAAAGAGGCAAGAATGATATTCGTTGCTAGTTCTTGGTTAAATTTGAACCTAAGGGCTTCAAGCCCCTCAATGTACCTAATCATATTGAGTACATGAGGACCCACTTGGTGACCTTCTTCTATCCTACACCTATAAAGGGTTCTTGAAATCTCATACCTTTTCTGCCTTTCCCTCTCCTGATATAATTCTTAGAGATATGAAATCATCTTGTACAAATACTCATCCTCATGAATTTTCTACAATTGGATGGACATGGATGAAAACATGATGTGCTAAACATCTAGTGGATCATCTATATGCTTTTTT
Organism: Viscum album; assembly: GCA_963277665.1. NCBI lineage: Eukaryota > Viridiplantae > Streptophyta > Magnoliopsida > Santalales > Viscaceae > Viscum > Viscum album. The sequence continues at coordinate 1,663,955,619 of OY728126.1, read as the reverse complement.
TCATTTATCTATTTCCAAGCACATAAAACTTCCTTTCTTGGCGTAGTATTATGCGCAAGTGCCTATACCATTCTTAGAAGTTATTTCTGGTTAGGATATTTTCTTTATCCAAATCGGATAATAGTGATAATGTACTTGTGGTGTTTTTTATTTCCATTTTAGATCTAAAATAGATAAATATTATAATCCATTACTTTTATCTTGATTACCTTTAGAAATTTATGATTAATTAATTACTATATCATTTTAACTATCTCCCAATATTTTATCGAACCCTAATTTCCCTCACTATTAGATTCAGAATACTTTTTCGCTTGAATATTCTGGTGGAAATGATCATTGAAACTACTATTAATAGTCTACAAGATTTGGTTATTCCATTACTTGGAGAGTTTATAGGTAGGCACTAGGCTGGACAACTGCATTAAATCACAATTCCTTGAACTATTGAGTAAAGTGCCACCTTTTGGAATCTTAACTTGATTCTCTCAACATTTTTCCTCTAGAGTGATATCAATCTAGCTTTGACTACATATTTGCTACCAGCTTTAGTTAAGTTGTCCCATTGCTCTAATAAGAACTCCCCGGTAGTAGGAAGCACTCTCAACTTTGACTGATGAGCACCCTGAACAGTCGGTTTGGCTCAAATTTGAGTAATGGAAGGCTTTAAGACTTGATATATCTTTGAGGGATTTTATTATTTATTAAATAATATAATCCATTTCTATTTATATGTTCAAATTAGGTTTTCAGGCTCACAAATGAACATGAAATAGAAAAATATTCGTCACATATTTATTCATTTTATCTTTTTTATTATTTTATGTGATCAATTAATAATCATGCACTTGCATAAAACAATAAATGATGCATAAAGGAAAAACATTCCATATGACTGGTCTTGGGCATTTTATTATGATTAATCCACAATGGATCAATCTTGACCTAGGGGTTTCCATACCTGAGTCGACCCCTACCTCATGCCGCAGCTCACCCCTAGTGCAAAGTACTCAACTCCCATCTGGATTACCACCTTGACTTGGTGGGGTCTTCATCATAGAACTTCATCATCTATTTACAAATATACTTGTACGTAGGTAAGAGGTTCTAGGGGTAAAATTTAAATAGGTGCATTGGATGTATATAACCTTATACATATTTTAATTAAAATAAGATGATATGCATAGTGTCATTTAACTACTTAATTATTAAAATCATCACACGTAATAAATAAATAATTAAATCTAGACATGCATGGGTTGGTCACTAGCTTAGGACAAGTCGATATAAAATAATCTGCAATAAAAATTAAACTATAATAAATTTAAACAGTGCGAAGGTGTTTCAATAAATTAAATAAATTTAAATAAATTTAAATAATTTATTTATGTGTTCCAATTTTAATTTAATTTTCAAATCCAAAATTAAATTAAAATATTAATTTAATTTATTGCTCAAATTAAATTAAAAATTTGAATCTTCCAAAATTAATTTTAATTAATTTAATTTAAAATACTAAAATTAAATTAATCAAATTAATTTCTTTAAAACTATAAAATTCAATTGGGCCCGAAAAACACCATTGCGATCCATAAAAATTTTCATATGGGCATAAATTGTCCATCAAAAATAGATTTGACACATGGTTGGATTAATTGTAATTGTGTCAACACCCTCTACATAAAATTTAAAGTAATTTATTTTTTTCTTTGACTCAAAAAAACCATGTGTCGCTCTAATACCAATTGATGGTACTAGGGCACGCAGTGGAAGCTGATGGGCCAGGAATTTAAAAAATTTCCATCACCGAAGTGATGAAACTTCATATACTCTAGTGATATTGTCCAGGTATGGTCCAGGGATCATGTGTGGTTTATCAGAGCACAAAAATAAAAAGAATGTATACCTCATTCAGATCTGATGCACGCAAGCATGTCGCAAGATGCCAGTGTCCATTTATCAAAGGATTTGACGCTGAATCCCTCTAGATCTTCCACACACCCTTCTTGAATTTGTTCACATGTCATTCGTTGGAATCTCAGTTCTACTACGGAACTCCAACAACCACTTTGACGTGGTGACGATCACCACGATCCACCATCTTTGATCCAAGAGGACAGAACTTGAATCATTTTCTCAATTGAGAGGGTCTCTCTCTAGGAGTCGGGAGGAGAGATAAGATCTCACTTCCAATAGATAAATAGTCATTATAAGAAGAGCCTCTCTCCACTTATATAGTGGAAAACTATAATATCTTATTTGGGTTCCCAGCCCCCATGTAAAAAACATCCATTATAAAAGTATTATAAATAATTATTTATGACAAAATAAATTATGCCATAAATATTATTTATTTTTTATCACTAAACTATAATATATATTAAATATATTTGTGATAATATTGAGCCATTAACTCGAGTCACATCTCTTTATAATATTAAATGATCTTGGGATATTACATTAATATCCGTTCGAATAATATTTATTCTTGTATTTACCAAATCACTTCTAAATACATGTAATAAATAAATTAAACCCAATTATTACTTACTTTAATAATAATGAATTTATTTATTTCTTGGTGATCCATATAACCTAGATAATACCCAGATCCCATGGTGGGGCCCACCAAGTCCTATATTCCTATTCAACAGAATAGGGAAGATTCTCAAAGCATTATTGTGTGTGACCCTCTGGGTCCTTATCTCAATAGTAGTGAATAATATTCACAGACCAAGAGTGGGGTCTAGCAGTCCATCAAGGCCCCTCTAGAGATAAAGAAAAGTCAAAGAAACAACTACCTTCCTACAAATATGCACTGTGTAATATAATCTCTTAGTCATTGATATCTCATAAAGCAGGATGCAAACTTGTGTCATCATCCTTTACTTGCATTATTATTTTTTGATCTTTCTAGTTGAACTGACCTTTTACTACCAATGCCATGGATTTTATGAAGGTACTACCATCCTAATCAACCAGGCCTAATATATCTCTTCCTAAACTCAGAATTGACTAATCCTATCTTGATCATTCAATCAATGACATGAAATCAATGACATACCCAATAAAAACTACCTCGCTATGAATTTATTTCCATAGTTTTTGTCTTGATAAAAGTATGAAATCAAATGGCATACATTGATAATGATCTCAAGTCAGGATACTATTAAACATGTCCATAAATAGGAATGAAAGATGACACCTCAAACATGTGGTGTTCCTATTGGTGGGTCTGTCCTCATGATCTTAACTATTAGAGATCACAAAGTGTGAACTTCATAAGAAGAAGTCACAATGCTTATGATCCCCCATCACCTGATAGTCGCACATAGTTTGTGTCCTTTAAGAATGATGTATCTGAACTATAGTATAATACTTTAAGATTACTATCATGGTATCTTTAGGTTCTCATTATAGCATGGGATCTGCTATAACCCTTTAATATGACACATAGTCTAAGGAAATTACTGTAAACATAGTGGACATAGAAGAATCTACACTATTATGGAAAGATAAACACATGTATATATAACGAACTCTATACATGTAGTGGTAATAAAATTACATCACAAGTTGGGTCTAGGACACCCACTTACAATAGTAATTAGATATTCCTTGTCCTAATATAACACCCTACTCTAAAATATATAGACCCAAGAAAAATTTGGTTCTATTTGGATTGCATTAGGTTTGAGTTTAAACTTATAATTACTAAACTAAATGCCATGTATTACTAGGAATAAAATGGTGGATTGGGTCAAGTTATTTGGTTTGAAAACCTTAAGTGTGTAAATAAGTTTTAAATCAATGATTATGAAATGTAACTTCACAATCATTGATGGTATTGAAATGAAACTTCAAATATTCATATAGTTTCCCTATAATATTAAATGAAGTTATGATTTGATATTGGTTAAATTACTTGGGGAGTTAAATTGATTAATCAAGGTTTGGAAAGTTAATTTGGTAAATCATTTATCTAATGTGAATGGGTGTCATATTTTTTATAAAGATTAATGTAATTTATGGTTGGAACTCATGTTTTATGAAATGGATTGGTTTTAAAAAATATTAAATTATGTTTTGTAATTGGTATGGTTTTGGATTATTATAGTTTAGTAAATTGAAATAATGATGACTGGTGTATTATTTAAGTTGATTCCTTTCTAAGTGTACTGATAATTTGTATTATATAATGAAAATTATAAACCAAGATCTTGATGGGTGATAATCTAGAATGATGGAATGCGCTCCTTGGATTCCATATGATATATTATACTTGGGAATGTTTGTATGAGTGCCTTAATTCCATGTTATAGTTGATGGTTGGGAATTATAGGATGAGTTCTTGGATTCCATGTATTGAATAACAACCTTGTAATGCCCAGAGGAATGCCTCGAATTGTATGATTTTTGTTGATTGGGAATGTCAGTTTGAGTGCTTTAATTCCAAGGGAGTTCCAGGACGATCATCTGAATTTTTTGTGATGACTGAGGACTAAGGAATGCTAGTATGAGAGCTCAGATTTTATGGTAATGTCATGATGAGTTCTCATATTCTAGTTTATTTATCAATATATTGAGAATACCGGGTTAAAACTTATATTTAATGTGGTTACTTATGGTTGGTATGGCCCACATGACATGATCAGAGGCACCCCGACACTGGTCTAAGTAGGTAGGGTTGATATATGTTATATTCCTAAGGATCTATAATGGTATATCTTTTATTGGTTGTCACCATAAACTTGAGGCATTGACAGTTTATTGTTTTTATTAAATTATTTTGAAACCATTAAATATTTTACCTCAAGCACTTCCTCATGCACTTTTATTTTATATTGGTTATTTTAGGGATTCCATTGGTGGTGGATTACTAAGATGTAGTCACACCCTAATTGGGCTTATATGGAACTTGGGTACCTAAGATGATATCACTAATTGGTCATGGGGAAAGGTATAAGGAAATTCCTAATGTTGATGATAGTTGGCTTGGCATGCTAATATGGGTATGGACAATTGTACTAGGATAGACTTGGGCCCAATTAGGGGTGAGTCTTAGTGAAGTTTTATTTTAGTATTTTATAATTCCTATATATAATATACCATGGGGGTCCTTGACATGTATGGAATACTCCATTTATATGGAATTTTAATACAATAGTTATTTTGGAATTTACCTTATTTTATCTATAAAGGTCATCTATCTCGATTGATGTGATTGGTTATTATTTACACTACTATTGTGACTCTAACTAGAGGGTATAGTCTCCCAGAAATATCTTTATAGACACTTTCCACTCATTGGAAACCTCTAACATATAGGGAGGCATGCTTGAAGCCTTTTGGCATGTCGGCCCAAGGCACTAGTTCAGTGGCATCTGAGTTGGGGTGTTACAAAGTGATATCAAAAAAAATCCTTTATATTACTATTTTTGAATGGTATATGGGAGAATAGGATATGTAAGAGATTATGAATGGGAGTGATCCACTCACTTATTACAGTTGCAATTGATTTTATCCTTGAGCGAGACACATGGTGTGTGATGCTACTAGTTTATGGGATTTATACTCTTGTCTAGGTATGTAAAGAGGGTGTGGCTACATTTTGGTATCATTTCAAGAATGTATCAATTCACATGACATTCATCATGCTAGGGACATAGTATTATGACATTGAATCCATGTTGTATGTTATTTATATTATCCTATGATTTTGTTTATCTGGTTTATATGTGGCTATAGTTTATGACTATTTACTAGTAAAGTGGGTAGATATTTAAAGTTTCAGTGAAATCATATATGGTTTTCCCATCTAAGTTTATAGTGGAATCTTTCTTAACCAATTAACATGATGAATTATTGATGAATAGGAAAATATAAAAAAAAATTAAATAATGGTATTGATTAAGTAAGGGTTTAATAAGTAACCTATAAAGTGTTTACCCCCATAAATTGTGAATGATACCCTATTTAATAAATCATTGGGAACATGGAAATCTTGATAAATCCTAAAAAGATTAAATATAAACCTTTAAATGAAAAAATCAATATAAATTATTGGAAGGAATTGGAAATGTGAACCCTGTGGATTAAAGAGTAATGAAAAACCCTTAAAATGATGGAAGTATTAGATGATCTTGATACTTTGAGATATTGTGTATATTTATGGATTAACCCTATGAATGAGTTTTTGGGGATACTATGGGAGCCTAAGTTATGAGACCCTAGTTGGGGAAGACCCTATGAGGGTAGGGGTGGACCTTATGTCTATGTATGGTGTTGACCCTAGTAAGGGTAAGTCGGGTAGATAGAGAGCCCATTTTTTGGAAACCCATTAGATATGAGGTGTTTTAGATAGTATATTTTTATGTATCTTATGGTCTTTCATTGGTTTATAACCTTGAGAATCATGGTGTGCTATATTTTTCAGTTCTCTTGGGGGTCGGTGCTATGGTAGGTGATGTCGTTGTAGATATGGGAGCCTTGAGTTGGGTGTTTGAACATGATAGATGTCTTATGAACTTGGGACGGTGATGAGTATTAACCCCTAATTAGTGGTTATTGTGAATTCTAGTTTATGGGATTAGTGGTTAAACCTAGTGTCCCTAAAGAGTGAATCGGGTTTATTGATTCAATGCCTTGTAACCTTCAAGGGTAACTCACGAGAGGAGTTGAATTGGTCTTGTGGGGTTCTTTGGTGGGGTGAGGTGGGTGGATGCTATGTCTTATGTGGTTAGTGAATGGTTGGTGATTCTACATTTGGGAGTGTTTATGGCTGAGTGACTAAAGACTTAGGGCCCTGTGTCTATGATAGTTTTGACAGAAAAGATCATTTGGATGCCTTACCCTGATAGTTTTAGTCATGATTTAGGTGCTCAGGGGTTGTAAAGGTGGGAATTTTTTGGTTATGTAAGTGATGTTTGGGTTGAAGGATGGTTATGTTCCTAGCCTAGATGCATTTATGGTGTCAGTACTATTGTAAGAGAGCATTTGGGATGCCTATGGTTAGTAGAAATGACATGTCGAGAGCATGGTTTGTTTCTTGTTTAGGCGTGTGAGCCTAGGATCGGTGACGCTAAACTCACAAGATAATGAGTTGGGTTTTTTAACTAGTCACGATGGAGGTGTGACCCTTGGGTTTCTATGAGATCAGACATTTTGAGAGAGAACACCCATTATTTAAATGATAGAAAGGTGATTCTTGTAGCTTGTATTGGTATAAATAAGGTGTGACTAGGTGGAAAAAATTATTTATGTGATGTATTTGATGTTTCAAAATGCAAAAACACCTAGGGTTTCAGTAATTGATATCAAATTTATGGGTATAGGATAGGATTGGTTGAGTTTCAATCCCTATCAAGTTAAAAGTATGATTCAAATAGTTGGTACGAGTGGGGATAGACACTTGAAGTATTGGAACGACACCAGGTGGTAGGAATTACTGTGTTGGGCCTTGGTATAAGTGGAGTTCCTAATTTTTAGTAGGATTCCTAAAGTCACTCCATGTTATTTAAGGGTGACTTGCATGTGAGTGTGGTTTGTGGTTAGGCATGTGAGTCTAGTTTGGAAGGGATGCAACTCACGGGACCATGAGTCGATCTATGTGAATAGGTGTGAAATGTCCCAGACCTAGTTCGCTTATAAGTAATAGAATTTGGTCTGCCACATGGCCTCAAGTGTGCCTCCCCATATTCTATAGATTGCCGACTAATAGTGAAGTTTTTTTATGGTATGTTGGGGTGACTATACCCTCATGATCAGAGTGTATCATAGTGGTATGATAATACGATAAGTAGTGAGAAGAGTATAATAAATGAAATGAATAATAATAACTCATCCAGAAATAATAATAATTAGTAATATAGTCTCATAAACAATAACAGAACCAAATCCATATACAAAATGATGTCATTTTTGCATTCTATATAAAAAGGAAATCAGGCATACATGGAAAAAGGAATACACTACAGTGAATATACAAAAAAATATACAAAAAGACAAAAAACTATCCCATGATAATCTTGAGCACTTTCTTAGTCATTTTCTACCAAGCTCCCATCCTAACAAATAATTAGACATCCATGGATGGATTCTTTCATTTATCTGAACTTGCATCCATGGTATTTGTTCGAGTACCAATCGGCATCCCAAACAAGGCATGGGTAACATGGTAGGTCACCACCAATGGTGTCTAGTATAATCATGTCAGTGTACATAAAATGAGTAGTGTGTAGGTATAATTATTGAAAATTAGTAATTTAAATTATAACCAATTCATCTTGGGTTCCAAGTGGACACTAATCCAACTGTACCTGTTTCGACCTATGTTGGGATATCTCTAATCAAGTGTCACCATGTAGATATATATATATGTGTGTATATATAAGTAGCTATGTATATTTATGAACTATATACATACTTTCACATACATTAATATATATATATATATGTACATAATACTATCTAGGACCCATGGTGTAACCAATATATCCATGCATAATCACAAGAGTCTCATATGGTCGATAAGGTCATCGGTCAGAGCATTCAATCAGATATATATTTCATCATATCCATCATCCCAATGACCGATTTAAAACTCCATGCCCAAAATCCTTTAGGGGAATGTAAAGCATCATGTCCAAGGTCCAAATAAATCATGTGAAACTCCATGTCCAACATATCACATCAAGGGAGCATGAAGTGTCATGTATAACACTAGCCTTAATCATGTCTTAACAAGCATCATATGGTTGAGGAATAGTAATTTTCAACCATGGATGAAATGATTTAAAATATAAAAAGTATGGTTCTCAACCACTCAACATTTTATTAGAAAAGGGAATAATACACAATTTATACAAGGTTCATGTGACTTGGTCATACAATTCACTTACACCTAATTTTTATTAATCCAAAACCACTCAGAAGGTGGATTGGTCACACTATAATTTATTAAGTCATGGTAATTTAAATAAGCACACCCAAAGGGGTGTAAATATTATATTAAAATGACCTCCAACAAGGAAAAGGGAATATGGAAGCATTTCTAATAGGTCTAACAAATTTAATTAAGGTAAAACATAATTCTAAGGAAACATGTGGAAGATTTGATGTGTGACATTATGAAGCATGATATAAAACAACAAGACCTTTAGGTAAAAGTATTAGAACACCAACCTTATAGCATAGATGACTTATCATCCAGTATTGGCCTCAAATCCAGTCTAGAATGAGAGAAATCAAAGAAATAAAAAAATACCCTAAAAATAGATCATATTAGATCACATAAAATTAATTCCAAATATGGAGAGATAAAATGAGAAATGAATGAATTTATGATGTAGACCCAATGTAATATATGAAACTTGAATTGGAGTTCGATTGAGGGAGAAGGATCAAATAAAATATTGATGGACAAGGGAGCTTTCAAGTGGAGGAAGAGGTTGTTGTGCATGGAGAGGAAAAAAATAGGGAATATGGTTAAAAGGAGGGGAAAATCAACATTTCACCCATATTTAAAGGGTGCATGGTTTGGCCACATTATTAGAAAAACTGGGTGTCAACCATGCACCAACATTGTCCCATGGATATCCCCCTCACATGGTCTAGGTGCATGATTTGACAAACTATGTGCAGCCTGTGTAGCTCATTTACATCCCACTACATCAACCCATAAGGTTTAAATAAACCATGCGGCCTCAGGTCCATGGTTTAAACAAACCATGCACCCCTGCTGTTTTTTTCAAAATTCTAGGCTTTGGGATTTGGAAAATCCCTAGATTCTCTCGAACCCTTCCATAAACCCTTGTGAACCTTTATATAGATAAAAAAAAGTTTAAACTAGGATTTAAAGGGTATTTGCATCATGAGAAAAACTAGGATCTTAAACTATACCCTCCCTAAAATAACTCATCCTCAATTTTTCCTTTTGAGAGTGGTTGAGAATCATCTGATAATAACTCCAGCCACTATGCACATATGTTAGACTCTCACTTCAAAGTCTCATCATATACACGTTCATGCTTTCATAGCACCCATACTAAAGGCATTGACCCAACTCATAGAGACTTCATGTTATGATCAACGATTCAGATAGGATACTCCTTAAAAGAATAATAATATTCCAACTCTACATCCTTAGGATAAAAAGAATGAGACTGTCACGAACCAACCCGGGTCAACCCTGAACCGGTCACTCGAGTCAATCTATGATAAGTTCTGAAGGGTGTTCCTCATTCCCATGGGTAGGCAACTAGTGTCAGGTATCAAAATGAGACAGTTGGGAATGGTATGGCGCATAAAAAAATACAGATAACTGGATATAAATTGAACAAAATAAAAAAAACACTATAAGCAGAAATAAAAATATACTAAGAAGAAAAACATGCCTCAAGTGACCTTGTGGGTCACCATGGAACATAAAACCACACTCACTCTAAGAGAGATCCAAACTAGAGGAACCTGAAACTAAAAAATAAAGTAGGTGTAAGAAATGAGATGCTCAGTAGGAATTCCAAGGATAAACAACACCCTATGCCCTTACCTTTATAAAGATAACCAATTATTCTAGTTTGAAAATAATACATAATAAATTAATGTTTTTTCATTCTTTTAAAATTCAAGTAACAAGTTTACATTTTTAAGGAAAGTATTTTTGTTCCACCATGTTTTCAAAATAGACTCCAAGAATTCATTAACATTTCTAAATGAAAAAGGAAAAATTTTAGATTGAAATTTGGTTTTTCACAAATGAGACAAAAAGTGTGAAACAACTAAAATAAAAATCAGATCACAAGCACCATGGGAAATACCTAACAATCTAGGGTTAGTTGGGGACCTATGATCCTCGTACCTCAGTGAAATGTGGTATAGAAACCACAAACAATTGTGTTATCATGCACGAGAAACTAGTAGGGAACACACCCATAACCTAGTGGTATCTAATAATCATAATGTTTAGTTAGTGTTTTAGTTGTCTAACCTGCTAGAAAAAACCGAGATGAACTACTTTCGAATAATCTAGTGTACTAGTCCTAGTCTTCCCACCAAGGCACTTGGGGTTTCCTGTGTGCTCTATTTCAAATGGTGGTGAGGTTTTATCAAGAAAACCAAAATAAACATAACACTTTCTTTATCCAAAACCCATACAACCTCTCACCACCATTCTCCCTCATTAATCCCATTCCCCCTCTTTCACATCACATAACAAAACACAAGCCTCTTCACTAGTAACATATCATAAATAACGTATTAACACTTATATCACATTTCTCAAACAAGGGGGAGTGCCTTAAGAGGGTTTTTCCTTTTTCACCAACCACTATTGAAGTTCCAAATGGGCTTAATTATTTACAAGGAATACTTTTCATTTTAGAACACATGATCACTTGCACTTTCAAGTTTCCAAAATCATTTAAAAGCTCAATTGAAAAACCAATGCACTACACATTTAGAAACAAGCTTGAACCCCTTCTTACAATGATTCAATTATTTTAAGAAATTAAAACAACCATTTGAGCATGAGTTCACAACAAAAGTTATCCTTGGAAATAACATTGGGTATTTTTTTGAAAAAGTAAACATGTCATTAAAATTTTATTAATAAATGGGAAAAAAAGGAAAAATGTATTTGGGAATATACATTACAAATTCAAAACCAAATTCTATTTAAAAAAATGACATAAAGTCACAATCATGCCTTTAAATTTTCCAACATAAAAAACTCAACTTTTCCCAAGGGTATTTCCAATATCTAGAATCAAAATAGTCAATTCCATAAAAGTGTGCCAAAGGGATAAGTCATTGATAATATGTTATAACAAACCTTTGAGTTCCAATAAATTCAATTGAAAACTTAAAATCATTTAGAAAACTATTTTACACATTTATGACACTTTAAATTTAAAGACAACACATAACTAGTCTTAGACAAATCATACAGGTAAATAATAAACCAAATCCAAGTGGCGCAAACAATTATAACTAATATATATATATATACCACAATGACATGAAAATATATATTTAAAATGTTCAGGAAATCAAGGACTTAAAATTAAAATCTCAGGCATAGGGAACCTACCTCAAGACATGCAACTTTAGATGAATGAAACCCGAGACTTCTTCACCTACATGAATATACATTTTCATATATATATACATAACCTTTGACCCAAGTAAATATTCCTCAAACCATGAGGGAAAATGAGCAAGTAGGATACATATATATACATGATTACCCATGTATATACATATAAGTCATTGTTACCGATGACTCAAACCCACACCACAATGACCAAAACACAATATAATGGTGCAAGAGAGTCTAAAAATTACCAAATACTCCAATTAAAACTAAATTGAATAAGGAAACAAGAGAAATATAAGAACCCATCCTTAAAACGTTACTTAATATTGAATTTTACACAAGACCATAAATTATTACACATTAAGGATCTTTTTGGGTTTAGAGTTTTAAAGAATTTGGATATCTTACATACATGACATACCACATTCATACAAGTGGATAATACTAAAACCGTATCCATTTTTTCAAAATATAAAACATTAAAACTTAAAAACTGATTTCTTTAAAAACACTCCATATAAAACATCACGACTCCCTTATTTATCTTACCCATCCTTATATCCTATGAAAAAACATTTTAAAAACTTGGTATGAGTATAAAACTCGGTAAGGGATATAAAGAAAGTGTTTTTCAAGTGATAACATAAAAACCCAATAAACCCCATAATCATAAAAAATCATATGCATAGAAACATCATGTAGTTTCCTTGGGACATATTTACCATATCACACTTACATTCACCCTTACACATGGAATAACCTTTCAGTCAACTTCCATCTTTAGAGTACCCAATGCATTGGAGAGCTATAATGGGGCTCACCAGTCATATCTTGAGATATAATGGGCTCAAACCAGAATATCTTGAGCTATAATGGGCTCAACCCAACATAAATAATTTCCAAGGAACATATCATGGTAATAAATTATCTTTAAAATCATAATAAACCACTCATTCCATATACATATAAAAAATATCCTTTTGAAATTTATTAAAGAGAGTTTTAAAAGGATTTTAAAAAGAAAGTCCCTTAAAAATATAATTAGAGTGTGAATTAATAGAATGGATTGGATGTGTTTATAAACTGTAAATACATATAATACAACATAATATAAACAAAATTCATCACACCAACAATCTTAATACCACATAATCAATAAAGAAGATGGTTAACCCAAAGAATAGAAATTGGGTTAAGAATTCACTTAAGTTGGGTTCTTTTTACTTCAAAAGTGTTTAAACCTCTTGTATAATGGTTAAAATGTTGTTATTAATATCTTAATGAAACATATTCATGTTTATAACACCTTATATGATCATTTCATAACATCATTTCACCCTTTAATTATTAGTATTTTGTTTCTTACATTGTTTTGGTTGCTTTCTTTACATGTTTTCCATGATCGGTTAATGATGGATGTTATTGTCGATTGGAAGTGAAACTCAATAATTAGAATATAATGGTAGTTAAATATTTCCAGAACCATAAATTATACTATTCATTATTTTTAATTCTGAAATGAGGATGATTCATAAGTTAAAACATTAATGATGTTCGTTTAGATCATTTTAGTGGTTCTTTGATAATAAATACCTCATTTTGTTTTATAAATTAAATCCATGTGTAAAAAAATAATTCAAGAAGAATGATGATGAATATTCCACGATGTCGGTAATTCGACACATCACGGACAATATTTTTATTCCTTGAATAAGTGGGAGAGGAGAAGAAGAATGATGATGAATATTCCATAAACATGATAACATCCAAAATATACAAAAAATTTGGAGCTTTCATGCCTCTTGGATAATATGAGGTGAGTAAATAAGAAGAAAAGAAAGGAACTCGAAATAAAACAAAAATTGAGAAATCCCTTACAAAAATACGGCAGCCTAACGGCGTCGCTTAAAATTTCATAAAATATTTTGTTGAGAGAAAATGGGTATCTCATAATTATTACATAATATGGTAAGTAATGTAAATATGGAATTACATATCCCAACATATGCCAAAGGAAATTAAAAATAATAACATGAAATGAAAGAAAAGAAAGAAAACAAAAGAGGAGGTTTACCTCTTGATCTCTTCTCCTTGAGATCCTCCTTAAGGCCTTTGGTTTTGGCCTTTGGGTGAGACAAGAAGGTCTTGGACGTGGGGAAGGATATTTGGGAGTGAATTTAGAAGAAATTATACAATGATCAAGGCTTGAGAGGTGTGGGAGGAAGAGGGAAATGAGGGTGGTATTTGTAGTGGAGGAGAGGAGGTATTTTACATTATTTAAATCATTATTATAATATTTTTTCTCAAGACTATGAATAATATCAATTAATGTGACCCCAAATAGTAATAATGGAATGTTAGTTCTAACCAAGTGGTCTTACATCATCCTTGCATCACCTACGATGCTGTAAATCAAGTATTTAGCATTCATCGTATTTTATTGCATTTTACTATTCATCAAAAATTATATAATTCTATAAAATTCCCAAAAATCTACCCTAACCATTTATCTATGTTTAGAATTCAAAAATGAACTCAATTTTTTGAAAATAATTTTCTAAATATTATTAATTTAATTTTTAAATAAAATCATAATTTATTAAAAAATAACAATTTTAAATCTATAACTCATTTTTAACACCTTGAAAAATTAATCAACATCTCATTATCATATATCCTTAATAAAATAATATAATAATATGATTTACTATTCATAAGGGTATGTTAATATTCACTAAAAATCAAGTTGGTTCTATTATACTCTAAATAACTTACTGAACACAATTGTAGATGACTATTTTTCAAAATTCAAAACATAGAAGCAGAAAAATTATATTTGAAATATAGTTATAAATATATACTTAAAACAAAGTTTCATTAATTTAATTTATTTTTTAAAACCTTGTGGTGTTACAATAAACCTCCCCCCAACCGGCGACCAACGATTTGAAACAGACCGAATCTGCTTTACCTTCGGTGGCGGATGTTGATACGTGAATCAGGGGACCCAAGAGACCCGTTGCAATCTATAGTAAGGAAATAAAACATCAAAAATTGGTTAAACCCTACCCTAGGGTTTCGACCAAATCAAGGAGGGGTGATGGGAAGGGAAAAATCAGCCCAAGGAGGAAGGGGAAGAAAAGAGAGGAGTTTACCTCAACGAGCCGGCTGTAAAACCAGAGGAGATACGGTTGTTTTTCGAGATAAAGAGAGATCTGAGAGGGAGGGAGGGAGGTGTGTGGGCTACAGAGGCTCATCTTGGGGTGGGCCAGTCAAGGGGGGTCACCGGTTGAAGGAGCTGCGCCGGTGAGATTCCAGGCAAGGGAGGTCCCCGGCTGAAGGGAGATGCGCTGGCGGGAGTCTGGTAGGGGAAGGTGGTGTGCGAGTGGGACAGGGGGAGAGGGGTAGGGTGTGATTCATGAAGGTGGGGAGAAGGAGGAGAGGAGGCAAAGAGGGAGAAAAAAAAGAAAAGGAAAAAAAAGAGGAAAAAAATAAACCTAATAATAATAAAAAAATACCAAACATAATAAACACAACACTAATAATAATTATTATAATATTAATAATGATTATGATAATAATGCTGATGTCAACAGTAATAATAAAAATATTATTATTATTCTTAATAATAAATATTATCATTATTATTATTATTAAACAATTCATTAAACTTCATTTTATTTTTCTTATTTTGTTTTACTCTCAATTTATTATTCATTTTATTTTATTTATTTATTTGGAAATCGAGCAAGATGCATGGTGATCTGGATAAAGTCACGTGGTTTCCCATACCATGCTTTGCCCATGTGCCTAATGCTGCCATGCCTAAAACGCGAATTTTTCAATAAAAACACAAAAATTCATATTGGGACTCAACTCTAACCCTGATAAAAATATCTAAATCTATAAAATAATAAAACAAAATAATCTTTAAAAGTCAGGTTGTGACAATTATCCACACCATAATGCTTTTCTCCCTCAAAAATCAACATCAAGGCCTGATCCCAATGTAGAAACGGATACCCCTTCATAGTCCAAGGGGATTCCTAATGAGCAGCAAACAAGAAAAGGAAAAAATACTATCAAAAAAAGAAGAGTCTTACAAATCAAACTCAAAAGTCTCAAAATGGACTCCTAGTTGTGTGCCACACACTCCCAAAAGTGAAAACACCTCCAATTGATAGATCAAAGGAAAAAATATTCTAAGGATGCATAATCCAAATTCTTAAGTCAAACACCCCAGACATCACTAAACAAGACCTACACCGCTAGCCTGAAATGGGCAACAAGAATCAAACCACAACTGATAAATACACCCATGATTTTAATTCAAAAAAATCATTGGGTGCGCACTAGTCCCAAGTCGACACCTATAACCAAGTCGACACCAAGAACATAACCGAATTACTGACACGGGGAGGTCTAAACAGGCTCCCTACCATAAGAATAACCAACACCCAAGATAGAGATGGGGGACCCACACGAGGAGGCCCGAATGGACTCCCCACCATAAGGAATATGCTACATCAATTCATTTCAGTGGACTTTCAATGAGACCCATGGTGGGTATCCCCACCACAAGGTTTAACTATATTAACTAACCGGCATGGATCAACATGAAAAACCTGACATGGTTAACTTGGGAGCTTCCTAAACACCAAATCTCTCACTACAAGGGACCTGATTAATGAAACTCCAAACCAACCGGAAGACACTACATGGTTCACCACTCCCACAGCATTACCATTCTCAGATGATCCCAAATCAAAACCAAAACTAAAATGGGCTTATAAGGATGATCATACATAGATATCCACACAAAAATTCACATTCACAAGGGTACAAGCACTGAGATTCAATAAAACAAGGCATCAAAACTTCCTTATAATCAAGGAAGAAATATTCCACCTACATGGTACACAATAAAGAAACAGGGTCCCCATGTCTCTTTTCAACAAAAGGGGCTGCTCAGAATGAGACATCTACACATAATTTTTAAACTGTCTTCATTTACCATACTAAAGATAGACACTATACCAAGGTCCTTTACACCCCCTAGGGGTTCCTAACTATGCACCATCTTCACTTTGGAACCTATGATAGGAGCTCTGATGGTTGAAGTATCTCCTACCTCACAGTCAGGCACTAAAAAACCCCAAACTATACTTCTTCTTCTGGTTCCACATGCACCCATACCACATTCCAGATAGATCCTCTAGAGTACAATACACTCCAAAACTCATTTTACTCTAACACATCACTTTACTGATACCAGGGTTCAGAAGATGCACGTGCATCTCCCCTTTCTACTTTGAATGAAAAATAGCAGAATAAAGAATACAAAGAAGACACCTTCTCTCAAAATAAAAAATTAAGAAATTATTAGAAGAGGAAAACTACTTCATTTAAGAAGAAGTCCTCAAATGGTTATACAACATCCACATTTTCACTTAAAAGATAATGTAACACAGTGAGACACCACCGAACAGGACCCTTGCAATCGACAAATACATTAAAAGGAGTGGGACCCTAAACTGAGTCCCAAGTAGCACACAATTCATGCATACAACCTTAATAGTCCCTTAAAACCAAAATTTCCACACTGGTGGCTATCCTGAACCCTAACTTAAAAAATAATAATGAAAAGTCCCAATTCCCTTCAATAAAATGGTCTACACCAACAACCCGGACAGTTTTCCACTTTCCTCACTAGAATTTTCATTCACCACTTCCAGGTAGAACCTTCGGGCTTGAATTTTCTCTACTTAACCTTTGGTGATTCAGGAAACTCAAGAAACCCTGATTTCTTTCAACTCCTTTTGTGTCCACTCATCTACTGTGAGAGGATGTGCTTAATCCAAAAAAAAGATATATAAACTCAACCTTTAAGCCCAAGAATAAAGTTCTTACTTTATCAACTGGAGGATCTTCCAATAGATAATCACCCATGACCGCACTTTAGTCATGTATTAACTCTTTATGTGGGCATACACTAGTCAGTGAGGAAAAATCCCAAGGACCCAATCAAACAGTTTCATTGTACAAACCATGCCACAAACCAAAACCAAACACATGAGGGGAGCCACCACAAAGGCTTCCCAAAACACTTATCAAAAGATACCACAAACCATCACTTGAACCCAATTTACCAATGAAAAAAAACCTAAAACATCATTAAAACAAGAATTAACTTTCGAATCTTACATAAAAATTTCAAAAAAATCACAAAAAATTTAAAAATCCTAAAACATTTCCCTAATACATTTATAATTTAAACTTTATAAAAGCTTTCAAATATCCCCAAACAATTATAAAAAGAACATCCATTTTAAAAAAAACTCATTTCATTTTCAAATAAACCAAACTTTCATTTTGTAAATCCAACTTCAATAGATCAATCATCAATTTTAAAACCTAGGAAAAACACTCCAAAACCAACTAAAAATCACAACAATAACATCCCAAAACAACCAATTCACTCAAAGAATCAAGATTCCAAATTCTCAAGTAAACAACTCCTACATAAGGTTTGGTCACACGGTTTAGCAAACCGTGCCCCAATCGAGTGAGCACATAGGAAATCATTAGGGTAAATTTCATGGTTTGCACATGGATTGCCAAGCCGTGCACAGAAACCATAAACCCATCCAAAATGACCACAAAATTTCAGGACCAAGCAGAAACACCCAAACAAGACTAAGTAACTCAAAAACAACTAAGATCCAAGAACAGACTTCAAGGAAAGACCATCCCAGACCACCCTATAAATTCAAGCATCATCCTGAATAGGTGGTGATCAATAACCTACCCACAATTGGACACTTTAATTATAAAAATCCTAAATCCAAACTATCAAACATCCCCAAAAGACATGGTTTAAACCTTCTCTGATACCATTTTATCATGAACCAACCTAGTTTGACCCTAAACCGGTCAACCAAGTCAATCCATGACATGGCCCGAAGGGTGTTCCCGATCCCCACGGGTTGTCAGCTAGTGTCAAGAATAAAACTGAGAGAATTGGGAATGGTTTGGACCATAAAAAATATATATATAACTGAATATAAACTAAAAAAATAAAAACAACACTAGCAGTAGAAATAAAAATAAACTAAGAAGCAAAACATACCTCAAGTGATCTCGTGGGTCACCATGTAACACAAAACCACACTCGCTCTAAGGGAGATCCAAACTAGAGGAATCTGAAACTGAAAAATAAATTAGGCATGAGCAATGAGTTTCTCAGTAGGAATTCCAAGGATAAACAATGCCCTATTCTCTTACCTTTAAAAATAAACCCAATTGTGCTAGTTTGAAAATAAGACAAAATAAAGTAATGTTTTTCATTATTTTCAAATTCAATTCACAAGTTTACATTTTTAAGGAAAGTGTTTATGTTCCATCATATTTTCAAAATATACTCTAAGAATGAATTAACATTTCTAAATGAAAAGGAAGAATTTTAGATTGAACTGTGGTTTTTCACAAATGAGACAACAAGTGTGAAACAACTAAAATGAAAATCAGATCACAAGCACCATGGGAAATCCCTAAGAATCTAGGGTTAGTTGGGGACCTAGGATCCTCGTAGCTCGTGAAACATGAAATAGAAACCACAACCAACTGTGTTCTCATACATGAGCAACTAGTAGGGAACACGCCCATAAACTAGTGGTCTCCAATCATCATAATGTTTAGTTAGTGTTGTAGTTGTCAATCCTGCTAGATGAAACTGGGACGAACCACTTCTGAAACTTCTAGCGTACTGGTCCTAGTCTACCCACATAGGTACCCAGAGTTACCCATGTTCTCTATTTCAAATGGTGGTGAGTTTTTATCCAGAAAACATAAATGAAAATAACACTTTCTTTATCCAAAACCCATACAACCTCTCACCACTATTCTCCCTCCTTAAGCACATTCCCCCTCTTTCACATCACACAACAAAACACAAGCCTCTTCACTAGGAACATATCCCAAAGCACATATTTACACTTATGTCACATTTATCAAACTAAGGGGAGTGCTTCAAAATGGGTTTTCCTTTTTCACCAACCACTCTTAAAGTGCCACATGGGATTAATTATTTACAAGGAATAATTTTCATTTTAGAACACATAATCACTAGCACTTTTAAGTTTCCAAAATCATTTAAAAGATCAATTGAACAACCAATATACTACACATTTAGAAAGAATCTTGAAACCATGCTTAAAATGATTTAATTATTTCAATAAACTAAAACCACTATTTTAGCATGAGTTCACACCAAAACCCATCCTTGGAAATCACATTGGAGATTTTTTTTGAAGAAAAAAACATGTTATTCCACTTTTATTAAGAAACTGGACAAAAAGGAAAAATATATTTGAAAATATCTATTACACATTCAAAACCAAATTCTATTTCCAAAAATTACATAAGGTTCCAATTGAGCCTTTATATTTTCCAACATAAAAATCTACTTTTTCCAAGGGCATTTCCAATATCCAGAATCAAAACACTCAACACCCTAAAAGTTTTCCAAACAGGATAAGTCGTCGATAATATATTATACGAAACCTTTTAATTCCAATAAATTCACTTAAAAACTAAAAATCATTTAGAAAAGTATTTTACACATTTATGACACTTTAAATTTAAATACAACACATAAATAGTCTTAGAAAAATCATACGGGTAAATAATAAACCAAATTCAAGTGGCACAAACAATTATACCTAACATATATATATATATATACCACAATGACATGAAAATATATATTTAAAATGTTCAAGAAATCAAGGAATTCAAATTAAAAGCTCAGGCATAGAGAACCAACCTCAAGACACGCATCTTTAGACAATGGAAACCCGGGACCACTTCACCTACATGTATATACATTTATATATATATATATAACCATTAACCCAAGTACATATTCCATGTTCCATGAGGGAATATACACAAGGAGGATACATATATATACATGCTTACCCATGTATATAAATATAATTCTTTGATATTGACGACTCGAACCCTCACCACGATGACCAAAACAAACTACAATGATGCAAGATAGTCTAAAAATTACCAAAGGCTCCAATTAAAACTAAATTGAACAAGGAAACAAGAGGAGCCTCACCCCAACCGGTGATCAATTAGTTGAAATGGACCGAATTCGCTTTGCCTTCGGTAGAAGATGTTGAAATGCGAAGGATGAGACCTGAGAGACTCGTCAAAATCTCTTTCAAGGAAAGAAACCATCAAAAAATAGTAAAACCATACCCTAGGGTTTTGGATGAATCAAGGAAGGGAGACGAGAAGGGGAAAATCAGCCCAAGGAGGAAGGGGAAGAGAAGATGGGAGCTTGCCTTGATAAGATGACTACAAAACCGGAGGAGATCCAATTTTTTTGCTGGATAATTAGAGATCCAAGATGGGGGGAGGGAGGTGTGTGGGCTACAGGGGCTCTGCTAGGGGTGTTCTGGTCAAGGGGGTCACTGGATAAAGGGGCTGCATCGATGGGAGTCCATCCAAGGGAGGTCATCAGCTGAAGGGAGCTACGCCGACAAGATTCTGGTAGGGGGAAGGTATTGCGTGAGCGGGACAAGGGGAGAGGGGTAGGGTATGATGCCTGAAGGGGGAGGGGAGAAGGAGGAGAGGAGGGAAGGAAGGAGAAAAAAAAGAAAAGGGAAAAAAAGAGGGAAAAAAGAAACCTAGTAATAATAAAAAAATAAATACCTAAACTTAATAAACACAACACTAATAATAATTATTATAATATTAATAATAATGATGATAATAATACTGATGTTAATAATAATAATAACAATATTATTATTATTCTCAATAATAATATTATCATTATTATTATTAATCAATTCATTAAACTTCATTTTATTTTTCTTATTTTGTTTTATTCTCATTTTATTATTCATTTAATTTATTTATTTATTTAGAAATAGGGCAAGGCACACGGTGATCTGGATAAAGCCGCATGGTTTCCCAGACTGTGCTTCACTCGTGCACCCAATGCTTTCATGCCTAAAACGTGCATTTTTCAATAAAAACACAAAAATTAAAACCAAGACTCAACCCGAACCCCAAATAAAATATCAAAAGCCATAAAATAATAAAAAATAATAGTTTTCAAAAGTTATGGTGTGACAGAGATAGTTCAAAATGGTAACGGTGTATCTAAGTTACATGGAATACATTGTGCATGGCCTGATACCTCTGAGGAAGAACTATCTGATAGGCTATTACCCCTACTCTCTCCACAATCTCAAAAGTCCTGACATAATGAGGTGATGACTTTCCCTAAATCTAAATCCATTTATGACCCAACCCAAGTGAACCATGTAAGAATACTTGATGTTCCACTTCAAACTCTAGAGGTCAGCGATGACTATTGACATAAGAATTCTTCCTAGACTGAGTTGTATCCATATTCTTCCTGATAAGTTGTACCAACTCTAATGTCTCCTAAACAAGGAAATGTATAAGTAGCACTACATATCCTGACTGTAACTAAAATAGGGGTGAATAGAACAACCTTACATATAAGTAATCACAAGGAATTATCTTTATAGTTTCTTGGAAGCTATTATTACAAGAAAATTCATCAAGAGATATATGATTCTCCCAAGAACCTCCAAAATCAAGTATGCATGCTCAGATCATGTCCTCTGACACTTGAATCATACATTAGGACTACCTATCAGTATGTGGGTGATAGGTTATGTTCAAAATCACCTGTAAACCCAGTGAATTCTATAATACCTTCCAAAACCATGATGTAAATTGAGTATATTTTTCTAATATGATAGTACAAGGGATACTGTGAAGTATAATAATATCACAAATGTAGAATTGACCCAATTCATCCACTGAGAAGGTATTTCTAAAAGGTATAAAGTGTGAGACTTTCACAAGATAGTCAAATATAACTCATACTACATTGCTTCCTTGAGGAGATTTCAAAAATCCTATCGCAAAATCCATGGTGACGTTGTCCCATTTCCACTCCAAAATGGGTAGAGGCTGTAAAAGTCTAGTCAATCACTGGTGTTTCATATTCACCTGCTGACATGTGAAACACTAAGTAACAAAACCAAATATCTCTCATTTCATACAAGGACATCAATATTGGAGTCTTAGATCATGATACGTCTTGATAAGACTGAGATGTACTTCCTATGCATAGGCATGAGACTCTCGCATCAATTCCTCTCATAAATCTATAGGAACCTAGATGTGTCCATAAATACATAGGATTCTATACTCATTAACGACCCAAATAATTAGTGGGTCCTTGCCTAAAATTATTTCCCTTAATAACAAGCCTTCAAGGTCATAAATCTACCTTATATTAATTCTATCCAAAAGTGAAGAGTTCGCTGATAAAGTTGTAAGAACAGTCTGCTTGTGGTTCTTTTGAACATCCAAATGCATCTCTAAAAATAGCACCATCAATTGACGTTCAGCATTGGAATACTAAATTACTTGAGTCTAAGTCTTCCATCTTAGAGAATCATCCATGGAATTTCCTTTAACAAGTATATAATAAAGCATAAAATCAAAGTATTATAGGTATTCCACCCACTATTTCTATCTATGATTTAAGTTGCACTATGTAAAGATACATTTTAGGATTTTGTGATCTGTGTATGCAATGAATAATTCTCCCAATAAATAGTTCCTCCTATAATGCAAAGCATGAACCACAACTGCTAGCTCAATATCATGCGTTGGGTAATTCTGCTTGTGAGGTCTCTACTGGTGAGACTTGTATTCCACAACTTGCTCTTCCTTCATCATAACAGCTCACATCCCAATGTATGATACATTACAGTACACCATATATCCTCTTTTAGGCTTGGGTAGAATTAGGATTGGAACTGAATTCATCCATAATTTCAACTTTTTAAGGTATTTCTCACATGGTTTAGACTATATAAACTTTAAACCTTTCTTGGTCAATCCTATGATTGGTGCTGCAAGACTTGATAAATCCTATATAAAATGACTATAATAGACTATTATCCCTAAGAAACTTCAAATATAAAATATTTTCTTAGGATTCTCCTAAGAAACAACAGATATCACCTTCTCTAGGTACATGGATACTCCTACCTCTGAGATGGTGTGTCCTAGGAAGTGAACTTTATAAATCTAAAAGTGTAATTTTGTGAGATTACTATACAGATGGTTCTCTCTCAATGTGATCAAAATGATACCAATATGTTTTTCATGTTCATGTCAATTATGTGGGTACACTAATATTTCATCCATGAAGACCACCATAAATGAATCCATATGCGAGTGGAAAAACATATTCATCGAGTCTATGAAAATAGTGGGCATGTTCATGAGACCAAACATAATTACCAAATACTCATACAAGCCATATCTACTATTAAATATTGTATGTGGTATATCTAAAGGCATAACACATACCTGATGATAACATGGAATCAAATAAATCTTTGATAACATATGATCTTCTTAGATCTGTTCAAATAGTTTTTCTATATGAGTTAATTTATATCGGTTCTTAATCAAAAGTTGATTCAATGGTTGGTAATCCACACAGAGTTTGAGGGTTCAATTAATATTCTTGGTGAAAATGATTATTGAACCCCAAGTAGAAGTGTTGGGTCATATAAAATTATTATCTTCTAGATACTATAACTATATCTTGAGTTCCTGAATATCTTAGGTTCCATCCTATAAGGTGGATTGGTCACAGGTGTTTCTCCTAGCACTAGCTCAAAAGTAAACGCTACTTCTCTATCATGAGGTAGTCCATAAAATTCATCAGGGAAGATGTCCCTGAAAAGTACCACTATAGGAGGTAAATATATACATTTCATTCCCTAGTAATCTATAAAAGGCTTGAAATCTAGGTTTTCACTCCACCCGGCTCACTATGCTTGGGTCCAACTCAACTATCTTGGACATTACATTCTCCTTTGTAGATATATGAACCAATTTCAGGTGATATAAAGGACACTCTTTAGTGATAAAAAAACATAAGATCGATAAGGGACTAACCATTACATCCCTAGAATTACATAAAAACTGATCATGTTGAGGAAAAAATATTCCATACAAAGAGTTAACCACCTATCTAAAGGGGGAATTCCTTACACCAACATATGCTCTCAGATCAGATACCCAATGAAATATAGATAGTCATTACACCAAATAAATACTCTATCTCATGGTCTAAACTTTCTATAGTATACACCAATATGAAAGAAATGTTAAATTCCTTTGTAAAATAAATAATACAAAAAAGTAAATAATAATAAAATCATACCTCATAAAGTAGAAGGCTTAGTGCTCTTCTCCTTTGGTGTAGGATGTACTACATGTAACTGGCCCAAACCACGGCCCTGTGATGTAACCTGGATGCTTGGAATAGTCCCACTCTGATGAATTTATATATCATAAGTTTTACTTCCTTGACCATGAATACCCCCTCGACTTGAATGGATAGTAGTACTCCAGCTACCCGCCTGGAAAGGAGCTATTAATCCCTCTCCTGAGGGAGAAGCTAGTGTGGATCCTCTCCCACTAGATATAGACGGTAAGGTCTTGAAAAAATGATAAATATACCCCATACTTCTATAGGATCATCACTCAATTGGGTCTCTATTTCACTTGGGTTTCATGCGTCTTAGCTTCCCACACGGATGAAATATCATGTAGCTTTCAGTGTGAGATTTTTAATTTCCACTTACCTTGTGAGTAAACTTCTAGCATTTATTCTTACCATTGGATGAACTAATCCCCTGTTTAGGTGATGAACCACCTTGGACCACACCATCATCTTCCCTCAAGTTCTGCTTAGTGATGATGGCCCGATTCACTATATATGAAATAGTAGTCAATTGGAAGATATTTACATAAGATCAAATTGAGTACACAATACCATATTTAAACCATTATACTATCATCATCCCATTACTAGTGATGGTTGGTTTGAAATTCTAGAGATCAGTGAAATGATATGAATACTCCAACACAAACATTGCACCTTAGTTTAAGTTCATAAATTCCCTAGCATGTTCATCTCTTAGTGTCTATAAAAAAAGCAGTCATAAAATTCCATTTCAAAATCCCTCTAGACCATCTCTCGATGCTGACGAGCCTGGGTGAAAATGTCCAAAAATCATTTGGAATAATCACGTGGCATGTAGGTTGTGATCTTAACCCTTCTTTTTGAAGGAGTCTTCAAATTCTTTAATATTGATAACATCACTTCAATCTATGAAATTGTTTCCTAGGGTCTACCATACCCTAAGAACGTAGGTGAATGCTACTATTGAAACACTCATGTCAACTCTACCATAGTAGGGGAAGATCAGGGAGCTCCATGTAAGGACTACATAAATCGTAGGAAGCTCTCTCAAAACTTGGAATTAGTTCCCATCTCAGGAATAACAAGAGGTTCCACAAGTGGAACTATATAAGGAAATATTATTGGCTCAGGGCCCACTACCTTCAGAGCATGGTCATCACCACCTTCTTAGTGTACGAATCGAGGATTTTATGGTGGAATAATTTTACAATTCCAAACACACACCTTCGAACAATATTTGATAACAAAAATAGACATAGATAAATGAATAGGACTTGTAAAAGCCTTACTATGTAAAGATTCAACACCCCCTTACCTACTCCTAGATCTAGTTCCAGATTACATAGAATGTGATAAAGGATTATAAGATACACTCCCTACCACCCACTATTAATGCCAATTTGGGGTCAAGGTCTCACATCACATAGTAGAGGTCTCGGTATATGGAGTGTCAATTGTATGGTATAGAGGAAAACACTCATTACATTGCAATTGGAAGCTTCATTTTACAAAAACTATTCATTTAAGAATTTTAATTTATTCAATTTCATACCTACTTATATGTATATACATCATTGTCCAGTTAGATGAGTCACCATTCCCAAGTTATAAAGGCATAAGCTTTATAAGTTGCAATTGGAATGTCATGTAATCGCAATCTGGACCTTATATCTGGTATCAGGATGTAACAAGCCATGTATGATTATTTGATTAGATGAATCTCCATTCCCAATTTATAAAATTACATTATTTATAGATTACAATTGTAATTCATTTAATAAAAATAAACTAATGTTTCAACTCTTAAAACTGTGGTTATAGTGATCAAACATGTGATAATTAGTTAATTAAGGTTCCACTATCAAGATATATGGTAAAATACCATTTAGGTTGATATAGACACTTTAATTAGTCAAATTATTTTATCCCTATAAGAAACATTATCACATTTTCTAAATATAATAGTCAAGAAACAGACAATATATAGCATAAAATTCACATGGTAATATAAATGACTCATGGAATATGCATAACATGGGAATCCTTAGGTGTCTATAATGATGTATGAGACAACACTTCCTTATCATAACAACCAAGAGTAAAATATAACCTCATAGAAATAATAAATTCCACAAATCGTGAGTGTCAGCCAATAGTGAAATTAGTACAACTTTAATAGGAAAAAACTAGAATAGCAAGCCTCATCCTGGGTAATTTGGATCTTCCATGTATATGGGTTATCTAATCTCAAGCACAGTCTCATTATAAAATTATGACACATTATTAGTATCATGTTTACTAACCCTATTAGTAATACAAAATGGAAAATCCTATGATACCACTTTGTGAAGTCCCCAACCCAGTTCACTCATAAAAAACTAAACTCAGACATCCATATGGCCTTAATCTCACCTCCCTATATTCTAGAGGTTGTCAATTGGTAGCAAGAGTCTATGATGGTATGGTGGGGAGACTATACCCTCATGATCGGAGTGTAATACAACGCTATGATAATATGATAAGTAGTGTAAAAATAAAATAAATGAATTGCAGAAGCATAACTCATCCAGATATAATAATAATTAGTAGGATAGTCTCATAAACAATATCATAACTTGATTCATATACAAAATGACGTCATTTTTTCATGCTATACAAAAAGGAAATCAGGAATACATGGAAGTAGTTGTAGACTATGGTTCTTAAAAAAATAAAAAATGACCAAAAACTATCCCATGAGCATCCCGAGCATTGGTTCAGTCATCTGCTACCAATCACCCATCCTAATAGATAATCAGGCATCTATGGGTGGATCATTTCCTTTTTCCCTACCTATATCCATGATATCAGTTCGGGTACCAATTGGTGGCCCAAATAGGGTGTGAGTAAAACTCTGTAGGCCACCAATAATGGTGTCTAGTATAATCTAGTCAGTGTACATAAAATGAGAAGTTTGTAGGTATAATGAATGTAAAGCATTAACGTAAACTATACCAAGTTGTATCGGGTTCCTAGAGGACACTCATCCAATTATACCTTCTTTATCTTAAGATGGGATATCTCTAAGAAAGTTTCACCATGTATATTTATATAAATATAAGTAGGTATGTATATATATGAACTATATACATACTTTCATATATAGTCATATATATAGTTACGTAATACTAACTATGACCTGAGGTGTAACCAAGGCGTCCATGCATAATCACAAGAGTATCATACTATAGATAAAAGAATCAAACCAAGAATTTTATCAGTGATATGAATGTCATCATATTTTTCATCCCAATGAGTGATGTGAAATGTTGTGTCCAACATCCTCCTAAGTAAAGTGAAGCATCATATCCAAAATCCAAATAAAGAATGAGAAATGTTATGTCCAACATCACGTTTCAAGGGATCATGAAGCTTCATGTCCAATAATAACCTTAACCATGTCTTAATATCTATTATATGGTCATGAAATAGTAATTTTAAATCATTCATGAAATTCTTTAACATAATCCAAAGGATAGTTCTCAGCCACTCAACATTTTATTATCAAGGGGTATAATACAGAATTTATACAAGGGTCATGTGACATTGACATACCATTCACTTTAATTTAATTTTTATCAAGCCAAGGCCACTTAGAGAGTGGATTATTCATACTATCATTTATGAATTCATGATAATTTAAATAAGAACACTCAAAGGGGTGGCACCAGTTGAGGAAAACATCCTTTGACAAGGGAAAGTCCATACAGAAGCATTTCTAACAGGGGTAACAATTTAAACTAAGGTAAAACATAATTATAAGGCAAAATGTGCAAGGTTTAGGGTGAAACATAATTCATAATTATATAAAACAAATAAAAATTTATGGAAAAGTACTAAACAACCAACCTTATATTGGTAGATGACTCCTCATTTGATATTGGACTCCAATCCAAGCTAGAATGGGAAAAATTGAAGAAATAAACAGATACCCTAAAAATAGGGAATATTATCTCACATGGAAATAATTATAAAGATAGAGATATAAACTAAAAAAGTAATTAAGAGTAATTAATGACTTACCAATTAAAGTCCAATGCAATATATGACACTTGAATAGGATTTCAATTTAAGGAGGAGGCTCAAATCCTAGCTTGATGGCCAAGGGAGCTCTCAAGTGGAGGAGGAGACTGTTGTGCGTGGAGAGGAAAATAAAAGAGGTAAGAAATTTAAAAATAAGGAGGGTAAAATCAACATTTCATCCATTTTTAAAGGTTGTGTGGTTTGGGTGCATGGTTGACCAAATTGTTTCACAACTCTGTGCCAAAAATGTCCCATAGACATCTCCCTCACACGAGCAAGGCGTACGGTTTAAAAAACCATGTACATCCTGTGTAGATCCTATGAAATCCACTACATCACCCCACATTGTTCAAAAAAATCATACAGCCTCAGGTTCATGGTTTAAACAAACCTTACACCCCTGCTGTTTTCCCCAAAATTCACAACTCCAAGCTCTGAACAAGCCCCGAACACTCCTAAACCCTTCCATAAACCCTTGGGAACCTTCATATAGATAAAAATTAAATTTTAAACCATAATTTAAAATACTTGTACCTCCTGAGAAAAACAAGGCTCTTATAGGGTGGTGTAGGGGTGTGTTCCCATTTTGTTTTGATAGATCAAGGCAGCGCACACTAGTGAGTGTGGTGCCTAGCAAGTTTGATGTTGATGGGTGGTTGTTTTTTATCTGAGGGCTGATGACCCTCATGAGGTGTTGCAGACATAGTTTCTCAAGGTCATGCTAGAAAAGGAAAAATAACCTCAGTTGAGAAGGGAAGTATCTGTTTGGAGCTAAATGTTATGACATGGTCGATCCAAGAGATCAATCCTAGTAATGTTTTGACAGTATGTTGGGAGTGGATTGGGAGGAGTGACACATGTGTGGTAAAGGAAGGACTTGTAGGGTTCTACACCTATGTAGTAAAGTAAGTAAGGATATATGGAGGGGATCCCACCATAATATTTGGAGGGTGTGACCCTCACTATAATGAGTTTCGAAAAGTGATGTGGATGGTGTTCCATGAGTCGGAATAGGATAGTGTTTGGTGGTTGGAGTGATACTCGAGTATGAGTAGATTTATCCATGTTCGGTCATAATGTCTAGTGAAATATGGTATATTGGTTCTGAGATAAGGGTTTCAACTTAGTGAAATGATGATTAGGACACTCCTATGGTGAGGAGTTTCATGTTAGTCCTAGGAATATAACCCTAGTGATAGAAGGTTTATTGATGTGTGTGGATGGTGTTTAGACAGACATGATGAAACCAAATGTTGATGCAAATGTTCTTTCGATGCAACTTAGATTCCTTGAGAGTTCCAAAGTTTAATCTTCATATAGTGATGGTTAGATTTTGAGAAGTCATTTTTGGCTTGAGGTGGTATAACGTGATCCAAGATTATTTTGGTGTGGTTGTATGTTGGTTCTCGGGTGGGAGCATAGTAAATAGTGTGAGTAGGAAATGTTTGACCATAGAACCACAGTAAGAGTTAGGTTAGACCTCAATGTGTCAATATGAGGAAGGGATTCCTCTGATAGGTAAGTCATTGTGTTCTGCAATTTAAAGTTACATCAATGGTAGAATTTTGGTGTTCATGAGTCTATTCAGCTGAGGTTTTAATTGGGAAATGTCATTGTGAGTTAGATTTGGACTATGATGTGCATGCTTGGGAAATTTCAGAATGAATTCAATGCTAGGTATCAAGATTGTAAAGTGAGACAATGAATTTGTGGTAGTTGGTCCTATTTTAAGAGAGGTTATCTGGAAGAGGTTCACCTTACACTATCATATTAACTTAGATGTGGTGATTCAAAATTCTCAACCGATGAATCTTTTTGAATGTGATGGTTATGTTTTTGGAGTTGTATGGGTCTTTTTAAGGAATATATGGCATGTGTGATTTGTACTAGGATGATGGATGCATGATTTTTGGATTCAAGTATGGGAATTGAGACTCAATTCCAGAATTGAGAAGCACTCACACTCATGTTGGGATGCAAAACATTGAGAACTATGCTGAGTGGTTTGGTGGACCTTTAAGAACAAGTATCAGTATGAAAACATCGATGGAAAGAGAAACCAAAGTTCTGAATCAGTCTTATGAGTTAAGTCCTATAGTGGGGAGAACCATGGGATGAATAATTAGATGGATGAAGATATATAGTTTTCTTGGGATAGATTAAATCCATAGAGAATCCTCATGGTGTTTCAATGAGAAATACAAGAATTGGATCAAGATAGAACTACTTAGTATCTTATGATTGTAGTTTCTTTTAAGGAGGGTTTTGAGTATTGGGAATGGAAATATAAGTGGATAGACACTAGTAATTCTCATGGATGAGAAGTGTTATGGTGGGGAGTTTGTAAGGCTCGGGCATATGGACTGCCCTTGACTCTTGATTGGAATTTTAGATTTCTCATTTGGTGGGGGTCATATTTTATAGTCAATATTTAGATTCAAGTTTTGAGGTTTAAAACCTCTAAAAAGAGTCACTTTATACATGGGATAAGGGTTAGGTATTAGACTGTGGGTTTGGGAGAGCTACAGAGGGAGGATGGGGAGGATTGGGCTATTGTAGTAGCCATCAGCAAACTAGTGGCCTTTGGAGAAGACAAACAGCCCTGTTGGGTGCATCGGCTCACCAATGGCTCAGTACCAGCTAGTCAACGGCCCCCTGGGATATTTTTAATGAGGCTTCGTCCTATCATTTCACTAGTGGTCGTCCCCTTTCCTTCTTATTTGGGTTTTTTCCCCTTGGACGCCAGTAACACTCCCCTTTTGTGCCTCTATTCCCATCCTCTACTCTTGGGTGGATCTACCACATCCAGCATTTGAATCAAGTATCATCACTTGATTTAGAGAGTTGGAAGTACATCTATGACTCTACTTTATTTGATCTTTTTCTTCCTTAATTTTCAATTGGTGTTCTATTAGTTTCCACTAACATACCATATTTTCAAGGAATTTGTATGCTACTTCTTTTTCTTTCATTTTTGGTTAAACTAGTGGTCGATACTCAACGAGTGGGATTTACTAAGTATAAAGTAGGTGTTCCCTAGACTTATCCCATAGTCTTGTTTCATCTTCCATACAGTGTTGTATGATCATGTCAACTTCGTTGTGTGTTGGTCTAATTTAAATTATAGTAATTAAATATTACTTATCCTAATTGAATGCCCTAGTCTAAAAGTTATAGGCCCAAGAAAAATTTGGTTCCATGTGGATTGCCTTAGGTGTGAGTTCATGGATTCCTAATAATAAAATAGTGGGTTGAGTTGAGTGATTTAGCTTGAAATCCTTAGGTGTGTAACTAATTTTTAAATAAATGATTGTGAAATGGGGTATTATAATCATTGATGGTCTTGAAATATAACTTCAAATATTGATATAGTTCCCTGTAAAATGAAATGTAGTTATGATTTGATATTAATTAAATGCCTAATTGAATTAAATCACTTAATTATGGTTTGGAAAGTGAATTTGGTAAATCAGTTGTCTAATGTGAATGGGTACCTTATGTTTTATAAAGATTAAATGAATTTATGGTTAGAATCCATGTTTTATGAAATGGATTGGTTTTTTAAATGGTAAATTATGTTTTTTAATTGGTATGGTTATGGATTATAGAAGTTTAGTAAATTGAAATAATGATGATTGGTGTATGATTTAAGTTCATGCCCTACTAAGTAAATTGATAATTCATATTATATAATGAAAATGCTAAATTGGTATCTTGATGGGTGATGATCGAGAATGTCAGGATGAGATTATTAGATTACATATGATATATACTACTTGGGAATGCTAGGATAAGCATCTGAATTTTGTACAATACTTGATGGTTTGGAATGATGGGATGAGTGCTAGGATTCCACATATTGAATAATGGATTGCGAAGGCCTCGAGGAGTGACTAGAACCATATGATTCTTGTTGATTGAGAATTCCAGGATGAGTGTTTTGATTCTAAGGGAATGTCAGGATGAGTGTCTGGATTCTGTGTGATGACTGAGAATTGAGGAATGTCGGGATGAGAGCTCGTATTCTATGGGATTTCTAGGATGATTTCTTAGAATCCATGTGATACATATGGATACTGGGAATTCTAGGATTAAACCCGGATTCCATGTGGTTACTTATGGTTGGAACGGTCCATATGATGTGATCAGAGACACCATGACACTTGACGAAGCATGTAGGACTAATTAGAGTCATGAACCTAAGGGTTGACGATTGTATAGCCATCCTAAAGTGTCACCATGAACCTAAGGAATCAGTGGTTTATTAATTTTCTTAAATTATTTTGAAACTGTTAAAATTTTTACCTCGATCACTTATACATGCAATTTTATTTTAGAGTGGTTGTTTTAGAGATATCATTGGTGGTGGCCTACTAAGTTGTACTAACACCCTACTCGAACCACCTGAAACTTGGGTACCTGAGAAAATATCACTATTTGGTCACATGGATAGGTATAGGGTAGGGATTGATGTTAAGGATAGTTGGATTGACATGTTAATATACATATGGATGATGGAATCAGGCTCACTACTATAGATATTCCCTTTAATAGAATTCAAAAAGGACTTTAGTAGAACTAAAAACATTGTTTTCCTCAGTGATATTAAAGGGGGTCCCCTTTATCAGTGCTAGTTTGGTGTTGATAAAAGTCCAACCTACAGCATTGTGCTATTTGAATAACAGCACTCTGTAGAAAATACATGTAACCTGTATGAAAATATATAATTTAATTGAAATAAATTTTACATCATGAATACAAAAAAACACTATTATATACATTTCAAACAATGTTGTGTATAATTACATTTACAATTAATATCTATAAACATTTAAAAACATTAATGTTTTATCGTCTTTGGCACCCACTATCCCCTCTCAAAAAAGTCCGTCCATGGTATCAGTTTCTGAACAAATCACCGCAACCCACTACTACAAATATGGCCTTTATCAACGCTATAAAAGTGCATTAACAGCGCTAAAAAAAGTGTTGTTAATCGAGGTGAAGATAAAGGGGGTCCCTTTTATCAGCGCTCAGAAAAATGCTGATAAAGGCACCTTTTATCAGTGCTAAAAAAGAGCTGATAAACAACCCCTTTTATCAGTGCTAAAAAAGCGCTGATAAAAGGGGTCCTTTATCAGCGCTTTTAAAACGTGCTGATAAAAGACAAAAAAAATAAAATAATAAAATAATTATATAATGCGGGGGGAGGGGAGATTTTAACAGCATTGGACCCCCCCTATCAATGCTAGGTGGAACCCCAACCTAACACTCTCCCGCGCTTCCCTTCTCACGCATCCCCCACATGCGAGCACTTCCTTGCTTCCACCCGAACTCGAGCCCACGACCTCCCCCTTGCACGCCTACACCTTTACCACTAATCCATTTTGTTTTTTTCTCTATTTAATGATATATCTATTTATTTATATATAGATAGATATATTTATTCGTATATTAATATAGATTCATATTAATATAAAAATATTTAGTTATATTAATACATATATATTTATTCATATATTAGTATGTATATATATTCATTTTTATATTAATATATATTTATATTTATTTATATATATATTTTTTAGTTGTAATTTTTTATCCGTATATTTATTTGTATATTAATATATATTTATAAGATTAGTTTTAAATATATTTATAAAATATGTTTTTTATGTGTGTTTATAAATAAATAAATACATACATACATACATATATACAACTCACACACACACACACATATATATTTACAAATAAATACATATATATGTGTATTTGAAAAGCCATAGAATGTTAAAATGACCATAACTTCTAATCTAGAAGTCTGTTTCAACTCCAAAACTAGTCAAATCGAAGAAAATGAAACAATATTCGATATGATATGTGGTACAGGCCTAACGGACATCCGGATCAGAAGTTATACTTGTTTTAATGTTAACAAATCGGGGTATCCTGACTAAAAACTCAGTTTTGGAGGCCTTCTGGGCCTTTTTTGGCCTCGAAAAATGTGACAAAATCTTTGCTTAAATTGTTAGCACGTAGAGCTCGTTGCAGGCTTTGATTTGATATGTTGTAGAGTTCAAACGAACACCCGGATCAAAAGTTATGTCCGTTTAAAGTTTGAGTTACATTTTCAACTTATTTTAGATCTTTTATTAATTTTTTTTGATTTTTTGTGTCTTCCAATTGTTATTAAATGATTATTAATCGATGATAATTAGAAAATTATTAATTAATAATATTTTTTTAAAATATTTTAATTCCATTTTCACTAAATTTATTATATATTAAATTTAATATTCTATTTATACTTATCTAAAACATATATAAAAAATATATATTATATTTATATCAATATAAATATACTCACATAACAATTTTTTTTTCATGATTTTTTTTTTGAAACATAAAATTTATCAGCGTTAGAAAAAAGTGCTGATAAAGCCCCCCTTTATCAGCACTACTAAAGAAAGTGCTGATAAAGGGGGGGCCTTTATCAGCGCTAGAAAAAGTGCTGATAAAGGGTCACTTTTAACTGCACTTTTTTTAGCATCGTTAAAAGTGCCCCTTTATCAATGATTTTTTTAGCACTAATAAAGGCCACCCCTTTATCAGCACTTTTTTTTAGCGCTGATAAAGGGTGGTGTTGTGGAAACCCAGTTTTTTGGTAGTGACCCAAGCAAAAGAATACACCTATATAAGAAAACAAATCTTGTGTTAGTAATACTATAAAGAAATAAATTAAACATTAATATGAAAGAATACATTAATAAAATGTTGATTTTAAATAAAAAGACACAGTTGGAGTTATATGGGTCACACTGTGTATCGTATTGAGGTGTGGTTGATTCATACACATCACAAATAATTTATGGATCATTTTCCTGAAGTATCAAAAAAATTAAATGTGTTTCTTCGATTTTGAGTATGTCGCTTGTTATTTTCACTAAAAATAATGTTAATTTTAAATAAAAAGAGATACTTGTAGTTATACTAGTCACACGATGGGTCATATTAAGGTGAGGTTGATTCATACCCATCAAAAATTACTTATGGATCATTTTTCTAAAGTTTCAAAACAATCGGAATGCGCTTTCTCTATTTTCAATATGTCACTTTTGTTTTTTACTAAAATTTCATTTCAAACTAAAAACATGCACTTTAATTCATATCAGTCACATCATGTTTTGGTTTGATGTGAGAATGCTTCCTATACATCACAAATGACTTATGAATTTATATCCTAAATTATCAAGATAATTGGAGTATGTTTTCTTGGTTTTCAGTGAGTGACACATGTTTTGAACTAAAATGTCAATTTTAAACTGATAATGAATACTTTGAGTCATACAGGTAACATTGTGCATCATTTTTAGGTGAGGATTATTACTATATATCATAAATGACTTATGGGTCATTTTCCTAAAGTATCAAAACAATATTAATGAGTTTTCATGGTTTCTAGTATGTCACTTGTTTTTTTACTGAAATTAATGTCAATTTTAAATAAAAATACACACATGAAGTCATATCGGTCACACTGTGCATCAAATTTAGGTGTGTTTGATTCCTATACATAAAAAATGACTTATGGATTATTTTAATAAAGTATCAAAACAATACAAATATTTTTTATTTGTTTTCAGTATGTCACTTGTTCTTTTTACTAAAATTAATGTCAATTTTAAATAAAAAGACACACTTTGAGTTATAACGGTCACACCGTGCATCGTATTAAGGTGAGATTGATTCATATGCATAAAAATGACTTATGGATGATTTTATTAAAGTATCAAAACAATAAGAATTTGTTTTATTGGTTTTCAGTATGTCACTTGTTCTTTTTACTAAAATTAAAGTCAATTTGAAATAAATAGACACACTTAGAATTATACTATCCACGTCGTGGGTCATATTGAGGAACAACTGATTACTATATATCAAAAATGACTTATGGATTGTTTTCTTAAATTATCAAAACAATATGAATGTGTTTTCTTGGTTTTGAGTATCTCACTTGTGTTTTTTATTAAAATTTCATTTAAAACTAGAAACGCATAGTTTGGGTCATACCGATCACATCATGTGTCGGTTTGACCTGAAATTGCTTCCTACACATCAAAAATGAATTATGAATCATTGTACTAAATTATCATCACAATTATAGTGTGTTTGATTTATTTTCTATGAGTGACACATTTTGAACTAAAATGTCAATATTAAACTGATAATGGACATTTAGAATCATACTAGTCACATTGTGTGTTGTATTGAGGTGAAGTTGATCCCTACACATCACAAATGACTTATGGATCATTTTTATAAAGTATCAAAATAATAGAAATGCATTTTCTTGGTTTTTAGTATGTTGTTTGTTATTTTTATTAAAATTAATGTCAATTTTAAATAAAAGGACACACTTGGAGTTATACCAGTCACACTGTGTGTCGAATTGAGGTGGGGATGATTCCTACATGTAAAAAATGAAATATGGATCATTTTCCAAGAGTATCAAAAACATTTAAATGAATTTTCTTGTTTTTCATTATGTGATTTTTTCTTTTTACTAAAATTTCATTTGAAACTGGAAACATGCACTTTGAGTCATACCGGTCAAACCATGTGTTGGTTTGACATGATACTAATTTATAAACATCACAACTAACTTATCATTTTTCCAAATTATCAAGACATATTGAGTGTGTTTGGTTGGTTTTCAATGAGTGACACGCGTTTTGAACTAAAATGACAATTTTAAACTGATAATGGATACTTTGATTCATATCATTCGCACCATGCATCGGATTGCTATTCGGTTGATTCCAACTCATCAAAAATGACTTATAGATCATTTTCCTAATGTATCAAAACAATTGAAATTATTTTTCTTGTTTTTAAGTATGTCACTTATTCTTTTTACTAAAATTAATTTCAATTTAAGAAAAAGACACACTTGGAGTCATATCGGTCACACCATACATCGTATTAAGGTGCGGTTGATTCCTACAAAATAAAAATCAAATATGGATAATTTTCCTAAAATATCAAAACAATATTAATGAGTTTTATCAATTTTGAGTATGGAACTTGTTCTTTATACTAAAATTATTGTCAATTTTAAATAAAAAAATAAACCTGGAGTTGTATCGATCACACCATGCATCAGATTAAGGTGAGGTTGATTCCTAAATGTCACAAATGACTTGTGTATAATTTTTTGAGAGTATAAAAATAATATGAACTCATTTGATCAGTTTTGAGTATATCAGATGTCTTTTTTACTAAAATTAATGTCAATTTTAATTAAAAAGATGCACTTAGAGTCATACTGGTCACACCATGTGTCGGATTGAGGTGCAGCGGATTCATACATGTACTATATGACTTATGGGTTGTTTTCCTAAAGTATCAAAATAATCCGAACTGAAAATTTTACCACGCTTTCTATTTCCTTTCTTTGTCTAATTATCAACACTCCATATTGAGTTAATGTTCTTAGCTGAAACCCCCTCCTCTACTCTTATGGTTTTAAATGAGTAAGGTTTTTTTGATAATAAAATCAGATCAATATATAGTATTGGATGTTAGGAAAAGAAAGGAAATATAAAGCATTGTAACATTGGCAGAAAGGAACATGTTATATCTTTTGTGGCTTGTTACAGATAGTTGAAAGAAAAATATGACTTCCCAAAAGATCTATGAAAAAACTAAATAATTATTAGATAAAAATGATAAGTAAATTGACTTATAAATAGTAGATAAAATGATGAAAAAAATAATTAAATAAGTAGATAATGGTTGTATACATTCTTGACTCATTTCCTTGTTTTCATTATCTCATTTACAGCCTTAAAGTATAATCTCACACGAGGTCATTTATTTATGATCTCTGTGAAAATTAACAAAATAATTATCAGATAAAAATTCTAAGGAAATTAACTAAAAAAGTAGATAAATGATGAGAAAATAAACTACATAATAAGTAGAAAGTTTCATCTTCATGATATATGTGTACATTCTTACATCAGGTATTCTGCCCATTCAGTTCTAAAAAAATCTATTTCGTCTTGTGAATATGAGGATTTTCTATAGTTATATTAGTACTAGAAAAATATAAATACATAAAGGATTAATAAATATTTTAAATGAAATAGTAATTATCTTTAAAAATATCTCTTAGGGATGCTAGTTTATCGATGGTATATGATATATCTCATAAATTTATAAACATAATAACCAAAAGCTTTTCCATTTGTTTGTTTCAAACACTACAAAAAAATTGATAAAAATAAGTAATTTGTTTTGATATGTGTTTGGATAGAAAAATATTATTATATATACCCTAATACTTTTCCACTTATAGAACTTATCATGATCCTTGTGTGCATGGATTGTCCTCATTCCATGATTTTCATGATATTCAAACACCTCTTTATCATAACAGAATTCTCATTGAAACATAATATAAAATATACTTCTCGAAGTTCAGTTCTAAAAAATTGGATATATTGTATTAAAATTTGAAAAAAGTCATCACTTGTGGTCGGTTTGTTGGGTATCCATGAAGTGAATCCAGAAAATAAATATTTAGAGTGTGAAAATTGACTGCAATGAGTACCCAATACTGCCTAAAAAACAAAAATGTATAAGTAATGAAAGGAATGAAAATATATTTGATATGATGAAATTATAGAGTTTTACCCTTACATCGTTGGTATTAAGAAGATTCTGTCATCCGTAAGTTTTCTTTTAAACAATTTTTCTAGTTTTGCCAATATTTCATCCATTTTTTATTATATTTATTTTTGTTCTATAGAAGTGATGTGAGGAATAATGAGTCTATATTTATTTTCATGGGGTAATCCCTTTAATTGGTATTCATATATATGCCTGCAAAAAATATGAAATGTATTTAGTCATAATTAACATATTATATCAGCTATTAGAAAAACAAATCATGAAAACACACCTCATGTATACATTTACAACTGAGACTCTTATCCATTTATACTTGAGGATTTCATTTACATTAATTATCAAGACAAATATAGTCTATCATGGCCTCTCTGTATATTCATTATTCAAAATCAACTATGTGATTACTACCACTTTTTAACTTTGTATCTATATGAACCTTCAATGTTAGTAAATGAACATATTGGATGGGTGGGGTAAAGGTGATTTCTGAAGATCTTTTTGATCAGTTGGTTAATCCTTTAGATGGTTTTGATTAAAACATTATTTTCAACCCCTTCCCATTTTCTGTATTTAATAAAATTCATTTTTTTAGACTTTTTTCATTAATTGTTAAAGGTTTAGTATGAAAAATAAATTGGAAATTAGTATCTTCATGTTGAAATGTTTTTTTACAAGATTGGATGGCCATGTTGTGAATGTTCCAACAGTTTGGTAGACCATTTTAATATCTTCATCATCAAGTGGAATAGGTAGTTTGGATCTCATCTAATGAGCTACGATAATCCCCACTCTCACATGACCTTTTGGAAGTGGTTTGTTATATATATTTTCTTCTTGGATATTGAACATAGTAGCCCTATCAAAAAGGCGATGGGTGGGTGTTGATGGACATAAATCACAATCATTTTCGCTCTATAGAATATTAGTATTGGAAATGTATCGGTGTGTTTATGATTCACATTTCACAAAAACAATTATGAGAATATTTATTACCTCATCTAAGATAGATCTTTTAGTGGAATAGATCACCTTAGAGATGGTGGGGGTGGGGAGAGATCTTCATGTAGTGGTTGTCCCTGAATTTTTTCTTCTCTTTGCTCCCCCCCCCCCATAACATTTTCTAGAAACTTAAGCTGATAATGAAACTTTTCTTCAAGGGAATCTAATATTTCTTTTATATCTTCCATTTATTTTTCATTATCTCTATTTTATTTCTTTTCTCAAAATATTTTCGAGGTGTCATCCCAAAACCCACACCTCTAACATGGTCATACTATTGTGGACACTTCAAGGCCACAAATTGTAGGTGTTCATCCAGTACAAGTTTTGATGATTCCTATGTATAAGTTGGATGTAAAATATATGAAAATAAGTAATTGTTGTTATGTAATCATTATTTAAATAAAAGAAAGTATTATGTCATACTTACACATGATTCCTTCACTTTTTGTGTGTTTTCATCTATTAGTATCCCATATTTATTTACATGTGCCTCCTTCCATAAAACATGACATGGGATGGAAGTGGATTTGGATTTGGATTCATTAATCAATATATAAATAGACGAACATAATTATATTTTTGTTTTATGTCACATAAAAGTGTTATGGTAGATTTAAAATACGTGCCAATTTTTTTCAAGTAAAGTATACCCCGTACTTGCTTTACGGTAGGGGTACATTGGTTTTTCTACCCGTTCCTTATTTTCAGCACTCGGTTGTTGTTTCATAAATTAAAAATTTCTCAATCAAAGTGATCAATACACATATTGTCAAAAAATTTATTACCAGCCACAATGTACCTGAAAATATATCTCCCCATGATGTCCAGTAAACCTATCTCATGTTGCTTGGATTATCGAGTGTGCATACATATGTGGTGGTTTCAGTTTTATTTTCCCTTCAGTATCCTTCATATTAAATTTCTGTAGAATTGTTTGAAAGACTCTTTGAGTCTTTCTAGTAAATATTAAAACAAATTTCTTATGGGATTCATATACTATAAATGCACTCTACAAGGGATAATAAAGAGTAATTCAATGTTTTGTTTTTTTATTTTTTAGTAAAATAAAGAAGGGATGTCATAATGTTACCGTAATCTCTTCCCAAGTTAGCTTCTTAAGTGTGTGTGCAACATGGTGCCAAGAAGATACATCAAATGGTACGTGATGCCGAGTGATGAGCCTAATGAAACTAGTGAACATAGCCTTATTGGGGTTAACAGGCAGGCCACATGTATTCGATCCGACCTTGATTCTGATGCCTTTGAGCTTTATCTGAATAGTTTTTTATAACACTATCACGTTATGGCGCTCCTATTTTTTATGCGACATCGGTTCTTCACTGTATATCATTTCCTCTATTTCAAAATAATAAATATGTTGTTCATATGTATTGGTATCATCATCGTGTGTATAGGTTTGTTGTTCCTATACACTAGGATTAGTAGTAGGTTGAGAAACCTATTGTTTCTCTGTATTTGTAGCATGGTCATGTGCAGAAGTTCATTGTTCCTCTACATTAGGAGTTGCAGTGGGTTGAGAAAACTATTGTTCCTCAGGATTAAGAGTATCAACACATACATAATTCATTATATATATAAGTAGTTTAACATTTAATTTTGATTACATAAATGCAGTAGTGAGCATATAATAACATGAGGTAACTTAGTATATATTATAAAAAATATATAACCTGATTATTGACCTCTCTTTTTTTAAAGGTTGAAGGGATTTTACCCCTCTATAAAGTATCCAAATATATTTATTGTGGTCTCCTTTGACATACAAAAATTATTCTACATTGGGACCACTATGAAATGATTGCAACATCCCAATGAATGGGTCATCCTCGGTTAAATTTTCATCTGACCCTTTAGTGTTTTTGGTTGATAACCGAATAATTGACAACTTTAGGTTTGTGGGATATAGAAAATAAAATACTTGTGTCTTCTATGATTTCATTATAAATGGTTCATCTTTATACCCTTCCTTACGAAAATCCACTTTTACTAATCCCAATTCATATATTTTGACAGCACTCCTATTATCAACCCACTTGCATTGAAAAATTGTCACTTGGAATATTGTATAATCTAACTCCCATATT
The DNA here is from genome assembly GCA_963277665.1 of Viscum album. NCBI lineage: Eukaryota > Viridiplantae > Streptophyta > Magnoliopsida > Santalales > Viscaceae > Viscum > Viscum album. Next base: position 1,663,912,304 of record OY728126.1, on the reverse strand, counting down.
TGTTTGATGATGTCAAAGTATGACATATTTTCATAAATTGGATTTTTTTACTTGGTACCAGAAACATGCATGGCTTTAGCCACAAGTGTAAATCCACTATTTTCTACGGTACTTCCTTCATCATGTTCATTTTTATATAACATATAATCATTAATTATGTAACCATTGTAATATAATACATACACATTTGGTCCTCTGGCTAGCCATCGAAGTCATTTTGAAATTGAATTTGGATTTTCATCTAAATACTTAAAAATATGTTCTTAAAACCATCCTATAAATTGTTGATTATGTGTATTTGATATCCATATTTCATCCCTTTATGGATTCAAGTGCCTAATAATTTCTTTGTGGGTTTCAACATATGGGGAAACCTCAAAACTGTTATGTAAAACATAAAGGTGGACCTGCTCCCAATCTATAATATTGATTGTGATGACATCTATTCTAGAAATTCCTTCACCCAAAAGCCACCCAGTGTAATGATATTTTGGTAGACCAATGTTTTCCACACCAGACAGGTAGTCGGTACAGAATTCATTGGCTTCCCCAACAATATATCACTCCGCAATACAACCCTCTGTTCGACTTAAATTTTTGATATACCCTTTCAAAATATTCATATACCATTAAATGGGGTACATCCATCTATAATATATAGAAACATATAGTCAAATATATCTCACCAAGTGAACTGTCATATCAAAGAATGTTGGCAGGAAGAACATTTCCAATTCACATAATATGATGACAATTTCTTCTTCTATAGTTTTTAATTTTGCCGAGTCTATAACTTTTCTGCATACAGCTTTGAAAAAGAAATAGGGATTGGTTAATGTATGATGGATATTCTTGGGTAAAATGCAATGTAAAGTTATAGGAATTAGATCTTTCATCAAAACATAACAATCATGTGATTTTAAACCCTTTAACTTTAAATTAGTTATTGACACAATATTCTTGATATTCAATGAATACCCCTATGGAACCTTTACATAATTAAAGAAGTTTCAAAAGTGATATCTCTCCTTACTGTAAAGATCTTAAGCAGCTGGAGGAAGAAAATTCCATTTTTCACCCTTCACTAGCGCCAACTCTTCCCATATTCTCATGTAAATCATATCCAACCTAACCTTAATTTCATCATTTTTTTTGCCGAGTGCATTTAGTAACATGTCAATGACACTATCACATACTTTTTTTAACATGTATAACATCAAGAAAATTTTTGACATACAGACAATTCCAGTATGGTAATTAAAAAAATTGATCTCTTTTTCCAACCATTTTTCATATGATTTTTAAAAAAAGGTTTACCAAAAACAATGTCTATATCTTTTACTTTCTCAAACATTTTATCACCTATTAGTGGAGACAGTTTTGTACATTCTTCTGAAATCCCATAAAATGATGCCATCCAAGATCAGTACTTATGTCATCGGGGTAGAAATATGGATGTCCTATAAACACATTATTTGATGAATGATTCAACCTAATTAACTGTGTACCTTGTTCACAAATGGGACACACTTGAGTTCCTTTAATACTATATCCTGAAAAAATTCCATAAGTAGTAAAGTCATTTATCATCCCATACAATGTGGATCTCAACATGAAATCTTCATTTCATTAAGCATCATACAATATAACACCTGAATCCCACAATAATTTCAAATCTTTGATCAATGGATCCAAATAAACATCAATATCATTACTCGGGTGTTTTTTGGTTCTGATATAAGTATAGATAACATAATATATTTTCGTTTCATGCATGACCACAGTGGAAAGCTATAATTTACCAACATAACTATCCATGTACTAATAGTGGTGCTGTGAAAACCAAAAAGATTCGCTTCATCTATAGATAATGCAAGACAGAGGTTTTTTATCTTGTTTCCAAATTTAGGATACTAATGAACAGTTTAATTCCACTGAGGAGAGTATGGCGGGTGGTCGATTTTCTCATCTTTATTTCTTGTATTTGTGTTCCACATCAATTGTCTTACAATATATTCACTTCCATATAGGAACCTAAACCTTGGAATGATTGGAAATAACTATACATCTTTTCTTGTATCGAGAAGCACCACACTTTGGGCATTATTTAAGTGATTAGTGATCCATGTGAAACAGGATAAAGTCATTTGGACAAGAATGTATTCTTTCAGAGATAATTCTCATTGAACATAGTATTTGTTTAGTGTCATATGTTCGGATAAGGAGCTCATTATCTTTTGGGATCATATCATTCAAAAGAGCAAGTAGTTTGATAAAACTAGCATCACTCCATCTATTTCCATCTTTTAAATTATACAGCTTCAGTATGGCTAACAATGTTGTATATTTAGTGCAACCAGAATACAATGGAACCTTTGCACAATTCTTTGACTTCTCAAACAATTTTGGATAATCATGATGTTCATCTTCAACTGTCATTATTATTTCCTCAATACGATCTTCATCATCATTCAAACATGTAATCACATCTTCTATGCGGTCATCTTCATTGTCAATTGATGTGGCTGGATTTCATTTCTTTTTTCAACGTCATTTTTCACTTTTTCATCTCTTTTTATTATTAAAATAGTTCTTTTTATAAAATAATTACAATTGTTGTCAACTTTGTGCAGAATTGTTGAAAATATGTTTTTGGTGTTAAAATCGTGTGTTTTAGTGTTTATTTTTTTCATTTTAAATAATCCTCAAATTTAAATAATTATTTTTGTTTTTAACTTTCATTTGTTTATTCTTTAGTTTTTAATTAAATTATAGATCTTAATTATTTTTATTCTTTCATTTATTTTTCATTTCATTTGTTTTTCAAAATAATTATTTTAACAATTCCTTAATTTAATTAATTCTTTATTTTTATTGTGTAAATAAATAAATTCTGTGCTTTTTTTATAATTTAAATAATCTAATTTAATTTTAATAATTTAATTCAATTCATTAGTTTTTTTAATACTTTGTTTTATTTAATTTTAACTTAATTACTTAATTTCATTAGTTCTTTAATTAAGTTGTTAATTAACTTACCAAACTGACTTTTTGACTTTTAATTTTATGTTTTAAATTAATTTTTAATAAATTATATTATGTAGTTGAATAAATTGTAATTAATTTTTTTTGATAATTGTTCAAAACTAGTTTTTTTTAATTTATTAGTTTAGTTGGTTAATTAATTTATTTATTTAGTTTTAGTTTTATTAAATTGTTAATTTATTTTGGTTAATTTATTTTGTTTAATTTATGTGTTGTATAGGTCTCACCTAAGGGTGTAATTTTGGCCCGGCAGCCCGAAAGCTCGACAGGCCTGCCCCGAAAGCTCGAGCGGCCCGGCCCGGCAAAGCCCGCATCGGGCCAGGCCGGGCTCGGGCCGCAGGTTCAGCGGGTTGGACCTGGGCCTTTCCAGGCAGGCCCGCGGGCCAGGTCGGGTCGGCCCTAAAAAGCTCAGCCCGCTGGCCCGCGTGCTGTAAAAAATATAACGGGGGAACTGCAGGTAGGGGGATCTCAAGCTCCCAAGGCTGCGCCTGGACCAACTGATCCAGGCGCTGCGCCTGTAAATTAATCACAGGTCTATATATATATAGATATATTTATATATATATGTAGATCTATATATATAAATATATGTATATATCTATCTCTATATACATATATCTATATCTATATATATCTCTATATTTATATATAGATATATGTATATATATAGATCTATCTATCTATATATATATATATATATCTACATCTATATATATATATATATATATATATATATATATATATATATATATATGTATATATCTATATATATATACATATATATATATCTATATCTATATATCTATATATCTCTCTCTCTATATATATATATATATACATCTATATATATACATATATTTATCTCTATATCTATATACATATATCTCTTTATATATCTGTATATATAAATATCTGTGTATATACATACATCTATATATATATCTACCTATCTATCTATATATACATGTATCTTTATACATTTATATTTATCTATATATGTATCTATATATATGTGTGTGTGTGTATATATTTCTATCTATATGTGCATATATCATTTTATATTAACAAAAAATGATATTATATATATACATATAATTATTATTATATATAATTATAATGTGTGTATAAATATATATATACAACGATATATAATTATATATATAATAGTGTATATATATAAACAAAGCCATTAATAATATATATCAATTAAGTGTGGTTTTTAAAAATCCATTAATAATATATATGTATATGTATATGTATATGATTTAATATAATATATATATATATATATAAACAAAGCTATTAATAAATATATATATATATATATGTATATATCAATGATTTAATATTATATATATATAATAACTTGTTGTATATTAATAAAAAAATAAGTATGGTTTTTAAAAATCCATTAATAATATATATATATATATATAATTATGTATATGTATATGTATATGATATAATATATATATATATATATATATATATCAATGATTTAATATAATAGTGTATATATATAAACAAAACCATTAATAATATATATCAATTAAGTGTGGTTTTTAAAAACCCATTAATAATATATATATATATATATGTATATTAGGGGTGTAATTTCGGGCCGGACCTGTCGAGCTTTCGGGCCGCCGGGCCAAAATTACACCCTTAATGTATATGTATATGTATATGATTTAATATAATATATATATATAAACAAAGCTATTAATATATATATATATATATATATCAATGATTTAATGTTATATATGTATATAATAACTTATTGTGTATTAATAAAAAAATAAGTGTGGTTTTTAAAAATCCATTGATAATATATGTGTGTGTGTGTGTGTGTGTGTGTGTATATGTATATGATATGATATAATATATATGTATATAAACAAAGCTATTAATACATATATACATATATATATATATATATCAATGATTTAATATAATAGTGTATATATATAAATAAAGCCATTAATAATATACATCAATTAAGTGTGGTTTTTAAAAATCCATTAATAATATATATATATATATATATATATATATATGTATATGTATGTATATATGTATGTATATGTATATGTATATGTATATGATTTAATATAATATATATATATATAAACAAAGCTATATATATATATATATAATAACTTGTTGTATATTAATAAAAAAATAACACACTCGCCTAATGATGTTCGTGCAAGTCTCTCAACTTCATTAATTTTTTTTAAGTATGTTGCAACATGCATAAATTATATATACTATACATATATAAATCTATTTAGAAAAAAAATTAACTCACCCAATGATGTTCGCGCATACCCCCAATATATATATATAAACAAAGTCATAAATATTATATATAAAGGTATTAATAATATATATCAATTAAGTGTGGCTTTTAAAAATCCATTAATAATATATGTGTGTGTGTCAATGATTTAATATTATATAATAACTTATTTTATATTAACAAAAAAATAACACACTCACCTAATGATGTCCGTGCACACATCCCTCAACCTCATTAATTTTTTTAAATATGTTGCAACTTCCATATATTATATATAAATTTATTTAGAAAAAAAATTAACCCGCTCACTGCAGCGCACCCCCAAACCCCTAATTATTTTTTTACAATTTTCTCATATTATATATATATATATAATAACTTATTATATATATATATAATAACTTATTATATATATATATATATATATAATAACTTATTATATATTAACAAAAAATAACTACTCACTAAATGATATTCGCACACTCCCAACCTCATTATTTTTTTTTAAATATGATAAAACTTTCATATATTATATATACTATATATACATATATAAATCTATTTAGAAAAAAATTAACTCACTCACTGCTGTGCACCCGCTAAGGGTGTAATTTCAGTCCAGACAGGGCCGGGTCGGGCATGCCCTGCAAAAAATTTAAAAAACGTTTAAAAAAATGTTTTAAATTAAACAAACACTAAAAAATACTTTTCATAAATAAGTTAAAAAAATAAATGTAAGAAAAACGTTTTAAATAAATAATAAAAAACATTTAAATAACAACACTTTAAACTCACCACTCATTGATGCGCACCCCCTAATAACTCATTAATTTTTTTTTAATTTGTACATAATATATATAAATTCACAGACATGTATAAATCTATTTAAAAAAAAAATAACATATTCACCCACTGTAAAATGTTTTTACAAAAAATGTGTAAAATGTTTAAAAAAAATACATGTAAAAAATATGCGTTCAAAAAAACTTTTTAAATTAAACGTCTAAAAATAAATGTAAAAAAACGTTTTAAACAAGTGTTAAAAAATGGTTTAAATAAAAATGTTTAAAAAGTTTTTAAAACAAACATTTAAATTAATTTTTTTAAAACAAACACTTAAAAAATACTTTTTACATTAAAATGTGAAAAAAAAAAGTTAAATGTTTAAAAAAAAACTTGTAAAAAGAATGCGTTTAAAAAAATTCAAAAATGTTTTAAATTAATCATTTAAAAATAAATGTAAAAAACGTTTTAAACAGATGTTAAAAAAAAGGTTTAAATAAAAATGTTTAAATAAAAAATACTAACAAACGCTTAAAAAATTATAAAGTTAAAAAAATAAATATAAAAACTGTTTTAAATAAATGTTACAAAAACATTTAAATAATAAAGTTTTAAACTCACCCACGGCAGCTGCGCACCCCTTATTATTTTTTTTATAATTTGCAAATAATATATATATATATATATATATATATATATAGACAAAAAACATATCCACCCACTGTAAAATGTTAATAAAAAATAAAATAAACGTTTTTACAAAAAACATGCATTTAAAAATAAATGTAAAGAAACGTATTAAATAAATGTTATAAAAATGTTTAAATAAAAAAAATTAAGAGACAATTATTTTGAAAATAATAAAAGCCCACCACGACCCGAAAAGGGTCGGACCGGGCCGAAATTACACCCCTAGTCACACCGATGTCTCACGTAGGTGACTCAAATGAGTCACCCATATTTCCCCCTCCCGATCCACATCTCACCGATAGCCCCCATTTTCCCCATGTTCCACCAATGTTTTATGTGGGTGACTTGAGTCATCGATGCCTTGAGTCACCCATGCACTCCCATGTCGGTGACTCCCCTTCCCACGTTTCCCCTTTATCTCGCCGTTGCAGCACCTACCGACACCACCCTCTATCTCACCGTTCTCTCAATGGTAAGACATCGGGTTTTTTTGGCGGATGGGTTTTTTTTTTTATTAAAATGGGTCTAGGTTTAGATTAATTAGGTAAAAGGGTTTATTGAGCGCCACTTGAAGTGGCGCTCAACAATTCGGGTGGCTAGCGCCACTTCAAGTGGCGCTTTGCCACCCTTTTTTTTTCTGGTTTTGTTTTATTTCTTTTTTTTAATTGTTTTTCACCTCATCTCTTTTTAATAAATAATTTCAAAATAAATAAATAAAATTTTGTTTTCTTTTTTTTTTTAGTTTTTTTCCACCTCATCTCTTTTTAATAAATAATTTCAAAATAAATAAATAAAATTTTAAAAATAATCTTATAAATATGTATTTAAAAATGCTAAATTAATTATAATTATATTTATAATTATATAATTATGAAATTATATTTATGTATATATATAATTATATGTGTGTGTATAAATATAATTATGTATATATATAATTAAAAATAAATATTTATAAATATAAATCTATTTATATATATTTTTTAAATAAAAAATATATTTGTAATTATATAATTATAAACTAATCTTTAAATATAAATATTTATAATTATATGAATATGAATATATTTAAAATATATAATTATGAAAATATTGTTACATATATATTTAAAATTTATTTATAAATATATATATGTGTGTGTGTGTATGTGTGTGTGTAGAATTATATTTATAATTATATTTAGAATTATATTGTAATTATAGTTATACTTGTATATGTATAATTATATATTTATACATGTATATATTTACATAGTTATAAGTAACTATTTATAAAAAAAATTGAAATATTGTTAAACATATAGTCTTTCAATACCACCTACTTGAAACTTAAAAATGTTTCAAGTATGTGACTTTGAAAGCCTATAAAATATAATCTAAATGACCAATATGAATGAAACTTAAAACATGTATTAAAAATATACTAAATAGATAAAAATAAAAAAATTACGTAAAAAATGTCGATAGAAAATATTTTATAGGCTTTTAAAACCACCTAGTTGTAACTTAAAAATGTTTCAACTATGTGACTTTGAACGTCTATAAAACATAATTCATATGACCAATATGAATGAAACTTAAAACTTGGATTAAACATATACTGAATAGATGAAAATAAAAAAATTACGTAAAAAATGTCGATAGAAAATATTTTATAGGCTTTCAAAACCACCTAGTTGTAACTTAAAAATGTTTCAACTATGTGACTTTGAACGTCTATAAAAGATAATCCATATGACCAATATGAATGAAACTTGAAATATGGATTAAACATATACTAAATAGATGAAAATAAAAAAAATACGTAAAAAATGTCGATAGAAAATATTTTATAGGCTTTCAAAACCACCTAGTTGTAACTTAAAAATGTTTCAACTATGTGACTTTAAACGTCTATAAAACATAATCCATATGACCAATATGAATGAAACTTGAAACTTGGATTAAACATATACTGAATAGATGAAAATAAAAAAATTACGTAAAAAATGTCGATAGAAAATATTTTATAGGCTTTCAAAACCACCTAGTTGTAACTTAAAAATGTTTCAACTATGTGACTTTAAATGTCTATAAAACATAATCCATATGACCAATATGAATGAAACTTGAAACTTGGATTAAACATATACTGAATAGATTAAAATAAAAAAATTACGTAAAAAATGTCGATAGAAAATATTTTATAGGCTTTCAAAACCACTTAGTTGTAACTTAAAAATGTTTCAACTATGTGACTTTAAACATCTATAAAATATTATTATTTTATATACAATAATTAATTAGTTAATAATATAATTATTAATTATTATTTGTCATTATAATTATTAATTATTAATGGTTAACTCGCTGTGACAAATTTTGTTTATATTGTACCTGTACTTTATAATTTAATAGTTAATTGAAATAAGTTTGTATTTAATAGATTTTTGATTTTCTTGTTATTTGACTTAAACAACAGTTACTTATCATAGTGAATAAGTTTTTTAATATATACAACATTACATCCAAAAACATCAACGACGATGCCCCCCGGTACCACAACGCGGTGTCTGAATGTCACGTCCTCTCCGCGTCCGACGTCCATGTCGCTCCGGTGTCCTCTCTGCAGGTTCCTCCTCTTCCGGTGCTTCTGGTGCCTCCTCATGATGCTGTGTAGAGGACTGACCAAAATCATGTGAGGACGCCCCAAAATCATGTGAGGATGCCCCAAAACCATATGGGGTGACATATGGCTCTGAAGCTCCTATAAATGGTAGAAATGGGGTACTGAAGAAGGCCTCGTCGGGAGGAGAGGGGGCCGCCATAAGCTGTGTGACTGCACCCAGATCGAAGTCCATAGTAGTCTGCGGAGACGCCATATGCGGTATATAAATGTCTCCCTGCTGTGCAAAATCATCAGTCGGCTGGGCGAGATCGCCTGTCTGTGGTGCGACGACATCTGCAGGAGCCGCTCTCGGATGTCGATGTGGTCGCCTCTGCCCCCCCGGATGTGCTCGTCTCTGTCGTCCAGCCGGCGGCGGCGGTGGCGGTGCATCCTCCTCAACAGGCATAGCAGGGACATCGTCATCCTCAGGTGCTTCTGCCTGAAGATATGGATCAGGATATATCTGTGGCTCCTCATCAAAAAAACTGTCACGTATCAACCGGAGATGATCCAATAGAGCCACCACATCCCGATGAACTACCTCCCGCAGAATATATGCATGCTCCTGAGGCTGCGTGGAATGTGCAAGCTGACCAATGGCGTCTGCCTGCAAATGAAATGACAATCAAATTAATATCAAAAATGAGTTAAACAAAATTAATAAATCTTAGTAAACATATCAATCGTTGAATGCCAATCCCCTGACGTGTAAGGTACATGATGGTATGTCGTCGATACCAGTGTGCATAATCCCCCTGATCAGATAAATGAGAGTGTGATGTGATATATCCCTGTGGAAAGATACTGAATTGGGCACGCCTGTCCCAAAGCTGGATATAAGATGCATGATGTCGCCGCCAGTCTGTCGTCTGTCTACCTATAAGCACAATCGAATGTAACTCGGTAGACTGTCGTGGTGCCAAGGGGATATGCTGTATAAAACCGAACTGGCGCATGACTCGGTCTGGCTGGTGCCACTCAACGATGTGGAAGTGAATGAGTGGTACTACTGCAGCACGATCTCCAGCCAAAGATGTGCAGTATAGTGGAAGTGATGCGTAGACATAACCTGTATAAGGAGTCCATGAAACCTGAAATGTAAACTCAAAAAATAAGTCATATAGTAGTATGATAATTTTACTGAGATTATATTGAAATAACTTAAAATAGTGATAACAAAACAAATTTTCCTACAAAAAAGTACTGTTTAACTTACATCAGCCGGCACTATAGCATCGAATATCTGTCTAAAGCTGTGCACACTATGTCTCGGAGTATGTGCAAACTTCTGAGACTGACTCCACCTGGTGAAAAAAGAGTAACCTACGGTAAGTTTATAAAAAACAATAACAAAAGTACTAAATAACCGAAAGTAATGACGTAGACATACCATCGTCCCCGAGGACAGTCCTGAAGTAGCTCCGGTGCAAGCGGTGCGACAACTCGAGGAGCGATGCGTGGAAAACGCTCCCAGGCCCACATCTGTACTAACACCATGCAACTTGCAATCTGATGTGAATCGGCCTGACAACTGGTGCAGAGAGATCTGTACAGATGTGCTAATACAGCGGATCCCCAACTGTATGTAGCAGTCTGATCCAGATCCTCAAGTAATGGGAGGTACATCATGTGTACCAAAGCGGTGGAGTAGTCGACGCACAACATGCCTCCGAGCAGCCGCAAAATGTATGCACGTGTGTGCTAAAGAAGCGTCTCCTCGTCTGCATCATCTGGAATGACGTCGAAATGCTGATTGAGCCACCTCATTCGCAAGCGCGAACCTTGGAGGACATCCCGTGCGCCGATGACGTCAATGCCTAGCAGCCTCTGTATGACTGCAACCCAATCGTCGGTACTGGCCCCCGTAACTGCATCTCCATGGATAGGTAACTCCAGCATGTAGGCGACGTCCTCTAATGTAATAGTCATCTCCCCCTCTGGGAGATGAAATGTGTGTGTCTCTGGCCGCCATCTCTCAACCAATGCAGCTATCAAATGATGGTCGATGGTCTTGAAGTCACACATAGCGACTCCATAAAAGCCTGCACGTCTAAGGTATGGACAAATAGCTGTCGGCGGTGCCTCATGATGGAAACGGTGCGCTCTCCGAACATGAAGATGTCTAACAGGTCGTCGCGCCAACACATCGCGCGACACGTGCGTCTCCTGGCAAGATAAAAGTGGCTGCTCCATCTGAATGTGCAAACAATAAAACATTAATTTCATGTAAGTTATGACTTTTATCATGTAAGATATGTAATTTAGCATATAATTTTGAAAGAAGCATAAACACATTGGGTTAGTTGTTGTCTCCCGTGTTGGGGTGTTGGGGTGAAGACGTTCAGAGTTTCCTCGTTTTTGTTTTGTAGTCACTGTAAGTTCATCTTTCATTATAAAAAACTGATGACATTTTCATTTAATAGTTCAAATGGTTTTGGTTTCTTATACAGGTACATTCCTTTTTTTGAGTTGGTGTTGTTTGTTTAAAGCTACTCATGTAATGTTGGTCGTTCGACAAAAAATGTCACGTGAAATCGTGGTACATTTTCCAAAAATTACCCTATTTACAAGTACAACAAATATGATTAAAAATGGTGAAATGATAAAAATAATTACATGTACAAAGTTTTACAGTAACTGATAGAGTACGTGATTCATTTTAACCATTAGATGATTGCCCTATGTGTCTAGTAAAAATAGAAACATCTTTGCAATTTTGTCATGCCCCTGAGTATAAATCAACCTCAAAAGCTCTAGATAATTTTTCTTGGTAAAGTGAGATGAGAAGGGAGGTATTATACCATCAGGAAGAGAGATTCTAGAAATGTGCAATGTTATGACAAACCTTTAGATGAAATGTGTCAGTTCTCCACTAGATGTGCATGTTTCTTCAAAATTTTCAGGCTGGAGATAATCCACCATAAGTTTCACATAGCCTTATGTCTTCCATGGATTAATGTCAAACACTTGAACCAATTTGTTTACTTTATGGGGAAGTAAAACCTCATTCCTTTGAATATGCATATTACCATGAACATATAAAATCATCATTTTGCAAGAAAAACTACTAATCTCATGTTCACTGAAATACCCCTTAATGTAAGAATGATACAAATAGTGTAAGTACCCAATAGCAAGATTTCAATCCATTTTGAAGGATAATGGGGATGACAAGGAAACATCAACCCCCATGCCCACCCCTTCCACCCATTCAACCAACTTCGGTAACTCCTATAGAAGTAGTTTTTCAAAAAAATGAAATGTCACACCACCACAGCTTCCTACATCCATATTAACCCCCCAATTCAGTTTCATTAAATGTGGACAGTCCCCATTTTTACCAAAGTCAATGATGCACTATTAAACCATCACTTTTCAACCCCCGCCTCAAAAATACAAAATTCTTTGAGGGATGAGAAATGATTCGGTGTATTTTAGAACATTGAAATGTGTCGAATCATTTCTCATCCCTCAAAGCATTTTTTATTTTTGAGGCGGGGGTTGAAAAGTGATGGTTTAATAGTGCATCATTGACTTTGGTAAAAATGGGGACTGTCCACATTTAATGAAACTGAATTGGGGGGTTAATATGGATGTAGGAAGCTGTGGTGGTGTGACATTTCATTTTTTTGAAAAACTACTTCTATAGGAGTTACCGAAGTTGGTTGAATGGGTGGAAGGGGTGGGCCTGGGGGTTGATGTTTCCTTGTCATCCCCATTATCCTTCAAAATGGATTGGAATCTTGCTATTGGGTACTTACACTATTTGTATCATTCTTACGTTAAGGGGTATTTCAGTGAACATGAGATTAGTAGTTTTTCTTGCAAAATGATGATTTTATATGTTCATGGTAATGTGCATATTCAAAGGAATGAGGTTTTACTTTCCCATAAAGTAAACAAATTGGTTGAAGTGTTTGACATTAATCCATGGAAGACATAAGGCTATGTGAAACTTATGGTGGATTATCTCCAGCCTGAAAATTTTGAAGAAACATGCACATCTAGTGGGGAACTGACACATTTCATCTAAAGGTTTGTCATAACATTGCACATTTCTAGAATCTCTCTTCCTGATGGTATAATACCTCCCTTCAAATGGTTTTGTTTTCTTATATAGGTACATTCCTTTTTTTTGAGTTGGTGTTGTTTGTTTAAAGCTACTCATGTAATGTTGATCGTTCGACAAAAAATGTCACGTGAAATCGTGGTACATTTTCCAAAAATTACCCTATTTACAAGTAAGACAAATATGATTAAAAATGGTGAAATGATAAAAATAATTACATGTACAAAGTTTTACAGTAACTGATAGAGTACATGATTCATTTTAACCATTAGATGATTGCCCTATGTGTCTAGGGCAACGTGTCTTCGTATGACCTTCCTGGCGGCATATGCTGCACCGCCGTCCAGCTGGATGTTCACTAGGCCAATCCATCTCATTCCGAATACGAGTCGACTTTGGCCTCCCTTTAGGTCGAAGTCTATTGCTGTTCGGTAGAAGCGTGGGTGCGCCATCAGGCAGCTGAAAATTCTGATATTCCCCGATTGGCATCCATGGAGTATTGTAGCAGGAGTTGATGCTCTCGAGTCGATAAGCTGGATCAACGAACTGCTCCCAAGATACGTGTACGTAAGCACATGCAGCAATCACATGGCCGCAGGGATATCTCAGTGCCTGAAAGTTGCCACAATCACAGTAACGCTTCTCCAATAAAACAACTCGCACACGACCATTGTTACATGCCATAGCATCACCGGGCTCAGCGACCTCAAATCGTTGCTCTGGACGATTAAATGCAGTTACACGGTAAGTTGCGGCCTCCTGAAGAACTGTATCTAGCTCACGTTGGAAATGGTGTCCATAGCGCATCCCTCTGTTCAAGCCCTCTTCAGCTTGCTTTCCTCGTTCCAGAAAGTACTTTACACTACGATAGAAGGTCTCTTGTACCAACCCTGAAATTTAGATTTACGACATTATACAAATATTATATTATAATAGTAACTCTTCTGAGTAACATATATTGAAATATTCGTATTTACCTGTGATAGGTAGTTTTCGAACACCTTTGAAAACTCCATTTATACATTCTACGATGTTGGTCGTCATATGACCATATCTCCTCCCATCATCATATGCCAACGACCATTTCTGCTTTGGAATTTGCATCATGTAATCATACACTTCTGGATTCACTCTGTGGATATCTTGAAGACGCTCCTCCATCCTTTGTTGTTGAGACTCATATGCTATCATACAAACAGTCATCTGAACAGTTATGAAAATAACTACGACAAAAACATTTTAAACAGAAAAGGATGTTCATACCAATTTTTAAGATTGCCTTTTTCATCGACTCATTCTTGAACTTCTTTCGCAAATTGCTGGCAATGAGTCGAATACAGTATCGATGATGGGCATATGGTGGTCTCCACGAAAGACCCTCAGACTGTATCGCCTCCTTGATTGCACGGTGGCGATCAGAAATAAGACAAATCCCTTCTGCATCCGTAACAAACTCTCGGAGACATGCCAGAAACCAGCTCCATGATGAGAAGTTCTCTTTCTCCACAATTGCAAATTCTATAGGCAGAGGGGCTCGATTTCCATCTTGTGTGGCGGCAATCAATAAAGTTCTGGTATACTTTCCATACAGAAATGTGCCATCAATTTGTATGAACTGCTTGCAATGTCTAAAAGCCGCCACACATGGTAAAAATGTCCAAAATAATCTATCAAACACAACCATTGAGCGGTCCAGTTGGTTCTGTTGGTTAACATATTCAACTGTATGTAACCGATAGACTATTTGATTATTGTGGCGTAGAAGCTCCAACAGTTGTGGTAGAACTCGATAAGAGTCATCCCAATCACCATACACTTTCACAATAGCCTTTTGTCGTGCTGCCCATGCCTTCCAGTAAGAGATTCGATACCCAAAAAGCTGTTTGATTCGCTCAATGACCAGAACCACAGGGACATCTTGACATGCTCTAATCATTTCAACAATAATAGTTGAAACAAACTCAACATCTAATGAAGAGTGTTCCTGTGCCAAGCTTGGGTTCACACATGTGTGTGGAGTAAATCTAGTGATGCGCCAGCTGTGAAAAGTGTTATCAATAATAGCTCGCAGACGCATTTGACAGTTCGATTCAGATTTGTCACAACGGATCAAATAATAAGATCTCTTTGACTCTTCTACAACATATGAGTAATGTATTTCAATGTGATATTGTTTTATCACATTTTTCATTGCTTCTTTGCTCTCAAACTCTCTGCCAATATACAGAACATCGTTATCTGACACTCGATTTATGCCACCAATGATTCCTGGAAATTCTGAACTCGGAGTGATAACTGAATAATCAAATTCTGGCAAGCGATTCATGCCTTCAGTCGACCAGGAAGCCAATAGTGGAGGATGGTTCAATGGTCGGTTGAACCTCGCATGAGTTGGTACAGACTGATCTTCCGCATGCTCTTCTTCTTCTTCAACTTCCTCTTCATCTTGTTCAAAATTGTCATCATCCTCAAATTCATCAACCAATGCATCTAAAGTATGTGGAGGACTATCCATTGAAACTGTGGCTGATGGAAATGATGGAATAACTACTGATGCTGATGGAACGTCTTGATGTGAAGGAGCATATGACATAGTTTCATGAATTTGAGATGGGTCAACTTCCAATGTCGATGGAACCTCCATTGTAGCTATAGTGACATACAACTCCATCATTTGATTCTCAGGTATATACTTAACCAATGAAAGTATATATTCCCAATCATCATCATCATTTACCGGATAGGGCACATGCCAAAACCTATCTATAAATTGAAGATGTCTGAATGTAATGGACTCTATTACTTGATTCCTCGCGAGTTTTAACCTCCGATGAATTTTCCTTTGCACAGCTTCCAAAGTAGTACATCCTCCAAGCATCACAACAGCTTCTGGATGTATACTATAACTGCATCCTTGTTCTGTCTCAATTATTTGACCGTTGCAATAAATATAAGCGGCGACCATCTTTTTTATCTAAAAGAAACCACTGTTATTAATTAAATCTGATTAAAGAATCAATTTATGTATGCATGCTTCTAGTAATTTAGGTTGGAATCCTAATCCCTCCACCAAATCAATATGTTCAACCCATATTGATGTGTAACTATTTACACAACCCACAAGTTTGTGTTACTTACCCAAAAATAGAAGTCAAATATATTTATACATATCCACATGCATTATATGCATGAGGTACACGAACACGTCATGTAAAAGCATAGAGTTATATGAAATTGAAAGTCTCCACATGAGTAAGCCCGGAGCGACAGATAGCCAACCCCATTCACTTTCCTAGACAAGGCAAGCCTCCAGGAAAGTAGGTGGTCCGACCCAAAGCCCCTCTACCCGGGGATACTTTACTCAAGAGAGCAATCATTTCATGATAACTCTAACACTTAATATGCAAAAAATATATTGAACTACTAAATTCAAGTTCATAACTTCAATTACAAACCGAGGTCAAGGTAGATTGAAAACTAAATTCATTATCATTCCTAGAATGTAATGCAAAGGTATATTCCATAGGCAATTTACTACTACTTGGCTAATTAATATAACTACTTCGCTAATTAATATAACTACTTCGCTGAATAATATAACTACTTCGCTAATTACCTAATTATGGTTAACTAATTACCTAATTATGGTTAAGTAATTACCTAATTATGATTACTTAATTAACTAATTATGCTTAATTAATTAACTAATTATGATTAATTAATTAACTAATTATGCTTAATTAATTAACTAATTATGATTAATTAATTAGCTAATTATGATTACTTAATTAGCTAATTATGATTACTTAATTAACTAATTATGATTGATTAATTAACTAATTAGGATTAATTAATTAGCAAGTGATGATTGATTAATTAGCAAGTAATGATTGATTAATAACCTAATTACAATTATTTAATTACCTAATTATGATTAATTAATTACCTAATTATGATTAATTAATTAACTAATTATGTTTCATTAATTACCTAATTATGATTAATTAATTAGCTAATTATGATTAATTAATAACCTATTATGTTTCATTAATTACCTAATTAGGATTAATTAATAACCTAATTAGGATTAATTAATAACCTAATTATGATTAATTAATAACCTAATTAGGATTAATTAATAACCTAATTATGATTAATTAATAACCTAATTAGGATTAATTAATAACCTAATTATGATTAATTAATTACCTAATTATGATTAATTAATAACCTAATTAGGATTAATTAATAACCTAATTAGGATTAATTAATAACCTAATTATGATTAATTAATTAACTAATTATGATTAATTAATAACCTAATTAGGATTAATTAATAACCTAATTATGATTAATTAATTAACTACTAATGATTAATTAATTAACTAATTATGATTAATTAATTAACTAATTATGATTAATTAATTACCTAATTATGATTACTTAATTAACTAATTATGCTTAATTAATTAACTAATTATGATTAATTAATTAGCTAATTATGATTACTTAATTAACTAATTATGATTAATTAATTAACTAATTAGGATTAACTAATTAGCTAATTATGATTACTTAATTAACTAATTATGATTAATTAATTAACTAATTAGGATTAATTAATTAGCAAGTGATGATTGATTAATTAGCAAGTGATGATTGATTAATAACCTAATTACGATTATTTAATTACCTAATTATGATTAATTAATTACCTAATTATGATTAATTAATTAACTAATTATGTTTCATTAATTACCTAATTATGATTAATTAATTAGCTAATTATGATTAATTAATAACCTATTATGTTTCATTAATTACCTAATTAGGATTAATTAATTACCTAATTATGATTAATTAATAACCTAATTATGATTAATTAATAACCTAATTATGATTAATTAATAACCTAATTAGGATTAATTAATTACCTAATTATGATTAATTAATAACCTAATTATGATTAATTAATAACCTAATTATGATTAATTAATAACCTAATTAGGATTAATTAATAACCTAATTATAATTAATTAATTACCTAATTATGATTAATTAATTAACTAATTATGATTAATTAATAACCTAATTAAGGTTAATTAATAACCTAATTATGATTAATTAATTAACTACTAATGATTAATTAATTAACTAATTATGATTAATTAATAACCTAATTATGATTAATTAATTTACTAATTATGATTAATTACTTAACTAATTATGATTAATTACTTAACTAATTATGATTAATTAATTTACTAATTATGATTAATTACTTAACTAATTATGATTAATTAATTAACTAATTACGATGATTAATTAATTAACTAATTACGATTAATTACTTTACTAATTATGATTAATTAATTAACTAATTATGATTAATTAATTAACTAGTTATGATTAATTAATTAATTAGTTATGATATTAACTAATTATGATTATTTAATTAACTAATTATGATTATTTATTACCTACTTACCATTAATTAATAACCTAATTATAATGAATTAATTAACTAATTATGATTCATTAATTAAATAATTATGATTAATTAATTTGCTAATTATGATTAATTAATTAGCTAATAATCATTAATTAATAATCTAATTACATTTAACTATTTACCTAATTATGATTAATTAATAACTTAATTATCATTGATTAATCAACTAATAATGATTAATTATTTAACTAACTAATCATTTCATTATCTAATTACATTTAAAAAAACCATACTATTTATAAAATACAAACATTATATACTAATTCTATAAATTAAACAACTAAATTATTAAATAAAACTATTAAATAAAACTATTAAATAAATTTAAAGAAAGATTTACCTCAAATTTGTGACGACGTAGGTACACAGGCAGAGCAACCGAAGAGGCAAGGCTTCACCGCAACCGAAGAACGCAAGAAAAAAGTTTGAGAGAGAGAGAGAGGAAGGGATAGGGAGGGAGGAATGGGGGTGGGTGAGGTAGGAAGTGAGGAATGGGGTGGGGGGCGAGGTCCTATTTATAGGATGGGGTGGTGTTTCGGCGCCACTTCAAGAGGCGCCGAATTGTTTGGGAAGAAGGGTGCAGCGCCACTTCAAGTGGCGCTGCACGGTTTGAATTAATTTTTTCAGCACCACTTCAAGTGGCGCTGCACTCTATTTCCGCCAAATTGGTGGAGCGCCACTTGAAGTGGCGCTCCAATTCCGAAACCCTTGAGTGCCACATGGTCTGGCGCTCAAGAGACCCAATTACCTAATTATTTAAACGTTTGACCCATTAAAAAGAAAAAAAAAAAAAAAAAAAACCTGTCGGCAAATTTAGCCTAAGACATCTCACTGTTACAGCACTTACCGACACTGCCACTGATACCCGCGACACCTACTGATACCTCTTTCCTTCCCTGTCAACCTACCGACAGACCCCCTCAACTGATCTACCGACACAACTCCACTGCACAAATGTCTCACCCACACCATTTTGTATCACTGACGCCACTCTCAGCCATCGTCGCACCACCAAACACCAGACAGATCCGCAGCAGCAACATAATTCCAAATCAACAGAAGCTAAACAATGATAATTTGAATAGCGGAAGAAAAATCAAATCAACTACAACATACAAAAATCAAATGACAACTGCAACAAGAACAGTCCAGCAAATCCAAACCAGCAGATTCAAACCAGAAAAATCAACGAATCAAGAGAAAATCAAAACAAACAAACTGAAGAACGAATTGAAGTTCAACATTTCAAAATTGAAAACATGAACACCGTAATTCAGATCTGGAAATACCCTAACCCAAAACTTACTGCTACAAGCCCCAAAATCCATATCTGAACCACCCCAACCTCTTTCTCAGCTTTCCTAAGCTGCCATGCACCCAATACCTTGCACCGCCATGAGCAGCGGTCGAACCCGCACTCATCCGCCGCTCTGTCATCAGCCCATTCGAGCCGCGCCACCTTCCTCTGTCTACGAAATAGAGCGCCGCCATCACACCCCTCTCCTCTACCCAAGCTGAATCACCCTCGTCCGCTACCCTCTACCCGAGTCGGCTACCTTTCCACTGAGCTTCACCGCCACACCAACCAGGGCCGGCCCTAGGGCAAGCCCAGAGATCCCTCGGGCTAGGGCAACAGACAATCAAATAAAAAAAATACAAAACCAAGGGCAAAAAATTCACCATTTCACTGTACCTCTTAATACATTTTAGGGCAAAATTTCATAGGCAGTCTTGGGCAACATAATTTATCGGGCCGGTCCTGACACCAACTTCCATGGCCCTCTTCTCCTTCTCACGAACCCTCCTCCCCCTATTCCCCTTCTCTTTTCTTTTTGTTTTATTTTATTATACAATATAATTATATAATATAACATATAATATATAGCATAATATATCTTAATAATATATATATAATATATAATTATTATAACATATATAATATATATATATATATATATTAATAATAATAAATATACTTTTATTTACTTATATGTATATATATAATATTAAGTATTTATGTTTTATAATAAATAGATATAATTGTTATAATATATATATACATAATTTAGTATATAACATTAAATATAAATATGCATATATATATATATATTATATATTATATATGTTATAATAATTATATATTATATATATATCCTCCATCATCTGCTTCATCTTCTATCCTCCGCTCATGCTCTGTTTTTCTGTCTTAAATTGTGTCTGTAAATATCGATCTGTGTGTTTTGTTTAGTGAATTGTAGTGTTTGTTTCAATTATTTTGTGATGCTCGTTGATTCTTCTTCCTTTGTTTTGTGTTGTGATCTTGAATCTCTATAAATGGAGAACTAATTTGTGGGGACAAATTGAGGTTATGAAACCTGATGCGATCTAGATATCCAAGCATCAATGTGATCACTATTTTCTTATTATCCTTAGTAAACTGTGAAATTGAATTGGGGTGTGTGCTAGTGTCACAACCCGCCTTCACCAAAAAGGAGGGAAGGGTCAGCAGATTGTCAGACCTTTCCTTCTTTAAGTTGAAGGAGAGATAATGACCCCCGAGACCCGCCTTCAATAGGTCCCGGAGTGGCGACTAGCACCAAGGGTATAGAAATTTCTCACAAACGAAAGGCATTACCCCTTTTCGTTTTATAAGATCGAGAGATAAGATGATGAAACTCAACAACACCAAGGTAAAAGAAAAGTAAAGCAAAAAATAAACCATTCCCACATGCATGTTCCAAAAGTAAAGTCACAAAGTACAAAAGATGACTACAAAGGTAAGTACCAAAGAGGAAAAGCAACAATTACAACTGCCCCAAAGGTCCGAGCTAGTATGGTCCTGCGTGATCCCCGAAGTCCTCCTGGAAACCTGAAAGCAGTTTTATATACGTAGGGTGAGCATACAAGTACACTCAGTAGGGAAAACCAAAGACTCTCGTGCACAAGTGGGGGAACGTGCTAAAGTCCCGTGAGAAAAAGGAATAAACCAAACACCTGTCAAGGTAAACTATCCACCCAAGTCTCACCAAGGCACACTCCCCAAATAACGCAAGTCAAGTAATATATATATCAAGAGCACATCGATGTTTGGGTACCCCGCGCCACTTTCCCACTGGTTATTGAGACATCCTACGCATCGGACCAATCCCGCCATTCTCACCGCAGTCCCACTGCCACACCCGCCCGCACACACCTGGGCCACAACTGTCACACGTAACTACGCCTGCAAACACCTAGGTCATAACAACCACCACCACGCCCGAAGACACCTGGGCCAGAAGATCCATTGCCACGCCCGAAGACACCTGGGCCTCATCCCGAAGACGCTTGAGAAACCACCTGCCGCACACACCTAGCCAACCGTCACACCACCCCGCCCGAAGGTTCTTGAGCTAATAATGGACCTCAGGCCATCACAGCCTGCCCGAAGATACTTGGGCTATCCGGGAAAGGGAGTAGAAAAGGAGCTAATAACCAGCCACTGAGAATAGTGTTGGGAAAAACACCCTCCCCCATGAAATGGGGGTGTTCAGCACTAAGTGCTCAACTTGGGTGGGGCGTGAATAAAAAAACAAAGCTACAAGTATAGATATAGGTAACAAACACTCACCCAAAGCTTAGGTTTTCCTAACCAGCCTACAGAATACAACACCACTGCGTCCAAGTCACAAGTCACGACTCTCGCCAACAAAACCCATTTGTCCCATTCTTGTTTCATGTTCAGTAATAATGTTTAATTAAGTTTAAGCACTACTGGGCAACTAGTAGGCATAGACACAAGTCCAGGAAAGTAAACAGTCAAGCATCAACCGTAACGCCCACACCAGGTTCTCAACAAGAGAGGATCCCACCCCAATTCGTGATATAAACAAGTACCCTCCCGGTCTTAAAACTCACAACCACTGAATCCATACCAACAGGGGATCTCATCCCCAAATTCACACAACCACCGAGAGTATAAAGACAGGGGATCCCGTCCCCTCCCACATCTTCATCAATCGGCCCGAAAAAGAAAACAACCAACTACCACCATCAACACAAGTCAGGGTCATGCCGGTATTTTCAGATTTTAAACGACTTAACACACTCCATGATTTAAATTTTAGTGTGTTTTAACCGGGGTTATCACAGAAGGATTGATCCTGGTGCCTCAATTTATTTGGCCGGATATACGTGATTAACCAATTTACTTTTCACAGCAGGATTTTACAACCACAACAAGCCATTTAAAACATCAGCAGGGGTTCATTAGTACACAAACAACGACCACCAACGACCTCGATTTTCAGAAGGCATAATCCAGCACGACTCAACAAGATGGTCATAATATAAACAACATCAACGAACACAGCCCCCCCCCCTCTTTCTTTATAGAATCCAGTTCATTATCTTCATTTAGGTCTGGTTTGTCCAATTCTACAGAACAGAAGCACGCCCACCCCGCATGATATAAAAAAGAGAGAGGCGAATGAGAAATTCCCTACTTGTTGATAGATGATCGACGTTTAGGCCGGGAGAAGAACTTTACGGATAACGATGCGGCGCACCCGATGCACCAGAAGCTGTTTGTGAAAAACCGCGATCGAGGAAAGGAGAAACCACGGCTAACCCTTGGTTTATAAGAGCCGCGGACGGTTGAGGTGAGAACGCAAAACCGCGTAAGGCGCGGGGGTCGTGGGTTGATCACGCGGATCCACTCGTCATTAAAGGGGTTCAGGTGGTTTAAACCGACTCATTAATTGATTAAGTATTTAATTAAAACTCTTATGCGCGTTACGGGTCTTTATAACATGCTCAAACAGGTCAAAATAGGGTTTAAAACCCTATTTGCGCAAAAAGGAGCGCTACTGGAAATAACCCGCGGGGTAGGCCAGAGCCACCGGTAGCTTAGAGCTACCGGTGGGTGACAGCTACCGGTAGCTCAGCTACCGGTAGGCCGCAGCTACCGGTAGGCCGAGCTACTGGTAGGCTGCAGCTACCGATAGGCCGCAGCTACCGGTAGGCCGAGCTACCGGTAAGCTACAGCTACCGGTAGGTCGAGCTACCGGTAGGCCGAGCTACCGGTAGGCTGCAGCTACCGGTAGGCCGAGCTACCGGTAGGTTGCAGCTACGTGTAGGCCGAGCTACCGGTAGGCTGCTGCTATAGGTAGGCCGCAGCTACCGGTAGACCGAGCTACCGGTAGGCTGCGGCCACCGGTAGACCGAGCTACCGGTAGGCCTACACCACCGTGATTCCCAGACCCGAAAACCCAAAACGAGATTTTCACAAAGTAATGGACCCCAAAAACCCGGGCCATTACATCAGATACCTCTTAAACGATTCTCGTCCTCGAGAATCAAAACAAAACCAGAATGGAAGAGAGGGTCCGAACAACCACCTCGAAAGATACCTCTTAAGAGCGAACCCATGCTAACTAAAACATCTCCCCACCAAGAACCAAGCAACATACCATGCCAAACTGCCCAGGTATGTGGGTTGGAGAGTCTCCTCCCCCCATGTCAAGATATTATCCGCTTTGGGCGGCACTGACTCGCCCGCACGGGTTTAATCGCATCCACCTTAATGTGTCTTGATTAGAGGTCAGGTTCTCTCCTCCCCCATAGCCAAGGCTTTTCACACACAATCAGAGGAAAGGAAACTAGTATATTTCATAGCCAAAAGACAAAATGTTCTATCACAACAGGTACAACAAGGAACAAAACTTAAAACAACTCTGGGTACTGGGTACGCATCTGTGCTTCCCTCTCCCACGTACTCTCCTCAAGCCCACCATGTCTCCACAACACGCGAACCAAGGGAATGATTCGCCCACAAAGCACCTTCTCCTTGCGATCCTCGATCATCACTGGTCTCTCCACAAAGGTCACGTTGTCATCGATGTCCAACTCACCCCAACCAAGGACGTGTGAATCGTCGTGCAGATACCGACAGAGCTGGGACACATGGAAGACACCATGTATCCTCAGTAGCGGCAGTGGCAATGCTAGCTGATAAGCCACCTCGCCGACCCATCGCAACACTTCGAAGGGTCCGATGAACCTGGGGGAAAGCTTACTCCCCTTGCCGAACCTCCGCTGCCCACACCGAGGGGAGACCTTCAAGAACACGTGGTCCCCAACCTCAAACTCCAAGGGCCTCCTCCTGGTATCAGCATACGACTTCTGTCGGTCCTGGGCCGCCTTCATCCTTTCCCGTATGAGCTGAACCTTCTCTGTTGTGTTCTGCACCACCTCTGGGCCAAGGATGCCTGCCTCTTCTACTTCGGCCCAACACATAGGTGAACGACATGGCCTCCCGTACAAGGCTTCAAACGGGGCCATACTGATGGTATAGTGATAGCTATTATTGTAGGCGAACTCTACCAGGGGCAAGTGTCGCACCCATGATCCTCCTGAGTCCAGAACACATGCCCGTAGCATATCCTCCAAGGTTTGGATGGTGCGCTCTGTTTGTCCATCTGTCTGAGGATGGAAAGCAGTGCTAAGGCGTAACTGGGTGCCAAACGCATGCTGCAATCCTCTCCAGACTCGCGAGGTAAACCGTGCATCCCTATCCGAGACTATAGACCTCGGAACTCCATGCAACCGCACCACCTCATCCACGTACTTTCATGCCAAATCATCCACAGTACTCGACTCCCTGATTGCCAGAAAGTGTGTCGATTTCGTCAACCTGTCCACTACCACCCAGATGGCGTCATATCCCTCTTGGACCTTGGGTAGGCCGCCTGGAACTCGGTGTTCAGCCTTCACTTGCTGACACACTAAGCACTTGGCCACAAACTCTGCCACCGCTCGCTTAACTCCGGGCCACCAGAACTGCCTCTTCAGTCCCTGGTACATCTTGGAAACTCCTGGGTGTACCGCCAGGGGTGAGTTGTGGAACTCACTGAGAACCTTGTCGCGCATCACTCCTGGAACAAACAACCTTTTCTGGAAAAGCATCTGGTTCTAACCATCCTATGTCCATCCTTCCGAAGCATTGCCCTGGTCAACTCGGTCACGCATCACTTCGCACTCTGGGTCTCCCCACTGAGACTCCTCTACTTGTCGAAATAGAGATGACTGCACTATCATCTGATATAGGCAGCCTCTGCCGCTATCCATCTTCGCATCCAGGTGTAAGGCAGCCAACTCCTCCATTGCCTTCCAGGTGTCCGCCAACTCCCGGACCGCATCCTTTTATGTCCTCCTGCTCAAGGCATCGGCCACCACATTTCCCTTTCCCTCAGTATAAGAGATCTCAAAGTCGTAATCCGGGAGGTACTCCACCCATCTCCGCTGTCGCAAGTTTAAGTCCCGCTGGGAGAAGATATACCTCAAGCTTTTGTGATCCGTGAAGACCACAAAGCGTTCCCCGATGAGGTAGTGCCGCCATAACTTTAGCGCAAAAACGACTGATGCAAGCTCCAGGTCGTGGGTGGCGTAATTACGCTCATGGGGGCGTAGCTGCCTGGATTCATAAGAGATCACCCCTTGTCGCTGCATCAACACGCATCCCAGGCCCTGTCCTGAAGCATCACAGAACACCTCATAGGCCACCCCTTCTTCTGGTAATCTCAGCACTGGGGCACTAACCAACTTCTCTTTTAGATAGCTGAAGGCTGACTCGCACTGCTCGCTCCACACGAAAACCTGGTCTTTCTTGGTCAGGGCTGTCAAAGGGGCCGCAACTCGGGAGAAGTTGGGTACGAACCTCCGACAGTAACCTGCCAGCCCAAGGAAACTACGGACCTCTGTCACATTCTTGGGTGTTGCCCAAGAAAAAACCGCCTCAACTTTTGATGGGTCCACCGCTACCCCCTGCTCGGACACCACGTGCCCGAGGAAGTGCACTTCCCGTGTCCAGAACTTGCATTTCGACAACTTCCCATAGAGATGATGATGACGGAGGACCTCCAAAACCGTCCTCAGGTGCTCCACATGGTCCTCCTCTGATCTTGAGTAGACCAGGATGTCATCGATGAATACGACCACGAACCGATCCAGGTACCCCCGGAAGATGGAGTTCATAAGACCCATGAACACAGCTGGGGCGTTCGTACTGCCGAAGGGCATGACTACGAACTCGAAGTGTCCATACCTACATCTGAACGTCGTCTTCAGGATGTCGCCCTCCTCCTCCTACGTCTGCCCTTGGAGGAGCGGGAGCTCGCTGTCCCTGCTGCTGTTGGAAAGGTCTGGCTGGAAGCTGTTGCTGGGGCGGGTGCGGGAGGTGTTCGCCACCGCCGTACTGCACCCGGTCCGGGCACTGACTCCGGAGATGTCCAGGGCTCCCACAGACGAAGCACCGCGGTCCCGGGCCCGAAGGGAAAGGGCGAGGGTCGGGGGATCGAAACTGAAACTACTGCGATCTGCTCCCTGCTGGTCGGAACCTAGAGGGTCCTGACGCTGGAGGCCTGGTGCTGACGGCCTTTCCCTTCGATGGTCCCAGCTGAATCCCCTCTCGTGACACTCCTCCTAGAGCATGAATCCTCTCCACCACTTTGGCCTTCTTCTGGACCTCCAAGTACGTCGGTAGGGTAAAGGGGGTAACAACATACTGGAGGGAGGGTCGGAGCGCCTCCTCTAAACGTCTTGCCCGAGACTCCTCGTCGGGAAAGAGGTCCGGAGCAAAACATAGGAGGTCCTTGAACTTGATCCCTAGCTCCCTCACGGACATACTCCCCTGCTGGAGGGAGAGTAGCTCCTGTCTCTTTTCTGCCTTCATCGTCGAGGAGAGGAATTCTGCCCGGAACTCCCTCTCGAAATCCGCCCAAGCCACCTCAGACTCTCTCCTCTCCCCCAGGTAAAGCGTCCACCACTGACGCGCTGCTCTCCGTATCTGGCTGACGGCCAGAGGAACCCAGTACTCGGCCGGGGCCCGAATCAGGCCGAAAGTTATAACTAGCTCCTCTAGCCAGCCTTCCGTCTTTATGTCGGAGGTGCTGCCCTCATACTTCTCGAGGGCCTGTCGCTGGAAGGCCCGAAGAGTCTTCTGCCACTGGTCGTCCTCTTCCTCTCGATCATCTCTCTGCCGATAGGCCAAAGTAGTCTTTGGGGCCTCGATCGCCTATACCACACGTGGTCGCCTTCCAGGTGCCATAGCTGCAAGGTAAAAAAGGAATGCCTAAGCCCAAGTAGTGCAGAATATCGTTCTTAAAAATTCTTAAAATTTTAATTTATTCTTAATTCCCAAGAAATCCTAGAAACACAAGAACACAAGTCATTATGATGCATGTACCTTTCCTAGGGTCTCTACCCTGCAATCAGTGTGGCCTCACTTGGTCGTTCGGTAGGTCCAGAGTCCTTGCATAGGATCACGGGGGGCCCTAAAATCCTGTGTCCTAGCCGGTCTTCCCTGGCCTAATTCACGCGCCAAAGGTCACCCAATACTATTGCCTTACCATCTCATGCAATCCTCACTGTGCCTAACTCAAAACTCCATCCTATCTCTCAACCATCACCTCTCATACCATTTTGTCATGACCCGACTTCACAAAAAAGGAGGGAGGGGTCAGCAGATTTCCAGACCCTTCCTTCTTTAAGTTGAAGGAGAGATAATGACCCCCGAGACCTGCCTTCAATAGGTCCCGGAGTGGCGACTAGCACCATGGGTATAGAAATTTCTCACAAATGGAAGGCATTACCCCTTTTTGTTTTATAAGATCGAGAAATAAGATGATGAAACTCAACAACACCAAGGTAAAAGAAAAGTAAAGCAAAAAATAAACCATTCCCACATGCATGTTCCAAAAGTAAAGCCACAAAGTACAAAAGGTGACTACAAAGGTAAGTACCAAAGAGGAAAAGCATCAATTGCAACTTCCCCAAAGGTCCGAGCTAGTATGGTCCTGCGTGATCCCCGAAGTCCTCCTGGAAACCTGAAAGAAGTTTTATATACATAGGGTGAGCATACAAGTACACTCAGTAGGTAAAACCAAAGACTCTCGTGCACAAGTGGGGGAACGTGCTAAAGTCCCGTGAGAAAAAGGAATAAACCAAACACCTGTCAAGGTAAACTATCCACCCAAGCCTCACCAAGGCACACTCCCCAAATAACGCAAGTAAAGTAATATATATATTAAGAGCACATCGATGTTTGGGTACCCCGCGCCACTTTCCCACTGGTTATTGAGAAATCCTACGCATCAGACCAATCCTGTCATTCTCACCGCAGTCCCACTACCACACCCGCCCGCACACACCTAGGCCACAATCACACGCAGTCCCATTGCTGAAATCCCGCCCGCACACACCTGGGACACACCTGTCACACGTAACCACGCTTGCAAACACCTAGGCCATAACAACCACCACCACGCCCAAAGACACCTGGGCCAGAAGATCCACTGCCACGCCCGAAGACACCTGGGCCTCATCCCGAAGACGCTTGGGAAACCACCAGCCGCACACACCTGACCAACCATCACACTGCCCCGCCCGAAGGTTCTTGGGCTAATAATGGACCTCAGGCCATCACAGCCTGCCCGAAGATACTTGGGCTATCCGGGAAAGGGAGCAGAAAAGGAGCTAATAACCAGCCACTAAGAATAGTGTTGGGAAAAACACCCTCCCCCATGAAATGGGGGTGTTCAGCACTAAGTTCTCAACTTGGGTGAGGCGCGAATAAGAAACACAAAGCTAAAAGTATAGATATAAATAACAAACACTCACCCAAATCTTAGGTTTTCCTAACCAGCCTACAGAACACAACACCACTGCGTCCAAGTCACAAGTCACGACTCTCGCCAACAAAACCCATTTGTCCCATTCTTGTTTCATGTTCAGTAATAATGTTTAATTAAGTTTAAGCACTACTGGGAAACTAGTAGGCATAGGCACAAGTCCAGGAAAGTAAACAGTCAAGCATCAACCGTAACGCCCACACCGGGTTCTCAACAACAGAGGATCCCACCCCAATTCGTGATATAAACAAGTACCCCTCCCGGTCTTAAAACTCACAACCACCGAATCCATACCAATAGGGGATCCCATCCCCAAATTCACACAACCACCGAGAGTATAAAGACAGGGGATCCCATCCCCTCCCACATCTCCAGCAATCGGCCCGAAAAAGAAAACAACCAACTACCACCATCAACACAAGTCAGGGTCATGCCGGTATTTTCAGATTTTAAACGACTTAACACACTCCATGATTTAAATTTTCGTGTGTATTAACCGGGGTTATCACAGAAGTATTGATCCTGGTGCCTCAATTTATTTGGCCGGATATACGTGATTAACCAATTTACTTTTCACTGCAGG
The DNA here is from genome assembly GCA_963277665.1 of Viscum album. Taxonomy (NCBI): domain Eukaryota; kingdom Viridiplantae; phylum Streptophyta; class Magnoliopsida; order Santalales; family Viscaceae; genus Viscum; species Viscum album. The sequence continues at coordinate 1,663,882,003 of OY728126.1, read as the reverse complement.
AGTTTACAACCACAACAATCCATTTAAAACATCAGCAGGGGTTCATTAGTGCACAAACAACGACCACGAACGACCTCGATTTTCAGAAGGCATAAGCCAGCACGACTCAACAAGATAGTCATAATATAAACAACATCAACGATCACAACCCCCCCCCTCTTTCTTTATAGAATCTAGTTAATTATCTTCATTTAGGTCTGGTTTGTCCAATTCTACAGAACAGAAGCACGCCCACCTCGCATGATACACAAAAGAGAGAGGCGAAGGAGAAATTCCCTACTTGTTGACAGATGATCAACGTTTAGGCCGGGCACGGAACTTTACGGATAACGATGCGGCGCGCCCGATGCACGAGAAGCTGTTTGTGAAAAGACGCGATCAAGGAAAGGAGAAACCACGGCTAACCCTTGGTTTATAAGAGCCGCGGACGGTTGAGGTGAGAACGCGAAACCGCGTAAGGCGCGGGGGTCGTGGGTTGATCACGCGGCTCCACTCATCATTAAAGGGGTTCGGGTGGTTTAAACCAACTCATTAATTGATTAAGTATTTAATTAAAACTCGTATGCGCGTTACAGGTCTTTAAAACACGCTGAAACAGGTCAAAATAGGGTTTAAAACCATATTTGCGCAAAAAGGAGCGCTACTGGAAATAACCCGCGGGGTAGGCCAGAGCCACCAGTAGCTGAGAGCTACCGGTGGGTGACAGCTACCGGTAGCTGAGCTACCGGTAGGCTGCAGCGACCGGTAGGCCGCAGCTACCGGTAGACCGAGCTAGGGGTAGACCGCAGCTACCGGTAGGCCGCAACTACCGGTAGGCCGAGCTACCGGTAGGCTGAAGCTACCGGTAGGCCGAGATACCGGTAGGCCGAGCTACCGGTAGGCTGAAGCTACCGGTAGGCCGAGATACCGGTAGGCTGCAACTACCGGTAGGCTGAGCTACCGGTAGGCTGCAACTACGTGTAGGCCGAGCTACCGGTAGGCTGCTGCTACAGGTAGGCCGCAGCTACCGGTAGACCGAGCTACCGGTAGGCTGCGGCCACCGGTAGACCGAGCTACCGGTAGGCCTGCTACCGGTAGGCTAAGGCTACCGGTAGGCCTACACCACCGTGATTCCCAGACCCGAAAACCCAAAACGAGATTTTCACAAAGTAATGGACCCCAAAAACCCGGGCCATTACAGCTAGCGTATCCTTGTGTTGGATCAGTTTGCTACTCTCTCATCTTACTTATTCTCCCCTTCCTTATTCTCCCCTTCCTGTCTCGATTTCTCGAACTGAGAATCGAGCTTGGTTGTGCGATTTGACAATCTCAGTAGGATCATTATTCCTTGTGACAATACCTTGTTGGGATGACTTTGTTGAGTGAATCACCTTGAAGTTAAGAGGAATTCTTGAGTAGTGAAGAAATTCTATTCTTGAGTGTTCAGTTTTTAGGCGATATTGGTGTATGATCCGAGTCATCGTTCATGCACTGAGCGAATTTGAAATTTGTTGATTCATTTCTTTAGTTGATCGGTGATAAAGATTTAAGGTTGTATGAACTTGGGTTTGACCTTATTCTCACTGACCCCTGTTATGTGTCTTGATGCCATTTCTTTGATTTGTGTGTGTTTTTTTTTGTTCCTTGTGTTGTGTCTCGGTCTGCTTTCTTTTCTTGTTCTTTGTAGTTTTGTTTTGCGTCTTCTTTTCTTTCTCCACTTCTATTCAGTCACTTTTTCATCTCTATCCACTGTGTTTTTCAGCACCGATTAGAGTTTTATTAGAAGTATTGTTTTACTATTTTCAAAATATAAAAATCCAAAAAGATTTTCAAAAAAACCACACATGCATTTGACACTGCTTCCTTGAGAGTGACCCCGAGGTTAGCCATTGTGCTATATCTTGGGTTTTATAAATGTAAACTTGATTTTCCTCACGACAAAGATGACATCAAATTTTTGTGCCATTTTTGGGGGAGCAACTTTTGCCTACGTGTTTTTTCTATTTTTCAAAAAAAAACAAGAAAAAATTAAAATTAATAAAATTAATAAAAGGAACAAAATGTCCACTGTCATTTATTTTGCTTATTCTGATAATGTTGATGAGTATTTGTATGATTTATCTAATATGAAAATAATTTACAAGGATGTATCCCTATTTCATTTTTGGTTACAGATCCAACCACTAGGAGAGCCTTTAGAAGCTACACGGGCTATGACACACCAGACTAAGAAGCAATATGCAGAGAGATTCAAACAACCTAAGAAGAGTCAAGAGGGGAAGGTACCTTCCAGAAAGGATTTTATAGCAACATAAAAGATCGTTGACTTTCTTGTCTCAACCTATCTGGCTCCAGAGAATGAAGAGATCAAGGTAGAAGCCCAACAACCCACTCAAGTTGCACCTTCTGGAAAGCAGCTGGGAAGAAAGGAGAAAAGGCATAGAAGGAGATTCATTAAGATGGAGCTGCCAACATTTGATCCTATATCACCCTCTAACCTGCTACTAGATATTCATTAGCTACATCCATAATCTGCTTTCAAGGGTTGGAAAGTGATTGGATGTGAATACATTGAAGAGGCTACGCACATACAGGGAGAACATTTTATTTCTAGCATTTCACGTAATGATATTATTTGTTCTGAATTGTCTAATGATTTCCCCTTGTTTTAACAGGACAATCCAACACAAGATATCCTTTCCTTTACCTTGGAGAACTACACATCAAAAGTCATCTATTTTGAAGAGATTCTAGAGGAGGTTGACTACCTCACTCTTACCACAGACATACTCCCAGGATCTCTGGATACCCATCGAGATGAACAAACTGCATTACTTCAGGGAGTTGAATTCACTTTTGAAGAACATGTTTTTGATTTTATTGAAGATGATATTGATTTTGTTTCTACCATTATAGGTATTGAAGATGTAGTTCACTTTTGTGATTTCCTAGAGAGAGATGAATTTGTTGGTGCACCTAAAGAGTTAATGGTAGTCCCAATTCTGGATGAAGTTTCCAGTTTGGAAGTTGTGGGTAAAGAGGATGTGTTGAAACTGTGCACAAGGACAGAAGTGGATGATGACACATTAATTTTTTTTTCAAGAGGAAATGGTTTATTGAATTCAACCAGATGACAAGTCACATCCTAGAGTAGATTTCCCACAACCTGTGCACCATCACTCTCAAGCAAAAGTAGTAGGGTAGTACCCCTACATTTTAGTTATCCCTTCATCACCCCACATGTGGTATTCCACTACCAAGGAGGGGGAATTGTTGCAAGCTGGCCAAGGGGTACTCCACATGCTCCAAGTGACTGAAGTTTGGAATAACCACATCGGGTGGTTCTTAAGCAAGAAGCCAAATCCCCCATCGGACTGGGGTTTATCCAAGGATTGTCTAGTTGTGGATAGTAAAACTACAGCACCCCATAGGGGGTTATCCCAGAATTATCCTTTTTAATTTCATGATTTAGTTTCTTAATGCTTGTTGTTTTTAATTTGTATGTTTTTTCCTATAGGCAATAGAATGGAAATAGTTCCATGTGGCTATCATTCAACATCAAGAGGACCAGCTCACTAAATTTTCATAGGATTTCACTCCATGACTTAAAAATGGTTGTAATTCTATTGAGATTTAAATTCTAAAGACTAGTGTTAATATGTTCACATTTATAGGGGCTTAAACTAGGCAGCCAGGGAACTTACAGAAAGCTAACATTGGGAGACTTCAGACATCAAAAAAATGAATGAACGAGAAGCTTCCACTCAGGGAAGTATTGTTTTTATTTCTGCATTTGTTTTCAATTTGTGCTTTAATATTAAAAACTGCTTCGAATTAAGTGTGGGGGAGTCCCCATATTCATTTTTAAAATTATGAACTATTTTTCCATTGGGTGTTAATTACTAAAATCTAGTGAGTTGAAAATGTGCTTTGATCTGAATTGTGAAACTTGTTACACCCACTGTTTCATTCTCATTTTACTGTTACTTTACAATATTGCTAAACATGCTAATGCTTCAGATAAGTTAAAAAATCATTTGTCTATTTGTAAAAATTAAATGCATGAACCTTTTAGAAATTGAATTGTGCTTGTTTCTGGTGGTGGTTGGTGGATCTTTTGTACATATGTTGTTGTTTTTCTTTTCTTTTATTTTTCTTTTTATGTGTGGAAAAGTAAACTTTTGAACTTTATTGCTACCCCTCCTCATTCTTTTTAGTGATGAATTGTTAATATGTTTTGAACTAAAATGTATCCCACCTTGAGGGTCAACAATGAGTACATTGTTGAGTTTTAAGTGTGGGGAAGTGGGGTCATTTTACCACTTCAAATTCCCCCTTTTTTCAAAAAAATGGTCAATTTTTTTCAAAATTTTCAAAATTTCTTCAAAATATGAGGGTCATCTGGCTTCAAATTGTACATCAATTCAATCCTTCCTAGTGGATAACCAACTTGTTGGATGTTAAGGATTTCACTGAGTATGAAGATTTTGAGGATATATGATTTCTGAGTGAAGTAACAGATTGTATTTATGGAAATTTTGTTTAGGAACTGGGGAAGAGAGTGATGTATGATAGATTTTTGTGGTATTAGGATCATGACCTTAGGAAACTATAAATTTTAACTGGATCCTAGGGGACTCATCTTTTGAAAAAAAACAATCACATAATTGATCCTACTCAAATGATAATTATTTAAGTCCTTTATAACTAGAGTAAAATGGGAAAATGGTATCCCACGCTGAGTCTCTGAGACAGGTGCACTGGGTGCATTTCTGTTAATAAATAAAAGCCAATTTCAATTTGAATAAGTGCTATGTACAATTCCTTGCACATGAAATATGGTCGGGAAAACTTAAAATAAAGTGCCCTGTCAAAAATGAGCTCATTTAGGTGAGGTGAATTTTGAACCCAAATGAACAAGGGAACAATTGACTTAATTAAAGATCATTTGAGTTGTATCAGTGAATTGATTCAAAAAATAAACATTTTTGGAACCTAGGAGAAACTGAACTTGAAGGTGTCTTTGGTTAAGGTTTTAATTCAACTTTTATCTAACATGTCATCACTTTTTAAACTACAACATGAACCGGAATTGAAGTAGAATAGTATGTCAATTCATATAGGAGTCATGACATCTTTGGCAGTGGATTAAACTGTGTTGCCTTTGGTTTCTAGCTTGTAATTGAAACTAGGTAGTACCACTTTCTTTCGAGCATTCTTTGAAAAACCAGACTCCTAATTTTTTTGTTCCTCTATGTTTAAAAGTCCAGTCATGCACTTTTTGAGATGAATGTGGCAAATCAATTTTTCTATTTTTCAAAGTTCAAAAGCATGCATTTGTTTGAGGACAAACAATTATTTAAGTGTGGGGGGTGTTTGAATTTCATTGATTTTTGCCACATCATTTTTCACTTTTTCCTCTCTTTTTATTATTAAAATAGTGTTTTTATAAAATAATTACATTTTTTGTCAACATTGTACAAAATTGTTGAAAATATGTTTTTGGTGTTAAAATCATATGTCTTGGTGTTTATTTTTGTCATTTTAAATAATCCTCAAATTTAAATAATTCTTTTTGTTTTTAACTTTCATTTTTTATTCTTTTGTTTTTAATTAAATTATAGTTTTTAATTGTTTTTATTCTTTCATTTGTTTTTCATTTCATTTGTTTTTCAAAATAATTATTTTAATAATTCCTTAATTTTTTTAATTCTTTATTTTTATTGTGTAAATAAATAAATTCTGCACTTTTGTTTTTGATACTTTAAATAATAAAATTAAATTTTAATAATTTAATTCAATTCATTAGTTTTTTTAATACATTAATTGTTTTATTTAATTTTAACTTAATTACTTAATTTCATTAGTTCATTAATTAATTAAGTTGTTAATTAACTTACCAAACTGACTTTTTGATTTTTAATTTTGTGTTTTAAATTAATTCTGAATAAATTATATTATGCAGTTGAAAAAATTGTAATTAATTTTTGTTAACTATTCAAAACTTGTTTTTTTTTAATTTATTAGTTTTGTTAGTTAATTAATTAATTTGTTTAGTTTTATTTTTATTAAATTGTTAATTTATTCTTGTTTAATTTATTTTGTTTAGCTTATTTGTTGTGCAGGTCTCATCGACGTCTCGTCTCACATCGGTGACTTATCTCACCGATAGCACCTGTGGGTGACTCAAATGAGTCATCGATGTGTCCCCCATCCCGCTCCACATCTCACCGACAACCCTCATTTCCCCCCTTTGTCACCGACTCCTTGAGTCACCAACACACTCCTGTGTCGGTTACTCGCCTTCCCACATTTTCCCTTCATCTCACCGTTGCACCACCTACCGACACCACCCTCTATCTCACCGTTCTCTCAATGGTGAGACATCTCACTGTTACAGCACTTACTGACACCGCCCCCACGCTGCCACTGATACCCGCAGCACCTACTGATACCTCTTTCCTTCCCTTTCAACCTACTGACGGACCCCCCTCACCCGATCTACCCACACTACTCCACTGCACAAATGTCTCACCGATGCCGTTTTGTCTTACTGATGCCACTCCCAGCCACCGCCGCACCACCAAACACCACACAGATCTACAGCAGCAACATAATTCCAAATCAACAGAAGATGAACAATGAGAATTTGAATAGCACAAGAAAAATCAAAGCAACCGCAACATACAAAAATAAAATGGCGACAGCAACAAGAACACCCCATCAAATCTAAACCATCAGATTCGAAAAAGAAAAATCAACGAATTAAGAGAAATTGAAAAAAAAAACTGAAGCACGGATTGAAGTTAAACATTTCAAAATTGAAAACATGAACACCGCAATTCATATCTAGAAATACCCTAACCCAAACCTTACTACTACAAGCCCCGGAAGATGAATTTGAACCATCTTGACCTCCTTTGCCCCTTCCCTAAGCCACCACGCACCCAGGACCCTGCACCGCCACGAGCAGCAGTCGAACCCGCACTCATTCTCCGCTCCGCCATCAGCCCATCCGAGCCGCGCCGCCTTCCTCTATCCGAAAAATCGAGCACCACCGCCGTACCCCTCTATTCTACCCAAGACGAATCACCCTCTTCTACTACCCTCTACCCGAGCCGGTTACCTTGCCGCCGAGCTTCACCGTCACGCCGACTCCCATGTCCCTCTTCTCCTATGCACGAACCCTCCTCCCCCTAATACTCTTCTCTTCTCTTTTTGTTTTATTTTATTATACAATATAATTATATAATATAACATATAATATATAACATAATATATCTTAATAATAATATATATAATATAATATAATATAATTAGTATAACATATATAATATATAATAATAATAATATATATATTAATAATAATAAATATGCTTTTATTTACTTATATGTATATATATAATATTAATTATTTATGTTTTATGATAAATATATATAATAGTTATAATATATATATATATATATATATAAACGTAATTTAGTGTATAACATTAAATATAAATATGCATTTATAAAGATATATTTATATTTATTTAATTATAATTCTAGTATTTTTTGATCTTAATGCTTGTGTGCCTTTTTCTGTTGCTTTGTACAGGGGAGCAAATCATGGTTTGAAGACATACTTAATCACAGGCTTTGGAAAGTGCAGGAAATATTTGATTTGTTGTAAGAGGCTAGTTACTTTTACAGAGACTTAACCGAAGAGTCGGTGACAGACAAACTAAAGTCATGCCACGTGGGGGAATCCACTACCTGTTAGGAACTGTATGTTGCATTTTTTCTATTTTCGTCTCCGAATAAGAGGAGTATAACTCCTCTTGCAAGGGGGGGGGACACTCCACAATTCCATCCATACACCGTTTACTTCACCCTGAACTGGGGAATTGTCTTCAATTTCGGAGACAAGACTCTGTTCCTCCATCATCTACTCCATCTTCCATCCTCCACTCATGCTTTGCTTTTCTATTTTAAATTGTGTCTGTAAATATCCATCTGCATGTTTTTTTAGTGAATTGTGGTGTTTATTTCAATTGTTTTGTGATGCTCGTTGGTTCTTCTTCCTTCGTTTTGTGTTGTGATCTTGAATCTCCAGAAATGGAGAACTAATTTGCAGATCGAGATCTAGGTTATGAAACCTGATGCAATCTGGAGATCTGGACATCAACACGATCACTATTTTCTTCTTAGCCTTAGTAAACCATGAAAGTGAATTGGGCTGTGTGTGAGTGTATCCTTACGTTGGATCGGTTTTTTACTCTCTCGTCTTACTTCTTCTCCCCTTCCTGTCTCGATTTCTCGAACCGAGAATCGAGTATGGTTGTGTGATTTGACAATCTTAGCAGGATCATTCTGCCTAGTGACAATACCTAGTTAGGATGACTCTATTGAGTGAACCACCTTATAGTTAGGAGGAATGCTTGAGTGTTCAATTTTTAGGCAAGACAGGTGTATGATCCGAGTCATCGGTCATGCATTGAGCGAAGTTGAAATTTGTTGATTCATTTCTTTAGTTGATTGGTGATAGGGAGTTGAGGGTGGATGAACCTGGGTCTAACCTTGTTCTCACTGACCCTTGTTCTGTGTCTTGTTGTCATTTCTTTGATCTGTGTGTGGTTTTTTTGTTCCTTGTGTTGTGTTTGTGTATTATTTCTTTTCTTGTTCTTTGTAGTTTTGTTTTGTGTATTCTTTGTTTTCTCCGCTTATGTTCAATCACCATTTCATCTCTCTCTACTGTGTTTTTCATCACTGGTTAGAGTTTTCATAGGAGTATTGTTTTAGTATTTTCAAAACATAAAAATCCAAAAATATTTTCAGAAAAACCACTCGTACATTCAACATTGATTCCTTGAGAGTGACCCCGAGGTTAACCACTGGGCTATATCTTGGGTTTTATAAATACAAACTTGACCATCCTCGTGACAATGACGATGTCATCCATACTTGTAATCATATCAGATGATCCATAAAATGCAGTGTTATCCCAGTCACTGACTATATTCGCTTTTTCCCCATGTTTATTCTAACATTTATAACTTCGATCAATTCTGTGACAGATCAAGTGTTCTTTCAACTCCTCTGGACTAATTAGTCTTGAATAACAACAGCGTAAACACAGACAAAGGATTTGAGAATGTTCATATGTATGATCTTTTGCAAACTTGATAAACTCTTTCACCCCATCTTCATACTCTTTTATCATACGATTGGAATCCATCTATTCTCTATTCATATACATCCTATTTGATTCAGTAATATTAATATTTAACCAAATAAATACACAAATAAGAGAAAAGATGTGGTTGTGAAAGACCCTCTAATTTAAACCATGCAGGTGATGTTGGATGTAATGTTGGTTTAGGAGTTGCAATGAGGTTAAACATTAATTCACCTTTTGCGAGAGTGAATTCATGATGGATGTCTTATGGGTTGGATAGAGTAAATGATTTTCTATTTTCATGGTGTTATTATCAATATGTATTATGTAGAAGGTGAGATTCTTTGTATCTAGTAGGTCTCTGAAAGTTAACACAATCGTATAAATATAGATAGTACCCTTTATTTATTAATATATAAATTTATATATTTATAAAATTATAATAAACATGTTATTTATTTAAATATATTTATTATAATTTTATAATTATTTAAATATATATATTTATTTATAATTATAATTGTAAATAAATATATTTATAAATATTTGTATATAATTATAAATAAATAAATATATATATATATATAACTATATATTTATAAAATTATAATAAACATATTTATTATTTAAATATATTTATTATAATTTTTTAATTTTGTAAATATATATTTATTTATCTCAATTATAATTATAAATAAATATATTTAAAAAAAATCTATATGATTATAAATATATTTATATAATTATACCTCATGGTCTGTACCGCTTTAGTATATTTATATAATTATATATATTTATATATTTATATAAATATAATAACTGTATTTATTATTTAAATATATTTATTATAATTTGATAATTATTTAAATATATATATATATATATTTAAAAAGTATTTACATATAATCATAAATATATAATTATAAATAATATATATATATATATATTATTTAAATATATTTATTATAATTTTATAATTATTTAAATATGTATTTATTTATTTATAATTATAATTATAAATAAATATATTTAAATAGTATTTATATATAAATTATGAAAATAAGATTCATTTTTTATTATAAGTTACATGATTTATATTTATATATTACTTTAATATATATATACTTATTGTAAATATAAATCTTATTTAAAAATAAATACATATATATAGATTTATTTATAATTATAATTATAAATAAATATATTTATAAATATTTGTATATAAATATAAATATATTTATATAATTATATATATACAATTATATATATTTATAGAATTATATATATAAATTTATTAATATATAAATATATATAATTATAATTATCATAAAAAAATATTATTCAAAAATATTTATTATAATTTTCTAATTATTTATTTATATACTTATTATAATTTTATAATTATTTAAATATATGTATTTATATATAATTTTAGAAATACTTTTTAAAAACATTATATATATTTGAATTATTAAAAAATATATATTAATATATTATATTTATATTAATTATAGACATGTGTTTTTTAATTAATGTATATAAATAAATATTATTTTTTGAATATAAATAGTATAATTTTATTAAAAAAACATCAACGCTAAAGAAAGCGCTGATAAAGTGTACACATTTATCAACGTATTTTTTTAATACTGAAAATAGCTACCTTTATCAGTGTTTTTAGCTAGTGCTAATAAAAGTTGTCCTTTTATCAACGCCTTCTGTTTAGCGCTGAAAAAAAGTAGGCATTGCGTTAGCGCCGATATGTGGTAGTGGTTGGACTTGGGTTAAGTTGGGGATGAGTTTTAGTGGAGTTATTTTACTCTTTTATTATTCTTGTATATGATCGATGAGGGGTCCTTGACATGTATGACATACTCCATTAATATAACATTTTGATGCTGCAGTTATTTTGGCATTTGTCCTATTTTATCTACGATGGTTATCTAGCTTGATTGATGTGTTTGGTTATCATTTTTTCTTCTATTGTGACACTGACCAGTGGTATTATCTCCCAAAAGTATCTTTACAGACCATCACCGCTTGTTATTAGCCTTCGACATACAGGGAGGCACGTCTAAGGCCTTGTAGCGCACTGGCCCAAGGCACCGATTCAGTGGCATCCAGGTTGGGATGTTACATAACAGATGATCCAACTGCATTCAATAGATGGAGAGACACCGTTTCTACACACACACATATAACACAAGCATATTCTTTAAATATATAATTATATTTTTCTAAAAACATATAATTATATATATTTTTATATTTATAAAAAAACACATATAATTGCATTAATTAATTATTTTATTATATTATAATAATAAACTTAATGCAATTATATATGTATCAATATTAATATGTTAAAATTGATATATATATATATATATATTTATTTTCGAAAAATGTATTTATTTTTCAATATATATATACTCACACACATCGCTAAATGTATTACTAAGTTTATATTTCAATTTAAAAAAATATATTTTTTTATGCTTTATTTTTTTTCATTAAATTTTTTAATGTATATATATTTATATATTCATATAGTTATATATTGAATTGTTTTTTCAATTTCAATTTTAATTTAATATAAATACTTTTCTTGAAATATAAATATATTTTCATATGATTTATATTAATATTTCATGATTCATATAAAATTTTAATATATAAGATTTATCTTCTACTGTCCTATTACATAATTTAATTTTACCCTCCAGGTAAGGGGAAGAGTCGACCGTCACGGGCGCAATATGAGGTGTTTATTAATGTGTAGCCATTTTTTGTAAAGGGAGACGTAGGGCGTCATGTGCGCAACAAGAGATTTTACATTGCCTTCTTGTGCATCCCTTTCCTGTGAAACGTGGTGCCTTTTTTGTTCGCTCCGGGTTTGTGGTGGCTGCCCAACTACGTGGATGCTCTTGCCAGTCATGTCGGTCCATCCACTTCTTTATATGTTTATGTATCTTTCGAAATGAAATAATCATAATTCAAATGTCAATTAATTGTCCAATAATGTGCATAACTGATACATTAAGGCATTAATATATATAACAAAATCTTTAATATACTTAAATGATACATTGAATAATAAATGCTTATTAACAGTGAATTAATTAATTAATGAAAATCTATAAATTTGAAATTTGAATTAAACATTCCCCCACTTGGGTTATTTTAATTAATTAAAAGAAACATTTCATTGAAATTAGTGAACCAATTAAAACAAAGCACTTTGAAACTACTCATTCAAAATATGACACATTAACATTTCAAATATAATATTCGGTACAGATACTTCTTATACATATGTAAATGCTCATATAAAGAATAATGGGTAATGAATTAAAGAATTAATTTAAACCAAATATGAAATTATAACAAAGGTCCCAACATTATAAAATGCATTAAGAGATATAATGTTTAAACATCTTTTCAAAAATATCATTTGTAATGGTCCGAACTTTCTTGGACCTTTACTTTGTGTCTTCTGGATATTGAGGGTGTTAAGAGGAGGTTTGGATGTGAACGGGGAAGGAAGAGTGGATTTTTACCTGAAATGGGGAGATCATGTTGTGTTCTTACCATGTGTGTTGTGTCATGATCGGTTGCCTGGGGAAGAGGAGTTGCAACAGTCTGGTGTGTTGCATCATGATGACATCAGTTGCAGCATGAGGCTATGTTGTGCAACATTAAGTTGAAGTCATTAGTTTTTGGTGTCATTCAGTTTTTCTAGGCTTTATTGATTGGTTCATGGTCATTCAAGTTGCAGTGTAGAGAGTCTCAATGTATTTATGGGTTAGTCTGTGAGGATTCCTTTGCATTGTGGTGAAATACACTATGACAAGGTGTGTGTTTGGGGTTTATCATGATTGAAGGAGAAGGTAGATGTTTGTGTCCTGAACCTCAAAGATTTAATTATTACAGCGTGAAGGCTCACATTGCACTGCGACCTTCATTGGTTAAATCAAATTTATAGTGGTTTGACTCTTTAAGTTTTTAGTGGAACACATTGTGATTTTTGAATCGATCCACCATTGTGGCATAACCAAGTCCATCACAGCATTACGACACCTTGGCTGAAACCACTCCTCAATGTCTTGGTCGGCATGTCACAAGACCTTAGATATTTCTCCCCATATGTTAGCGTGAATTATTTATTCACTATGTTCTTTTTAAATTAAAATGGAATTTATTTTATGTTATTTTTTTTAAATTGAAATATAAATGCTGGATTGTGTTACTGCAGTACGTGCCCTAATTTGTTAGGCAGTTTTGCGTCCTTGAAATCTAGGCATCCATGTGTTCCTCTATATTGGGTGTGCTGCTCATTTCTGGGAGAGAGGTTTTCGACTGGGGGTTTCATTTTGAAGGGGGGTCACTCTATTCCATGAGCGCGGCTGATATTTGAAAGTTGCGAGAACCCTCCTTCGGGCGTTATGGCTTTGGCAAGCATGTGATACAGACCCAGAGGTCTTCTGTGCGGGCCTTCTGGTTTGCTTGCAAAGCAGCTATCACGACCCATCCCCCGGAGCTCATGTCGTGACATACCCCAAGCCCAGCTCTCGAATCACAGGGGTAAGTGACTAGCACCGAAGGCATCAACCTGCTAGTGAGAGACATTTGATGGAGTACTTATATGCACACACACACAATCACATCCCAAAGCTGGAAAAATTAAAAAGCATACCACTAAACAACCACTGAGTACAAATACAACTGAAAGTCAAATGGTTTAAAATACAAAACCAACAAAATACTAATTGGAAAACAGGAAAGTACAAAAGGAACTCTGGGTAGACATCTACTGAAAACCCCACCTGATGGGTAGGTGCATAGTAGCTACTAGAAACTATATAAGTACACCACACCCGCCTAGTCTCACTGGGCACCACCGAGTCCTGGGCCACTGAGTCCTCCGTCAAGTCGTCTGTTGTCTGCAACAGACACAACACATGCAGGAGAATCCCGTGCATGGGTGAGTAAAGAAATACTCAATAGGGACCCCAAAACAACAAAGGAAAGACCACAAAGTAATCCACAACCAAGCCACAAATCATGATCATCAATCATGATCATGAAGCAGAACATCTCACACCAGGTATATTCTAGAGTAGGAAAGTAGAACAATTAGTCACATCGTCGAACACCATGGGATGCTGGAGAACTCCTCTTCAAAGAGTAAAATGATTCTTCCAAGTCACACAGAAGTCGCTTCCCACTAACCTAAAACTATTGTGGTACTCATCCCTGATGAGTACCATGGGTATGATGGGTCACACAGAATCCGCTCTCCGCCGTGGGCATATCGGGTCACACAAAAGTCGCCTCCCACCTATGGATATACTGAGGAAATCCTCTTGTCGAGTACCGTGGGTCTGCCGGGTCACACAGAAGATGCTCCTTAGCGTGGGTGTAATGTATCAAAATTTCCGTGTAATTTTTTTTATATTTAATTATTTAAAGATCGCGAAATTTGATGGCACGTGATTTCGAGGCTCGGAGAGCCTGAAACGAATTTTTGAACTTTTTTAAGGTACATTCAGAAAATGTGCAAGCGGGTTTTTCTATATTTTGAATCGATGCACATATAAAAAATTTGAGGACAACATTGAATTCAGAACATAGGGATTCGCCTAAAATGAACTTAACTTCGGTCGGAAATGGCCGAACGGAAAAGTTTATTTTCATAATTTTCCATAAAAATAATAAAATAATTTAAAATAATTATTTTATTTCTTTCTCACTGTTGAATTGCAGAAGGTGGCGCTGTTGTGCAGCGATGAGGTGGCGACGAGGCACATTAATGGAGGGCCAATAATGGATTTTTTGAAACCGCGACGCTGTTTTTATAATGACACATTAAATGTGGCTCATTAAATGTGGACCATTTAATAAACATCATTAATTGACGCAATGATGTTACACTTTTGTTTCCTTTAATTATTTTTGGAACGTTGGATATGATGGAATTAAACCTTGTCAACTCTCTGATGAATCTCCAGTGCAAATTCCTCTCCAACAAAGAATGCTGATGAGACTTCACCGACTTTGACGAACCTCGAAGAACAGAGCTGGAAGTGACAACATCGATGCCTTGAAACCTCAAGGATGAACGTGTTGGCATCAGATGCCAACAAGTTAGGTGTTTGATTTTATTTTCAAAGTTATTCCCCATCCTTATTTTCTATAAATAACGAACACAGATCAACCCACGAACAAGTTGATCCACAATTCGTTTGTTTATGCAGGAGAGTGACTTTTGTTTGGGATTTATTTATCCGAGGTTCAACTTGGAATGGAACAATTAAACTCAATCCTCGAATATCTCCCTTGATTTAAACCTCTAACACGGAGGGCCCAGGCCGACACGAAAAATGCCCGAGCACCTCCACTCATACGTTCTTGGTGGCCTCATTCTCGAAGTGGTGACAATTCGATTCTGGGGCCTGAGAAGGGATGACAACGACTCAAGAGGGCCGTAGGCGCAGATGGATCGAAAAACGGACCACCGGAATGACTCCAGTGGTCCGTGGAATATGTAACCGATGCGGCACCACCAGTGCAGCAACGACGGCCGGCCCATGCCAGCCGCGTGAAGGTAGTGGCACCACCCAGTGTTGTGGCAGCAGCGGAGGTGGTCGGCCCTCGTCGGTCGCGCTAGAGGAATGCAGGGCACCAGGAACACAGTGGCGGCAGGGATCGCGGTGCCCGGCTAGCGCCGCGTGAAGAAGGGTGGTCCATGTTCGGGCTACCCGGGTGCTAGCGAGTCGCGGTTCATCGACCGTGGCTAGAGGGGCCCCACGTTTGTGGAGCCAGTGGAGTAGGCAAGACGCGATGTGGGTGTCGTGTCCCAGTCAGTCAGTGCACCCCAACCGCCTCATGCGGTCGGGCCTCGGGCCGGTCCGGTAGCCTGGTGGGCCGGACCCACACCCAGCGGGCCAAACCCGCACCCTTTGAGGTGGTCCAGACTAGACCGGGTCACAGGGCGACCCGGTGGGCTGGACCCTCGGCCAAACCGGGCTGGGTCCAACGAGGCCCATTGGGCCTGGCCCATTGGCCAGAGCAGACCAGACTGACCCAAACCTGAACCGGGTCAGGTCGAGTCTGTCGATCTTAAACTGGGGTATGTGGGACCCCTGGGCCGGGTTGGTCGGACCGGGTCAGACCGGGTCGGACCGGGTCCCATAACAACTGGTCCCCTAGTTACTAAAACACACGATCCATTTGCGGCATTGGGACCCTCTCGACGAGGCAGATCTTTTGGAACACTCTATGGTGACTTTCATGGAATTTGAGATGTGACGAAGGGCTTGAGGAGCGGTTCTCCCAGGCATGCTATGTACGGAACCCTGCAGTTGGCTGAGACATGAGGACTGCTGACTTTCGACTCTAGATGACTCGACCATGGCCCAGTGAGAATCACTTCTCTATGACTTTGCAGGCCCACGATACGCGATGGAGAGGTGTACCTATTCATTCCAAGGTTAGTGGGAAGCACTTATTCGTGACTCAGCAGACCCACTGTACTCGTTAGATGAGGAGTTCTCCAGCAAACAAGGTGTTCGAAAATGTAACTGATGATGCTACCATTATTACCCTAGAATATACGATGTGATATGTATTGTGTTTCATGATTTACTTTGAGGAATTATTGTGTGGTCTTTCCTTTTTGTTTTGGGGTTCCTACTGAGTACTGTGTTACTCACCCCTACATAGGCTTCGCCCACATGTGTTGTTTCTGGTGCAGACGACTGGTGTTTTGATAGGGGTGCTCAGGGAGACGGTACTAATGGATGCTACGACAGTGGACTTGGTGGCCTAAGACCAGGCAGGGCCCAGTAGGACCAGGAAAACATGACATACTACTTCGGATTCTAGTAGCTTCACTACTCTCAGGATCAGGTGGGGTTTTATGTGGATGGCTATCAGAGTTCCTTTTTATACTTGGTGTTTTTTAGTTCTTTGTTGGGTTTGTATTATAGCCCACTCACTTTTAGTTGTACTTTCACTCATACTTGTTTTAGTGGTACTTGTTTCCCCCTTTCAGTGTGTTGGGATGTGGTTGGGCGTGTGTGTGTACAGGTACTCAGGAAAATGCCTCCCACTTGCAGGTTGATGCCTTTGGTGCTATTCTCCATCCCCTGGCCTTCAGAAGGTGGGCTTGGGGTAGTCACAGCATAGGCACCAGGGGAAGGGTCGTGAAAAAGTGGTATCTGAGGTCGGTCGGTCCTAACACAAAGACTGAGAGTCTATGTTTTGTTTTAGGGAAATAGTGTTAAGTGTTACGAGTCCGAATTTCAGATTCAGGGAGTCCAGTGTTGGTGCGGCGGCCGACGTATCCATACACCAAGACCTTGAATTCTGTCTTTCATCTCAATACATGAAAATATTGGTTGCATAATTGTCTCCTTATGTTCTTTTGAATAAAAGTAAGCTCACCAGGTATAACCTTATAATCGTGGTACATCTTGATCTATTTTAGGATTCCTCCACATGGACGACCAGTCAGGATCCTGATGCGAGGTTGTGAGGACAACCCGCCTAGTGAAAAGGCATTCGTTTAGGGACCAATTCTATAGATAGCCCCACCAGGTGGTACACCAGGGATACCACCACCCTATGGTCATCATCTACTGCCAGAGGTTCCGGCAGAGGACGTTCATAGGCTTAGTTCCCTACATGAGTTTCAGAGATAGAGACCTCACAGGTTCAGGGGAGAGACGAATACTATGGTTGCTGAGGACTGGCTAGAGAATGTGACGTGGTTCTTCCACTTAGTGAGGACATTGCCTGACCAGATGGTGATCTTGGCAGTGAGCCTTATATAGGGCTCAATAGAGATATGGTGGAGCTTGACCACCCAGACACAGGACTAGGTGACCCTTACTTAGGTAGACTTTGATTGGATTTTTTGGGAGGAGATTTTCCCAGCAACTTTGTGCTCTATGCGCATTCAGTAGCTGCTTCACCTACATCAAGGCAGCATGATGGTAGCTGAGTACTCAATGAGGTTCCATGATCTATCTCGTTACTCCACATATATAGTGAGAGACCCTTTCTTCAGGGCTCAAACCTTTGAGCATGGACTCAGGCGGGGGATCGGGGCATCGATGTTGTCTCTTAGCATCCCTACCAAGGAAAGGGTTCTAGAGTAAGACATTATTGTGAAGAGCTTCTTGGCAGAGCAGGCATCGATAACTAGAGCCGCCAACAGACCCCATGTGGTAGAGTCTTCAGCAGGTAGCAGACAACAGACACGGGGGCCCAAGCAGGCCAGGTCTTTCAGAGGATGATCCCAAGACTCAGGGTCAGTAGTGCGAGGCTCCCAGACTAGAGGGAGTCATCCAGGAACTAGTATTTTCTACTCATGCGGTGGTCAGGGACACATGTATCGTGACTGACCAACCAACCATACAAATGACCAGCATACGGTTGAGGGGCCTCCGAGACAAAGGTAGCGGTTTGAGCAAGGAGGTCTGTAGGGCAGCAGACGTGGCAGGGGAGCAGGCCGAGCAGCCGGCAGTGGGTGACGGTTCGAGGTGTTACCGCCACCACCCCCAGGTGGTCCACCCCGACCTCAGGGAGCGGGCGGATAGGGGCGAGCTCAACTTTAGGCAATATAGGCTTATGACCATAACACTCTAGAGATGATCTGAGGTACGATCTATGTCTTCTCCACCCTAACTGCAGTTTTTATAGACATAGGTGTTGATCACTCCTTCCTTCCCACGACTCTTATTCAGAGCATAGAGATTCTGGTGGAGTTGTTGGCTCAATCCTTACAGTTAGAGACTCCTATGGGAGAGGATTTGACGATTACACACTGGTGCTGGCAGTGTGAGTTTACTCTAGGAGGTGAGAGCTACAACTGGGATCTCATAGTAATGAGTTTGAGGCATTACGACATCATCTTGGGTATGGATTGGTTATCTATAGTCTATTCTCATATCAAATGTTTTAGGCGTACAATTTTGTGTGTCCGTGGAGATGGGACCAAGTTTTCCTTCACTGGAGATAAGGAAACCCTTGCAGCACAAGAAAAACTTTCTCGAAGGAGGGTGCAACCGATCACTCCCCAGTTGGCTAGCCTCACCCTCGGTGCAGTGGAGGAGAGGAGTCCAAGCTTTCCTATAGTAGTGGATGAATATGATAATGTTTTTCCTGAGTATGTTTCGGGACTACCTCATCGTAAGGAGGTAGACTTCTACATAAACCTGTACCTCGAGACGACACCGATATCCACACTGGCATATTGGATAGATCCCGTGGAGCTTCTCAATCTGAGGGTACAGCTAGACGACATGTAGGATAAGGGGTTCGTAAGGCCCAGTGTTTCACCATGGGCAGCCCTAATGCTTTTTTCCAAGAAGGCAGACGAGAGTTTGAGGTTGTGCGTGGACTTCCAGCACCTAAACTAGGTGACCGTGAAGAATAAGTATCCACTGCCAAGAATTGATGACCTCTTCGACTAACTGAAGGGAGCGAAATGTTTCTCAAAGATAGACCTCAGATCAAGATATCACCAGCTTCGAGTACGGGATGAGGATGTAATGAAGACAACATTCAAGTGTCGGTACGACCATTATGAGTTCCTGGTGATGCCTTTCAGAGTGACCAATGTCCTAGTAGTCTTCATGGGCCTCATGAACTGGATCTTCCAGCCTTATCTTGAACAGTTCGTCATGGTCTTCATTGATGAAATCCTGGTGTACTCAGCATCGGAGTAGGAGCATTCTAAACACCTGCAGATAGTCCTGGATACACTCTGAGAGCACTAGCTTTATGGTAAGCTCTTGAAGTGTCAGTTTTGGATTCGATAAGTACACTTTCTAGGACATGCACTACTATAAAAACGGCCTATATCAGTGCTAAAAAAGGGCTTTAACAGTGCTAAAAAAGCGTTGTAAATCTCAGCGCTAATATAGGGGGGTCCCTTTTATCAGCGCTTTTAAAAAGAGATGATAAAGGTCAAAAAATAAAATAAAAAATAAATAAATATAATATTAAGGGAGTGATTTTATCAGTGCTTCACACCCCCTTTATCAGCACTAGGAGGTCTCCCGTGCGCTGCCCTTCCCGCGCATCCTCATACGCGCGCACCCCCTTCGCTTCCACCCGAACTCGAACTCAGGACCTCCCCCCTTTCGCTGCTGCACCTTTACCACTATGCCATTTCATTTTATTCTCTATTTAGTGATATATCTATATATATATATAGTTATATTTATTCATATATTGATTCATATATTGATATAGATTCATATTAATATAAATATATTCATTCATATATTAGTATATATATATTAATTCGTATATTAATATATATATTTTTAGTTATAATTTTTTATACGTATATTTATTTGTATATTAATATATACATATAAGATTAGTTTTAAATACATTTACGAAAAAATATGCTTTTTATGTGTGTTTATAAATAAATAAATACATGCATACATACATAGATATATACAACACACATACATACATATATACAACACACAGACACACACAGAGACACACACACACACACAAACATTTATATTTATGAATAAATACATATATATGTGTATTTGAAAAGCCATAGAATGTACATATAAGATTAATTTTAAATGAATTTATGAAAAAAATATGTTTTTGATGTGTGTTTATAAGTAAGTAAATAAATAAATACATATATACATATATACAACACACAGAAACACACATAGACACCCCCACACACACAGACACATATATATTTACGAATAAATACATATATATGTGTATTTGAAAAGCCATAAAATGTTAAAATGACCATAACTTATAATATAGAATTCCGTTTCAACACCACAACCAATAAAGTTGAAGAAAATGAAATGATATTTGATATGATATGTGGTACAAGCCTAACAGACATCCGGATCAAAAGTTATACTTGTTTTAATGTTAAAAAATCAGGGTATCCCGACTAAAAACTCAGTTTTGGAGGCCTTTTGGGCCTTTTTTGGGCTCGAAAAATGTGACAGAGGCTTTGCCTCAATCACTAGCGCATAGAGATCGTTGCAGGCTTCGATTTGATATACTGTAGAGATTAAACGGACACCCGGATCAAAAGTTATGGCAGTTTGAAGTTTGAGTTACATTTTCAACGTATTTTAGATCTTTTATTAATTTTTTTGATTTTTCGTGTCCTCAAATTGTTATTAAATGATTTTTAATCGATAATAACTAGAAAATTATTGATTAATAATATTTTTTTAAAATATTTTGAAGTCATTTCCACTAAATTTCTTATATATTAAATGTAATAGTCTATTTATATGTATCTATAACATATTTAAAAAATATATATTGTATTTATATCAATATAAATATACTTATATAACAAAATATTATTTTTCATGAAAAAATATTTTTTTTTGAAACTCAACATTTATCAGCGCTCGGGAAAAGCGCTGATAAATCCCCCTTTTATCAGCGCTACTAAAAGAAGCACTGATAAAGGGGTAGCGCTTCCCTTGCCAATTTTTGGCGTAGTGATGTAATCTCAGAGGCTGGAGTTTCAATAGATCTGGTGAAGATATAGGCAATTCTTTCTTGGGAGACACCCAAGAGCATGACTGAGGTGCAGAGCTTCTTGGGGTTGGCTGGTTACTATCGGAGTTTCATACCCAACTTTTCCAGGGTAGCAGCACCCTTATCGGCATTGAAATGGAAAGAATAACCCTTTTTGTGGATGTAGAAATGCCAGCAGAGTTTCTAGGAGCTGAGGTCGAGACTAACTAGTGCCCCATTCTTGAGACTACCATAGGAGGGTGTTTGGTATGTAGTTTACTACGATGCATCAGGGGCCGAACTGGGTTGTGTCCTGATTCAGGAGCAGGTAAAGATCACATACGGCTCACGAAAATTGAGACAACATGAACATAACTATGCGACCTATGACCTAGAGTTAGCAGAAATGGTCTTTGCCTTGAAGATGTGGCAGCACTACTTGATGGGTGAACGGTTTACCGTTTACTCCGACCATAAGAGTCTCAGGTATATATTATCCCAGAAGGACCTGAACCTGAGTTAGCAGCGATGGCTAGAGTTCTTCCAGGACTATGACTTTGAGGTAGTCTATACTCCTAGAAAGGGGAATGTGGTGGCATACGCGCTCAATAGAAGGACTGGGTTGTAGCTACTAAGTGAGGTGACGAAGAAGTTAGCCACGATGTAGATATCCTTTTTGGATGATGGTGAAGCTACTTACATTCAATCGATGACTATTACCCCCCACTCTTATAGTGAGTCAGGGAGGCACAGTTGGTGGATGTTGAATAAGAGGCCCGACGTGCTCAGTTATCCTTAGGATGGGATCCTAATGGATTTTCGATAGGTGGGGAGCACGTCATCCTTTTCAGAGGGTGAAACTTAGTACCAGTGGCGTTGCGGGAGGTGGTGTTGAGGGAGTTTCATACATCTCCTTTGGCGGTATATCCTAGAGTGTCAAAGATGTACCAAGACCGCCAATGTCAGTACTGGTGGCCAGGGATGAAGAAAGCGTTGGTTGAGTTCATTTCACCACTACCACAAAAACAGTTTTTCGCAGCGCCCCCCCTTTATCAGCGCTTGTTTAGTAGCGCTGATAAAGGGGGGGCCTTTATCAGCGCTTTTTTTAAAAGCGCTGATAAAGGGTCAGCTTCAATTTTTTTAAAAAAAAATATATTAATATATTAATATATAAATATATTTATATTTATATATAAATATAATATATAATTTTTAAATATATTTTAGATAACTATAAATGTACATTTACACTTATTATACATAATATATAAGATATTTAGTGAAAATGACTTCTTAAAAAATTAAAAAAATATTTTTAATTAATAATTTTATAATCATTATGGAGGAATAGTCATTTAATAACAATTTGAAGACTAAAAAAATTAAAAAAATTAAAAAAAGATCCAAAATATGTTGAAAACGCAACTCAAACTTCAAACGGCCATAACTTTTGATCCGGGTGTCCGTTTGAGCTCTACCACATATCAAATCGAATTCTGCGATGAGCTCTACGTCACTGTGACCCGGGGGAACCCCGGTCAAGGGATTTTCAAGGCTAAAAGAGGCCTAGAAGGCCTCCAAAACTGAGTTTTTAGTCGGGGTACCCCGATTTTTTAACATTTTGTGGATTTTCACCCTCGTTTAAGGGGGTATTATTGGATTTTTTTTGGTGGGGTATGAATTTATTCCAAGGTATTACATTCATATTGATATTATGTATTTGAAATTTCATCATTTTTTATAATGCACTTCTATTTATAATCAAATATATAACAATATATTCATATTTTTTAAATATTCACACCTAAAAATTTAATTATAAATATAAATAATAAAATATATTTACATATAAAATATATTAGCTTTATCTAAATAATAACTAACATCCATTTTATTTAAAATACAATGAATATTTATATACCTATATATAAATCTAACTATATATATATATTAATCTAACTATATATATATACTAATCTAACTATATATATATTAATCTAATAACTATATATATATTAATATAACTACATATATATATATATATATTAGTATTACTATAAATATATATATTAATATCACCATAAATATATATATTAATATCACTATATATATATTAATATAACTATATAAATATATATTCATATAACTATATATATGTTAATATAACTATATATATGTTAATATAACTATATATATATATATATTAATATAAATATATATTACTATACGAATAAATATAACTAAATATATATATATAGATATAGATATATATTAATACCACTATATATATATATATTAATATTACTATATATATTATAATATAACTATATATATATATATTATAATATAACTATATATATATATATATATATATTAATATAAATATATATTACTATACGAATAAATATAACTAAATATATAAATATATATATATAGAGATATCATGAATTGGAAAGAAAATCAAAATAGAGTAGTGGTAAGGGCTTAGGCGCGCAGGGGGGAGGTCTCGAGTTCAAATCCTGGTGGAGGCAGGGGTGCGCGCACATGGGGAATATTGGAGCAAGCGCTGTTAAAGGGTGGAGGGGGTTACGTGGGGTGCGTGGGGTGTTGTATAGGGGCCGAAAAGCACTGTAAAAGGGGGAGGGGGGGGGGGTTCAAGCGCTATAAAAGCCCCCCCGATTGGCAGTATTTTTTAATTTTTTTTATTTTTTATAATTTTTTTTAACTTTTATCAGCGATTTTTTAAAAGCGCTGATAAAAGGGTCCTTTATCAGCGCTAAAACAAAAGCGCTGATAAAGGGGTACTTTTATCAGCGCTTTTTTTAGCGCTGATAAAAGTGGTCTTTATCAGCGCTTTTCGGAGCGCTGATAAAGGGGACCCCCCCTTTATCTACGCCAGATTTATCAGCACTTTTTCTAGCGCTGATAAAGGCCGTATTTGTAGTAGTGCATGATGCCTCACTTTCCAGTAAGTGAAGGTCGAGCATCAAGTTACAACAGGCTTGACCCAGCTACTTGAGGTACCAGAGTGGAAGTGGGATGGTATCTCTATGTACTTTGTGATGGGATTACCACGTACATCTAGGGGCTATGATTCCATCTAGGTGATCGTTGACCGACTCACCAAGTTGGGTCACTTCCTACCCATACGGGATCAGGGACTGGTATAGGGCTTGGGACACCTCTACGTCCAGGAGATTGTGTGGTTCCACGGGGTGCCTTTGACGATTGTCTCAGATCATGACGCTCTCTTTACATCCCAGTTGTGGAAGGGATTACATGAGGTGTTCGGGATGCAGCCATGCTTAGCTTTTCACCCCAAGATGGATGGTTAGACGGAGCATACAATACATACCTTGGAGGACATGCATCATGATTCTATCCTAGACTTTGGTCATAGTTGGGAGCACCACCTACCACTGGTAGAGTTTTCATACAACAACAGCTATCACTCCACCATTGGCATTGCACCATTTGGGGCCTTGTATGGGTGGCCTTGTTGATCACCCATATGCTGGACATACCCATGGGAGTCGACACTCATGGGTCCAGAGTTAGTATGGGCTACCATCGAGAAGGTGAAAATCATCTAGGAGTGGATGAGGACTGTACAGAGTAGGAAAATTTCTTATACCAAAAAGAGATGGAGAGCCTTAGAGTTTGAGGAGGGTGATCATGTATTCCTTCAGATCTCACCCTGACGAGGATTACAGAGATTTGGCCAGGGTGGCGAGATATCTTTGAGGTTAATCGGACCTTTTCAGATCCTGATCAGAGTTGACGAGGTGGCGTACCACCTAGCCCTTTCCCCACAAATGCACCGGGTGCATGATGTTTTCCACTTGTTTCATGTGAGGAGGTATGTTTATGATCCATCGCATGTCATCGACTGGGGCGAGCTGGACATTGACGATGGGGCAAAGTTTGCGGAGTTCTCAGTGGAGATAGAGGATCTACAAGAGAAGGTCCTACATGGGTGCTTGATTCCTCTAGTGCGAGTTCAGTGGCAGCATGAGAATCTCTAGGAGAGAACATGGGAGCAGGAGGCTCAAATTCATGCTCAGTACCCCCATCTGTTTGTCTAGTTTTAATTGATTTTGGATTTTGGGGACATAAATCCCTAAGTTGGGGAAATGTAATGTCTCAGAATTTCTGAGTATTTTTTTATATGGAATTATTTTGAGACTGTGGAATTTGACGACACGTGATTTCGAGGCCTAAAGATCCTAGAAAGAATTTTTGAACTTTTTTTAAGGTACGTTCAGTAAATGTGCGAGTGATTTTTTCTATATTTTGAACCATTTCTCAGATAAAAAATCAGAGGACACCGTTAAATTCAGAACACTGAGATTCACCTAAAATGGACTTAACTTTGGCCGACAAGGGCCGAACGTAAAAGTTTATTTTCAGACTTTTCAAGAAAAATAACAAAATGATTTAAAATAATTATTTTATTTCTTTCTCACTATTGAGTGGAAGACGACGACGTTGCGGTGCAGTAATGAGGCAGTGACAAGGTGTATTAATGGAGGACCAATAATGGATTTTTTAAAACTGCGGCACTATTTTTATAATGAATCATTAAACGTGGCTCATTAAATATGGCCCATTTAATGAGCATCATTAATTGATGCAATGACGTTTCTATTTTGTTTCCTTTAATTATTTTTGGCACATTGGAGACAATGGAATTAAACCTTGCTGACTCTTTGATGAATCTCCAGCAGAAATTCTTCTCTAATGAAGAATGAAGAATAACGCCGGCGAAACTTCACCGACTTTGATGAACCTAGAAGAACTGAGCTGGAAGTGATGGTATCGATGCCCTGAAACCTCAAGGAAGAACACATCGAAATCATATGTCAATGAGTTAGGGGTTTTATTTTATTTTCAAAGTTCTTCCACATCCTTCTTTTATAGAAACGATGAACACAGATCAACCCACGAACATGTTGATCCACAATTCATGAATTTATACAGGAGGGTGACTTTTATTGGGTATTTATTTATCCAGTGTACAACTTAGCATAGAACAATTAAACTCAATTACTGAACATCCCCCTTGATTTAAACCTCTAACGCAGAGGGGACGGGCTGACACGAACAAGACCAGATCACCTCTGCTTGTGCGTTCTTGGTGTCCGTATTCTCAAAGTGGCGACAATTAGATTCTAGAGCCTAAGCATGGATGTAAATGACTCAAGAGGCCTGTAGGTGTAGATGGATCAGAAAAAA
This sequence comes from Viscum album, assembly GCA_963277665.1. Lineage (NCBI taxonomy): Eukaryota > Viridiplantae > Streptophyta > Magnoliopsida > Santalales > Viscaceae > Viscum > Viscum album. Next base: position 1,663,855,083 of record OY728126.1, on the reverse strand, counting down.
AACCACCATAGCGACTTCGGTGGGCCACGGAAGGTGTCGCCAGCGCGGCGGTGGCGGCTGGCCCATGTCGGCCGTGTGAAGGGGGCAACACCACCCGATGCCATGGAAGCAGCGGAGGAAGCCAGTAGCACACCGGGTGCGTCGCGGTATTAGGAGGCCATGGACAACTGGTCACGGTAGTGGGGATCATGGTGCTATGTGGGCACTGCATGGAGAAGGGTGGCCCACATCTGTGGGGCTAGCGGAGCACGTCAGATGCATCATGACTATCGCGTCCCGGTCTGGCAACACACCCCATCCGTCTCATGCGACCAGACCTAGGGCCGGTGGGCTGTGCCCTAGACAGTGGGCTGGACTCGAAGCCCAATGGGCCGATCCCACGACCCGGAAGGCTGGTCCTGCACTGACAGGCTAGACCTGCACCCAGCGGTCCGGACCCACACCGGTAGGCTGGACCCGCACCCTTTCGGTCAGGTCGGACTAGACCGGGACACCAGACTAGATTGGTTCGCTGGGTGAACCGGAGGGCTGGGCCCTTGGCCAATCCGGGCCTGGTTCAGCAAGGCCAATTGGCCAGACCAGACTAGACTAAGCCAGACCCGAACCGGGTCAGGTCGAGTCGTTGATCTTAAACCGGGGTATGCAGGACCCCTGGGTTGGTCCGGCTGATTCAGACTGGGGCCCGTTGCCACCACCCCCTGGTTACTAAAACGCACGTATCTTGCAAGTTGTGCGTCTGATTGACGATTTGTTTGCAGCATTGGGACCCTCTCTATGAGGCAGATATTTTGAAACACTCTATAGTGACTTTAGTATAATTTTAGATGCGACAAAGGTCTTGAGGAGTGGTTCTCCTAGGTATGCTATGTACGAAACTCTATGGTTGGATGAGACCTAGAGACTGCTGACTTTTGACTCTAGATGACTTGACCATGGCCCAGTGGGAATCACTTATCTGTGAATTTTCAGGCCCAGAGTGGGAATCACTTCTTTGTGACTTTTCAGGCCCATGGTATGCGACGAGGAGTACCTCATTTGGCCACAACTAGTGAAAATAACTTCTCTATGACTTTGAAAGCACACGGTACGTGATGGAGAGGTGTACCTAAGCAGTCTAAGGTTAGTGGGAAGCACTTCTTCATGACTTGGCAGGCCCACAGTACTCGTTAGATGAGGAGTTCTCTAGTAACTGAGTTGTTCGACGATGTGAAAGATTATGCTACTATTCTTACCCTAGAATATATGATGTGAGTTTTCTTGTGTTTCTTGATTTACTTTGAGGAATTTTTGTGTGGTCTTTTATTTTTGTTTTGGGGTCCCTACTGAGTACTGTGTTACTCACACCTGCATGGGCTTTGCCTGCACATGTTGTGTCCGGTGCAGACGACCAATGTTTCGACAGGAGTACTTAGGGAGACGGGACTGACGGATGCTACGATGGTGGACTTGTTGGCCTAGGACTAGGTGGGGCCCAATAGGATCGGGAAGACAGTACATACTACTTCAGCTTCCAGTAGCTTCACTACTCTCATGATTAGGTGGGGTTTTCTGAGGATGGCCATCGAAGTTCCTTTTTGTACTTGTTGTTTTCAGTTCTTTGTTGGGTTTGTATTCTATCCCACTCACTTTCAGTTGTACTTGCAATCAACCTTGTTTTAGTGGTACTTGTTTTCCCATTTCAATGTTTTGGGATGTGGTTGGCAGTGTGTGTGTACAGGTACTCAGGAAAATGCCTTCCACTTGCAGGTTGATGCCTTCGGCGCAAGTCGCTAGCCCCTGTCCTTTGGGAGGCGGGCATGGGGTAGTCACAGCACGGGCCCCAGGGTACGGGTCATGAAATTGGGCCTACCGGGTCACACAGAAGCCGTTTCCCACTATTCCATAGTATCCGATCTACATAGGGTTGCTCATCAGCAGTCTTTCAGTCTTATCCAATCGTATGGTTTCTGCACATTGCATGCTTGATCTCAGGATAACCGCTCCTCAAGTAATTCATTGAATTTAAAATTCTATTAAATCCTCCATAGAGTATTCCAAAATATCTTCCTCCTCATGAGAGTTCCAATGCCGCAAACAGATCATCAACGGGACACCTGGTTTGAAAGATATTGGCATTTTTTCAAAAAGGGGCATGTTGGGTTCGGGTCCGGCCCGACCTGGTCGGACTGACCTGACCTAACCCGACCTGGGGTCCACCGAATCGACCCAAATCTGCCGACCTGACCTGACCTAGCCCGGGGTCCACCGTCCTGACCTAGGTCCACCAACCTGACTCGGACCCAGCCCGACCTGGGTTCAGTCTGTTGGGTTGCAGGTCTGGCTCTCTCACCCCACGGGTAGTCCGCGGGGCCGCCTGCCCAGCCATAGTCGATCAACCATAGAAATCATGTGGGAAATGGTGCGGTGTCTTGTCTGCGGTGCACCAACATGTTCGGGTGCCCGCGTCCGCGGTGCATCAACACGGTCGGGTGGCCGCGTTCACCCGCTGTCAGCTGGTGGCCCTTGCCGCATCGCCACGGTCGGTTGACTATGGCGTACTTCAAGCACACTAACGGGTTCTTTAACAGACCACCGGGTCCACTCTCTTGGTCCATTCTTCGCGCTTCTTGCACCTATGACCTCCAGGAGATCCCCTCTTCCCTGCCAAGGCTTCAGACCCTCCTTGTCTCCAATTTGAAAACTTGGCCACGAAAAATGCACAAGCACAGGGGCTCGGTCCTTGTTCGTGTTAGCCCGTGCCCTCCGCATTATATTTTTAAAACATGGGGAGGTTTGAGGATGATTTTGTACCAACCATAATTTAATCCCAAATAGAAATCCCAAGAAACCTCACCCTCTCGCAAGAACGAATGATCTGCAGATCAACCTGTTCGTGGGTTGATCCGTGTTCATCATTTAGAATGAAGAACGAGGAAAATGTAAAAAAATAAACCCCCACCTCAATCTATGTCCATATTTGAAGTGATCCTCCCTTGAGGATTCAAGATCCATTGGCGTTCATTGTTTCCTAATCCCGTTCTTTGTTAGGCGTCGACATTTCTAGTGATCCGGTTGGCATTTTTCATTTTTCATAGGGGAGGAATTTCGCCATAGGTTCGTGCTAGAAAATTCCACCAATTGATTTATTTAATGTGTTATTAAAATAAAACATGTTGCAACATTTCTGTTATGCTACAACATTATGTCATTACATTGTTTCATTTATTAAACAAAGTAGTTGTTACACAGCACAAAAATGATCCATTAAGAAGATTCCTTTAATGAACCTCATCGCCGCACAACAAAGCCGTCATCTGTCGTTGAATGGTGAAAAAGAAAATAAAATAAAGCAACTTTTTAATTTATTTTATTATTTTCCAAAAAGTATGAAAATTAACTTTTTCGTCTGACCCTTGCCGGTCAAAGTTATGTCCTTTATAGGAAAATATCAGCATTCTGAGTTCAATGGCGCCGTTAGATTTTTTATCTAAGCACCAGTTCAAAATTTAGGAAAACCCACTCTCACTATTACTTAACATACTTTAAAATAAAGTTCTAAAATACGTTCCGAGCTCACTGGGCCTCAAAATCATGTACATTCAGAACATCTAGTCTCAGAATAATTCCATATAATTTAAAAAAAAATACACAAAAATTTTGGGACATTACATTCTCCCCACGTTAGGAATTTACATCACCGAAAGCCAAAACAAAGTCTAATAAAACAAATTAGGGTACTAGCATGAATCTAAGCCTCACACTCCCATGTGCTCTCCTGGAGGTTCTTATACTGCCACCAAACGTGCACCAAAGGAATTGACCATCCATGAAGGACCCACTCTTATCGATCCTCTATCTCCATCGGGAACTCTGCAAACATCACCCCATCATCAATGTCCATCTCTCCATAGTATATGACGTGTGATGGATCATGCACGTACCTCCTCAGCTGTGACACGTGGAAAACATCATGCACCTAGTGCATTTGTGGGGGAAGGGCTAGGTGGTACACCACCTCGCCAACTCTGCAGAGAATATGGAAAGGTCCGATGAACCTCATATATAGCTTGTCGCCCCAACCAAATTTCCATAATCCCCTTTGAGGTGAGACCCAAAGGAACACATGGTATCCCTCCTCGAACTTCAATGGTCTCTGCCTCCTCTCATCATATGATTTTGGTCAACTCTGTATAGTCTTCATCTGCTCCTGGATGATCTCCAACTTCTTAGTGGTAGCCCGTACCAACTCTGGACCCATGAGTACTGAATCCCCTGGGCCTGTCCAGCATAGAGGTGATCTGCATGGCTGCTCGTACAAGGCCACAAATGGTTCCATGAAAATGGTGTAGTGATAACTGTTGTTGTATGTGAACTCCACTAGTGGAAGGTGGTCCTCCCAACTGCGACCAAAATCAAGGACGTAAGCACAAATTATGTCCTCTAAGGTCTATATGGTCTGCTTCATCTTACCATCTATTTGGGAGATGAAAAGTTGTGATCGAGCACAACTGAGTCCCGAACGCCTCCTGCAATCTGTTCCACAACTGGATGTAAAGTGAGAATCATGGTCTGATACTATCATTGAAGGCACCCCGTGTATCTGTACTATCTCTTGGAGGTAGAGGCATCCCAATCCCTCTACCGATACCTGATCCCAGATGGGTAGGAAGTGAGATGACTTGGTGATTTAGAAAATGATCACCCATATAGAATCGTGGCCCCTGTATGTGCATGGTAACCCCTTCACGAAGTCCATCGAGATACTATCCCATTTCTACTCTGGTACCTCAAGTGGTTGTTCCATGCCTGTTGAGACCTGATGCTCAGCCTTCACTTGCTAACAAGTGAGGCATTGTGAAATGAACTTTGCCATTTATTTCTTCATCTCAGCCACCAGTACTGATGTCATAAGTCCTGGTATGTTTTCTCCAACCAGGATGTATCTCCAAAGGATATGTATGGAACTCTCTAAACATCTCCCCCCATAACATCACTAGTACTACGGTTCATCCTCTTGAAAATGATGATATGATCCCCACCTATTGAAAATCCATTAGGATCTTGTCCTGAGGATAACTGAGCATGCCGGGCCTCATATTCAACACCCATAAGCTTTTCCTCCATGACTCGTTGTAAGAGTGGGGGAGTGATAGTCATTGACTAGAGGTAAGCTACTCCAACATCATCCACGAAGGATATTTGCATTGTAGTTAGCTGCTCCATCGCCTTACTTAGCAGTTGTAAACCAATCCTCCTACTGAGCGCATCTACCACCACATTCCCCTTCCTAAGAGTATAGACTATATCAAAGTCATAACCCTGAAGTAACTCCATCTATCACCGTTGTCTCACATTCAGGTCCTTCTGCGAGAAGATATACCTGAGACTCTTGTGGTCAGAGTAGATGGTAAACCGTTCACCCATCAAGTAGTGCTGCCACATCTTCAAGGAAAATACCACTACTGCTAACTCCAGGTCATGGGTCACATAATTCTGATCATGTTTCCTCAAATTTCATAAATATTAGGCAATAATTGATCACTCCTACATCAGGACACAACCCAGTCTAGTCCCTGATGCATCGTAGAAAATTACATACCCAATGCCCTATTTTGGAATTCTCAAGATAGGGGCACTCTTCAGTCTATGCATTTTCTCCTAGATACTCTTCTAGAACTTCTCCATCCAAAAAAATGGTTGTCCCTTCCATTTAAAGGATGATAAAGGTGCTTCTACTCTAGAAAATTTGGGCATGAACCTCTGGTTGTAACCAACCAACCCCAAGAAACTTCGCACCTCAGTCATGCTTCTGGGTGGTTCCCAAGCAAGCACTACCTCTATCTTCGTCGGGTCCACTGTAACTCCAGCCTCTAAGATGATGTGTCCTAGAAAGTGGAACTCCCAAATCTAGAACTAGAACTTTAGGAGATTACCATAAAGCTGGTGCTCTTGGAGTGTATCTAGGACAATCTACAAGTGTGTAGTGTGATCCTCCTCTGATGCCGAGTACACCAAGATGTCATCATTAAAGACCACCATGAAATGATCGAGGTAAGGCTGTAAAATCCTATTCACGAGTCCCATGAACACTACTATGGCATTGGTCACACCAAAGGGAATCACCAAGAACTCATAGTGGATATACTGACATCTGAAGGCTGTATTCGGTATGTCTTCATCCCATACCCGAAGCTGATGATAGCCTGATCTGAGGTCTATCTTCAAGAACCAAATTGCTCCCTTAATCTGATCAAAGAGGTCATCAATCCTTGGTAGTGGATACTTGTTCTTCATGGTCACCTAGTTCAGGTTCCAGAAGTCCATGCATAGCCTCAAGCTCCCATCCTCTAGTGTGGATATCGGTGTTGTCCCTGGGTATAGATCAATGTCAAATTCTACCTCCCTGCAAGGAGGTAGTCCCAGAAAATCCTTAGGAAAGGCATCCTCATACTCTTCCACCACTATAGGAATGATCAAACTCCTCTTGTCCACCGCACCTAAGGTGATTCTATCCAAATGGTGAGTGATTGGTTGCACCCTCCTCTGAGAAATTCCATCCTACGCTACAAAAGTTCCCTTCTCACCAGTGAAAGAAAACCTAGTCCCATCCTTGCAGACACACCACAATTTGCACCTAAAATAGTCGATCTAAGCATGGACTATAGATAACTAGTTCATACCCAAGATGATATTGAAAGGACTCAACGCTGCTAATAAGAGATCCCAGTCGAATCTCTTGCCTTCTAGAGTAAGCTCACACTGCCATCACCAGTGTGTAATTATAAAATAACCTCTTGTATGAGTCTCTAATCATAAGGATCGAGCCAAAGGCTCCACCGGAATCTCTGAGCCCCGAATGAGGTCTGTGGCATAGAAAGAGTGACTGGCACCTATGTCTATAAAAACTGAAACTAAGGTGGAGAAAACATAGATTGTACCTCTAATCATCTCTAGAGTGTCGTGGTCATAGGACTCTGTCACCTAAAGCTGGCCTCACCCCTGTCCGCCGGCTCCCTGAGCTTGTGGTGGACCACCTGGGGGTGGTGGTGGTAGCACCTCGAACTGTCGTCCACCACTTTCCGCTCAGCCTGCTCACCTTCCACGTCCTCCGCCCTGTGGACCTCCTCACTCAAACCTCTGCCTCTGCCTCGGTGGTCCCTTGATAGTCTCCTGGTCATCTGCATGGAAGGTTAGGTATTCATGATCCATGTGTCCATGCCCACCGCATGTGAAGTAGAGCCTGGTTCCCTACTAACTCCCTCTGCTCTGGGATCCCCATACTACCAACCCCGAGTCCTAGGGTTTTCCCCTGAAAGACCTGGCCCACTTGGGCCCCAATTTCTACTATCTACTTCTCACCACTAAAAACTCTACTGCCTAAGGTATACTGGTGGCTTCGGCTGTCATCACCTAATCTTCTAGGAAGCTCTCCACAAGAAGGGATCGCTCCAGTACTCTATCCTGAGTGGGGATACTGAGAGACACAATGGATGCCCTAATCTCCCATATGAGTCCCTTCTCAAAGGTCTAGCCCCTAAAAAAGGATCATGCACCATGTATGTGGAGTAACGATAGAGGTTTGTAAACCTAGAAGAGTATTTAGTCACCGAAAGGTTTTCCTGCTGCAGGTGAAGCAGATCCTGGATGCGCACAGAGCGTAAGGTTTCAGGGAAAAACTACTCCTGGAAAAGCCACTCAAAGTCTGACCAGGTGAGGATTGCCTCATTATGAATCTCAATGGTCAATCTCCACCATCTCCCTATCGATCCCTGAAGAAGGCTTGTGACCAAGATCGACATCTGATAAAGTGGTGTCCTCAATAAACAGAAGACCTGCTTCACTACCTCCAGACAGTCCTCAGTGACCTAAGGATCTGTCTCTCCCATTAAACTGGGAGGTCTATGTCTTCGGAAATCATGAAAGGCATTGAGCCTATGTGCATCCTCTACCAGTAATTCCGGTAGTAACTGCATATCAATGGGTGGTGGCAACACTAGTGCACCACCTGGAGGGTCCATCTCTAGCACTGGTCCCTGAACCGATGCCTCATCGCTAGGTGGGTTGTCCACATGATCACGTATCAGAAGCTTATCTAGCTATCTGCGTGGAGGCATCCTGAAATATATCAAGATATACCACATTTAGAAGATTATACTTGGTGAGCTGACTCTTATTAAAAAATATCATAAGGAGACACTTATGAAACCAATTTTTTAATCTATGTATCAAAAAAGTAGAATTCAAGGTCCTGGTGTATGGATATGTCGGCTGCCGCACCAACATTGGACTCCCCGAATCTGAAATTTGAACTTGAAACATTCAACACTGTTACCCCAACAACAAAAAAATAGACTCTTAGTCTCTGAGGTATAACCGACCACCTCTTATACCACTTTGTCTTGACCCATCCACTGGGGCCCATGTTGTGACATACCGTAATCCCACCTCCAGAAGGCTAGGGGTTGGAGACTAGCGCTGAAGGTGTCAACCTGAAAGTGGGAGGTATTTTCCTGAGTACCTATATGCACGCACACACAACTAAGTCCCAAAGCTGAAAAAATAAACAAGAATGTCACTAAACAACCACTGAGGACAAGTAAAAGTACAACTAAAAGTCAAATGGGCCAGAATAAAAACCCAAAAAAACACTAACTGGAAAACAGGAAAGTAAAAAAGGAAATATGGATAGCCATCCAATGAAAACCCCACCTGATGGGTAGGTGAAAAGCAGCTGCTGGAAGTCGTAGAAGTATGCCCCACCTGCCTGGTCTCACTAGGAACCACCGAGTCCTAGGCCACTGAGTCCTCTTTCAAGTTGTTGGTCATCTGCACTAGACAAAACACATGCGGGAGAAGCCCGTGTAGGGGTGAGTAACGAAATACTTAGTAGGGACCCCAAAACAAAAAAGGAAAGACCACAAAGTAATACACAACCAAACCAAAAATCATGATCACCAATCATGTTCACGAAGAAATACATCTCACACCAGGTATATTCTTGAGTAGGAAAGTAGAACCATTAGTCACATCGTCGAACACCGTGGGCTACTGGAGAACTCCTCCTCAATGAGTACAGTGGTCCTATTGGGTCACACAGAAGCTGCTTCCCACTAACCTTGGACTATTGTGGTATTCATCCCTGATGAGTATCATTGGTATGTTGGGTAACACAAAATCCACTCCCCACCATGGGCATGTTGGGTCACACAAAATCCACTTCCCACATATGGCCATACTGAGGTACTCATCATGTCGAGTACCGTGGATCTGTCAGGTCACATAGAAGTTGCTCCACACCATGGTCCTACTAGGTCACATAGAAGCCGCTTCCCACAGGGTCATAGTATCTGATCCACACAGGGTTGATCATCAATAGTCTTTCAGCCTCAGCCAACCACAGGGTTTCCACACGTAGCATGCTTGATCTTGAGAGAACCTCTCCTCAATCCATCCATCGAATTTCAACTTAAATGAAATCCTCCATAGAGTATTCCAAAATATTTGACTCATCGTGAGGGTTCCAACACCACAAATGGCTAGTCAACCGAATGCTCGATTTGAAAGATATTGACATTTTTTCAAAAAGGGGTCGGTTGGGTCTAGGTCCGGGTCCAGTCTGACCCAGTCAGACCGACCTGACTTGAACCGGGTCCGCCGACCTGACCCAGACCCAGCACAACCTGGGTCTGGTTCATTGGGCTGCAGGTCTGGCCCACTGGCCTACCTGGTTTGCCGGGCCGGGACACGGCTGAAAGTCGTGTCTGACTCCCTCACCCCACGGGTCATCCGTGGGGCTTCCTTCCTAGCTGCGGTCGATCGACTGCGATAGCCGCATGGGACACGATGTGGTGCACCAATGTAGTCAGGTGGCTACGTCCAGCCACCGCCATCTAGAAGCCCTTGTCTCACCGTCACGGTCAGTTGATTGCAGCATCCTCCTGGAACGCCACCACCCACCCGCGACCGCCGCCACTGGTGCCAGCGCACCGACGGGTTCTTCCGTGGACCACTGGGTCCGCTCTGGGGGCCCATTCTTCAGGACACCTGTGTCTACAACCTCCAGGGGATCCTCTCTTCCCTGAAAAGGTCTCAGACCCTCCTTGTCTCTAATTTGAAAACTCATCCATGAAGAACGCACAAGCAGAGGGGCTCGAGCCCTGTTCGTGTCAGTCCGTGCCCTCCGTGTTAGAGTTTTAAAATAGGGGGAGGTTTGGGGATTATTTTCTACCAAAAATAATTTAATCCTGAACATAAATCTCAAGAAGCATCACCTTTCCATAGGAACAGATGATCCGCAGATCAACCTGTTAGTGGGTTGATCCGCGTTTGTCATTTAGAATGAAGAATGGGGAAAACATAAAAAAATAAACCCCTAACTCAATCGATTTCCATCTTTGAAGCAGTCCACCCTCGAGGATTTAAACTTTGTTGGTGTTCTTTGATTCCTGATCCCATTCTTCGTCAGGCGTCGCTATTTCTAGCGATTCGGCTGGCGTTTGTCATTTGTTTTAGGGGAATAATTTTGTCGTAGATTCGTCAAAGAAAATTCCAACAATTTATTTATCCAATGTATTATTAAAAGAAAAAATGTTGAAGCGTTTCTATTATGTTGAAACATCATGTCGTTACAATCACAAAAACAATCCATTAAGGAGCTTCCTTTAATGCGCCTTGTCGTTGCACTGCAGCGTCTTCATTCGCCGCTCAACGGTGAAAAAGAAAATAAAATAAAATAACTTTTTAAGTTATTTTATTATTTTCCAAAAAGTTTGAAAATTAAAATTTTCGTATGACCCTTATCAGTCGAATTTAAGTCCTTTCTAGGTAAATCACGACATTCTAAGTTCAATGTTGCCCTCATATTTTTGATTTGAGCATCGGTTAAAAAGTTAGGAAAACCCACCCACACAATTACTTGATATACTTTAAAAAAAGTTCTAAAATAAATTTTGGGCTCACTGAGCCTTGAAATCACGTTCCATCATAATTTCTAGTCTTGTAATAATTTTATATAATTAAAAAAAAATTACATGGAAATTCCGGATCATTACAGTAGCAGCAGTAGAGGATGTGAGACATTTATTCTCAGAGCTTGGCAAGGAGTTACAACGAGCTCTCGATGCTTCTTGGAGTTTCTTACAACCAGAAAATAAAGATGAAGATGATTGATTCTTGTGATGATGGAGACAACCCACACTTATATATTTTAGATTCATCAACAACATATATATGTTTGACCGACCCCGGTAAGGGGGTTTCAGTTCACCTTTGCATTTTCTTTGTGATTCCTCACATTTGCTGGTTTTATTTTTATTGTGTTGTGTTGTGTGTCCTACATTTCGAGTTCATCTAGGAATGGTAAATGTCGCTCCCTCGACTCGATTTTCATCATGAGTCCTAGGGGTCCAAGAACCCAGCCTTCAGATAATTTCCTTATGTGCCTTTTATTTCTCTATTGTATGTTGGCTACTGCTTGTATTTTTGTACACCTATTTTACATAGTGAAACCTGGTGCCCCTGCCCCATGCACATAGGACAACTGGTTGAAGCACGTAAAATCCTATTATTCTATTTTCTTTGCTTTCTTTACTACCTTTGATGACCTATTGATACTGATGTATGCTACTTGGATTCTGATGTTTATAATTGATTTGAGTTAATCAATTTAAATTGTTTCTTGATAGTGGATTCAGTTTTTAAGAAGTTGTGAATGTTCAAATGATTATGTTTTTGTTTAATTCTCTTGTTCCTTTGATTCTTGGTTTGTTATAATCATTTTGTATGCTTCCACAAATGATAATTCAATGAAAGATATATTATATTCATGAATTGTTGTTGTTGTCAACTCTTTTCAGAATTAATTTAAACATGTTTTATATGTCTGATTGAAATTTTGGAAGCTTAATTAAATCCACATATCGACTTGGGATGATGAATGGGTACTTCCCCACATGGTAGCCCCCAAAAATTGGTATCAGATCCAATTTGGAATTAATTTTGCATCTCAAAATTAGTTTTTTTTATTCTGTTTTGTGACATTGTTTTACAACATGCTTGTTTGTTGTCTTGATATGCATGGTCAGGTATTTTTTTTTGTTATGTGGCCTTCTCTATTTTCTATTCTGATTGATAGAAATATATGCATTCTTTTTCTTTCTCCTTGTTACACCTTATTGTGATTTGAGGGTCTGGGTAGCTTATGTAGGTGTTAGCCTGGTAGTAGTATGGTTGAGAGTTGGTGAGGTGTTTCCTAGGTGTTATCTGCCTAGTCTGCCTAGTCTGCCTTTAGGTTAGAACAGACATTGAGATCTTGATGTTGTTCCATAGGGTACCTGGTTGTAGATGGAACTCCCTTTAGTTGGTGTGTAGTTTAGGCAGGGTTTTCTCCTTAGGTGGAAATGTGTTTGGATTTGGTCTTGCTAAGAATTCTTATGGGCATTAAATTAGTCTTAGTGTAGGTTTCAGGTTGTCCCCTTTTCTAGAAGTGGTTCACAAGACCTTGTACCTAGATCAATGTGGTTGTAGTGTCTTCCTAGGGGTTTGAGTTTTCTAAACCCATCTCATAGAGGATCCATGGTGATGGATAAGCCTATGTGCACTACTGGAATTTGAGGTATTTGCGATGGGATCCCATCGTAAATGAGCTTTTATGATGGGGTCCCGTCACAAATAACCCGTTGCAGAAAACAACATCACAAATAGTTCCCCAATTATATAGATTATATATATATAAACCTATTACGACAGGCCTGTCGCAAATAAGTATTTGTGATGGTCCGGTTTTCTCGTCGCAAATACTTCTTTAAAAAATATATAAACTATTTGCGATGGGGTCCCGTCGCAAAAGGACCTGTCGCAAATACTTAATAAAAAAATATATTTAATAAAATTATGATAAATTAATATTAGAAAATAATAATATTATTAATACTATTAATATAAATAATATTATATTATATAATAATAATACTAATATTAATAATATAAAAAAATTATATTATTATAATATTAATAATAAAATAATAATAATAATATAATAATTTTATTATTATTATTATTATTTATGAAAAAATAATATTAATATTATTAAAATAAAAAAATTCTAACATATTAAAATTCTCAATATTCGTAAAAAATAAAAAAATAAAAAAATAAATATTATTATTGGTAAAATAAAAAACATTAAAAAAATATAATACTAATAATAAATAATAAAATAATAAAATAATAAAAATTAATAAAAATTAAAAAGATTAAATTATGCAATATTCGCACCAATATAAAAGACAGAAACTGTAAATAGTTAATATTACAACAAACTTTGAATTCAAATGCTTTTAACATTAAAAAAAAGTTGTTGGGGGAGATAGTCTTCTGGAGGAGGTAGAGGAGCTGGAGGAGATGGTGGAGGAAACTATATCCCTAAACTACGAGTCAGACGACGCATGTACTTCATCTGCTCATGATGCTGCTGCTGCCATCGACGCGTCTCCTCCTTGTACTGTTGTTGATGCTGCTGCTAACGTATCTCTTCTTGCTACTTACACAAACTCTCTATAAGCTCACTCTAAGCTTACAGCTACTCCTGATATTGTGATGCAGAAGATGATACCTCTCCATGATCTCCTCTTGAGTTGGACACCGACATCGCAGCAGTACCATAATAAGTCACAGGAGTCAAATGAGAGCCGATACCAACTACTCGGCCCTTCATGAAGCCATACTGGGTCGCCTGCATCCATACCACCTCATTGAAATGGTGGGAACTAGTCTGATCAACCACCTCGGCCTGACTCTTAGCCTGTGTCTAAGAGGTCACGGCCTCATATGACTCATTCAGTTCCAATTTGAAATTAAAATAGTGAAAATATTATATGAAGTTAATTTTCAAACTGAAAAATAAATAATATTGACCATAATCCGACACTGGATATCACCTCTAATATCTCTAGTGGCTGGATCATTGTACATCCTCCGATAAACGTCGTACTCCTTAATATCGGGCCACTCGACTGCCTATATGAATATAAAATAAACTTTTTATATTTAAAGTTATATAAAATATTTAAAAAAATTACTTACCATATGCTCTCTATGCATACTGAATGTACATTTACCAGCTTGATGCATCACCTTATGCCTCTACCAGTTTTGTCAGCCCAATGAAGATCTCCTCTGAAATCCACCACCCAACCAGTGTGAACATAATCCATCCCAAATGTGAGATGAAATGTACTCTAGTCGGTGGACTCTACACGACTCATCAAATACTGTCACTCCTACTTTCTTCATGGCCATCCTTCTCAAATTGTGCAAAAATGACAGAAATGGTCATGCATATACACCTCCTATACTGCATGGATAGCTTCACGCATGCTATCATCGATGGGATACCATAAACCCTACAAAAAATTTATAATATCAAGTTATTAATGAAATAAATTTCAAAATAAATATTATTTATTTATGTACCAGCCAATGATTGAACATGTAGAGTTGCAAATCAATGGTAATCTATTCCCATGTGATCCATGGATGAGAAAAATAATTGCGCAAGATAGTGCTCCCTTGTCCAATAGCTATATTCACAAAAGTGTGAAAAAAGAACAAATAATCAAACAACTAGTATATAAATAAATTAATGAAACCTAACTAAAATATACAAGTTATCATACCACTACATGCGTGGGTCGAAGCCGAGACGTAGACATCGCTCTGGGATAGGGTCAGGAATCATCAGTCACGCAAGACCACTCCCCCTCCACGTACCCTCTAAACTGCCCGTAGACTGAGGGTCAGATGATCCCAAATCCTCCTCATCTAAAGGTAGCTCAGCCTCCTGCAACTCACGAAATAGATCATCGTCCATCTGAAATACAAAATTATTATTATTAGCAAATAGTTTAAAATAACTATTATATATAGATATATATTAGTTATGATTATAACCAGCATTTAACTATGTCAATGTTCACCTTCATCATCATATTCATATCTGACGATGTCAATGTATTCATATTCCTACTCGATGTCATCAATATCTATATGAGTTTCAGTTTCATCATCTTTTTCCATTTCAAATTCATTTGTAACATCATTAACATCATCATCACCATCGACCCTTAATTGTGGAGTATCATCATTGATATTCATGTATCTTTGTGAAAAAGATGGATTTTGAGTAGTCTCTTGGAAAATTTCAATTCCTCGCACTTCAGTGGAACCACATTCAGTTTGAGTAAACTGAATTTCCTGAGATTTCATTTTTATCATGCTCCACCAATCACTCGGGTATCTTGAAGTAGCACAGTACTTTGGCTAACAAATTTTATGTGCCTGTTGAGCTAGTAAAAATGGTTCATTTAATATAAGAATACTTTTATATTTAATATCAATGATTCCATGAGTCTGATGAACATGCAAACCTCTCTCGGTATCCAACCACTAACATTTAAACATCATTATGTAATTTTTTCCTAGATAACATAGTTCAATAATTTTATCCAGCATGCCGTAAAAATAAACTTCAATTTCTCTATAATGAGATCCTCTCAAGAAAACTCCACTGTTCATTGTTTTTTTTATTCCCCATATTCACGTGTATGAAATTAAAAACCATTCACCACATACTCATTATAAGATTTAACCATTTTGGATGGTGGGTTACTCAATATACATAGTCGCTTATCAATTTTATCAGCATGTTGAGAAGCCTGAATTTTTTTAAAATAATTATCAATATAATAAATAATAAACTAAATTGATATGTTAAACCATCAATAATTTATGTTATTGGTTTTTGAAACCATTGATAATTTTTTTCGGCATTCTTAAAGAGCATCTACTGTAATTTTTGGAAGATGTTTCTTGATATGATTATCATATAACCTAAAAATAAAATAAGTTTACTTACTATAACATAAATTATAGAATAAGTAATAGAAGCACTCATAATACAAATGATTTCATTTCTTCACAGTTGAGTAGAACATATGTATGAGCTCTGTGATGTTCATCATTTGAAATCCATCGTTCATGAACTCCACTGAAGCCAAACTCTGGCTGATTAAAAAATGATAATTGATTTTCCATTTCATCATCAACATTTCCCTCATTTTGTCCCATGAAGTTGAGTTTTGATGGATATTAAAATTCAAAATAATGAGAGTATAAAAAAAAGAAATCTCCTATTGAAAATAAGATTTGGTAATTGAGCCGTCAACTGATGCTTTGTTACGTACTTTTTTCTTCAATTTATGCATGCATCTCTCAAATGGATACATCCATAGAAACTATACCAGACCTCCAAATTTTTCTTCATGTGAAAAATTTAATATAAAATGTTCCATTGAGTCAAAGAAAGTCGGCAGAAATATTTTTTCCAGTTTACATATAATTACAACAACATCTTCTTCCAGTTTTCTTAGTGCATCATAGTCTGTTGTCGCTGCACAAATGTCTCAGAAAAAATATGTTATGTTTTTTATCTAATCCAAAATCACGGAATTCAATAAATCTATAAATCCAATCACTATAAGTCTTTTCATTATAACATGACAATCGTGACTTTTTAATTCGTTAATATGACCACTCTTAACACATTTGCCCAAATTGGAAGCATAGCCATCTGGAAATCTCAATTATGAAATTCACTGACAAAATAATAAGTTACTCTATTTGTACAGTGTATAAGATTCTTTTGGCTTCATTAACCTATGTGATCTGACATTTTTAAATAGTTCAAGTTCTGGTTGCCTGTAAATTTGGGCAATATCTAATCGTGCCTTTACATTATCATTGGTATTAACTGGTGTATCCAAAACTGTATGAAATAAATTATCAAAACAATTATTCTCAATATACATGACATCCAACATGCGGTGGACCAACAAATCAAACCAATATGGAAGATCCCAAAAAATGCTCTGTTTTATCCAATTGTGTTCTTTCCCAAAGCTAGGAATTTTTTATTGGTTTATTGTTGGTCCAAATTTGATGAGAGGTAGTGAAAATACAACTGATTTTAACTCTATACTTGAGATCATTTTTGGAGGTCCATCCCTTTCAATTGTTCCTTTTCATAAATGATATTTGTTCCTATGAAAAGGATGATCGGTTGGAAGAAATTTGCGATGACATTCAAAATAGAAAGGTTTTTTTTCTATTGATGAGCATAAATGTTTTGTTGTCTTTCATATAGTAAGGACATGATTTTGGACCATGTGTACTCCATCCAGATAAAATGTCATATTCTATGAAGTCACTAATTATCCGCATAAATGAAGCTTTTAGTAGGAAATTTTGTTTCATAGCAACATCATATGTACTAACACCATTACTACGCAATGAATTTAACTCATCAATTATTGGTTTCAAATAAGCCTCAATGTTCTTTTTCAAATGTCATAGGATTAATAAGGTCAAAAAGATTTAAGGATCCTTCATCAACATCCATGGAATTAAATTGTACGGAGTTATAAAGATAAGCCAACATGAATACTGACTATCATAAGAACCAAACGGACAGAAACCGTCAGTAGAAAGACCCAATATCACGTTTTGGGCTTCTAATGAAAAAGATGGATGCACTCAGTCAAAATTTTTCTATGAATCACCATCAGATGGACGATTCATGATTTTACCAGTTGAAATCTTAGTTTTGTGCCATGGAATCGTTGTCTCTATGTTCCGAGACATAAATAAACATTGCAACCTGGGTGTAAGTGAAAAATATCTCAACTATTTTATAGGAATCGATTCAGACTTCCCCAATTGAGCTTCTTTATACCACAATTTTCTACATATGGGACAACTATCCAACGACTCATTTTCACCAAAATATAATATGTAATCATTTTCACATGCATGAATCTTCTGATAACTAAGACCCAGATTATGAACCAACCCCTTGCTCTCATAGTAATTTGCAGGCAACACATATCCTTCAGGTAATAGTGTTTTAATCAAAGAAAATATTTGATCAAAACTATTGTTTGAAATTCCATTATATGATTTAATAGCCATAAATTTTGTAACCACTTCTAATTTTTTTATATTGCAACCAGGATATAATGTATCCTCAACAGACCTCAATAACTCATAAAATTCAGATGGTGCCAACTCCGGAGTTAAATCAATATCATCCTGAGTTTCAGTTTGTTAAACAGATGGACCTGCAACATCATGTACTAAACTTTGAAACCGTGATGGATTCAGAATCAAATTATTAGTATCTTCTATGGAACTGTATTCATTATGTTGATACCAAAAAACATAATCTTGTTGAAAATCAAAATACAAGAGATGCCCCCCAACGTTGTTAAATGTGTCAAACATTCTCAGAGAACATTTTTTACAAGGAAAATTAATTGTTCCTTCTAAGATAAATTCTATTTTTGATGATGAAAATGATAAGAAAGCTTCAACACCCTCAATATATACAGGATTTAAACCAGAACCGTTTGGATTTCTGCGCTTATTTATCCAAGCGAGATCATCTAATAATGACTATTTTTGACTTCCTTGTTCCGTATTTTTCTACAAAATATAAAATAATTACTGTTTTTGAATAATTTGAAATAAGAAAAACACTACCCAAAAAAGAGAAGATAAATAATTACATATAATTCTTACTAATTACCACTAATTACGGGCGACATAATTTCCAGTAGATTGGCGGCTACTATTTTGTCTAATGGCTCATTTACTTGCAACTTTCTCACACTAAAATCACAATGAAGAATCTACTCAAAGGTACGCATATCCATTCTCATGTATACTAGAATACATAAACGTACCTCCGACCAGATTCTTCATTGTGATTTCAGTGTGAGAAAGATGTAAGTAAATGAGCCATCGAACAAAAAGCCCCCTTTTCGTCGATGAATCACCTTCTTGCAACTGTCACTGCCTAAAAACATTATGAAAAATGTGGTCCTACGAATGCATATCCAAAATCATGCATACACGATTGAATATGCATACGTAGAAGAATATTTTTCTTAATGTTTTGAGTCAGTGAAAGTTGAAAGGAGAAGAGTCATCGAGCAAAAGGAGTGCTTCCAATCCACTGGAAATTGTGCCAAGTTCTTACAATTTATTACAATTTATTACAATTATTCCAAAATATTCTGAATTATTCCTAAATATTTCTAAATATTGCTAATTGTTTCTAATTATTTCTAATTATTGGTAATTATTGGTAATTATTGGTAATTATTGGTAATTATTGTTAATTATTGGTAATTATTTCTAATTATTGGTAATTATTTCTATTTATTGGTAATTATTGGTAATTATTACTAATTATTGCCAATTATTGCTAATTATTGCTAATTATTGCTAATTATTGCTAATTATTGCTATTTATTTCTAATTATTGCTAATTATTGTCATTTACTATTATTTATTGTTATTTATTGCTATTTATTTCTATTTATTTCTATTTATTACTATTTATTGCTATTTATTTTTATTTATTGCAAATTATTTCTAATTAATGCTATTTATTTTTATTTATTGCTACTTATTGTTATTTATTGTTACTTATTGTTACTTATTCCTATTTATTGATATTTATTCCTATTTATTACTATTTATTACTATTTATTACTATTTATTACTATTTATTACTATTTATTACTAATTATTACTACTTATTACAATTTATTACTATTTATTACTATTTATTACTATTTATTATTAATTATTACTATTTATTACTAATTATTACTAATTATTACTAATTATTACTAATTATTACTAATTATTGCTAATTATTTCTAATTATTAATATTTATTATTGTTTATTACTAATTATTACTATTTATTACTATTTATTTCTATTTATTACTATTTATTACTATTAATTCCAATTTATTACTATTTATTCCTATTTATTCCTATTTATTCATATTTATTCCTATTTATTCCTATTTATTACTAATTATTACTAATTATTACTAATTATTACTATTTATTTCTATGTATTTCTATTTATTACTATTTATTACTATTTATTACTAATTATTACTAATTATTACTAATTATTACTAATTATTACTAATAATTACTATTTATTATCAAATATTACTATTTATTTTTATTTATTACTAATTATTACTATTTATTACTATTTATTACTATTTATTACTAATTTATTACTAATTATTAGTATTTATTACTAATTACTACTAATTATTAGTATTTATTGTAACGACCCGAATCCGGAGCCCCTCCACTGGTGCCCCGTACCTGGTTCGCCACATGACCTCAAGTGTATTTCCCCAAACGCCAGAGGCTGCCGACTAGTAGCGAGGGCCTTGGTAAGTTATTGGGGAAACTATGCCCTCATTCGGTAAGGTATACAAGGTAAGGAAAACAACAGTAAATAGCGAAAGCAGTAAACAATACGCAACAACTGAAACCAAACAGCGGAAACAATGAATATATAGTAATGATGATAATGATGCAGCAGGTACAAGTTTCTAAGGAAAGCAGCAAACATAACAACATGCTAAAATAACAGCAACTCTTGCTGCATCGCAAGCCTAAGCTTGGTCCCTTGCTCCCCAGCTCCAAGCAATCAAGTACCGGAAGTCGAAGGGCGCTTGCCCTTATCTATACCTACAACAACAAAGTCTGCTTGGGCCCAAAAGCATGGCCCAAACAGGGTGTGTGATACAATCCCAGTAGGCAATCACCCAAATATCTGTGCCTAACAGTCAATGAATACAAGGCAAGTAAAAGTGTAGGAAGCAGTAAACAGAAAATCACACAACAGCTACAATCCACAGTTCTAGCATATAAAGTACACAAGTAAACAACCAACAACAAGTAGAAAATAGGCAACCCTCTGGGTAGCTCTCACAACCTAACCCCTATGGTTCAACCTACAAGTACTAGCAACCCTTTAGGAGGCACACACAGTCTCACCCCTCTGGTCAGCTAAGAGTAGACTTTCTGAGGAATCACTTACCGTCAATTCTCCCTATAGTCTCGTATCGTACTAAAGGCTCTCTGGGGAAGCACTCAACGTCTCATTCCCCCTGTGGCCCGCGTCGAGGAACTACAGACTCTCTGAGGAAGTACTCATCGTCAATTCCCCCTGTGGTCTCACATTGTATTAAAAGACACTCTGGAGAAGCCCTTACATCCATTCTCCCTATGGTCTACTACACTAGGTTCTCACAGTCCTGTGTGAAAAAAAAACATGATCATCGAGCGTATATCATCCAAGTAAACCTCAAAACTACTTGGCTATCATTCTAAGGCTCAACAGCATAACAAAGAAACAATTCCACTATCCTACAACTAGGCATGGCAACTAGTAAACGCCAACAAGAAAAACAAGCACGACAAGCATCTAGAGTACAACAAAAACTACTCTATTCACAAAGGTAAACCTCTATTATAGAAATCAAGTAGGTAGGCAATCAATCAAGGGAAAAACAGGAAAACGCACAATTCCTATTCAAGGGAATTGGCGCAATTGCACAAAGTACTCAAAGACTTTCTACAGAAAGGCCCAAACCACCTACCTTGATCCTAGGAGATCGATATACATGAACAACGACGACAGATTCTCCTTAGAATGTCGTAGATCTGAGAAAACGTCTGAAACACATAAACCATGATAACTCGAGAAAGATGAGGAATTGGAAAACAAGGCTCAAGAAAAAGGAAGAACTCACCGCTGCGATTCCAATGCAATCGACCGTGCTCAAATCGGAGAACGGACGGAGAGGCGGGATATCATCGAAGATTCGCAGATCCTCAGTGCTCTCGGACGAACGGGACCTAGAAGAAGATGTTTCTGTGCGTTAGGCGTGACCCCGGTCTGTTTAATGAAAAAAAATAAAGTACACGACGTGTGATTTTAGAGTACACGGTGTGTACTAGGTCTTTCCGTACTCCGCCAAAATCGGCCTCCACATCACCCCTACACACCGTGTATGTGGCCTGGGCATGGCCAGCACACGGCTTCGAGCCGAAGAAGAGTACACGGCGTGTACTCAGAAAGTACATGGCGTGTACTTCAAAAATTTCTAGAAACTTTATTTTTCTCAAAAAATCCAGAAAAAAGGAAGGACATACCTGAAACGAAGATCTGGGTTCTTACAAACTTCCCCCCTTAAAGAAATTTGTCCCCAAATTTCCCTAATGAGGGGGAGAAGAAGAAACTCCGAATAGCTTCGGCCACTGCGATCGAACCTCGTCCTCCCTCTCCCAAGTCTCGTCCTGTACTCGCCTGTGCTGCCATAACACCCGGAGGAACAGACCGGCCTCGGAGAACCTTCGTACTACGATCGACAATCCGGATAGGATGCTCTTCAAACGATGCATTCGCTTCGAGCTCAACCTCCTCGGGATGAAAGACATGAGACGAGTCTGAAAAGTAACGTCGGAGCTGAGAGACGTGGAAGACGTCGTGCATGGCCCGATATCTCTGAGGTAACTGCAGTCTATAGGCAACCGGCCCAACTCTCTCCAACACCTCAAATGGCACGACGTGCCGCGATGAAAGCTTACCCTGTCTCCGAATCCTCTTGTGTCCCAACCTTGGTGCGACATGTAGGAAAACCTGATTCTCGACCTCGAACTCTAGAGGTCGTCTCTACTGATCATCATAAGACTTCTTCCGAGACTGTGCTGTAGCCATCCTCTTCTGAATCAACTCTATCTGCTCTGAGGTTTTCTGAACAAGACGAGGTCCCAGCAAAGCTGCCTCTCCTGCCTCCATCCAACATAAGGGTGATCGACATGGCCTACCGTACAAAGCCTCGTAAGGTTCCATCTGAATAGTCACCTGAAAACTGTTGTTGTAGGTGAACTCCACCAGAGGGATATGCTTCTCCCAAGAAATGCCAAAGTCCAGAATGCAATCTCTGAGCATATCCTCTAGCACCTGGATCGTACGCTCGGACTGGCCATCTATCTGGGGATGGTATGTTATACTCAAAAGTACCTGTGTACCCAACACCTTCTGAAGTCCCTGCCAGAAGCGAGAGGTGAAATGCACATCCCTATCTGAAACAATGGAGTGTGGAACTCCATGCAGATGTACAATCTCTTGGATGTACAACCATACTAGATCATTAACACTAAAGGTATCCTTGATCGGTAAGAAGTGAGCAACCTTCGTAAGCCTGTCGACGACAACCCAAACAACATCGTTACCTCGGGGAGACCTTGGCAACCCTGTCATGAAGTCCGTCATGACATCACTCCATTTCCACTCCAGAATGGGTAACTTCTATAGAAGGCCTGCTGGTTGCTAATGCTCTGCCTTCACCTGCTGACAAGTAGAACATCTCATGACACAACCAACAACATCTTTCTCCATACCTAGCCACCAGTACTGGCGATGAAGATCCTGATACATCTTGTTGATGCCAAGATGAACTGCCCAAATTGAGGAATGAAAATCCCACATCAGATCCCCACGTATGTCTACTGGAACCCATACGCGTCCTTGGAAATGCCAGATCTCATCCTCATCCACTGTCCATCCAGGAAGAGGGTCCTCTCCTGACATGCTTTCCCGCAGGACTAAGTCTTATGAGTCTGATAGCTGCCTCATCCGTACCCGATCAAGAAGCATAGAGGTAACAGCTACAGAAGATAGGAAGGTCTATCCCTGTCTGTCGTGCACCTCCAGATGCATCTCAGAGAACAGAGCCGTCAGTTTCCACTCACTACTGGCCTCCTGAACTGCCTAAATCTGAGTTCTCCTGCTCAACGCATCTACCACTACGTTGCCCTTTCTTGGCATATAGTCAAGCTAGAAATAAAAAGACTGAAGATACTCGACCCACCTGTGCTGCCTCAGATTCAGATCACGCTGAGTGAAGATATACTTGAGACTCTTGTGGTCGGTGAAGACCAAAAAGTGCTCTCCCAGAAGATAGTGTCTCCAATAGCGTAAGGCATGAACAACAGCTGCCAACTCCAGATCGTGTGTCAGGTAGTTCCTCTCATGTGGCCTCAACTGTCGAGACCCATACGCAACGACTCCATCTCCCTGCATAAGCACAGCGCCCAGCCCGATACCTGAAGAATCATAATAAACAGTGTAGCTCTTGATTGGCTCTGGCAAGACTAGTATCGGTGCTGACGTCAATCTTCCCTTCAGCCCCTAAAAGGCTGACTCACAAGAATCTGACCATAAGAACTCCACCCCCTTCTTGGTCAGTCCTGTCAAAGGTGCTTCTAGGCGTGAGAAGTCCTGAATGAAACGTTTTTAGTATCCATACAGCACAAGGAAACTCCGTACCTCAAAAAATTTCTTCGGCTTCTCCCAGGAAACTACAACTCTCACTTTCTCTGGGTCCAAAGATACTTCTACCTCTGAGATGACGTGACCCAAAAAGTGAATCTGATCCATCTTGAAGTGGTACTTCGAGAGTTTAGCATAAATCTGATGCTCTCTCAGTGTACTCAAAACGATCTCAAGATGTGTGGCATGGTCGTGTCGAGTGTGATAGTACACTAAGATATCATCCATGAAGACCACGACGAAGGAATCCAAGTAAGGATGGAACACTCGGTTCATCAGTTCCATGAAAACTATAGGTGCGTTCATGAGACCGAACGGTATGACTGTATACTCGTATAGACCATACCTGCTCCTGAAGGCTGTCAGAGGTATATCTGATGGTCTAATGCACAACTGATAATAACCGGACCTCAAGTCGATCTTCGAGAACACCCGAGCTCCTTGAAGCTGATCAAAGAGTTCATCGATCCTCAGTAAGGGATATCGGTTCTTGAACTTCAACTAGTTCAGCTTCCGATAATCCACACAAAGCCGAAGGGTACCATCTGTCTTCTTCACAAACAGGACAGGTGAACCCCAAGGAGAAGTACTGGGTTAGATAAAACTCTTTGCTTGCAACTCCTCCAGCTACTTCTTAAGCTCCTGTAACTCAGGTGCAGCCATCCTATAAGGAGGAATGGACAACAGTGCTTCTCCTGGCATGAATTCAATAGAAAAGTCTACCTCACGCTCTAGAGGAAAACCCGAAAAGTCCTCTGGAAAGACGTCCCTAAAACGATCCACCACTGGAGGAAAGTCCAACTACAAAGTCCCCTGATCATCCAGATAAAGAATAGAAATCTAGGCTGTCACCCTTCTTAGCCCATGATTCTCGAGTCCTGCTCAACTCGCCTGTACATCTCATTCACCTCTATGAAGAAAAGATTCACCCTCTGGTGAAATGAAACTCACTCTACGGTGATAACAGTCGATGAATTCCTGGAAGGGAACCAACCAGTCCATCTCAAGGATAACATCATAGCCTGTAATCTCCATGACATAGAGATCCCATAAGAAACGATACCCTACAACCTCAAGAGGGAACTCTCTAAACTGGCGTACACTATATATCCTTGTCCCCAAAGGTGTGTCTAGTATCAATGAGTCAGCAGAAGAAAATATGCAGAGCCCAAGGCTCTCCACAACAGCAATAGAGATAAAGCTATGCGTAGAACCATTATCAAAAAGAGATTAAGATAAAACTGAGGCTACTAAAATCGTACCTTGAACTGTAGAAGGGTCAGGATCCTGCTCTTGATAGGTCTACTCCACGGTTAAAGACTGGCCTGCAACACGGCCCTGCGCCCCTGGATGACCACTTTGAGCTGATCCACCTTGCTGGTGCTGAGGGACTGGTGGCTGACCGCCACATCCTTGACCCCCACCTCAGCCCGAATGGCCGGAAGAACTCCAGTTCCCCGAATGGTGAGAAACTGGTGGTGCTGCTCCTGAACGAGGAGTCAAGGAAGAAGCCTGGTCACCAGCTGCTGGTGAGAAATCCATGAAGAAACACTGAAGGTGACCCATGTTGCCTCAAGATCGGCACTCCACGGAGTCTCTCTAGCACTGCGACCTTGTGTGCCCTGACCGGACACACTGGTATCATATCACCTGGCTGCTTGACGATGCATCTTTCTTCCTCAGATCACCGCGTGTAGACTCCCTACGGCGCTTCTTGCTGTCATCTGGAGGAAAACTAGCTCTGGAAGCAGAACCTCCCTGGCTCGCAGCTCCAGAGTCTCTCAGATTGCACTTCGCAATCAGTGTCTGGTTGACGATGGAAGTGATGGAAGTCAACTGGAAGAGATTCACCTACGATCAGATCTCCCACTTGAGACCATCCTCAAACTTCCTTGCTAAGAACACCCCACTCCCATCCCGGAGGGGTGTGAAACACTGCAACTCGGTGAAACGAGAGGAATACTCCATGATAGAAAGAGTACCCTACTCTAAGCTCATGAACTCCCGAGCTCGGTCGGCCCTCAGGGTCTCCGGGTAGATGTAGTCATAGAACACGTGCTGTAACTCCTCTCAAGCCATAACTTGCTGATGACCCTCCTGTGAGATCACGTCCCACCACCTCTTGGCGGCGTCTCGGAGCATGTAGGTAGCGAGCTTGACCCGCCACTCTGGAGGTGTCTCTAGATGCCCGAATATAGTCAGCATGGCTTCCAGCCATGACTCTGCAGCATGAGGTCCTACTTCCCCGGAGAATGTGGGAGGATGCTGCTGCTGAAAAACCCGCGTCAAGTCGGCCATAGTCGAGGCAGGAGGCAGTGCTCCCTGAAAGGTCTACATCATCCTCATAAATCCTTCCCTAAACTACGCATCAGCGCCTTCAACTAGTATGATAGCCGGTGCCAAGGCTGGCCTGACTGGAGGGTCGACAGGAAGTCCCTGATCAACTATATCTGACGTCTGATCACTTCCTGACGACATATGTACAACCGGAGGACGTCTTGGAGGTATAGCTCTGAAAGTTCAAAAGCACGCCTTAGATCAAAAAAACAAGGACATGAAACACAAGAGTACAAAATAGGAACAAGGGAAGGAAAATACAAAAGTTTACAAAACACGACTACACGACGTGTATAAAAACTACATGGTGTGTCTTCTTAATCCACTGACATGGGCGTGTACCCCTACCCTATAGGTCGTGTAACACCTCAACTACATGGCGTGTTGACCCAACAGATGACATGTACTTGAAAACTATTCCCCTGCCCGAGTCTCTTTACATGGCTAACCCACACGGTCTGACTTAACCCGAGACTACACTGCGTGTTTTGAACAAACACGGCGTGTACTAGACAAGGCTTCGGCTGCCCGTGTTGTTAAATACATGGCCTTCTACACGGTTAGACCTTACACGGCGTGTTCCAAACAAACACGACATGTATAGGTGAAGGTGACACCATCCTGTGTTGTTCGTGACATGGCCGGGTACCTGAACAAGACTACACGGCGTGTTTTGAAAACCACATGGCGTGTCTAAGAGAAGGTGACACCGACCCATGTTGTTTGTGACACGTTCGGGTACCTGGACGGGACTACACGACATGTTCCTTTACAACACGACGTGTTCTACTCGAGCTTCCCCAACCCGTGTTGTTAGTGACATGGCCGGGTACATGGCTTCGAACTACATGACATGTACCAACCGTACATAGCGTGTTCCCGAAGTTACTTCCACAACAGCATGTCCCTGCTCACACGGTCAGTGACACGGACTAAAAACTACACGACGTGTAGTTAAAAATACACACCATGTATTCTAGGTTTTTCTGGGCAGTGGCTTAGAAACTGCACAGAAGCCCGAAAAACACAGAAAACAGGGCAGAGAGGTGCCAAATTCCGATTCGTGAGGGCCCATACTCCCCACGAATCAAAGCTCAGCATCTCCTACAATCATAAACAAGAGAAAACAGGATCATGATCCACTAATTTCCGATTCAAGAGGGCCTATAACACCTCAATAATCAAAATTTTGCATTCATTTAAACAAAGAATAATACAAGAAATCCTCTAACAAGGTAGCAGAGATTATATCAAGCATCTATCACAATAGCATACATAATCTACACAAAGTCTATCACAACAGCATGCAATCGCTAATGCACCCTAGATGGCATGGCAGGAATGCATGGCATGTGATTTCTACAAGTGCCTATATGATGCATGAAATGGAATACCCTCATCTCATCGGGTTTTGATAGAAATAAAACTGCAATAGTCAAGACAAGAACAACACAAAGCATGTGAATCACTCTAGGTGAAATCATATCAACCGTAAAATCTCAAAACCAGAAAACTTCAATTAACTAGGTAGTATGACTTTTCCCAGTACACGGGTTAGCTAATCCCGAACACAGCTTAATACCAAGTACCGAATCCATCCTACCCCTGGCTAAAGGCTCCAAACAGTAAATCAAGAGAAAATAAACTCCTCTGATACCACTTTGTAATGACCCGAATCCGGAGCCCCTCCACTGGTGCCCTGTACCCAGTTCGCCACATGACCTCAAGCACATTTCCCCAAATGTCAGAGGTTGCCGACTAGCAGTGAGGGCCTTGATAAGTTATTGGGGAAACTATTCCCTCATTCGGTAAGGTATACAAGGTAAGGAAAACAACAGTATATAGTGGAATAAGTAAACAATATGCAACAACTGAAACCAAACAGCGGAAGTAATGAATATATAGTAATGATGATAATGATGTAGCAGGTACAAGTTTATAAGGAAAGCATCAAAATTAACAACGTGCTAAAATAATAGCAACTCCTGCAGCATCACAAGCCTAAGCTTGGTCCCTTACTCCCCAGCTCTAATCAATCAAGTACCAGAAGTCGAAGGGATCTCGCCCTTATCTATACCTGCAACAAAAAAGTCTTCTTGGGCCCAAAAGCATGGCCCAAACAGGGTGTGAGATACAATCCCAGTAGGAAATCACCCAAAGATTTGTGCCTAATAGTCAATGAATACAAGGCAAGTAAAAGTACAGGAAGCAGTAAACAGAAAAGCACACAATAGCTACAATCCATAGTTATATCATATAAAGTACACAAGTAAACAACCAACAACAAGTAGAAAATAGGTAACCCTATGGGTAGCTCTCACAGCCTAACCCCTATGGTTCAACCTACAAGTACTAGCAACCCTCTAAGATGCACACACAGTCTCACCCCTCTGTTCAGCTAAGAGTAGACTTTCTAAGGAAGAAATCACCATCAATTCCCCCTATAGTCTCGTATCATACTAAAGGATCTCTGGGGAAGCACTCAACGTCTCATTCCTCCTGTGGCCCGCGTTGAGGAACTACAGAATCTCTGAGGAAGCACTCATCGTCAATTCCCCTTGTGGTCTCACATCATATTAAAAGACACTCTGGAGAAGACCTTACGTCCATTCTCCATATGGTCTACTACACTAGGTTCTCGCAGTACTGTGTGAAAAAAAAAGCTCAACGCGCGTATATCGTCCAAGTAAACCTAAAAACTACTTGGCTATCATTCTAAGGCTCAACAGCAAAACAAAGCAACAGTTCCACTATCCTACAACTAGGCATGGCAACTGGAAAATGCCAACAAGAAAAACAAGCACGACAAGCATCCAAAGTACAAAAAAAACTACTCTATTCACAAAGGTAAACCTCTACTATAGCAATCAAGCAAGCAGGCAATCAAT
Source organism: Viscum album (assembly GCA_963277665.1). Taxonomy (NCBI): domain Eukaryota; kingdom Viridiplantae; phylum Streptophyta; class Magnoliopsida; order Santalales; family Viscaceae; genus Viscum; species Viscum album. Next base: position 1,663,825,602 of record OY728126.1, on the reverse strand, counting down.
CAAGGGAAAAACAAGAAAACGCACAATTCCCGTTCAAGGGAATTGGTGAAATTGCACAAAGTACTCAAAGACTTTCTACAGAAAGGCACAAACCACCTACCTCGATCCTAGGAGATCGATATATGTGGACAGCGATGACAGATTTTCCTTAGAACGTCGTAGATCTGAGAAAACATCTGAAACACATAAACCATGATAACTTGAGAAATAGTAGGAATTGGAAAACAAGGATCAAGTAGAAGGAAGAACTCACCGCTATGATTCCAACGCAATCGACCGTGCTCGAATCGGAGAACGGACGGAGAGGCAGGAGCTCATCGAAGATTCGTAGATCCTCGGCGCTCTCAGACGAACGAGACATAGAAGAAGACATTTCTGTGCGTCAGGTGCGACCCCGGTCTATTTAATGAAAAAAAAGAAAGTACATAGCGTGTACTTTTAGAGTACATGGCATGTACTAGGTCTTTCTGTACTCTGCCAAAATCGGCCTCCACATCACCCTACACACCGTGTGTGTGGCCCGGGCACATCCAGCACACGGCTTTGAGCTGGAGAAGATTACACGGCGTGTACTTCAAAAATTTCCAGAAACATTTTTTTTCTCAAAAACTCCAGAAAAAAGGAAGGACATACCTAAAACGAAGATCCAGGTTCTTACATTTATAACTAATTACTACTAATTATTAGTATTTATTACTAATTATTTGTAATTATTAGTAGTTATTAGTAATTATTACTAATTATTACTATTTATTATTATTTATTACTAATTATTACTAATTATTACTAATTATTACTATTTATTACTAATAATTACTATTTATTACTATTTACTACTATTTATTACTAATTTATTACTAATTATTAGTATTTATTACTAATTATTACTATTTATTACTAATTATTAGTATTTATTAGTAATTATTAGTATTTATTAGTATTTATTACTAATTATCAGTATTTATTACTAATTATTGGCATTTATTACTAATTATTAGTATTTATTACTAATTATAAATATTTATTACTAATTATTAGTATTTATTACTAATTATTAGTATTTACTACTATTTTTACTAATTATTACTATTTTTCCTAAATATTAATATTTACCGCTAATTATTACTAATTACCACTAATTGTTACTAATTAGCATTAATTACTATTAATTATTGCAAATTACAGGTACTAATAACTAATTACCACTACTTATTTATATTCATTACTAACTATCATTAATAATTCTTAATTACTACTAATTACTAATAATTAGTACTAATAATTTCAATTTATTATTACAAATAAATACTGATGATAAAACAATCTAAATCTAATTTAATTGCAACTAATTAACAAAAATTAATATTAATATAAAAAATGAAAAAAATATTAAATTAAATAAAACATAAATACCTTTAAACGTGATCTCTTATAAGTGTAGATGACTTCAAAACTTCTTTGTAAAAAAAATTAACTCATAGAAATTTTAACTCTAAAATTAGAGTTTAGAGAGAGAGAAAGTAGAAATTGAGAGGAGGAATGAAAAAACAGAGGGGGTATATATAGGTTAGATTATTTGCGACGACACTATTTGTGATGGGATACCCATCGCAAATACCTTCGATCACATTAATTACTGTCGGTGGTTAAAAGGGTATTTGCGATGAGTTCCTTCGCAAATAGTGACCTACCGACACACTATTTGCGACGGGGGCATATCCCCATCACAAATAGTATTTACTGTTGCCGGGTATTTGTGACGGGGAGGCACTCCCCGTCGCAAATACCCTTCCCTTGGTTTGGAGCGAAAACCGTGCCAAACCTTTTGCGACGGGATAAGTTCCTCATCGCAAAAGGCCATTTTTCGCGTAGTGGTGGTTTTTAGGGTAAGTGTCTAGGTGGTTTAGATGTTTGGAGCCTTGTTGTTTGGGTTGGGTTTTCTTTTTCTTCTACTGTTTCATATGAATCATTTCATTTTTTGAGCTTGTTCATACCTTATATTGCTATTCTACCATGTGTTTTCTTATTTGATGAATGATAGTGCTGCTTTCTTTTGTGTTCTAGAGGTACGAGTGAGCTGTTCGGACCTCTGATGGCTTGAGTTCAATTGGAGATCAGGTATGTGATGATGACAAGCTCAAGTAAGTGAAGGAATGATTTCAATTAATGTTGTTTCTTAGTTTAGCATGTTATTTTGAGTTTTAGTATCTAGCATTAGATGTCATTGATATGCACATAGAGGACACACAAATGTACTCTTAGTTTTTTTATTAGCATTGCATGCTCGCCTAAATCAATGTGATAGGTTAGGTGGTGCAGGGACATTAGTTGGTTTTAGGTTTATGCATTTTATTTTCAAGGTGAAGATTTTTGAATTTTTTATCCACTACATTGTTTTTTGAAAATTAAAATGGCATTTATTTTATATTTTTTTTAAATTGAAATATAACTGCTGGATTTTTTTATTGTGGCACATGCCCTAATTTGTTAAGCGGTTTTTCTTCCTTGAAATCTAGTCATCCATGTGTTCTTCTAGATGGGGTGTACTACTCATTTATTGGAGAGAGGGTTTTGATTAGGGATTCATTTTGAGGGGGGCACTCCATTCCATGAGTGCAACTGATATTTAGGGGTGGCAAGAACCCTCCTTCGAGCATTCTGTCTTCGATAAGCATGCAGTACAGATCCGAAGGTCTTTTGTGTGGGCCTTATGGTTTGTTTATGAAGCATCAGTAGTAGAGTATTTGAGGCGGTCATTCTCAGAGTTTGGAGAGGAGTTGTGACTAGCTCTCGATGCTTCTTGGAGTTTCTTACAACCGAGCGATGGTGATGAAGACGATTAATGCTCGCGATGATGACGACAACCCACACCTATAGCTTTTAGGTTCTTCGATGACACATATAGGTTTGACCGACCCCAGTAAGGGGTTTTCGATCCACTGTTTCATTTTCTTTGTGATCCCTCATATTTGTTGGTTTTATTTTTCTGGTGTTGTGCTGTGCATCCTGTATTTCAATTTCATCCAAGGTGTGGTACATACTGCAGCCTCGACTCGATTTTCAGCATGAGTCTCGGGGCTGTAAGAACCTAGCCTTCAGATAGCTTCCCTGTGTGCCTTTTCTTTCTCTGGTCTATGTTGGATAATGCTGCTTGTATTTTTATACTCCAATTTTACATAGTGAAACCTAGTGCCCCTGCCCTGTGCACGTAGGCCAATTGGTCGAAGCATGTAAAATCTTGTTGTCCTCTTTTATTTTCTTTCTTCACTAACTTTGATGACTTTTTGATGTTGATTTATGCTGCTTGGATTCTGATGTTTAGAATTGATTTGAGTCAATCAATTTAAATTGTTTCTTGATTATTCCTTCAGTTTTGAAGCTGTTGTGAATGTTTACATGAATCTATTTTTTGAATTCTCATGTTACTTTGATTCTTGATTTGTTAGAATCATTTTGTATACTTTCACATATAAGAATTCAATGAAAGATATATTATATTCATGCATTGTTGTTATTTTACACTCTTTTCAATAATTAATTTAAACATGTTTTATATATCCAATTGAAATTTAGGAAGCTTAATTAAATTGATACATCGACTTGGGCTGATGAATGAGGACTTCCCCACAAGGCATCCCCCAATAGTCAGAGGCTACCAACTAGTAGTGAGGGCCTAAATTATATGTTGGGGATACTATTCCCTCGATATCATAACCATAAATAGAAAATAAATAACCTAACAACGTCCACATAAATAATTATAGTACACTGAAATAAACAACATATCCATTCTATAAAAACTGTAATAAATCCATATAAGTACGCATCCCACTGATAACCCATTGGGTCGATCACATAATAAAAAATAAAGTACAGAGGTTTTACTATTATCCCTAAGCCTCACCTAAGCCCCATCTCTAACCCCTATCAAGCTGCTCTAACTTGATCCACTACACAACTTGTGCACATACCTGTATAACAGATATAAGGTCTTCAGGCACACTGAGGTGCTCGTGCAGGTATGAGGAATATATCTTAGTAGGGTCTCAACAAGTACCCCTAATATACACAATCCAAAGCATGTATAAATGAGGAAATTAAATGACAAAAAATAATAATAACACACAAGCATGAGAGTTGGGTCATCGTATGCTAACAAAGCCACCATGACACCCAACCCTACATACACACCCATCATCAAAGGAGAAGTCTGCCTTGGGTGCATAACCCGTATCTTGGCCCATACCCAAAGACTTAGGTTAGGGTATCACACCAAATCTAAACCCATACATGAAGATTCAAGGGAGGGTGTCTCATCAAGTCTCAACCCATACCTAAATATGCAGGGTAGGGTATCTTACCAAGCCCAGACCACTACCCACTCTCTATGTAGAGTTCTACATCACAACCCTACTACTACCTTCTCACTCATGGTAGAGTCCTACCAATACATTTTCACTCAAGGTAAGTCCACAATCGATTCTTATACCTCATCACATATCATAGCCCGACCACTACCTTCTCACTCAAGTTAGGGTCCATGCCAACACCTTCTCATGCAATGTGAGTCCATATATCTAGTCTTTTACCAGATCATAACCAAGACTTAACCTTCTCTCTCAAGGTGGTCTTGTTAATAACTTCTCACTTAAGGCGAGGATTTCATATACCATCTCACCAAGGTTGAGTCCATACCTTTATAATCACATGCCAACACATATCAACCTGTCATCCTCTCACGTAGTTCGTGGTCGACCAAACCTTCTCACTCAAGGTTATTCAGATATCCAAAACCTCACCACTACCTTATCAATCAAGGTAGGATCCTTAAATAACCTTCTCAATCAAGGTTTGGTCATCTTGTTGGTCTCATCATCCATCATGCACACACACACATAGTCGACACACGCATGCAATAACCATGACATGCAACCCATACCACAAGCTCACATCTCATCACCAGTGTTCTAGTCACTCAAGACATAGACACATGTCTCAAAAAACGTGTCACAATCCATCTATACTCAAAATATAATCTTCTTAAGACTATCTTGGTCTCACATACATAACATGTTGAACCCATAGACATTCTCATATCACCTGTAAGGGCATCTACCAGGGTCCTTTAGATCTATATCAGTATTTTCTCATCAGTACCAACTTACACTCATCACCCCATGATGACTTCACATCCTATATTTCAACACCCTGAGATTTTAGCATGAATTTAACTTTAAAAAAATAAAACGTTTAATAGGTTATTGCACATAAAACACCAAACTAAAATAAAACATGAGACGTTTTATTGAGATGAAATATTGTAATGAAAGATAAACATTAAGACATTATGAGAATCCAATATGAAAAATCATTAAGAAAAGAACAAGAAGAATAAATTCAGAAGTTAATAAAAATACCACAAATTTAAATTTTTTATCCCTATGGTTTTTCATGAAGATCATAAACCAAATAGTAACTATAGAAGTAAGATAGATAATTAGAAATATAATAGACATGTTGAAATATAATAAAATATGATGAATGATATTATGTTATATATAGAAATTAAATAAGACTGTTATATATGGTTGTTGGGATTATATAGTCATTGGGCTTATATGACCGTTGCAACATAATCATTGAATTGAAGAGTATAAACACAATTAACCACATTATGAAATCTATGTCAAAGGGGGAAATATATGACATCAAGTAGTTAGTTTTCCTTTTGAAGCTCATTTTTAAAAGCTTGGAAGGTAGGTAGAATCACTAGGGTTTTCCCAATACCAAGCCCAAGTTGAAATCCTATAAGAACGACTTAAGTAAAATCATTTTCTAGAGAAGTTAAAGCTTATAGAAATAACTATGAGATCTATTCTATCCAAATTTCCACCCGTGAAAACTATTGCTTCTTATCTAAACCTTAGATCTTATACATAAGTTTTAAAAAGATTTGTATGTATAAGATAGGATTATATAATCCTATAATTATTAGTAAATTGTATATTCTCATTATTATGTATATTTTATACATTTTTCATTTCCATAAAATTTACTTTTAAAGAATAAAAATGTGTGTGAGTTGAGTGATGGTGACCCTGGTGAGGTGTTGCAGACATAGTTTCCCAAGGTTGAGATGGAAAAAGGAAAATAACCTCAATTGAAAATAGAAGTGTCCTTTTGGATATAAATTCTATGACATGGTCGATCCAAGAGATCAATCCTGTTAAGATTTTGATAGTACAATGGGCATGGATCAGAAGGCATAACATGTGTGTTGTAAAGGAAGGACTTATAGGGTTCGATGCTTGAGTAGTGATGTAAGGAAGGTTATATGGTGGGGATCCCACCATAAGCTGTCGAGGGTGTGACCCTCACTATAATAATTTTTAGAAATAATTGGGGATAGTGTACCATGATCTGAAAGAGGATAGTGTCTGACAGTTGGAGTGATTCTCGGGTATGAGTAGATTTAGCCATGTCCATCTGTAATGTCTAGTGATTGATGGGATATTTTATGTGAGATTAGGGTTTTAACCCAATGGAACAAGTACTATGACACTTCTATGATGGGGAGCATCATGTTAATCATGAGAATGTAACCCTTATTCCATATGGGTTATTAATGTTTGGGGACAGTCTTTAGATGGTCTTGATGATACCATATGTTGATGCACATGTGCTTTTGATGCAACCTGGATTCCTTTAGATTTCCAAAGGATAATATTCATGCATTTATGGTTAGAGTTTGAGAATTCATTTTGGACTCAAAGGTGGTATAGTGTAATCTAAGATTGGTTCGGTATGGTGGAACGCTGGTGCTCGGGTAGGATCATAGTGAATAGTGTGAGTAGGTAGTGTTTGACTATGGAACCACAACAGGGGTCAGGTTAGACCTTAGTGTGTCAATATGAGAAAGGTATTCCTCTAGTTGGTAAGACATCATGATCAAAAATTTAAAGTTGCGTCAACGATGGAAGTTAGGCATTCATGAGTCTGGTTGGATGAGGTTTTATTCAAGAAATGACCATTGGAGTCTAGTTTGGACTAAGATGTGCATTCTTAGGTGGTTTCATAATGAATTCAAATATAATAATCAATATTTCAAAGTAAGATAGTATAGGGGAGAAAGATGATACCTTTTAAGAGAGTTCAGCTATAGGAGGTTTTCCTTACGTTGTCATGTGAAGTTGGATGCAGTGAGTCGGAAGCCACAACTGGTGAATCATTTTGAATGTGAAGGTTATGTTTTGGGAGTTGGATAGGGATTTTTTAGTAAGAGATGGGATTCCCAATTTGTTCCAAGATAATGAAGGCACATCCATTTTGGCTTCAACTGTTATAACTTGAACCAATCTAAGGCTCGTGTCGCAACTACCCAAGCCCGCCTCTATAGGCAGGGGATGGAGACCAATACTGAAGGAATAACTAACACTAGGAGGCCTTTTCCTAGGTACCTATATGCGCACACATGACCATCTTGATGCAAAATTGTATAGGTAAATAGGAGAAGATGAAAAACTGCTATAAAGTAAACCAAGAATGTATAAACCACTAGTGTAACACCCCGAGATTTTATGAAAAATATTCTTTTTCACTAATGTCTTGTGTTGTACGCTACACCAAAACGAGCTTGCACAACACGCATCCTTGACTTTCCTTGCATTACACGCAATCGCGACCTTCCTCGATAGCTTGCGTCGTACGCAATACCGAGTTTCACTAAACAACGATATGCTATTAAAATATTATTAAAACTAGCCGTTATGAATAATAATAACCACTTTTTGAAATTTTATAAATTTTATTTTTCAAAATGGACTTCATTTTTGGATTCGGAATACCGAAATTAGCCTAGGGTGAAATTTTGGTATTTTTCTGAAAACTTTCAATTTTTGATGAATAGTGAAACCACTAAGTGGTAGGTTAAAAACTGAATTTTGCATAAAACTTAATTTTACCGCTTCTGTGAATGGAATTTCGAAAATCCGACAGACACGGTTGATATCAGTAAGTAAAATGTGGTTCAATGAGATAAAAATAATTTTTTGGTGAATAGTAACTTTTTACTTTTTTTACCGCGGTTAATAGTAAATAGGGTAACTAAGGGTAAAAATGATATTACTATTACCCTAACACATGTCCTAATTCTATTGGATAAGTTTAATTCGACCAAAAACAAACTTAGGAATAAAATATGACCATTTAGGCCCACTTGGGTTAGATTAGGACATTTATTATTAATTTATTTAAAGAAGGGTTAAAATAGTTAAAATCAAAGTTTAATAAGTAAATCATTTTTAATATGGGGTTATACATAAGATAAATTCGACTATAAATATTCATTAGAAAGATAAAAAGATTTCCTACATAATGATATTTTATTTATAATTTTTAGACTTTAAATAAATTAATTTATTTACGACACAACAATGATGCATTAATTACCCTTTTAAGGAAGTATTAACATAATTGATGTTATAAATGCTCAAATGAATGTAATTTGAGACTTTTTATGAATTCCACTAATTTTCTAGGTTACTATGATATATTAGTGTTGATTTAATCAACTTGGTTCGAACATATAATTCTGTTATGACTTTCACAAAAATCATATATCAAATAGTGTCAAAATTGACACAAAATAGTTTTTAAATCAAATATTATATTATTAATTGTTATTTTATTCCTAAAAATATAAGGTTCGGCCAAATGACTTAGATAAGGATATATATATTAATAATAAACAATTTGGGGTTCGTTTAGCATGTTATAGTAAGTGTATCAACCATATAGTGAAAGAAAACAAAAAGACACGGTAAAAGTTAAATTATTTAACTTAGAGTTAAATCTAATTGATAAGGTTAAAATAATACCCTAAACTTGTCTAAATCCTATTGGTTGATAGGCTTTCGACCCATCCCCACTTTAGATTAGAAATAAGACCCTTTGGAACCATTATAAACCGATTTTGACATTAATATAAAATAATATTTTGAGGTATTCCTAAGGTGCCCCTCTCCTCCCTTATAAAAGGACACCTCCTCCCCCTCCTCCTCACACCAATTTGAGCACTCAATCTCGGCCAACCCCTGCCGAAATCTCTTCTCCACTTCCCTAGCAACATACTAGAGGTTCTGGTCTTCCTCAAAGACCAATTTTAGTGCCCTAATAGGAGGTCTCAAAGAGGCGCTTCAAAGAAGAGGTAATTACCGTTACCAATTCTTTCATCTTTATTTCTTCTTCCACTTCTTCTTCTTAGGTTGTTTCATTATGAAGTAATAACATAAGTATCAATCATATACTGATATGTTATTATAAGTATGAAACAACCCTATTTCACCATCTATCCATCCTACGGGAAAAGAAATCACCGCGCGTGCGTACGTACGGAATACCGTCTCCACGCCGTGGTGTAATCTATTTTCCACCGCCACCTTACATGGATGGGTATAATGGTGTAAAGAATAACTATACATAGTTATTAAAAAATCATATTGATTCTGATATATTGTATAATCCACTCCAATTCAATTCAATATTTATGGAAATGATATCATCGCTCGTGCGTACGTACGGACTACCGTCTCCACGACGCGATGAGATTCATTCTCCATGTTAACCATTTAAGAATGATTATAAAGTATATATAAGAAATAATAATGAAATATATGACATTATAAAGCTACTGGATTTATGTATATATATATATTTATGTCATCTACTTACTTCCATTCAAGACAATAAGGAAAGCAAAATAGCGTTCATGCGTACGTACGGACTACCGTCTCCATGAACGGTGTTTTTCATTTCATTTATCTATCTATTATATATATATATATATACTGAATATATATGATATATAAATCATATTTTATATTCTGGAAGTAAGTAAATCATGATATAAGTAATAATAATGTCAAGAACAACAAGTCAAAACACCTACGATAAATGAAACGATTTTACCCAAAACGCTTCTTTAACATGGAATTTACAAAAGAACGGGTAATATAATGTCATAAGTGAACCATATATGATATAATAACAATGAATATGATTCTGTAATAAGTCAATGACATTATTTAAACCATTATACAGGAGCTTCGGACACGTACAAAGCAAATCGGACCTAAGGTAAGGGAAATATCACAATCTCATTTTTATCCGAGATTGTTTATTCGTAAGTATTTACTGGGGTGTATTTTATCATCCACATCCATGTTTCATCAATATGTAATATTATTTCCATCCACCTACAATTTTTTAAATCCATTTTTACCCTTCGGTGAGTTTTTAGTAATATGTATGAAAGGAATCTTTTGTCGTTTTTCGTACGAGGTACTTTTTTGACTTTTCTGACAAAAGTACGAAGAATGTTTTTTTTAACTTATACGGCATGAATGGATTTTTAAAACATTATTTCCAAGAAACTTCCTTTACAAGTTTTCAAGTTTATTTTTAATCAACTTCTTTTATTTTAAAGTCGCATGACATGTTATGAAAGGAAACATGTTTTTGAAGTAGAAAGGATATTTTCCTCAAGAATGAAGTTCAAGTATTTTATCAAAATTATTTTCCATATAAGATAATAAAAGGGTTCTATTTTTACCCCTATTATTACATGGATTTGATTATGTTGTGATGGAAACATTTTTATGAATTCCTTTATCTTATATGAATTGTTTTATGATGTCATGTTGTTTAAGAATCCCATTTTTATTACATGGGTTATGCGATGATGTATGATTTATGATTATGTGGAACACATAAGAAAGGATTCATTATAAGATGGGTGGGACCTATATCTCCCTCCAATTCATTGGGTAAAGATTTTATATCTCATGAGATAGACATGGCTGGAATGGTAGGTTATACCGGTTCAGTGAAACAGGACTGAAACGAGGGTTACTCGATTCAGAAAGGGACTTTGTCCACTAAGATAGTCTTGGCAATGAGTCTTGACTAACAAGAAATGATTCTCTATGATTATGTGTGTATGCCACAAAGTTACATGTTTTAAGATTATGATTATTTTGATTACATTTCACTGCCATGATTTATCCCATGTTATGAAATTATGATCTCTTTTGCAGGTTAAAATTTCCAAAAGTTATGTGCTTGTGTATACGATGAGATTTATATTTCTTTTGTTTACCTTTACTGAGCATTTGAGCTCACCCTTTTATGTTTTCTTTTCCCCAGGATATAAAGAAAGGTTTTAGGTAAAAAAAGGGAAGATCTTTATGGGAGATATTGGAGATCTTTCACCACGATTAGAAGATTACGTTCCGAGTTTCCAAAGACACTAAACTATTAAGATCCTTGTGTGTGTGTTTTTTTTATGTACTAAGTATTCCGCAAAAGTATTGCAATGTCCATGTACGTCAAGCTTCGGGTCTCTACAGTTGGTATCAGAGGAAAGGTTTAGTCAACCTTTGGAAACTAGGATGCGAAAACGTTAGTGAGATCCCTAGAGATATTTCTAAGGTATGTCTAGGGATGCCCCTAAGGATAAGTATACGTATAGGATATAGTCCTAGAACTATGGTAACGATATTAGATTAAACCAAAGATGTTAGATATTTAAGTTACTCCCCCTTTATTATGATTTTTGCCTCTCACACTATTCTTTTTGGGTTTTAGAAAATGGCTGGAAACAAGATGATTCACAATAATGGAGGATATGATGGACAATGGAATGATATTCTTTATGAGCAACCAAATGAAATGGGATTTGGAAGTCCAAACATCATTATTATGCCGAATCAGCAATCTCATAATATGATCAATAAAGTAAAATTTGGTAAGTTTCCTGACTCGGCTAATAAGAGAAAGATGGAGTTTCATGATGATCATAGAGGAAAGAAAGTTCAATTTCCCCTATGTAAATCATGTGGGAAGAGGCATCAAGGAGAATGTTTCAAGGGAACTGGAAGATGCTTTGGGTGTGGAAAAGAAGGACACAAAGCAAGTAAGTGCAAAGGAAAAGGGTCGGTCAACACCATGGATGAGGATAATGGTATTGCTACGACATCAAAAATGGTTAAGTGTTTTAAATGTGGAATGTATGAGCATTATGCAAACAAATGCCCTAAGGGAAAGACTCATGAAGAGAATCAGTATGGTCATATGGGTAGTATTTATGTGGATGATGATGAAGAGACTACAAATGATATGTGAGATGAAAGAATTTTTGAAGCTCGGTCAATGGTTTAAGAATGTAGTGGAATGATTACATGTTTATCTTGTGTAATTTTGTATAAGTAATCTCATGCTACTATGGAATAAAGAGACATCTATGGATTGTTACACTGTTGTCTTTCCTTGAGTTTTGAAAGTGTATGATTAATATTACCAGTATCCATGAATGGTTATTCAGATATTTTTGGAATGTAGATGATATGCGCATAATGAAGGGATAAGGAGAAAATTAAATGTTTGATAGTATTCATGAGCTCATGACTGATATAAGGAGAAGGTTATTTCATGGTTCGAGTATATAGAATTTTTGGATTTTGGTATGTGGAAAGTGTTAACTTTTAACTGCATTCATGCTTTCATTAAGGTTCAATGGGTATTCAAGAGAATACATGATTAAGGACTTTGAATGTTTGGAATGTGACCAACAAAACATATCTTATGATATATGGGGATCGACGATGGTGTTAAATCTCTAGTAATCGTTTTCACTATGTTATGAGAGTGGACTGCAGTGTTATGGATAAGCCTAAAGATTGGAATGGATTATGTTGGAAATAAGTTAGTATTGTTTAAGGATCAAAGTTTTCTCTATATTATTGTTGGGATGTTATAGTAATATAGTTTTAGAAAAAGGACAACCTGCAGGACGGGCGACAGCCCATCGCGTTAGACAAGGATGTAGGATTCGAACCCACAACCGAAGTGCGACTGGCCTTTATCGCCTACCACTGGCCTAAAGGAAGTCCCTGTTTAGTAGAAACTAGTTTTATTATATTAAGCAGTATGATATATGAAGTATAAGTTCATTTTAGATGGACTTATGTATTTTTTTATAACTTTTCTAACCTTTTGAGACAGATGGAATGACCCATCATTCTATAACATGATCTGTTAACACATCACAAATGACAAATTCAACTTCGTTTCTTTAAGAGATGAAGTAGAAATTGTCCAAAGAACGACAAATAGTGAGACTATACCAAAATCACGAAAGTATTTCTTCTAATTCCAATTTCATCAACTTTAGGGAAATGATCTTGAAAACCAAAAATGTTGTCCTAGTGCTCTTATATCTGATTAATCAGATGGTACCTTAGATCGTCACAAATTTATGGATTTGTGATTGCTAGCTTTTCCATAGCCATGTTCTCTACCACTCTCCATCAGAACATGATGGTTAGATTTCTCTTCCATATCCATATTTTCACCTATGTGGAAACCCAGTGATTAGTTTATTTGGGTAACCGTTACGTTTCATACTTTTGTTTTTAAAGATAAGTTTTGGTATTCCTTTTTACGATGTGGGTTTCTATCAAAGAAACTTTCAAATAGTAAACCATTTATAACCCCGACGAATTTCGAGGGCGAAATTCATTTTAAGGGGGGTAGAATGTAACACCCCGAGATTTTATGAAAAATATTCTTTTTCACTAATGTCTTGTGTTGTACTCTACACCAAAACGAGCTTGCACAACACGCATCCTTGACTTGCCTTGCATTACACGCAATCACGACCTTCCTCGATAGCTTGCGTCGTACGCAATACCGAGTTTCACTAAACAACGATATGCTATTAAAATATTATTAAAACTAGCCGTTATGAATAATAATAACCACTTTTTGAAATTTTATAAATTTTATTTTTCAAAATGGACTTCATTTTTGGATTCGGAATACCGAAATTAGCCTAGGGTGAAATTTTGGTATTTTTCTGAAAACTTTCAATTTTTGATGAATAGTGAAACCACTAAGTGGTAGGTTAAAAACTGAATTTTGCATAAAACTTAATTTTACCGCTTCTGTGAATGGAATTTCGAAAATCCGACAGACACGGTTGATATCAGTAAGTAAAATGTGGTTCAATGAGATAAAAATAATTTTTTGGTGAATAATAACTTTTTACTTTTTTTACCGCGGTTAATAGTAAATAGGGTAACTAAGGGTAAAAATGATATTACTATTACCCTAACACATGTCCTAATTCTATTGGATAAGTTTAATTCGACCAAAAACAAACTTAGGAATAAAATATGACCATTTAGGCCCACTTGGGTTAGATTAGGACATTTATTATTAATTTATTTAAAGAAGGGTTAAAATAGTTAAAATCAAAGTTTAATAAGTAAATCATTTTTAATATGGGTTTATACATAAGATAAATTAGACTATAAATATTCATTAGAAAGCTAAAAAGATTTCCTACATAATGATATTTTATTTATAATTTTTAGACTTTAAATAAATTAATTTATTTATGACACAACGATGATGCAGTAATTACCCTTTTAAGGAAATATTAACATAATTGATGTTATAAATGCTCAAATGAATGTAATTTTAGACTTTTTATGAATTACAATAATTTTATAGGTTACTATGATATATTAGTGTTGATTTAATCAACTTGGTTCGAACATATAATTCTGTTATGACTTTCACAAAAATCATATATCAAATAGTGTCAAAATTGACACAAAATAGTTTTTAAATCAAATATTATATTATTAATTGTTATTTTATTCCTAAAAATATAAGGTTAGGACAAATGACTTAGATAAGGATATATATATTAATAATAAATAATTTGGGGTTCGTTTGGCATGTTATAGTAAGTGTATTAACCATATAGTGAAAGAAAACAAAAAGACACGGTAAAAGTTAAATTATTTAACTTAGAGTTAAATCTAATTGATAAGGTTAAAATAATACCCTAAACTTGTCTAAATCCTATTGGTTGATAGGATTTCGACCCATCCCCACTTTAGCTTCGAAATAATACCCTTTGGAACCATTATAAACCGATTTTCACATTAATATAAAATAATATTTTGAGGTATTCCTAAGGTGCCCCTCTCCTCCCTTATAAAAGGACACCTCCTCCCCCTCATCCTCACACCAATTTGAGCACTCAAGCTCGGCCAAACCCTACAAAAATCTCTTCTCCACTTCCCTAGAAACATCCTAGAGGTTCTGGTCTTCCTAAAAGACCAATTTTAGTTCCCTAAGAGGAGGTCTCAAAGAGGCGCTTCAAAGAAGAGGTAATTACCGTTACCAATTCTTTCATCTTTATTTCTTCTTCCACTTCTTCTTCTTAGGTTGTTTCATTATGAAGTAATAACATCAGTATTACTAATATACTGATATGTTATTTTAAGTATGAAACAACCCTATTTCACCATCTATCCATCCTACGGGAAAAGAAATCACCGCGCGTGCGTACGTACGGAATACCGTCTCCACGCCGTGGTGTAATCTATTTTCCACCGCCACCTTACATGGATGGGTATAATGGTGTAAAGAATAACTATACATAGTTATTACAACATCATATTTATTCTGATATATTGTATAATCCACTCCAATTAAATTCAATATTTATGGAAATGATATCATCGCTCGTGCGTACGTACGGACTACCGTCTCCACGACGCGATGAGATTCATTCTCCATGTTAACCATTTAAGAATGATTATAAAGTATATATAAGAAATAATAATGAAATATATGACATTATAAAGCTACTGGATTTATGTATATATATATATATATGTATTTCATCTACTTACTTCCATTCAAGACAATAAGGAAAGGAAAACAACGTTCATGCGTACGTACGGACTACCGTCTCCATGAACGGTGTTTTTCATTTCATTTATCTATCTATTATATATATATATATATACTGAATATATATGATATATAAATCATATTTTATATTCTGTAAGTAAGTAAATCATGATATAAGTAATAATAATGTCAAGAACAACAAGTCAAAACACCTACGATAAATGAAACGATTTTACCCAAAACGCTTCTTTAACATGGAATTTACAAAAGAACGGGTAATATAATGTCATAAGTGAACCATATATGATATAATAACAATGAATATGATTCTTTAATAAGTCAATGACATTATTTAAACCATTATACAGGAGCTTCGGACACGTACAAAGAAAATCAGACCTAAGGTAAGGGAAATATCACAATCTCATTTTTATCCGAGATTGTTTATTCGTAAGTATTTACTGGGGTGTATTTTATCATCCACATCCATGTTTCATCAATATGTAATATTATTTCCATCCACCTACAATTTTTTAAATCCATTTTTACCCTTCGGTGAGTTTTTAGTAATATGTATGAAAGGAATCTTTTGTCGTTTTTCGTACGAGGTACTTTTTTGACTTTTCCGACAAAAGTACGAAGAATGTTTTTTTTAACTTATACGGCATGAATGGATTTTTAAAACATTATTTCCAAGAAACTTCCTTTACAAGTTTTCAAGTTTATTTTTAATCAACTTATTTTATTTTAAAGTCGTATGACATGTTATGAAAGGAAAAATGTTTTTGAAGTAGAAAGGATATTTTCCTCAAGAATGAAGTTCAAGTATTTTATCAAAATTATTTTCCATCTAAGATAATAAAAGGGTTATGTTTTTACCCCTATTATTACATGGATTTGATTATGTTTTGATGGAAACATTTTTATGAATTCCTTTATCTTATATGAATTGTTTTATGATGTCATGTTGTTTAAGAATCCCATTTTTATTACATGGGTTATGCGATGATGTATGATTTATGATTATGTGGCACACATAAGAAAGGATTCATTATAAGATGGGTGGGACCTATATCTCCCTCCAATGCATTGGGTAAAGATTTTATATCTCATGAGATAGACATGGCTGGAATGGTAGGTTATACCGGTTCAGTGAAACAGGACTCAAACGAGGGTTACTCGATTCAGAAAGGGACTTTGTCCACTAAGATAGTCTTGGCAATGAGTCTTGACTAACAAGAAATGATTCTCTATGATTATTTGTGTATGCCACAAAGTTACATGTTTTAAGATTATGATTATTGTGATTACATTTCACTGCCATGATTTATCCCATGTTATGAAATTATGATCTCTTTTGCAGGTTAAAATTTCCAAAAGTTATGTGCTTGTGTATACGATGAGATTTATATTTCTTTTGTTTACCCTTACTGAGCATTTGAGCTCACCCTTTTATGTTTTATTTTCCCCAGGATATAAAGAAAGGTTTTAGGTAAAAAAAAGGGAAGATCTTTATGGGAGATATTGGAGATCTTTCACCACGATTAGAATATTACGTTCCGAGTTTCCAAAGACACTAAACTATTACGATCCTTGTGTGTGTGTTTTTGTTATGTACTAAGTATTCCGCAAAAGTAATGTAATGTCCATGTACGTCAAGCTTCGGGTCTCTAAAACTAGAGAATACAAAATTATGGTAGTATAAACTGAAAAGTAAAGGGAAACAATACACACCCAACCAAAAATATTTCCCAACCTGAAAAAAATGGAAAAGTAAACAACTGAGAGAGACCATCTTCTGAATCCCAAGCTACGACCACCGTACGCGGTCCAAGAACCCAGTATCCCTAAGTTCTTCTGAAGTCATGGTCAACCTGTCCGTCGTCTGCATAAGAAATGACATGTGTGGGAAAATCCCATGAAGGGTGAGTATATACATACCCAATAGGACACCTCAAAAGTTAAAGGGGGATAATTAAGAGGTACAATGGGAAAATAAAGAAGGTATATGTAAGATACAGTCAAAGAGAATAGATTGACCTGAAAAGAGAGTGAAAGTAAGCTTGTCTAAACACAAGGGGCTAAACACATTGAGTATATGAAATATCCATCGAGTATTTTCCACCTATA